>OX638298.1:21591953-22327402 GCA_951812265.1 Taphrorychus bicolor
GGTTAAGACTGTCTTTAAACCCACTCGTACAATTCAACAGAGCTTGAGATCGGCTAAAGACCGCAGAGATCCCCTATCAGCACCCGGAGTGTATAGAGTTCCATGCAGCTGTGGCTCTGTATACATTGGCACCACAAAACGCAGTGTCAACACGAGAATCACAGAACACAAAAGGAGTTGCAGGCTGGGACAAACGCAAAAGTCAACAGTAGCAGAGCACGCTCTCTCTGAAGGTCACAACATCCTTTTTAATGAGGTGGATATCCTACATCAATCACATGCATCAATGCAGACTGGAAGCGAGTTCTGCGACACACGTCGAGCGCGTCGTAACCCCGCGCCACCACCCCCGCCCCGGCCCCACCACTGCGACGCGTCGGCGGCGGTACGAATACGACGGAGCGTGCTACAGTCGAATCAGTCATCGCCGGGAAGCAAGGGAGATCACTTCGCCCACTGCCTCATCGCCTTTGATAATGTCTGCCGCAGTAGTAGACGAAACGTCACGAAGCAATTCCTTTGGACCACGGCTTCGTAGCCCGGAAAACACTTTAGATAGTATTAAGACTTTTTTGTCTCACACTCGTCCTTAACTTACGGTTAAAATACAGGACCCCCTTCTTTTGCCATTAGTTGTTATGGTTATATTACTTTTCAAAAGTGTTCTCTTGTTATTAACTTAGTTATTCTTATTATTAATGTAGTTACAAGACTGATTTATGATGTTTAATAGACTTAGGATTTTCATTAAAGTTTATATCAATGTTTTGTTACCTTGGAGAGAGATACTTCGGTATACTATATTTTAAATTGTCTGTTAATAAAATGGAGTTTATCAATATTCAAAAATTTTAGGAGCTCTCTCTAAACATCTACCTAATTGATCATGAGAGCAAGGCGACAACATAATTGAAAAATTAAACGAACTTACCTTAAGTGAAGTTCCATTTTAATTATGTTGACGCCTTGCTCGAAGTGATCAATCCCTTCCCAAGCCATATGTCCAACCATCAATATCCCTGATCACTTCAAAGCTCCCAAAAATGTTTTTCAAATGCTCTAAACTAACTGAATCTCGGAGCGTAACAGAGTAAGAGTGTGGGGGGTGGGGAAAGTTTTATTGTGCTTTGTATTCGTGACGTCATCCTATGAACATAATTAAAATTGAACTTCACTTAAGGTAAGTTCGTTTATTAGAAGTCAAGTTTATTAGAAGAAAAAAAAGTATTTTGACAGGCAAAATATTACCTTCAGTTATCTTTAAAATTTTATAATAATTTTAAAGATATTTTTTCGTGGGAATTAGAGTGACGTAATTTTTGTTGATCTTTTTCTTGTACAATTACTTTTACAAGATTTGAACACTTTGAAAATTGGTAGCTTTTTTTTGTTACCTTCTTTCAGATACTGCAAACGGAACTTGTTCCATTGCTTCAGTAGTTTTGGAGATAAACCCCCTTGATTCTCGTTTTTTGGATCCTTTAGGAAGCAGCTTATAACACGCGTTTTTAAAAAACTTACGGTAGTTACCGATTTCCAAATTTGAACCTCTATAACTTGAGTAATAATAGACCGATTGGAGTGAATCCTACAGTTTTTTCTTTTCTTGTTGTCCTCTTTCAGATACCTTGAACGGCAGTCCCATTAGTTCAGCAGTTTTGGAGATAGACCCCTTTGCCTTTGATGGTACACTTTCGGACCTTTTAGAAATTAGCTTCTAACACATAAAAATGTTACTAACTTACGGTGCAACCTTCACTCAAATTGGGTTTGCTATACATTCAGTGAGGACTGAAATAGTCTTATTTAAGTAAAAAACAGAGTTAAACAAGTTCAAAATTAAATCGAAAGTGTTTTCCGGGCTTTGAAGCCGTGGTCCAATGGAATTTCTTTCTGACGTTTCGTCTACAGCTGTGGCAGACAATGCCAAAAGCGATGAGGCAATGCGCAAAGTGATCTTCCATGCTTCCCAACGTTGACTGATTCAAATGTGAGGAGCTCCGTGGTATTTATTCCGCCGCCGTCGCGCTGCAGTGGACGGCTGGAGTGGGGCTAGTGGCGGCGCACTTGAAGTAAGTCATCGAACTCGCTTCCAGTCTGCATTTAGTAACGTAATTTTCTTCTTTCTGTTGAAATTGTTGTCGTGTTTAAAGATCTCAATGGCCTCTCTCGTTAGTCTCGGATAGAAACGCTGCGATTTATATAACATATCCACTTCGTGGGAGAATCCTCCTTTTCCAGGATACCAGAAAAAGATATCATAGTAAACGTGGAGAGCGGAATCCGGCCGCTGCCAATTCAGACGGCTGAACAGGTAAGGAACAATAAACGTGAATGCGCAAAAATAGAACAGCTGCAAAATCAACACGATGATTTTAATCTACACAAAAAGCTGAAGGAGACTGCTGGCAATTATAAGAAAATGAGATCAACTATAACAGTAAATAACAATAACCAGATAGTTCTCGACAGCAAAGAAAAAATCAGTGTCTGGGAAAGATATATTGAAGAACTTCTTGACGACGACAGACCCCCAGTTGACACTAATAACTCTCTAACCGGCCCATCGATCACTAAGAGCGAGATAGAAAACACCATACGTAACTCAAAAAATAACAAAGCGGCTGACCCAGATGAAATCCCTTCAGAGATACTTAAACTCCTAGATGAAAGAGGCATAACAGCACTACACAAAATGTTTAACACTATATATGAGACCGGTCACTACCCCAAACAGTGGTTGTGCTCTACTTTTGTCCCTCTACCTAAGAAGACCAATGCAAGAACATGATCACAGATCACAGACTTATTAGCCTGATGGGCCACACATTAAAAATATTCCTTAAAATCATACACCAGAGAATATACAAGAAATGTGAAAGAGACATGGGCGACTTGCAATTTGGGTTTAGACAAGGGTTGGGTACAAGAGAGGCGGTGGTCGCAATACAAGTCCTTGTCCAAAACTGCTATGATCAGACAAAGGATGTGTATCTTTGTTTTATAGACTATGAAAAGGCATTTGATCGCGTACAACACCACAAATTAATGCAGCTCTTCAATAAGCTTGATATCGACCAAAAGGATATCAGATGCATTGAAAACCTGTATTGGAACCAAATAGCACAAATCAAATTAGGTAATAATATGTCCAACGCAGTGCAGATTAGAAGGGGAGTGCGACAGGGATGTGTGCTGTCTCCACTCCTATTTAACTTATATTCGGAAGCAATATTCCACGAGGCTTTAGAATATGTAGAGATGGGAGTCAAAGTTAATGGAGTGTGGATTAACAATATCCGCTATGCTGACGATACGGTCTTAATCGCTGACAACGTACACGACCTACATCAACTGATCAATAGAGTGGGAGAACAGAGCAAATCTATGGGCTTAAACATCAACATCAAAAAACAAAGTTTATGATTATCTCTAGAAACCTAAATATGTTTGAAAACTCCACCATAACACAATTCCCTTAGAAAAAGTGGACAAATTTAAATACTTGGGCATCTGGCTTTTCGAAGACTGGACATCAGGCAGGGAAATAAAATGTCGCATTGAACAAGCTCGAGAGGCATTCCTGAGGTTACGAAGAGTGCTTACCTGTTCCGATTTTGACCTTAACCTGAGACTCAGGTTCATCGAGTGCTACGTTTGGTCGGTGCTGCTGTTCGGAGTTGAGGGCTGGACATTGAGGGCGACTGCAATTAACAAACTAGAGGCTTTTGAGATGTGGCTGTATCGCAGAATTCTGAAGATACCTTGGACGGCCAGATTAACAAACGAAGACGTCCTAAGACGTGTCAACAGACAACGTAAACTGTTCGAATTGATCAAGAAAAGAAAAACGGCATATCTGGGGCATATAATGCGAAACACGAAATATCAATTCTTGCACCTATTAATTGAAGGAAAGATCGAAGACTGGAGAGGGATCGGAAGGAAAAAAATTTCCTGGCTGCGAAATATCAGACAGTGGACAGGCCTACACGATGTACAGTCGTTGATACACACCGCAAGGAATAGGGAAGCAATGGAAAATGTTATCGCAAACATCCATTAGTAGATACGCATTGGAAGAAGAAGAAGAAAAACAGATAAGGATGGAGACGTCACGAATTCTACAACACGTAAAACCACCAAAAAGCAAACTCACCTTTGCAGAAAGGAAAGCTCTGAAATCCTTGAACGAAGACAAGGATATTCTCATTTTACCAGCAGATAAAGGAAACACAACAGTAGTAATGTCAACATCGGATTACGAAGGAAAAATCAGGACACTGTTAAGTACCACCACCTACAAGAGGCTAACTCGTAATCCAACCACCCGGATTCAGAGGGCCACCAAAAATTTAATCAAATGACGTCGCATCGCATGCAATGACTAAGCTTACAAAATTAGAAGCCTTGCCACCAAGGTTGTATGGCTTGCCAAAGATCCACAAACCGGATGTGCCACTCAGACCCATCGTGAGCACCATAGGATGCCCGACCTACGAAATCACGAAACACGTCACAAAACTGCTGCAACCTAAAATAGGAAATACTGACAGATTTATAAAAGACGCCACTCATTTCGTCGAAAAACTGCATTCTTTGACTCTTTCTCCAGGAGAAATTCTCGTTAGCTTCGATGTTGTGTCCTCTTCACGAGGGTACCCATTAAGGATGCCATGGAATATATTAACCACGAATTTTCACAAGATATTGCCAAGTTGTTCCAACACTGCCTAAGCACTACATATTTTCAGCGGAAAAAAGATTTCTACGAACAAACTGATGGTGTAGCTATGGACAGCCCCCTTGGTTCAGTGATTTTATGGAAATTTTCGAGGCCAAGGCGTTGGCAACGGCAAATAAGAGGTCAAAGTACTGGTTCCGATAAGTGGACGACACCAAAAGATTCACACATTCAAAACTTCCTCTTACACCTTGTTTTGCAATTGACTAAAGAGGGGTATTTCTTCTTTTTTAGCGATTTCCAACTTTGAACTTCTATAACTTGAGATAAATAGACCGCTTGGAGTGAGTCTAACGGTTTTTTCTTTTCCTTATTGTCCTCTTTCAGATACCGTAAACGGCAGCTTCATTGGTTCAGTACTTTTGAAGATAGACCCCCTCGATTTTCGATTTTTTTTTGACACTTTAGGAATCGGCTTAAGTCTTTTGATTACATTGTCTATTATTATAAGATCCTATCCATTGCTGGCGGCAATTTGTTTGATCATTTGTGTTTCAAGGAGTAATTCGAGTGAAATAGCAGAATTGGTCTGAGCGATGATAATTCGAATCTGAAGAAAGAAATAAACTGAAATCCAGCCCTGTTTATAATCCTCGCACATGCTAAGCAACCAGGCATATTTTAGTTTTAAAAGGCAAGCTGTCGCCCCCAGTGGCACATTCATCATCGACGCAGAGATGGCCAAAAACATTCCGTTGATTCATACACGTCAAGGGAGATGTAAGGCGATATCTTATTTCGGTACCACTTTTCAAAAGAAACCTGTGTTTATTTTTATGACCTTTTTTTCAGTCCGACTTTTCTGTAAATAAATAAATCTAATGGGGGTTGTTGGTGGGAAACTTTACACTTTGCCTGATAATTAGGTACTACTTGGGTGGGTCTAGGGTGGTTGACACAACTGATCGTTTTAAGAAGATTTATACCAGTCATCTGTTTTGAGAATTCGGTGATTCAAGTTCGTTTAGTGGAAAAATGCTAGCAAAAATAGGCGCCGCACTTGAAATTAACAATGAACGATTTACGCAATAGCAAGTTCCGAAAAGAGGCAAAAAGTAAAAGTACTATTATCTGGAGTAACCGGGCACAAAGAGCGTGGCGAATCGGTTTTGAACGACAGGCACCTGATCAATGTATTGCATGTAACAGGTTTGTCAATGCAGTTCCTGTTCATTGTTTAGGCAGTATCGGAAATGAAACAATATTATCGACTATGTGGCGGTAACGAGAAGGCGATTTGCCATGATGGTAGATGGGAAAAGCAAAGGAATGTTTTTTTTTCAGTCGCAGTAATAAGCAGGGAGATGAAGCGTGCTGTACGTGAGATAATTCTCTTTAGCTATGAATTTATCACCATTGAAAAACAATCCGCTGGTTAAGTAATGTGCATACAAATATGTTGGGAAAATCTATTAACAACTAAAACGCAATCGCGGCAGAATGATATTTTACTATACGCTACGTAACGTGTTAAATAATTTATGAATGAATTTTCAAGCCACTACTATTATTTTGTTAGCGATGAATTATTGAATACCTCGAATGCCTAAACCATCGGTCATAAATACTCATAAGGTGTACGTAAACATAGCATTTAACACTGTCAATAGTTGCAAGGTTTCTCGACTGAAATAGATATATTTTTGGAAGAATCGAGGTTAATGGTCGTATTTTGGTTCGGGCCAGCGAGGATCACGATATAATGATTTGTATATTATTCAATAATATATAATTTTAAATTAATTATTGAGGTGCTTAATATTCGGAACGTCGAAGATGAATGGGCGAGAATTAGGCCAATGTAAATGATGCTTTTGCAGATGGAAATGTTTATTGTTGAGCGAGCGCCATGGCCGTCCCTTATAAATTGGGGGAGTGGGTATGCATGATGGTCAATGGAGTTGGTTTTCTCCAGAGTTAAAAAATAGCTAACAAAACTGAATTGTATCTCATAAACCACGAGAACTAAGCTGTGGTTTTTTGTGGAATTAGAGACGTAGAATAATGTTAATGTAGACAATTGTAAATCTTGACTTCTCATTGTTAAGCACATTCTGAGTAATATTGCACCCGAGGCTATTAAGAGTTACTTATTTAGAATCTTATTTTCAAAGGTAAAAAGTCACGTTTCCCACACATTACTGGTATTAATCGAATAGAATTACTTGGATCAGACTTCACTCAAGTTTTGTTATAGCTATTTAGGTTTTTGTAAATTTTGCTGCGTGCAATGACCAATGAGCTGAAAGTAATACTTCACAAGTAAAAACTACACTTGTGTAAGTAACTGGTTTTTTCAGAGACTTTAATTTTTCTTCTTAATCATGACTTTTTCTTCCATAATCTCTTCTTCTTCTTCTTCTTATTTGGGCTGTACAGCAACTTTTACTTCATCCACTTCGGCTTCCTCTATTTTGGGTGCTTTCTTTCACAAAAACTGTTTCGGCTTTACTTCTACCGACTCTGCTGCTTGTTCTGGCTTTAATACAACTTTACATTCTCTAAAGTTTCTCTTTCTGTCATCGTAGATTTAGATTTGAAAACTGCCTGTACAGGTTTTTTTTGGGGAGTTTTCTTTGGAATAGACGGAGACTTTGGAATGAAGCTTACCTCTTTGGTTTGGTCCTTTTCTTCCTCGTCTTCAAGTCAACTTCAATAGTGGGAACGAAATCTATTTTATCGTTTGGTTCTGGCAATATTATATCTTTTATCCACCACCATACTATAATAATCACATTATTTTGTAAATTCTCAGGATTAGTACTAATCTTTACTCACAAGTGCATAATAAGTTGTCTTGGTGATGAAATGTGTCGTACGCAACTGGCAACTCAAAAAGTAAACTGCCCTAAACATAAAATCGGTAGTTACCACTGGTTCATCCAAATAATTATCCTTCTATTAGGATGTATTGAGACAAATCTAGGCTACAGTGTTTTTTTTCACTAAGATTCCTGTTTTTTTTTAGATAATTCACAGATAATTCACAATTTTAAAACCACGACTGGCTTCGCTAGTCGACGGCGCGACGTTTGATGCGTCAGATAGATGACGGTCTAGTCGCCCGCGCACGCTTATTTTAATGTTACGAGGGTGGACGGTAAATTACTTCATTTTATGGCCTAATTTAAGTATGTTTCAGTGAAGGTACATTTTTTCGTGAAAAAGAAACACTGTAACCTAAATTTGTCTCAATTCATCCTAACAGAATTATAATCATTTGAATGAATCAGTGGTAACTACCGATTTCATGTTTAGGGCAGATAACTTTTTGAGTTGCTAAACTCCAAAACTATTCACTAGTGAATAAAGATTAGCATTAATCTTGAGAATGTACAAGAATAATGTGATCATTATAGTATGGTCGTAGATAAATAAATTCTTCAAACTTGATATTTTTCAAAACCAAGAATTTTCATCAGCTCTCCCCCTCTTAATTGATTCGTTTTAGCCGGGATCGTGGATGAAACTTTGAAATAAATTCGGGGATTAACGGCCTTAAATCCTCTCGCAAAAGGCTTGTTAATCCCCTTATATAATAAGTAACTACGGGGTGTTCATTATAAAATTTCATCTAGTTGGCTGTGAAATGTCAAAACAAAAGGATGGAGAAACAAAAGTCCATTTATTTTGATTATGTCATCCTTTTCTGTCAAAATTTCATAGCCTGCTAGATGAAGTTTTATAATGAACACCCCGTATTATAATACTATAATATATTAGTTATTTATTGTTACCTCAGGCTTCTCTAGCTGGACGATTTTAACATCCTCCTTTTCTTCTTGAAATTTCTTTACAGGCTTTTGCTTGTTCGGGTTCTTACTAGGGTGTAACATAACCTCTTCTTGCTCTTCTTCTTCCACACCATTTTTTATGTTTTTTCCCTGGTTTTGTTTTCTCCTTTTTTTACCGGTTTTTTCCTTGTCGTGTTCTTCAGGACTTAAAGGTTCATATATCTTCCTTAAGGCGTCTTCACAGAGAAAGTCAAATGGTTTGCAGTCTAGGCCCTTAACGGTAGCTTTAGTAGTTAATTGTGATAGTTTCTTACGGAGTTTCCTCTTCTTTCTTTTCTTGATGTTTTTTCAAAACAACCTTATCAATGTTGTTTTCCTTTTACGGTTGTTTCTTTAGTTTTTTCTTATGCTTACGCTGATACCTTTCGAAATTTCCTTCGGCTTGTTCTTTTTCACAGCTTCACAGCTTTGAATTTATATATGTTACGTAATTTTTTCCTAAAAGCTCTAATTGAAGTGACTTGAAAAACTCCAATTAAGGGACTTGAGGAGATTGTAATATTTCATTGATTGATTGGAAATTCACCCATATAATTCTTCTTTTTAAGTTAAGTTTAGCCTTTTTCAATTTTATATCTCCCGATTTGATTACCTCAAGAGTAAGATCTTTCTGCTTTTTTGAGGTTTGACCTCAACAATTGTTATTGAAAGGTGTACTAGTTTTGTCTTCTTTTTTTTTGAGCCACTTTCTAAAGTCATCGTCTACAGACACTTGTCTCTTCTTAAGTTTATCGATCACCTCATCGAATTCTTCTATGTCCTCAACATTTTTCTTCTTCTTGAGCTGTAGAGTTGAGACTCGCTTCTAAGACAAGAAGCAATTGATTGTCTTCGCTTACCTTAGGGGACTCAACGTGGACAGTTTTGCTTTTAAGCCTCCAACTTAAAGCTTAAGGTTTTTTCTCTTCAGGTTTTTTTGGTACATTATTCTTCTTTAGATCTTCAATAGTTACAGGTTTGGAGCGTTTGTCTTCTTCTCCGTGTTTAGACTTCTGTATTTTTTGCGCGTAACTTCTGATTGCTTTTCATCTTTCTCTCACTCACGATTTCCTTGTCTTCCAGGTAGAGGTGGAGAACTATCAACTTTAGGTTTAGCCAAATTTAAATTTGGTTAATGCAAACATGGGTTAAACAATAAACAATCGACGCACGTCATACTTGTCAATAATCAATGTCAACAGGGTCAATGGAACGTACATAACATAACCCTATAACGACCATCGATTACTATCGATAACTATCGATAGTAGAGAGGCTAATTATCGATGGTAGCTACTATCGATACTTCTCCACCACTACATCCAGGGTCTCTTCAGGCTTAACTTTATTTTTCGCTTGAGAAGAGCTTTCACTTCTTTAGGCTTCTCCCTTTCACCTTCAGGCCATTCGGGTTTTTCAAATTCAGTTTCCGCTTCTTTGATATCAATTGGTTCAAGCTTGGTTCAAGACCAAGCATAGTGGGACCGCGCCGTCCTCGCCTGATCCCTCGCTTAATATTTTCAAACCATATTATTGTTTTATGTTCACATATTTCATTGTGTTATACATATACAGGGTGTTTAAAAACCAAAATTACACAAGAAGATAGCAAGTTTCATGTCGATTTGACGTAAATTGTCTTATCTAAACAAGCTTCCTAAGAGAAGTATGGTTCTTGAAGATGGCCCAGCTCTTTTAAATAGTTTTTTTTTTTAATTATTCAGGATGCAGTTTATCAAGATCAAATTTTGGTTATATTATTTTAACTCTCATTGAGCAGTGATTTGATGAAAAAATAATTTTTTAATTGCAATCGTAGGCGTTATAAGTCAACTGATATTTTTAATTAATTTTTTTTTTTTTTTTGGTTTAATGTCAAATTCAAAAACTATGCGTATAGTATGCGAGAAAATATTTGGAAAGTCGCTGTTATATATGTTAGGTACTGGACTTTGGTTTGGTCGGTATTAAGCATTACGGAATTTCGAAGTTTTTGAAATTTACAAGGAAGAGGGCATCAAATTAAGTAGTTTAAAGCGAAAAAATTTGAGGGATAATCATATTTGTACCAAAAATTATAAAAAAAAATGTATATATAATAGGTTTCTCTAACAAGAAAACAAAACAATAGTTGGAGTACAAAATAAAGGTTATGGGGGGCTCAAAAACTGAACTGAAATGAAATTCTTGTAATCGACAAAGCTCATTTCATTTCATTCAAAAATTATAACCAAACCAGCAATCATCTTTCTGTCCTCCAACCTCCAAGAAAGCAAATATGAAATAACATTCATGACAATGACAGATCGTTGTAGTGCTCCTGCCGTCTTGCAACGTTCCAAATTTAAAGAAAAATTAGAGTGTAAAGAAATAATTAATCCGCACTAACGTTAACTAACCTAATACAAAAGAAAAACTAAACTAACCGCAACTAACCAACTAAAGAAAAAACTTAACCTTAACCTAATAAAAGACATAATTGGATTAACCTGAAATAATGTAACTAAAGGCAAAGTAAAACTAAACTAACTGCGACAATTTGCTACAAGTAATCCAGAACTAACCAAAGAAAAGGCAAAGTAAAACTGAACTAACCTAACCTTAAGAGCCCACACTTATGTGCACCAATCAACAAGCTCCGTAGCGGCCCTAAAGGGCGGTGTGGCAAGGTGCAGGTGATGCGGCTCTAACTTAAAAGACAAGTACAACTGGACTGACCAAACTAAAGGAAAAACATGACTGAACTAAACAAAGGAAAAAACAGAACTGAACTAACCTGAACTAACCAAAGACAAAGGAAAACTGAAATAACTTAATCAACAGAGCCCACACTTATGTACAATCAATAAGTAGGTCCCGTAGCGCCCTGGGGAGCTTGTCAGGACCCAGAAGCGCGAAAGGACAGGCAGAGCTGAAATAAGCTCACCGCAGAAAAAAACATATCCGAACTAACCTAACCAAAGCAAAAACAGAACTAAACTAACTTGAACTAACCAAAGGCAAAATAAAACTGAAATAACCTAACCAACAGAGCCCACACTTATGTGCAGCAATTAACAAGCTCGGTAGGGCCTCTGGCGTAAGCCGAAAAACAGAACTGAACTAACCTGAACCAACTTAACCAAAAGCAAAGTAAAACTGAACTAGAGTTTTACTTTGCCTTTGAGCCGCCTGAACTTTAGGTTCATTGCAGGATCCGATACATACTTAACTAACTGCTTCCGAAAAAGCCTAGTTTCTGGATGTTGAGAGGAAAACTGGCAACCTAGCTTGCCTAATACGTGTAAGCGACAGTTAACACGAAATACATAAATGAAACTTAATTATGCACATTATAAACATAAATTAAACACCCTGGTGCATTAAAATGAAAAAAAACCGTAAATTTTTTTTTGGTATTTTTTTATTATTTTTTTGGTACAAATATTAATATTCCGCATTTTTTTTGCTTTAAACTACTTAACTTGATGCGCTCTTTATTGTAAATTTAAAAAAACCTCGAAATTTCGTAATGCTTAATACCGACCAGCACCCTGGACTTGGAGAAAGCTGACATATAGCAACCGATGACCAGGACATGAATGTAAGAAATTAGTTTTCATCGATCCGCTTTTTTTTCAAATAAATGTCAAAAAAACCTCCTAATAAAGCTCACTTAGAAAGAAACACTTTCTTCTGAATAATGTCAAATCGACAAGAAATCATCTCTAGAAGTAGCTATCCACATTTTTCGATATAGTTTCCAGTCACCCTATAAATAGTCCGAATTCCGAAACAATAATTGATGTTTATTTACATTTTCGTCATCAGTACAAGAATCGAAATTAATATTTTTAGTGGCGTTTCAGACATAACAATTTATTCTAAAAAAAAAGTTAAGCTTTGCCAGGAAATCGAACCCACACCTTCCACTTGACGGGCTCAGTGGTCAGAGCATCAGCCCGACAAATGGAAGGTCTGGGTTCCAATACCAACAAAAACTTGCCTTTTTTTTAAGTATAAATTATTATGTTCGAAACGGGAGCAAAAATGTCAATTACAAAGATAAATGTTGAACCTTTGTGTTACAAATAAAAGCATATTCTGGCCTAAAGCTTGTAACGAATTTTAATAACCGAGGGAAAATGGGGCATGTTGGTGTTGGCCGTTTGACGTCCAAGCTGATAATAAAATATTTCGGATGCCACCCTCTAAGGGTTTTACGAAGTAGAGGGTCAACAGAAATGCCCATAGGGGAGCTCTTAAACGGTGGAGTAGAATGTCCAGACGGTCTGTCTTTGCGATTTGAGAGAAAGATACGCAGAGTACGGGGTGTTCATTATAAAACTTCATCCAGTTGGCTGTGAAATGTCAAAAGAAAAGGATGGAGAGACAAAAGTCCATTAATTTTGATTACGTCATCCTTTTCTGTCAAAATTTCATACTCTGCTAGATGAAGTTTTATAATGAACACCCCGTATACTCAATACGGTAAAACTCTATTTTCAAGATGCAATATCAACAAGGTAATAAAAATACATCAGTTTAGGGCTTTTATAGATTATAACGAGAGGCATTCTAACGGTCGGTGATTTAAGGAAAAATATGCGGTCGGCTTTTCTTGGATGGGAACGGGTACGGGAATTTAACGAATTCGGTAATTTGTCGATGAAATGTATATGTGTGCGGTACAACAAACGCTTTGATCAGTGTGTTCTGTATGAGTGGAGACCAACAAACGCTAAGCCGTGTATGTATGTGAATGAATGGGGCCCACCAATCGTTTTGGCCTGGGTATGTGTTTGATTGAGGCTCAACAACCGCTATAGCCCTTTTTATTTTATGTGAGTCGGGGGTTCAACGATCGCTAAGACCCGTGTATGTGAGTGTGTGAAAATGGGGCGTAACAATGGCTATGGTCTGTATGGGTGTATGTGAATGTGCGTGTGTAGATGGGACTCAACAACCGCTATAGCCCTATATAGTTTATGTGAGTGGGGGGGGGGGGGGGGGGGGTAGAGCTTCACGAGACCACGAGATAAGTCTCGGTCTCGAGACACTTTAGACATTATAAAACTTCATCTAGTTGACTGCGAAATGTCAAAAGAAAAGGATGGAAAAACCAAAGTCCATTTATTTTGATTATGTCATCCTTTTTTGTCAAAATTTCATAGCCTGCTAGATGAAGTTTTATAATGAACACCCCGTATTTATAAATAACTATCAACTCTCATAAATCAGTTCTATGGAGTCCTGAATGTGACTATCCTTCCAGTTAACAATAGGATGATGAAGTTTTTAGGGGAGGAGAGGGTCAACAATCGCTATGGCCCGTGTTCTGCTGTTCGGTAGTGTGGGATTCTTACCCACTAAAAAAGTTTGTGCTTGGGGATTTCGGTCCCCAAATGGCTCCCCGATGACCACCCCTCCGTTTTTGGGGTTTTTCTTGTCGTGACCATACGTACTATACCCCCTGAAGTTAACGCGAACGCGGCTCCCAATCTTGGTTTCCTGAAGAGCCAGAATTTCCGGCTCTCTTTCCGACAGGAGAGCTCCACTTCGCATTTCCTGGCGGGTAGCCCGTGGACGTTCCAGGACATAATGTTAAGGGACTCGGGGTGTCTAGCATCCATCACTGGAGAGGAGCACCACGCGTATCCATCCTCCCAAGCAGTTTTTCAGCTTGGCTTCGAATTCTCGAAATTTTGCTTCTCAGCTCTTTATATGGAAAGAACATTGAAAAAAAAAATCCAAGGATTGGTTCTAGCTAAAGATTACCGGTCATTCACCAAAATTTAAAGAAAATGCACAAATTTTAAAAGCTTGGGCAAACATGCCGTTTAGTTACCCTTCGGTTAACCCTTATTAATTGAACTTGACTTTTATAACTGTAGGACCGCGTTCCCATTTCGCCAGAAATTTAGTAACTTCGTTACAAGCTCCTAGAGATCCATACTGGCCAGGTATGGGTAGGTATATTATATATCCCTTGCAACTTTTTCGAAAGTTAATTGATATAAAATTTGATCAAAAACCAACTTTCTCATTAAGAGCTCTACATAGCTTTGTAGATAACAACTTCACAGTCTTTCAAGACATTAAACCGGAGGAAAAGCCAAATTACACTGCCCTACTTAGAACCAGTTACACATCTAATCTCCTTAATTAATGTAGTTAATTAATTCACATTGTTTATAACCTATTATAAGCCTCCATAAAATTAGCATACCTACGTGCACCGAAAAGAAGTTAAAATCCCATATAACTTCCCCATTAAAGTGTTGGCACATAATGAGATTATTAACCGATTAATACCGATTAGAGGAATAATATGAGGACTAATCGGAATCGTCCATTCCGATCGCGTCCACTCCGACCCTGCCCTCTCTTCTTCTTTATACTGACTTAATTCACGTAAGCCGATAGTTAGGAGCAGATTACAGGGTGATTATTGATACGGGGTTGGCAGTTAATGCGGTGTTTCCTTCTTACAAGTCCTCGTATAGGAAAATAACATTATAAATAGCTTTATGGGAATATTTTCGGAGACGATACGAACGCCAAGCAATTTAAAAGCAGTTAGCTTATGCGTAGCTGCCCTCAAGATAAAACGTATTAATATTGTAATTCTAATTGTATTTTTTTTTGTTGCAGGTATGTCGGTGGTTGAACATGTTTGATGGAATGGTAAGAGGTGCTTTCAAATAGTGCGAAACAACGTGTCTTAGTTAAGACGGTAAAAATGCTGCAGATACAAGGCTACTGCCAATTAAAGCGTTTATTCACATACACATAATTTAATTACGCTAATAATCTATCATTGAAATATCGAACATTTCTATATTAGGCAATACAATACACCTGTTGAGAAACTCACGAATTCTTTTTTATGACAAGAACTTGCTTGTTTGGTAGCATGTTAATAATTACTACTTAAATTCGATTTGGTTGTGTGGGTAAAACCATACACCATTTCGCAAAACAAAAGAGGATTTCCTATATATTCTAACAACTACTGCATACAAACTTCTTGTTTCTCATGTATAATTATTTAATGAAAAGATCCAAAATCGGTTGCGAGGCGGCCTCGCTAGTCAATAAAAATCAGATAACATGTAATGAATTTAATTATGTTTAATTCTTTTTGCCGAGTAATAAATTACTTACCGATCATGGGTAATGAATGAAATTGCTTATTAAAAATGGACATGGGCGTGTTTAGGTGATGGCATTATTATAATCTTGATAAGCCGTTATGAAATATGACAGCGCTCTAAAACGATGTCATTTATATCGGCTTCACCTTGGCTCATTGAAATTGTTAACCCCAATAAGACTTAAATTTGGATTGGCCACGATAATTGCAAATGTAGAGCAAAGAAAAAGTATCTGAAAATCTTAAACTACGGATAGATCGCTTAATAAAAAGTTGTCCTTATTTTTAATGATTGCAAAAGTTGGGGCTTTTTTGGAAAAATTTGCAGTTTTTTTTTCTTATTTACCCTTCTTTTTGTAGTAATGTTTTTGATAATTTAAAAAAATGTAAATTACTGTTAAACAGTTTCTACAAAGGAGCGATATCTTTTCCCACAACAAAGCTCTTCTGTAAGAGAAACTTATTTCTCCAATATTCAAACAACATTTTTGACATAAAACTTTAAACCTGTCAGAAACGGCTACGCATGGGTCATTACCTTTCAAATGTGTTTAGAATTTGACTCATTCACTTATTAATGTCATTATTCAGTTTTCTAAATCTTTACATTTTTTATACCTCACTCCTTTTAGCATGTTTTAAAATGATACGAGAAAAATGTCAAAATATTTGCAAAGATGGATTGCTCTTGATAAGTGACATTTTATCTTGTTTAGCAGTTTCTGAGATATTGTTTTAGCCTTCAGTTTTTTTAATGTGGACTAATAGATTTGATGATAGTTATATAATCCATTCACATATTATTGACATGAAGTAGGCGTTTGAAATTTGGCTTTGACATTTTTTGTCGTATCTTCTCAACATGTGCCGAAAAGAGATTGGAGAAAAATTTGAAAAATGGAGATAAAGTAAAAAAATGTTGAAGTCAGAAAGTGCGAAAAGTGATTTTTGTATTTGATGCGTCCTACCTCAAAGTGAATTTTGTCAAGAAACAGATGGTAAAAATCCTTTCTTCATCATTTTTGTCTTTGATAGGTAGAGTTCAAAATAGTTATTTATGTATTAAGAGCGAAAAGTACAACTTTTTTGCTCGGAGAGTGAAGTTTGCCGCTCGACGCGAAGCGGAAAGCGGCAATCACTCGAAAGTTACTTGGTGCTCGTAATGCATACAACGTTTTTTCTACAAACAATCAATTCCAAATAATCTGAAATTTGAATGAAGACACAATCTGAAAATTTAAATCAAAGTGACAATGACGTTTTAAATATTAATATGGTTGAATGGTGGTAGTTGCTATTGACAGCAGTCCTGGGCAACGCGCGGAAAAGTACACTCACATTCTGATCCTCAAAAAAGGTTAGGTTTTCGTTTCTCTAATGAAAGCGTAAAATGCGTCATTATTTGACGTTTGTAGAAAAATACCTTTTCGCACCCATACCATTGTAGTTGGCTAAAGATAACAAATCAAAAAAACTGCTTTCTTGAATTGGAAATATAACTTTCGAAGAGAACAATTTGAAAAATAAAGATATACAAAAAAAATGTTGAAGTGAGATAGAGAAAAATTGGTTTTTATCTATAAATACTATCTCAATATGGATTATTCTAACAAACAGAAGGTAAAAATCCCTTCTTCATCATTTTTGTCTTTAATAGGTACTAGGAGTACAAAAATGCTAGTAGTTGTCTAGAGAGAACAAACCGGAAAACTTCTTTCTTGAATTAGAAAGAAGGAAAAATACAATTTTTGAGGAAAATAATTCTAAAAATAGAGATAAATTAAACACATTTTGTAGTCAGAAAGTGCGTAAAGTGATTTTGGTCTTTGATAGATTCCATCTCGAAATAGATTTTCCTAAGAAATAAACAGTACAAATCCTTTCTTTATCAATTTTGTCTTTGATAGGTGCTACGAGTGCAAAAATACTCGTAGATGTCTAGAGATAACAAAACCGGAAAACTACTTTCTTGAACTAGAAAGAAAGAAAAATACAATTCTTGAGGAAAATAATTCTAAAATTAGAGATAAACTAAAAACAATTTGAAGTCAGAAAGTGCTCAAAGTGATTTTGGTCTTTGATATTTTCCATCTCGAAATAGATTTTTCTAAGAAACAGACTGTACAAATCCTTTCTTTATCAATTTTGTCTTTGATAGGTGCTACTAGTACAAAAATACTCGTAGATTTCTAGAAATAACAAATCGGAAAACTAGGTACTTTCTTGAATTAGAAAGAAGGAAAAATATAATTTTTGATGAAAGTAATTCTAAAAATAGAGTTAAACCAAATACATTTTGAAGTCAGAAAATGCGAAAAGTTGTTTTGGTTTTTGATAGGTACTATCTCGAAATAGATTTTCCTAAGAAACAGACAGTGCAAATACTTTCTTTAACAATTTTGTCTTTGATAGGTGCTACTAGTACAAAAATACTCGTAGATGTCTAGAGATAAACCGGAAAAATACTTTCTTGAATTAGAAAGAAAGAAAAATTAAATTTTTGAAAAGAACTATTGAAAAAAAGTCAGAAAGTAAGAAAAGTGAGTTTTTGTTTTTGACAGGTACTATCTCAAGATGGATTTTCTCAAGAAACAGACGGAAAAAATCTTTCAAAAAGAGATAAAAATGTTGAAGTCACAAAGTGCGAAAATTGATTTTTGTCTTTGATAATTACTACCTTATAATGGATTTTCTGACGAAACAGATGGTAAAAACCCCTTTTTTAAATTAGAACCAGAGAAAAATACAATTTTCAATGAGAACAGTTCGAAAAACAGGAAAAAAAATGTTGAAATCAGAAAATGCAAAAAGCGTTTTCTGTATTTGATAATTACTACCTCAAAATGGATTTTCTCAGAAGAAGGCTTTAAAAATCCTTTTTTTTTTCAACTTTGTCTTTTCCAGGTACTACGAGTAGTTAACTGGAGATCACTAAGCGGAAAAATTTATTTTTTGAATTAGAAATAGAGAAAAATATAATTTTCAAGAAGAACATTTCATAAATTTATTCAAAAAAATTTTGAAATCAGAAAGTAAGAAAAGTGAGTTTGTCAAGTACTACCTCAAAATGAATTTCCTCTAGAAACATACGGTTAAAATTCTTTTCTTGTAGTTTGAAATAGAAACATAATTTCTCTGTGACTCGGTATTTTATCTCAAAAAAGCTAGTTTTCTAGAGATGGCAACCTCGAAAATTTACTTTCTCGAATTTGCAATATAAAAAATAAAATTTTCGATAGAAACACTTCGTAAAAATATTTTTCTTAAGTTTGTAAGTTAGGAAAATCATATCTCTGTAGCTTGTGTTTATCAGAAAAATAGATGTTGAGGAATAAACTTGAAAAATGTTTTTTGAAGTCATAAAGCTTCAAAAAAATGTTTTCTTAGTTTTTTAAGGGAAAACTGGTAAGAACGCTTTTTGAAGTTTTATGAAGTAATAAAAGATATCTGTGCCTTGGTACTATAATACAAAAAAATGTTTTTTAGAAATAAAAATAAACGGAAAAATCGTTTTCTGGGCTGAAAAAAATAAAAAATTGGATTTTCAAGGAAAACAATTTGAAAAAAATCTCATACCTAAGTATTTAGGTTACAGAAATAATTTCTATGTGTCTCACTATCTCTCAGAAAATTAATTGTTTTCCTGGATGACAATAATAAGTAAATGATATATAGAAAGCAAAAATTAAATAATTATAAAGAGCTGTGTGTATAGTTTTACGATCCGTAGAACTAGGTTTTGATGGTTTTATTGGGAATTGAAAACTCGAAAATTACAAATAGTCAATTACCAAAAAATATTGAAGTCACAAAGTGCGAATAGTAATTTTCCTAAGTATCACTTTGGCGCACGCGACTGCTGTTGCCCGAAGGACCCAAATTTTATCCTAAAAAGATGGGGTTTTCAGAGTTAACAACCGTTGTTTCGGTGGAAACCGGTGGTAAAAATACTTTTTCTACGACTGCCTTGAAAATGAACAAATGCGCACTACTAACTACCGTTGAAAATAGCATGTTGCAAACAGCGTGCGTAAAGTGCACATTGCGCACGCTTCTGATTGTTTTGCACACGCGTTGCATATATTTGATAATACTGCTAGGGGATACGGGTTCCAATAATTTATTGTCAATTAACAACACACTTTTATTTACTTTTAACTATTACATCACGATTAAAACACAATACTCTTTAAGCGGACAAGCGAATAATGCGATCTAACAATTCGCACTGTTCGCTTGTTCCCTTACTTACTACACTGCACCATCTATTTCATTCGACCTCGCGCGGATCGCTTGTTTATACACCCGGACTGAACACACTCTCGTACTTTCGAGATCGGAAGCGACCGTCCCCGGTTCTCGTTTTTTCTAGATGGGTTCCCGGGGTCGCGGTCGTCGCTCGGCGTTGCCGCTTCTACCCGAATCGCTATACACCGTCGGTCGGGCGTAATACGAATGACCATTTATGAAGCAAAATTGCAGTCGTAGAAAAAGTATAGTGTGCAATACGTACGAAAATTACTCTTCACACTCTTGTGAGTGTGTGTATCACTCGCCTACGGCTCGGGTCCAAGCCGTCACACTCGTGTGAAAAGTGTGATTTTCGACACTAGCTACACAATATACTATTGTGAAGTTTGTAAGTTAGGACAATCGTATTTTCATAGCTTGTTGTTTATCAGAGAAATAGATGTTTAGAGATATATCGGAAATAATTTTTCAAGTCAGAAAATTTTTTTCTTCTTCGTTATTTTAGGAAGCAACTGTAAAAAATAGTTGTTTAGAAATAAAAAGCCAGAAAGATTTTGTATCAATGCCATACATAAGTTTATAGATTAGAGAAATGATTTTTTCAATGACCTAGGAGATACGGACAGAGCCATCAAATGCCGATATTTCCCTAAAAATGGTCCCGTTTTTTGTCCGGACGTCCGCCATTTTTAAGGTACCCAAGACGTAATTTCTTTTTCAGAGCACATCAATTGACGAATCATCACTTCAATTGATTTGACTTAACACGTCAAGTGACGTCAATTTAACCGGATATTGCCGCCATTTTTGAGGTACCCATTGCAAAAAAGGGGGGCCAAAACTGTAAAACAGTAGGGGGTATCCAGATGTAATATACTAGCTCGTTGAATTTTTCTGTGATTTAGTATTTGCCAGAAAATACATCAACTCAGATTTCCAATACTCTCTGGATGACAATAATAAGTAAACGAGATATAAAAACCAAAAATGACGTAATTTTAAAGGGCTGTGTGTAAATTTACGATCCCTAGAACTATGTTTTAATGGTTTTATTAGGAATCGGATCAGACTACAAATCCCGGACTCGGTATTAAAAAACTATCCACGTTTCACAGTCTATTGCTGCATCTTCAAGACATTAAATTATAAATTACACACCTAAACATAAACTTTCAGTCTCCTCCAAATGATATTTTTATTTCTCCTAAATTATAATGAACTGTGCTGAAGATGCAGCATACAGTGTGTCCAAGAGAAACAGGCACTGCATTGGGATCTCCAAAACGGTAAGAGATAGGAATTCGGGTGATTTGAGCAACGGGAAGAGTTTGGACAAGTTTGTAAAAATGAGTTACTTAATTTAAATTATTAGGTATTAAAAAAAACGATTTTATGAATGTTGGTATTTATTTATTTTTTAGTTATTTCAAAATTTCAAACAATATCGAAAAATAAAAAAAAAACTTTTGCATTGCACCTTTTTAAGGTTTACAAGAAGGCGTTTCATTACTGAAAGACCATCATCAATTTTATTTTTTTCATATAGACTTAAAAAAAATATAGATATCGCATAATTCAGCTTTTTTTATACTCAATTCAGGTTAGGTAACTTTTTATACTCAATTCAGGTCAATTCATCATTGTAAGTTGTTTTTTAAATAAAATGTACCATAATAACTTTTCAAAATTTTTAATGCTATTATTCCCCGGGGCATTTTTTAATAAATAACTCGAATAAATTATGTTACTTGTACTTTATTCTTTTACCTAAGACAACTTTATGATTAAAAGTTGACCACGTAATAAAATCATCAGATAACCTACACAAAAGTGGGTGTACTCGTATATAATCGTTCTGGAGCAGGTGACGACGGGATTTGTGGGCGTCATACGTGGCTTGTGTTTACATTACGACATCATCTCATGGTAATAATAATTGAACACGTGGACGAGTTCATTCATTACGTGTAACTGTAAATATTAATATCGCAACCATAAAAGAGCTCAAATCAGTTTCGTGCCACTTTATGCAGTCGCCCAAGCAGATATGGTCCACTCATGCTTATTGGCCTTGGTTTATGCAATACCATCTTTGATATTTCCCATTCAAGTCAGCAAGTCAATATATGAATATCTTAATCATATGCAAACCTCAAGGAGACATACGTCATTTTACCCAACCGTGGCTGCATCAAATGAAGACATAAATCTCGTCCCAGGCGTAATCTTTCTAATCTCGCATTTTCAAAATCCCTTTTACTTTATGGCCTTTACTAATGGTTTATCATGTAACCGAACACTTGCTTAAAAACATGCGTTTTAATAAGAAAGATAATTCTGAACAGACCTCCCTCCGTGATTTACTTTACAAGGCTCACTTTGTGCCTTTTGGGTGCCCCTTGATGAGGTTAGCCGTCTAGTCGCAGACTGGATTTAACTAATTAAATTTATTGAACGAGGCGCTTAATTCACTGAGCTGAAATTTGAGTGAAATCTGAATGCAGCAGGAATATGTATATATATGGCGGTCTTAATAAATATTTATGACCGAATGTTTGGAACGCGGACAGCACAATACCCTTAAAGCCATCATCGACTGGACGGACAGCAGATGCTTTCAAGCTCGACTTGATAGATTTTAATCGGTCTGGTGCCTTATACCCAAAATACCGATCAGAAGAATAATGTCTCGTTACCAATACCAGGCCGTCAGTCATCGTTGGTAATCATCCGTTTCAGTGACAAATGGTGCATCTCGACCGAATTCTCGTTAACGTATAGTCTAGACTGGTCCGCAGCCGTCTTTAAATGCTTTTGATTAATTTCGAACAATCTTAATGACACACAAAAAAACTGTTACGTAATAATATAAAAAATTTGAAGTATTTAAAATTCCACTTGTCCTTAAGCATTATTCCGGGGATTTTTATCCTCAATCTGAAACACGACACACCTATTAAGCATACGGCCGGACAATTTGTTGCATTATAGGAATTCCTTTTAAATAGACACACTCGCAGGTAGATAATAGTATTGCCCAACAGCTTCAGCACCATTACATTAAAATATGTAATCTTGATATAAAATAATAAAATCTCTAAATGGTAAACAATGTTTTCATAAATAGCATTCTGAAGTTCTGACGGTGGAATCGTGTGGAGGGCACAATCGTGCATGGATATGCATATTATTACAAAGTGTATAAAAGCGTTGGAAATTATGTTTGTGTTGATTATTTCGGTTTTAGGATAAAATTGTTTATTGATTAATATTTGTTGATGTTGGCTTTCTTTTTTTTGTTGTTCGAGAGCCTGTCCTAGAACGAAATTAACCAATTCAGCAAATTGAAACCAAACGTTAACCTGAGAAAACAAGATTTATGTTTGTACAATTTTTAAAATTAAACAGAAATCATGTATAAACAAAAAAAACATATACTTTCTCAAGATGCAATCTAAGAAGGCGCGGTCCAATGGAATTTCTTCCTGACGTTTCGTTTATAGCTGCGGCAGACATTATCAAGGGCAGGTGATAGTGTTCTTGGGTATTCGGTCTGGGCAGTGTGGAATAAAACTATTCAGCTAGCAAGCTTTCGATATTTTTTTTAATATTTTTCTCAGGGTGCTAACTTTTTTATGAAGTGAAGGCTGGAAACCGTGAGAAAACATTTAGATATATGGGTGTAGCCTTAATTTTCTTCACTTGCAAATTAGAGACACATAGCAGAGTTCAGAACTGGGTGCAGTTTTCCCCAGGGTTTCCTTACTTAATATTGATTAAGTTATCTAGAATTATATGGGGCAAAGGACCCAAAAGCTACCCTCAAATCGGAGAGTGGTCGTGGGTAAATATGATTTTAATCTAAAGGTGCCACCCCCTTTTATGACCCCTCAGAAACTCAAGATAATTCAACACCTGATGACCTTACAGTATAGGTAAAAGAGGGAAAATACGGAAAATAACTAAGAAAACACAAGATCTACCAATATCTCAGTTCATATTCTCATATTTGCTTTCTAGTACAAGCCGTACAATTTATAGAGGTACCCTGAAGGGGTAACCCTGAAATTATAGTGGTGTTACCACAAAATCAATAACAGCTGATTCTTCTAAATGTGTAATATTAAAGTGAATGTATTGTCTAAGTTGTTTAAGGGACAAAAGTATGGGGCTTATTTTCCCATACAGACACCGATGTCTGTTACACTAATTTAAAGAACACTAATTACATTACAGGTTTACACTAATTTAAAGAAAAAGAAGTAATGAGAACAGCAGTTAAACCTTGAGTGATTCGTGACGCATATGTGGTAGAAATGTCGAATTAAGTGTGGAGAACCTGTACCTAGTTCAATAAGGAACGGACAAACCTTTGATTTCCGTGTTGGGCTCTCTATTTATTGCTGGGGTAGTTAGTTGAGGCAGTCCTCTTGGATCAGCAGTCGCCTTTTGTGGAGTTCACTTGAGGATGTAGAGGTGTTCCGAAGGGTAGTCGAGGTAGGACTTTGTCCACTTAGCAGCAGGTGACACATTTATCTTAAATGATGCAGGTTGATAGCATACAAGGTTTTAAGGATAAAGAGAAAAGGGAAAAAGGCCTGAAACAAAGATATTTCTCTTACCGTTGGAGAATCACGGGCATCAAAGGTGAGTAAAAATGAACTCTAACATGGAGGCATGTCTTGAAGCACACTGTTTTTTAGCTTTTCTAAAGAAATGAATAAGTACATACCTGAGGGTGGTGGATGGACTTATGGAGGGTGTACCATGTGGTATGTAGTCTATGGTACTTCAAAGTCGAATGCTCTTATTAGGATCTTACAAATCTGTTTCAATTCAGTCAAAAAGACTAAATAAAGGTAATAAAACCCAATGAAATTGAGGATTGATCCTAATAATAATTGGTCTTTTATATCCGCAGAGCGAAAGGTTTAACTCAGCAAGCCAGCCAAGAGCTATCTGCCTTCAAAAAAAACCTAACGATTCGATTGCAAATCCTTCGGAAAACAGAAAACTGAGGTTGTGCCAGAAATTATTGTATGTACCAAAATAGTCCAAGTTTGTACTAAACTTAGTATTATTGTTAGTGCTTTTCCAATTGGTTGTATTTAGTAAGGTCACACATATTAATCATTATTGATGGCCAATCAGGATGTAGAGTATGATGTTTGTTATTGTCTTGATTTTGTGAACCCATCGAAAGAAACTCAGAAATTAGAGATGGGTAATCTAATTACTTCAGATAAAGTTTGATATTTCCAACCTGTCCCTCAATTAGTGATCAGAGATATTGTATTTGAAATAAAGCAAAAGATGGTTCATGACTAGATAATTTTCCTCAGTATCACCTCTGGAACCGACACTTTAGGCAAAAAATATTATAAAAAAAAACGTAACATAGGTCAATATTAAAATTTTGTTACACAAATGTCACATGATATAGCACGATGTACAAAACATATTAAAATAGTCCATTATCAAGAGCGATGAGGCAATGGGCGAAGTGATCTCCCGTGCTTTCTGACGTTGACTGATTCGACTGTGGTGAGCACCGTTGTATTTTTCGCTCAGTTGTAAAAAAATTTAATTTAATGTGACTAATTTGATTAACTACAGGGTGAACGTTTTTCAGGCTTAACCCTGGCGATCTCGGTTATTTGAAGAGGTAGGAAGGAGATTAAGTTAGGGCAAAGTTGCGAAAGTAGATATCTATGAAAAGACGTTTTCAAATTTCGTAAATTCCGACTGGTTTCGCGAAATACACCCGAAATATTTGCAAAAATTCGAAATATTGTAAAAACGTGTTTATTTTTTCTAGTGTTAATTGAAAGAGATAATTCAAAATAATTGACACTTCTACATAGCCACTTTTTGCTCTCTTCAACGTGGTATTTTAAAATTTAAAATCCGGCTTCTTGTTTACCATCATCAACTTCATTTTTTTAAAAAACAATGCAAGAGTATTTGTATCAGATTCTGAATCTCTTGTAATTCTACAAGCAAAAAGTGGCTATGGAGGACAATTATTCTTAATTATCTCTTTCAATTAAGACTAGAAAAAATAAAAACGTTTTTTTCCAGAATTCAATTGTTTGCTGTTATTTCATCTTTATAGACTAAACTTCCGATTGCTCACCTTTGCCTTAATTCAACCTTTTTCGTATCTCTTCAAATAACCGAGATTCCTGTATTATCATTGCATAGAAGTAAGTAAATTCTTAAAAAGTGACATAGGCATAAACTTTAATAAACTCATAAAGTGACACATATCATTGAACTTGCTTTCAATTTTTGACATTTAAATTTAAGAGTCATATTTGAAAAACTAAAGTTGAAGGTGTCTCAAAAAAGTTGAAACGTCGGACTACAAATTGAAAAATACAGTCTTGTAGAGAAGAAAAACTACCCATTAAAAGTGAAATTTATTTTAAAATAACGCTTGAAATATATTCAGGAAAAACACAAAAACTATTTTTTTCAAATTTTGTGTTTTTTCTACGAATATCTTCGGAAGCAATCAAGATCTTGGTTAATGGTAAATAATATTCAACTGTCAGGAAAATTTACAGTAGTGCATTATAATTGGTGTTATACAAGGTTTTTAACAAAGACACGGCAATATTTAAGGGGATAATTGTCCAAGCCATTTTATGAAAGAAAGCTCTTATAAATGTAGGTCCGCAAACGCTTTTTTACCGACGTACAGGGTATTGAAATTTAATTAAACAAAACAGTAAAATTTGGATAATTCGAAAACGGCTTGAGATGTAATGAAATTTTAGGCGTGTCAATAGATATAGGAGACGCATACTCTGCAATACACAACGATTTTTTAGTCTCGCCAGCGGCGCACGTATTGGCACGTCACTGGTTATTTTTAATGGAAAAAATAGGACGTCGCTGTTTTCTTCTAATAAAAATTGTCTTCAATACCTTGTTCAATTTTTAAGAAAAAAAGGTCTCTTGAAATTTTATCGTATGACGCATACTTTTGAAGTAAAAAATAAAAACCGTTTTAAAGCATGTTATTTTACAAAAACCATTTTTTTTTAATCAATGGTTTAATTCAAGGTCAAAAAGAAATATTTAAAAATAAGTATCACCAAAATATTACAAAAGTTGTTCAAAGTGTCCACCTCCAACTTGAATGCAAGAATCCAGTCTTCTCCTAATTGACTGGCAAACTCTCTCAAAAACACCAGGATTGGTTCTAATAGAGTTGCACCCAGCAACGATCCGAATTCTTAAGTCTTCTAAATTTTCCACTGGAGTAGGGTACACCAAGGACTTCAAATGGCCCCATAGGAAAAAATCCAGGGGGTTTAAGTACGGGGATCGCGCAGGCCATAAGTGAGGGCAACATGGGTCAAAATGGGTTGTTGCGCCATCGTGCATAATCCCACGATCCCAATCCAAACGTTCAACGAGAGCCGATGTTGAAAACAATCTTTAAATATTTCATATGTATTTTCCTCACACCATAATTGGTTGGTAATGGACTATCAGTCTTTTAAAAGGTCGAAAACAGCGTTTTCATAGTACCGCCGGCTAAAAATCGATTTCTGTATTTTACAGTAATCTGCATCATAAATGGTTATTTTGGAAATTTCTTATTGCATTTCTTGAACACCTTGCTTCATCGGTAGAGAGAATCACCATCGGTAGTTGAGGGATTTGTACCATTTTGCGCAAAAGCCATTGACACAATGCAACACCTGGAGGAAAATCAGCAGGAAAAAGTGCTTGAACACGTTGTATGTAGAATGGATACAACAAATTGTCTTTAAGAATGTGTCAAACAGTCCCATTACTTACATCTAAAGCATCGGCAATCTTTCGAGTAGATGTACCTGGATCTTCTTCGATCATCTTCAGCACATCTTGTTCCAGCGCTACCGTTCTTACTGTCCTTGGTCGTCCGGCTCCTCCATTTCGTCTCAATGTGCCTGTTTCATGAGGGTGTCGATGAATGCAAAAATCAAAAGTTTTTCTTTCAGGAATAATGCTGTTAGGAAATTTATACAACTGCCTAGATTCTAATACATTGCCATCAGCAAGTCCATAAATGAAATGCATCTCGGTCATCTCGTCATTCGTATAGTGATTCATGATACTTTGACGAATTAAACAAATTTGACGGATACAAAATTATCACAAGACACATTCAAATAACACTCACATTATTGATTTTTTCAAAACAATGAATAAAACAGGTATTTTTACTCAAATTGTTTGCAATTATTCCTGGAATATTACTAAAAAATGTACACGCCTTTAAATGGTTTATATTTCTTACATCAAAAGTATGCGATGTACGATAAAATTTCAAGAGAAATTTTTTCTTCGCAGTTGAACAAGGAATTGAAGACAATTTTTTATTAAAAAAAACCAGCGACGTCCTATTTTTTCCATTAAGAATAACCAGTGACGTGCCAATACGCGCGCCGCTGGTAAGACTAAAAAATAGTTGGGTATTGCAAAGTATGCGTCTCCCATATCTATTGACACGCCTAACATTTCATTATATCTCAAGCCGTTTTCGAAATATCCAGTTTTTACTGTTTTGTTTAATTCAATTTCAACACTCGATAACGAAGCGTTTGCGGACCTACGTTTATAGGAACTTTTTTCATAAATTGGTCTGGGTAAATACTCCTTTAAATATTGTCATGTCTTTGTTAAACATCCTGTATATACGACTGATCAATGGCGATGGTAGTGAAATGATGGCAAAAGTGACCATGAATCTGGAAACCTTAATCAAATCACTCTTTCCAAGTAAGAAGATATTTTTGAAAAAGAACGAACAATTATTGTTTTTAGAAAAAGCTCTTTTAAGGCATTATGATTTCAACTAGAAGCCAGTCATGGGGCTTACTATGGTCATTTATTTACTTCGTCATTGGGTCTATTTCTTAATAGATTTTTTTTTAATTACTTTATTATTTATGTAAGTGGCGCCATCTGACGACGGCGGGTGCTTCCACTAGGGCATGCGAGATGATTGTGAAGCGATCCAAAAACCAGTTTTCTGCAATATTGTCACTTCCCACAGACAAAATTTGTCTGTGGGAAGTGACAATATTGCAGAAAACTGGTTTTTGGATCGCTTCACAATCATCTCGCATGCCCTAGTGGAAGCACCCGCCGTCGTCAGATGGCGCCACTTACATATACGTACAGGCGTCTAAGCAAGATTTAGATCCAATTGCCGTTCAGACTTATTTTTCTATCAGGTTCGAGGTATACCGTACTGATGAGCTCTAATAAGAGCGAAACTAGTCTATGGTTCCTCTGCCTGATAGAGAAATGAGTCTGATACTCTGCTAAACGTCGCCCCCAGACAATATAGGTACGAAATCTCGGCCATTTGTCTGTGGGAAGTGACAATATTGCAGAAAACTGGTTTTTGGATCGCTTTATTATTTATTTTACATTAAAATAATTGCGATGTTTTTAGCTAGATGTACTGCCATTGACGAATTTTAATTTGTTGTTCTGTTCTTTGCTTTTCTCATTTTCTTCTGTGATCCTGATGTATTTTAATTTTAATTTTATTCAGTATATTATGACAAATTTATACAAACGAATGTTTAACAGACGAATGCTTAACTATCCTAATTGAAGTAGTTATGTGCAGTTCCCGCCTTTATATAGAATATTTAGAATCCTGAGGAACGAAATAAACAATACCGAAAGCTCGGTATCTTACAGCGTTTTAGGGTGACAGCTCTAGAGCGTTCCGAGAGTATTCCCATTTTTTTATTGATATAACATATTTTTATTGAAAAAACAAAGGATCAAACCGAAAACGCTGTTAGAACTTTCTTTTCTACATGTTGCTTTGACCGATAATCCAAGATTTTCCAAGTCTATATTTTTTTGTAACAACGCTTTTTCTTGTTGTTTGATATTCTTCACTCAGTGGCTTCAAAACTTTGCTATTTATAAAGAAACCATTTGCCCTCCTTCTTTTCTCAAAACTTTTCTAGTATAAAAAAAGAACATGGCCGATTTTTTTTAAATAAACCTTTTAAAAACTCGCAAGTGTCGTTGTTTGTTTATCCATTTCACTTGTTGCTGATTGACTCTCTACAAACTCATATACTGATCCGAAATTCCTGCGGCTTCACTTCCTCGATAATGTATTTTTATAGGGCGCGAAGTAATATGCTTTCACATAAAAGAAAAGCCTAAACATGTCGTTCCCCTAATTAACATGCCGATGAAATAAAAGCATGTCTAAGACAAGCAAGCAAGAAAATATACAAAGTGTGATGTGTGGTATGTATGTACCATGCCCGTCAATACAACGTGTTTTTTAAATATTGTTTTAAGCGACTTGATCGAAAGGTTTATGCAATAGAAGTATTCCTAAATATTGAGCAACCCAATATCACAATTTAAATACACATTGTCACATCAAAAATTTTGATAAGTAGTTGTAAGACAAAAACTTTCTGTTTTTTTTTATGTGATGTTAAGTTTTTATGTGATAAAAAGGGTGGCAAAAGCAAAAATAATAATTTATCTAGTTGTTACGGGCAATGGTCCGTATCAGTCTGAACAATTGACAAAAAGACAATTATGAGTCTTCGTGTGGTCCTTACGAAATAGATCTAACTTTATAAACGCTAAAAACAGATTTTGAGAAGTTTGACCGTTTTAGAATCACATGAGTTTTCTGGTTTTTGAAAATGAGCCCATTGAATTTGTTTCCAAAAATCCAAAAACAAAATGTACATTTCTCAAGTTCCAATCGATTTTGAGACATTTTCTGATTTCCAAAAATGATCCCGGTTAATTAGTATTTGTTCCAAAAATTCAAAAGTTGAGAAAAGTTTAACCGTTTTAGAGATACATGAAATATTTTATTTTCAAAAATGAGCTCATTGAGTTTGTATTTGTTTTCTATTTTTTTTCCAAAAATTCAAAAGCAAAATGAATATTTTTTTAAGTTTTAGTCGAGTTTAGGAAATTTGTAAGTCTCTTACTTCGGTTACGTTTTGCAGCTTCTCCTAATAAAATAAATGGTAAAAAGAGATTTTTAGCAATTTAACAGTTTTAGAGTTAATAAATTTGTAATTTTCTGATTTTCAAAAATGAGCTTTACGAATTAGTATTTGTTCCAAAAATCCAAAAGCAAAATATAACTTTCAGTAGCTCTCGTCGATTTCGAAATATTTGTAAGTTTCCTATTGCTTTTCGTTTTGAGTAAATTTATTTTAGATTTACACGAGTTTTCTGAATTTGAAAAATTAGCGAAGAGTATTTCTATTTGTTTTTTATTATATTTTTCCAAAAATCCAAAAACCAAATGTAATGTTTTAAGATCCAAACGACTTTGAAATATTTGTAAGTTTCTTACTTGGATTACATTTTGAACAAACTTTTTCTAGTAAAATAAATGGTACAAAGAGATTTTGAGCAGTTTAACCGTTTTATGGTTGACATATTTGTAATTTATCCTGAATTAATATTTGTTCCAAAAAATATACTTCTCAGGAGCTCTAATCAATTCCGAGATATGTGTAAGTTTCCTTTAGATTAAAGAGAATAAAAGAGATTTACTCAAAACTGCTTTTCGCTTTGAGTAAATCTCTTTTATTAAAATAAACGTTAAAAACCGTTTTTGAGAAGTTTAACCGTTTCAGTTACACGAGTTTTCTGATTTTGAAATTTTTTTTATATTTTTTCAAAAATCAATAAACAAAATGTATATTTCTTAAGTTCCAATTGGCTTTGAGATATTTGTAAATTTATTACTTTGGTTACGTTTCGAGCAAACTTTTTCTAATAAAATAAATGGTACAAAGAGATTTTCAGCAGTTTAACCGTTTTATGATTGACGTATTTGTAATTTTCTGATTTCTAAAAATAAGCCCGGCGAATTAGTATTTCAGTAGCTCTAATCGATTTCAACATATTTGTAAGTTTCCTACTGCTCTTTGAAATGCTGATTTTTGAAAAATGAGCAGAGTCTTTGTGTTCTACTATATTTTTTCAAAAATCTAAAAATAAAATGTATTTTTTTTTTAATTACAGAAGACTATGAGATATTTGTAAGTTTTGAGCAAACTAATTCTAATAAAATAAATGGTAAAAAGAAATTTGATCAGTTTAACTGCTTTAGGGTTGATTTATTTGAAATTTTTTTGATTTCCAAATATGAGTCCGTCGAATTAGTATTTATTCCAAAAATCCAAATGCAAAATATAACTTTTAGTAGCTCTACTTGATTTCAAGATATTTATAAGTTTTCTACAGCTCTTTTTTTTGACTAAATTTCTTCTAATAAAATAAATGCAAAAAAAAACAACTTTTTACTAGTTTAACCGTGTTACAGTCACATGAGTCTTCTGATTTTTTAAAATGAACTCATTGAGTTTGCATTTGTTTTCTATTATAATTTTACTAAAATCCAAAAAACAAAATGTATTTTTTCCCACTTGGGTTATAACGTTTTAAGCATACTTTTCCTTCAAAATAAAAGGTAAAATGAGATTTTGAGTTATTTAACAGTTTCAGAGACAACACATTTGTAATACTCTGATTGAGATTTCCGAAAAGGTATTTGTTCCAAAAGTCCAAAAGTAGATTTTCAGTACCTCGATTTCGAGATATTTGTAACTTTCCCACTGCTTTTGTTTTGAGTAGCTTAACCGTTTTAAAGTTTTCTGATTTTGAAAAATGAGCGAAAAGTCTTTATGTATGTCTTATGTTTTCAAAAATTTAAACATTAAATTTAATTTTTCCAAGCTCCAATCGACTTTGAGGTAGTGTAAGTTTCGGACTTCAATTACATTTCGAGCAAACTTCTTCTAATATTTTCTTATACTTATAAGACATTTTGAGTAGTACAATCCTTTTAGAATTGACATATTTGTAATTTTTTGAATTTCAAAAATGAGCCCAGCAAAGTATAATTTTCGTAGCTTTAATCATGTTCGAGAAATTTGTAAGTTTTCTAGTGCTTTTCGTTTTGAATAAATTTCCTCTAATAAAATAAATAATTAAAAGAGATTTTGAGCAGTTTAATCGTTTTTGAGTTAATATATTTTAATTTTCTGATTTCCAAAATGAGTCCGGCGAAAAAGTATTTGTTCCAAAAATTCAAAAGCAAAATATAATGTTCAGTAGCTAGAATCGATTTCAAGATATTGAAATTTAGTTTTGAGTAAGTTTCCTCTAATAAAGTAAATTCTAAAAACAAATTTTGAGAAGTTTAACCATTTTAGAGTTACATGAGTTTGTATAATGAGTCTTTATAATTGTTTTCTTTTATATTTTTTAAAAAATCCAAAAACAAAATGTTTTTTTTTAAAGTTTTATTCGACTTTGAGGTACTTGTAAGTTTCTTACTTTGATTACATTCTATGTTGGAGCAAACGTCTAATACAATAAATGGTAAAAGGAGATTTTGAGCATTTTACCGTTTTTGAGTCAACATATTTGTAATTTTCTGATTTCCAAAAATGAGCCCGGCGAAAAAGTATTTGTTCCAAAACATCAAAAGCAAAATATAATTTTCAGTAGCTAGAATCAATTTCAAGATATTGAAATTTTTTTTTGAGTAAGTTTCCTCTAATAAAGTAAGTGCTATAAACAAATTTTGAGAAGTTTAGCCAATTTAGAGTTAAATGACTTTTCTGATTTTGAAAAATTGCCGAAGAGTTCTTATATTTGTTTTATTTTATACTTATTCCAAAATTCAAAAACTAAATGCAGTTTTCCTAAGTTCCAATCGAGTTTGAGATATTTGTAAATTTCTTACTTCGGTTACGTTTGAGTGAATTTTATCTCATAAAATAAAAGGTAAATGGAGGTTTTGAGCAGTTTAAGCGTTTTAGAGTTATGAAATTTCCGAATTTTCAAAAATGGGCCCGTCGAATTAGTATTTTTGCAAAAATCCAAAACAAATGTATATTTTTTAAGTTCCAATCGCCTTCGAGAATTTTGTAATTTTATAACTTCTGTTATGTTTTGATCAAACTTCTTCTAATAAAATAAATGGTAAAAAGAAATTTTGATATCGTTAACTTATTTTTTTAGAGTTAAATATTTGCAATTTTCTATTTTTCAAAAATGAGTCCATCGTGTTTGCATTTGTCTCTAATTAGATATATTTTATCCAAAAATCCAAAAACATTATATAAGTTATCTACGAGCGTGCGGTAAAGTTGCTTTACCTCACGCATTTGCATGCGGGAAGTTTTGTTCAATTTGAACCTTTATTAATCTGAGCGTTACTTTTGTATAATTATATTGTTCTTGTGTTGTTGCTTTTTGCTGAGTAGAAATAAATTGATTGCGTTTTTTTTTTATATTTATTTGAATGCTTTAAGGTTCAGAAAACAGTTAGCACTATTAATTAGGTACCTACCACACGTGCATTTGCAATCAGCGTGCGGTAAAGCATCACTTCCCGCACTTGTTAGCTAAATACCTATTCTGTAGCTTTAATCGATTTCGAGACATTTTTAAGTTTCTTACTTCCGTTAACTTTTGAGCTATATTCTTCGATTAAATTGAAAGGTGAAGTCAGATTTTGAATAGCTCTAACCGTTTTAGAGATAATTGTGATTTTATGTTTTTCAAAGGTGGATCTATCGAGTTTCTATTGTGTTTTCAATACAATTCTATTTTTTGCAAACACCTAAGAACAACAAGTATTAACTTTCAATAGCTCAAATCGATTTTGAAATACCTGTAATTTACCCACTTTGTTTACGTTAAGCGGAACTCTAAAATAAAGTGAAATCTTGAGTAGCTTTAATTGATTTCAAGAAATATGAACAGTTCCTACTTTGGGTACATTGTAATATTTTCTATACTAAATTGAATGATAAAGACAGATTTCGAGTAGCTTTAACTGCTTTAGAGATATTTGTAACTTTCTGATTTTCAAAAATGAGTCCATCCAGTTTGTTTTTGCATTTTATTTAATTAAAAAAACGTTTAACATAATGTGAAATCTTGTCTATCACGTTTATGTTGGTTTTCAGTTGTTTTTTTGCAAAAATCAAAACGAAATGTAATTTTAGTTAGCTCTAAGTTCACTCCTTTTGTTTCCAGCAAAAGTTTTTTTTCTATTCCGTGCTCTATTCTCACTTTCTTGCACGCATTTGCGTGTGAAATCTAGTACTTTTCAACCGCTGTTTTACTTAAGTATACACCAAATTTGCAATGTCGTATGTATTTTCTACAATTTCCTCAACATATTTATTGTAAGGAGGGGGCAAGAGGTTATGGTCCTGATGTGGTGAGGAAAAAAAGCCAATGTCTGTTTCTCAAATTTCTTTGCTTTTAGTCGTTTCGATGCTTTTTGGCATCTTCATCAGCAAACTAGCTGCAACAGTATTTTATTATGATCAACCAGTCCGTGAGGCAAAATGTTCGATGAAGGTTATGCAGTAGCTTATACATTGGAAAAACAATTTAAATAAAATTAAAAATAATTGATAAATACAATATAAAAAAATGGAAAGAAAAGGGGCGACTTACCATAAATTTATTATTCTTCCAAGTCTCTATCTTCCTCGATTCCATATGTTTTTCCCATTTTGCTGAAAAATCATTCCATGTAATTGCAATCAACATTAACATTTTCTTAGACAAATCCCACACTGATGTTGTCATTTCACAACTGATTTGTAGAAGCCTGAAAACTGTAGGTCTTTTAATCTTGCATTTTTCATTATTTTCTAGACACTACTAACCACAACTAAATAGTTGACTTTGACCATCAATCACCCATAATCAATTATTAGCAGTTCTTCTTTATTTTGTGACATATTTTTTATTACACGAGTTACGTCACAACACAAATGTGTATGTATATGATTAAAACTCAAAAATTATACCAGACCATGTACGAAGAAACAGTGAGGAAAACCAACATATTGGAAACCGCATCTTGATGGTACAGTACGTACACCACTGATCTAATGCAGTCGTTACGGCCAACCCATGGATCGCGGGCTATAAACAATTGGCAACACGTTTACGAGGTGGCATAAACGTCATTTTAATGTTTAATAGACCGTTAAAACTCGAGACTTCCAAATAAATAGGCAGGCGAAATTGTTTTCTGTCAATAAATTGCTGCCAAACAATAATGCATAGATACGCAGCTATTGTGCGACGTAGGAGTCATGCAGGCTGACCGGATTCAGCTCCACTTGGTTTCACCTTTACTGGGAATACTCTTTTTTGTGGGTTTTTGGAAATATGAAGAAAAAAATTGATGATGGTTCTTTAAAGCACGGCCGACGATTGACGTTACGTGACATTTTGGGAAATTGTTGGGTCGAACGACGGAGATTTCGTGTCTAGATCAAAAAGTTGAAGTCAAGGCAATACCTGGGTGGTAATAAAGGATAATTACGGCTTTGCCATTGGAATACCTTAAAATTGCTTTGTTAGATTTTCTAGGGAATAAAGTGAATCATTTTTAAGTAGGTATATTATTATTATTTTTAAATTAATCTTTAGGCTAATAATCATAAGACTTTCTGGAACTCTCCAAAGTGACCGGCATCTTTGTCTAAAAATCGTGATATTTCAAATTATTGGGTGTCATAAAGTGTTGTAACCGTTAGTTTTGGTAATAACTTTGACGACATGCAGCTGCCCCACAAATGCTGAGACCGTCTACTCTTCAAAGCTTAATCTGAGCGACAAGGCACCTTTCAGGTAAAATAGAGCAAAGCCGGGGCTGTTATTATAACCAAATTGGCGCTATCTTTCTGTCTAAAACAGATCAGTTTATTGTCTCGGCTGTTTTTGGGCTATTTTAAGGGAAATAAAATTTGACCCACCTCTCTGGCACCCCGTGGGTTTTGCCGCAAGTCTGCTTTTTTGCATTTTGCACAATGGTCATTTTTCTTCGCTAATAATTAAGATAAAGACGCTGCTCAATAGCCAATTAGACAAGCAAGAAATAAACTTGAACCCGGAATCTTGAGAGATTTCTTAATAATGGCGATTATTAATGATGTTCTCTGGTAATCGGAACGTAAAAACAACCGGCTGTTCCGCAATTACAAATAATTATTATTGATATTACACCGATGGAACTATTCAATTTCAAGCCTTATAAACATACACACGATGTCGGCCAGGTGAGGTGCAATCATCGTGCCTCAGTAGATTTTTTCGCCCAAGCCTTCCTCAAGGTTTTCTTATGTCATTTTAGTGAAGAAAAAATCGCACGATTACCACGGGATACTATATAATAACATAACAATACACGCGTCTTAAGCGTATACTATAATGAATTTCCTAGAAGCGATAACATTATGATTTTGCATTGTTAATTTTTACTCACTTCTGTTTTTTTCTTAATGTCACGACTGGTTTCGTTGTATCTGCTTGCTTTGTAATAGCTATACACGAATTCTGATTCATTTGTGACATTTTACAATGGCTCGTATTGATGATTTACGAATTTGTGGAACTAAATAAAGTCACTACATAGTAACGTATATTATTATTATTCAAGGCCTCCATGTTAGACATAAAGTACCAAGCCAACGAGGTAAATCAAATATGGCGGGTTTGAAGCCTCTTTATATGACATTTTTTAAATGTATGAGACCTTATTGTTATACACTAGACGGCAGAGTAACCTTGACAATTTGTCAAAGCTCAATCGATTAATGTCAATGCCAAGTTTATTGTCAAATTCGTTTTCTAACTCCAAGGCGAAACGAACATCGGTCTATCTCACTCGTCTTCGGGAATAAAATGGCGGGGAATGAAAGAAAAAGGAAACTAAATCTAATAGTTTCATCATAAGTGAGTTTTTCTTCGTTTTTCTTTGTTGTTATGGTTACTGTTTGTGTTTGTTGCAAAACAAATAATTTTGTAAATTGTGAAAATTTGTTTAAAAACTCGTAAATTTAGTAAAGTTTAATTAAAATGTATATGTGGGTCTGGTAAACTGATTAGCGAGGATGGCGCCTATTCGTCAAGGGGCAAGGCCATAGAACTTCATGGTAGAACTGGGGCTACTCTCATGTCTTGTGACACCTAAACTATGATCCCTGATAATATGCTTTTAGCGCCAACTCCAGAGCCTGCATAAGTGAGTGAGTGCAAGCCACAAAATGGTATGTAATTCTTGTAATTTATTAACCAATATCATGGAAATCATCTGCTATTGTTACAGAGAGCTGAGAAGTTACTAATTTGGGTTTCATGCTTCATACCATGCTTCCACTAGTTTGTGCTCTTTACTAAAACATATGCTTCTGCACGTATACCCTTTGGGTACTGTCAAAATTTTTGGCACTAGCAGTGTTTTCATGGTTTTGCAACTTACTTAAAGAACATTTAATGGCCATTTCCACCAAGCAAATTTTAAGTAAACTTAAAGTTAAGGGCCCTTAATCCATAGCTGTTAGCATGAGTAACCATAGTAATAATGAAAGCCTTAACTAAGTGTACTTAAAAATTGCTTGATGCGAACGGCCCTAAGTACATCGATATTAATCCTAGTTTGTACTGACATCTTTTAAAAGAGCAGACTAGTCTTAATGCCAAAGTCTGAGCTTCGATGAAGACTTTGATGCTACCTACCTTTTGGAATTTATGTATTTTTTCTCTGAAAGAAAAGAGAAACTGTGTTGTCAATTATCTTGAGTTGTTTGTGCTCTTTTCTCCAGATCAGGCGATGTAGGGTGCTTCTATTGGAGGCATCATAAGTTGAAGAATCTTGTGTACCTTCAACTTGGTTAGTATGGCTTTACAGAGACTTTGTTGTCGATGATTTTAATAAAACTTCAGTGGATTTATGTTGCCTTGTTATTCTTAAACATTTTGTAGAATGATATGAAAAGTCCTTTTTCAGAAATCGTCAAGCTCTTGATCTGCATGGGATTTTTCCCTATCAGTTGATTTTCAAACCATCGGATTAATACAATCTAAATTGTTTTCCGGGCTTTGAAGCCGTGGTCCAATGGAATTTCTTCCTGAAAGCCTTCACAGTCTTATAATCGGTTTAATCTTCCATGGTAGACCAAATTGCTTAAAATTAGCTGTAGGAATCAATCCCAATTATGAACCACTAGCAATACTATATGTCGTGTGCATAGTATTGGATAAAAGGTAGAGTAATCTTAGTGACGTCAAGAATTGACAGTAACAGGGCAATCCACCGAAATGACGTCTTGTCAAATCTGTCATTCTCAATTACGTCATTTGACATGTTTGCCCCTCAAGCCAGTATGGTGGACCAACCTATTTAAATGTCAGACAGAACTTAAAACTTCATCTTGATCATCATGTTTCGTGTTTGATTTAAGATATATGTGTAATGTATTCCTAAATTGTCTCTTTTAGGCAAAGAGCTCCAAGGCAGAATGTATAATTTTGTAGCTGAATTACTGCAGAAAATCCTAAAATGTCAAAACAAATATGTTCTTCATAGTTAATAAACTGGCTGCGGTGTTTCCGTTCTTACTATTGTTTATAGTTTAATTTAATTATGTGTCGTTATAAGTTATACAGGGTGTCTTTTTTTAAACGCATGCAGTTTTGCTATCTCCGAAACGGCTGTAGTTACAAGGTCGGTTAAATTAACCAAAACGTTTGTCTTTTGTGGAGAGTTTTTTGAAAACATTTACAGTGTTGCCACATTTTAAGTAGTTTCGGAAATATTTAGAAGAATGTAAAAAATGAGAAAATTTTAATTATCTTCTATTTCAAAAACTATTGGTGACACAAAAAAAAATAAATTACAAAGTTTTACTACACTCATTAGCTTCGTGGAAAGAGATTTAGATTTTCGAATTTTTTACATTTTTTTTAAATATTTCAGAAACCACCCAAAATGTGGCAGTACAGGTTTTCTAAACAAAAGTCAACTTTTTGCGAATTTAACCATCTTCGTAACTACAGCCGTTTCGGAGACAGCAATACTGCACAATAATATCAAAATATTGTTTTAATAAGGATGTGGCATCTTAAAAGAACAAACAACATTGAACTGTCATTTCTTATTCATCATTTCCGTATAAGTACAGACAATTCGGTATGTCTGACTACACTGTTTGAATGCCCCTCAAAAATGCTTGTCAAAAACAGCTGTTCTGGAATGGCAATGGCGCCCACTAGCGCGATCAATGACCTAAAAGATCTGGACAGAGCCAACAAATGCCAATATTTTCCTAAAAATGGTACTGTTTTTTGGTCGGAAGACGGGCACTTTTAACGTTCCCATGAGGTAATGTAGTCGTCAGTGCACGTCATACAAGCCTCACAGCAACTTAAAACCGTTAAGTTCTAGAAAACCTTGGAGATAGGCCAGCTAAGGAGATGGATATAACTTCGATATTCGATTGGATTGGAAATAAGAAGTAATAAAAGTAATGACAGTGCCAACTGTTTCGCAATAATTTGATGTAAGACATCATGACGTTACCGAGACGTCACTTCCGGCGGATATCGTCACCAGTTTAAAGGTTCCCACTGCTAAAAAAAGGGGGCCAAAATTGTAAAAGAGGAAGGGGTCTCCATTAGCCGATGAGCGCGGTACTGTAACGTCTCATACTTAAAACACAAAGTTTCACATTTTTAAGCTTCAACTGTTTTTAATGGAAGATTTCAATCTCGTAGTTAAGCTTATCCATGATGCTAGATAACATTTAGTGCACTACATGATCGACCCAGAAGTCCGCCATATTTAGATGACCCTTGACGTTATGTCATTGTCAAAACAAATCAATTGAACATTCCAGAATTACGTCATTTCACATATGCCTCTCAACGAAGAAGGAAGGCAATTTGAGACGTTTTTGTTTCAGACCAATTCTGATTCTGGTTGACATAAAAATGGCAGACTAGCTGATATTCAACCAATCAGATATGTTGAAAAGCAGATGATGTCAACACCGCCAGTTTTATGTCAACCCATCGACCTACAAACTAGATAGACTCAGTGAGTCAATCATAAATTCTCAGATTTGTTTACCCACATGCATATGGACCACAGCGGGACGCGTCGCGAGGGTAATGCAAAAATGACCGCCGAGTCGGGTAATCGGTGAAAACATGATACAAGCACTTACCTATGATACGAAAGATTTCTGTCCCACTTTTATAACTAGAAGTCTTACATATGCCACAATATCTCACAATAATGATAAAATCTTTATTAAAACAGCAAAAAATCGCACAAAACGTTCGCAAGCACTTCAAACACAAAGGAAATACGTTTTGACGTTTTGTGGTTGACATCAATTCAATGAGGTTGACACACACATTGAATTGACGGCACTGTTGCCAATTCGTCAATTAAGAAGAATTTCTACCTATGTTTTGATCATGTACGGCTACATTTGGCTGCACAACATAAAAACATATGGGTTGTGTAGTTGGACCCTGAGAGCGGGCAACATCGCACCGAACCTTTAGAAATGATGTCAGACAAAATTTTGTAAATTAACGACTCTAGTCAATTCTTCCTCTGTATGTCAACCAGAACCAGAATCGATGTGAAACGAAAATAACTAAAATTAATAAACTGACTGGTGTTGCAATGCTTCTTACTACTTTTTTTAAATACTTTAATATAATAATACTTTAATAATTTATATAACGTAATATAGTAGCGCAAAGAGTCTTTATATTTGTTCTCTATTAGAAGACTTAAGAAGGCTCCACCTAGTCCCAATCGATTTTGAAATATTTGCAAAATTCTTACTTCGGTTACGTTTTGGGCAAACTTTTTTTCATTAAATGAATGCTAAAAAGAGATTTTGAGCAGTAGCACTGTTTTAGAGTTGACATATTTGTAATTTTTTGATTTCCAAAAATGAACCCTTCTAATTAGAATTTGTTCTAAAAATCCAAAGGCAAATTAAAATTTATAGTAGCTCTAATCGATTCGGAGATATTTGTAAGTTTCCTACTGCCATTCGTTTTGAGTAAATTCCTTCTAATAAAATAAATGCTAAATTTAACCGTTGTAGAGTTACCATGAGTTTCTGATTTTGAAAAATGAGCAAAGGGTCTTTCTGTTTGTTTTTTTATTATATTTTTCCAAAAATCCAAAAACAAAATGTAATTTTGTAAGTTCCCATCGACTTTTTCAACTTAGTTTCCTTGTCAACTTAGTTTCCTTCTACTTCAAGATGCCGCCTAAATCGGCAGTTTTTCACTATTTATGTGACAAAAATCTAAAATAGCATTTCACCCTCGTAGGTTCAATACAATTCAATAGTTTTGAGGTTTTTAGTTTTTTAGACCCTTTTAGAATGTGTTTTGAAGGAATTTAGAAAAAACTCCACTGATGAGACTAACTCTTATTATATTTATTACGTTCATCGGGGATTGAAATTGTTTCATTCCGATCAAAAACACCAAAAACAATTTTTTTTTTCAAAATTCAGCAAAGGGAGGCTATTTGTTATTTTTTCTCAATTTCATACTTTAATTGCCTGTAACTTAAGAACAAGTCTACCGATTGAAGTCAATCCAGCGGTTTCTTGCTATTTTGGATGCCTTCCTTCACCTACCTCCAAAGAAAGTCCTCTAAGTTCAATAGTTTGAAAGATGGTGTCGATTTTTAAGCACTTTTAGAATAATTTTGCTCTTATTATGTTTGTTTTGTTCATAGATATTGAAATCGCCTCACTCGCATTAAAAGTAGCAAAAAAATTTCCAAATTTTTTTCGAAATTTTGTTTTTTTTTCAATTTCCAAATTTCACCGCCTATTACTTTAGAACGAGTGAACCAATTGGAGTGAATCTAACGATTTCTTGTTATTCTTGATGCCCTCTTTCACCTCCCACCAAATAAAGCCCAGAAGTTCAATGGTTAGGGAGTTAGACCCCTTCAGTGGTCTGTTTTTAGCACTTTTAAAATGTGCTTTGGAGGCATTTAAAGTAAAGTCTACTTATGAAACTAATTTCACCCTTTTTATGTTTGTTTCGTTCATAATTGATTGAAATCGCTTCATTCTGATCAAAAACCGCGAAAAAAGAATAACATAATTTTGGCCAAATGGGTATTTTCTCTTTTTTTTTTCAATTTCCAAATTTAACCGCCTGTAACTTTAGAACGAGTGGCCCGATTTGAGTAAATCGAACGGTTTCTTGTTCTTTTTGATATCCACTTTCACCATTCTCCAAAGAAAGTCCCGTAGGTTCAATAGTTTGAGAGATGGACACTTTCGGTGGTCGATTTTCAGGCACCTTTAGAATGTTATTTGGAGGAATTTAGAAAAAGTCATCTCATGAGACTATTGTCACTATTATTATGTTTGGTACCTACCTAGCAGAATAAAATCGCCTCATTTCGATCCAGAAAAACAAAAAAAAAATTACCAAAATTTTTTCGAAATTGATCTAAAGATGATTATTTCCTCTTTTTTCTCACTCTCCAAATTTAACCGCTTGTAACTTTAGAACGAGTAGACCAATTAGTATTAATCTGAAGGTTTCTTGTTACTGTTGATGCCCTCTTTCACCTCCCACCAAAGAAAGTTCAGAGGCTCAATAGTTTGGGAGTTAGACCCCTTCGGTGGTCAATTTTTAGCATTTTTAAAAGGTGCTTTGAATAAAGTATGCATGAAACTAATTTCACTCTTAATGTTTGCTTCGTTCAGAATTGATTGAAATCGCTTCAGTCTGAGCAAAAACCCCCAAAAAAAAAATATCATAATTTTCGCGAAACTGACCAAAGAGTGGGGGGGTATTTCCTTTTTTTTTCTCAGTTTTCAACTTTGACCGCCTGTAACTTTAGATTGAATGGACCATTATTGGAGTCAAAATCAACGGTTACTTGTTGTTTTTATGCCCTCTTTCAAAAAGTCCAATAAAGCCTATATTTTCGGAAATACACTCTTTCGGTAGTAGGTTTACAAAGCACTTTTAGAATCGAGTTTTTTGCCCTTTAAAAGAAAATCACTTTTAAGGCAAATTTTACTTGAATTAAGTTTCTTACGTTATCAGGGGTGATGTAGCCTTAAGAAGACTCTACCTAGTTGCAAAATGTCGAATGAAGGTGACCATAATTTTTGAAAGCAAATATAATACATCTCGTACTACGCAGGACTGAAACTTTCGATTTGGTAGAAAAGAAAACAGACTTGACTTGTTTTCTTTCAAATTTTAATAAATTTCGCAAAAGAATAAAACATTAAAATTCTTTTTATCTATCTGTATACATAACATATCTCTAAAGCAAAAAAAAACATTTTTTATAATATTGAAAGCAACCAGAAGAAATGATCATCAACGTATGCAGAAAATTATAAAGCAATTACACTTTAAACTTAACGTTTGGGTCATAACAATGTACTTCACAACCTTATATTGTTTACTTTCATTTTTCATTTTTGATACTTTTGATATTTAGAATCTGTACGGCGGAAGCTGTTTGCTTGACGCTCCTGCAAAGCCGCGAATTTAGAATTGACGCTAGTTTAATGGTTAAAGCGATTGGATTGCAATTTTAGATGAAATTTAATCATACGCTCTGACTCAGGGGCAAGTTGCAAGCAGATATTTTTCACTTGGATAATAACTGATTCGGCAAAAACCCTAAAAAACTCTCATTGAAACCTGAGGATGAAATAAAATAAAATTCGAAACATCGGCCAAAGTGAACTGTGTTTTCTTCTAACGTAGCAATGGCCAAATAATTAAGGGGTAAATCAATTTATATCCTCCAAATAGATCCATTGTTAATACTTCGAACGTCTGACGTGACACAAGAATTTGCAATAATCCTGGAGGTGTGCGTTTCGCAGATTTACGCATCACGTGTGTTCATCACAACTTTTCTCAATCCAAATCAATGAAACTTAGGGTCAACCTTATTTAGTGTTCCTTTGGCTCCATAATGTTCAGCAGTGAAATAATTTCAGTACTAATACAGGATTTTTTTCGGGGGGGGGGATCATGGCATACTTTCAATTTTTGAACAAAAAAAAACATTCTGGTTTATTTGTCTATGTAAGTGCATTATTAATTAATGCTAAAAGATTAGATAAAGTACAAAAACATGTTTATAAATTATATTTGACTTGTTGAGTGCAATATCATTATTACTAGCAAAAAATCAAAATAAAAAAAGGTTAGGGCTGATTTGAAGTATTTTGCTATTTTCCAACCTCTCTCATATTACACTTTTCAAGTCAGATATTTCTCAGGTAGAAAAGCAGCTGATATGGGACAAGCATACGGTAATTTTCTTGTACCCAATCATTAAATAACATCCTACTGGTTTTTAGATTCTACCTCGCGATAAAATGCCTTTCGAGCCTCACCACCGAACCTTTTAGCAGCAAGACTAAAAATGTGAAATAACCGCCTTGGTAGGTAAATAGCTGCCAGTTTAAGCAATTTAGCACAGCGACAAAAAGTATTAGAAATCCCATTATTCAATTACACAAAAATATTAGCTCGATCGCCATTACGTCACTATATTAAATCAAATTAAAACAAAAAAAGAGCGACCGTCGTTCATGGTGGTCTAGCTGAGAGATTGTTGCTTAAAGACACATCATGTGAATTTGCTTCGGAAATTGCGTCACGCACTTCGAGATCGGTGTAATTATTTGCGAATGGAAACAGTTAGTTATATTTGAAATTACTATCATTAGTTATGGGAGTATTTCAGAGGAAATCGAAGGTGTATGAGGAAAAAGACTCTAATCTAGCGCTAGACGACAAGACGTCCACCAGCTGTATATAGATTTGCTTCAGGTCGGGAATTTATCTATTAACATGGATGTATTATTATCACGTGTAAAAACGGCTATGAAGATGTAAATGGAAGACACCCCATAAAATTAGATTAGATCTTTCAATATTTGTCCACGTAGATATATATTTAACTTTAACTTTAAGATGCCACTCACAGATTATTTGTATGACAAGTGCTTACTTAACCATAAACTTCACAAATTCATTTAGATTGAGTAACCATTAGTTAGATATCACGTAAAATTGCCTTCGGAAAAATCGCGTTATCTGAATTCCGGGCATAGAAATTTAAAATATCAAGGGTAAAACCTGCCTTTTTAACAAATAGATAAAATATTAAAGATCCGTCTTTCAGACATACCCATACCTATTCTTTGGGATTAGAAGGGTTACGGATATTTTAAAGTCTCTAAGTGAAAAGCAAACTAAATTTGCTTTTGATAAATGTATTGAATTTGTTGTAATAAATTGCTTTGTCGGACGTTTCCTGAACAGGTAACATTGAAGAACAAATTGATATTTTTATTAGTTTTTTTTTATTAAGATAAGAACACTTAAACATCAGAAAATGCACTGGAAAGTAATATTGAGAGTTCGCATTTAGAAAATGTTCCCCCATGCATTGTAGTAAGGAAAACATCTGTTTGGATGTAATATAATAATAGCTATATCAAGTCTATTTTTGTTCCAGTACACCTGAGAAGTAATTTCGTAACAATTAGGACGTAAAACGATCTATTTCGGAAGCATTAATGTCTTGCTCCATAACAGTGACGTCATTCTATGGGCCAATACATAGCCGATTTTATTTGCATAAAAATAAACACCAAACATTGTTTAGAGGGAATGATGAGAGCAACTTCTAAATAAAATACTGGAAAATTAGCTCACTAAAAAGAAGGCGAAAATTGACAAAGAAATATAATTTAGATGTTTTTTTTTAAGCAATAACTGTTCCTTCTAACAAAAAACTAGGTAGAACTTGATGCAATTAAAATAAATTGAGTTCAACTATTTTCGTACAGTGTTAAACAAAGCAGAAATCTTGATTTGGTTTGTTTTATGGTGTGCCTGGCCTCGTTTGTGCGTTGCTTGTACCCATAGTTCATGAAATATCCAGATTCTATGATCAAACTGGCGTAATCTTGGATAGTGGGAGATTTTTTGGGAGTGAGGACCACGCTGTTGTATCGCTCATAGTTTAGAAACTACTCAAACGCTTCTTTTGTATTACCCTAAATTACCGTGAAATTATATAAACAAACCTGGTGATGGCTAAAAGCATCGAAACGTCTGAAACACTTTATTTCATATTCGTAAATCTAACAACACTCGAACAATAACAGAAAACTTCAGAATTCATGTCAAATGGTACCCATATCAGGATACCAAAATATGACATATTACAATCCAATCTAAAGTGTTTTCCGGGCTTTGAAGCCGTGGTCCAATGGATTTTTTTCCTGACGTTTCGTCTACAGATGCGGCAGACATTATCAAAGGCGATGAGGCAATGGGCGAAATGATCTCCCGTGCTTCCCGACGTTGAGTGATTCGACTGTGGTGAGCTCCGTGGTATTTATTCTCCCGCCATCGCGCTTGTCTTTTTTTTGGGGAGGGGGAGAGACCCTAACAGCTAAACAGCCCCTGTCCGGCGTGTATCCGGTAGTTGGGATTCTTACCCACTAAAAAACCCCGTTTGTTTGGGAATTCCGGGCAGAGTTACCTATAAATACCCGGTCTGTCCTCTGGCTGGTTTGGCATGACATAATCAGCCTTATGCAGTAAAAACATTGATATTTAAGTCAATGTTGAAATCATTTCAAGGAATATTGACTTTGATTTCAATATTATAAAAAAATGTTATGCTGTAAGTCCTATTGATTGAAATCAAAATTGATTGGAATTAATTTCAATAAACCATTTGGCAACGTTGCATTTATACGTCAGCTGTCAAAAATAAGATCTTGTCATGCTGTTATAACCTTAAAATTCGATAATTACTATTTATTTTATTAATTTATTTTATCTCCATTTGCCGGTACCGGTAGTAAGTTTAGTTAGTTTAGTAATCGTCATTAATTGGAAATTCCAGTGATTTTGAGTTTTTGATGTGCTGCTGAGCTGTTGTGCTTTGGTTTAAAAAATGGCACCTAAAAAGGCCACTCCAGAGCAGTATAAAAAATTGTTAGACTTGATTCAGGAAAGTCCTTGTCTCAAATGGGGCAAAGAAACTCCCGAGGCGAAAAGGGAGACCTGGCAGAAAGTGGCGGGAGGTGTTAATGCCTTAGGTGGGGTAGAGAAGACATATGAAGGATGGAAAAAAGTTTCTTACTTTATAGTTTAAAAGTAAAGGTACTTTGTTATTTCGTGGTCCAATTAAAGTGCTAAGTACTCAAATTTATTTTTCCAAAGTTTACACTTAGTTGCTAGACCCATGTGCTCAATAATATTTTAAGTTTGGCTTAGGTTGGTGTTATTAGATTTCTTATTCTTATACTCACTGTTAATTTTTGTCCATAACGCGTATTGCTCATTGATCATGTAATGGTTGTAATGGACAAAAATTTAAAATTACGATTAAAAACAAGAAATTGGAGAAGTACAGCATTACCTCACATGTTAACTTCCATTTGAAATACATTTACGTCAAGATGATGGCAACTTACATATCAAAACAAATGATAAAATTGTTGTAGAAAGATTGGAAAGTACTTAATACCAGGGTTGGGCAAGCTTAGCCTAAGCCAAAATTTACAACATAATTGAGCACCCAAACTACCCTAAGTGCTTTCGGTATGCTGGTTGTCCTAGCAGAATCCCTCATATGTGGACCAATTTGTGTTAGAAGCCAGTGCCCTAAATTTTGAGATATTCGGAATATCTTTCTAAAAGTTGTATCGGGTAATGTTAAGGGGTCACTCCTATCCCTCAGAATTCGTCTTTGCAGATTTAAATGGTGTCTAGAAACAATAGTTTATAAGCCATTTTTTATTTAACCTAACCTGAACACAATACAATACATTAAAAAAAAATAGGTAGGTACCTAGGTACTTACCTATCTACTGATAACACTATTTAGGTACATAAACTGGTATGGCAATATGGTACTAAATTTTATAACTATATAGCAGTGAGCCATCAATTATTACAACTTTAACTGCCAAAGGTCAAATAATTAGATATAGGTACTTACTTACCTTTGAATTTCATCTTGGAACAACTCTATAAACAGAATTAAATCCATTTCTTTGTTATATGGCAATTGTTTTCAAGTTTCACTCCCCAAATGACCACTGTTTAAAAACCGTTAACTCGCAAATAAATATTTGGAGGGAATTTTGACATAATCGCACCAATTGAAATGCATTTCAAGATCTTAATGTGAACGTTTCAAGCTCCTGTTAAAATTATTGACATTTGTCAACCTTGACTTTCAAATTATTTCAATAATTTGCTTACAGCTTAACACTTCTACTAAAACTTGAATTCATTTCAATTTCTTGACGAAATGTCAATATTGACTTTAAGTCAAGAGCTTACTGCATAAGGCTGATTGTCACGAATAATGTGTGCGATCGTATTATATGCAAAATTACTATTTTTAAATGTGCGTTAATTTACGGTTTAAAATGACTTCTACCTAGGTATTGGGTTGTCGTTACCTCCCCCGAAGGGTCCTACGCTGATTTACTCACTCAATGGGGCTCTCAAAACTAGGGGGGTTTATATTTAAAATGATAAGATGGGATTCAAATAAATTTCTATTTTCTACGCCTTAAAATTATCCTAATTAATTTAAAAAAATAGACTAACCGAAAATTATACACAATTACAAACCCAGTGGTTCTTACCTACTCTGGCAGGTAGAGGAGGACCGTAAACTTGACACAACCAAGGTTGTTTAGTGGGTCCCTACGCCCTTATGGATGCTCGTGGCTTCTTTATTTCTTCTACTCACGCGATAGCAAATTTAAGAAAACAACTTAGTATTTCTCGAGGTTGACCATTCGTCTATCTGACGTAACGTTCCCCAAAAAAACCCGAACTCAAAATCTTGGAGTCTTGCCTACGTGCAAGTCACCGAGCGAGTCCTCAAACTAGACTCCATTCAAGAGTCCCCAAAAACGAATCCTTTTTCTACTTTTAAAACAATGGGCTGGTATTTGACGGTGGTCGTTCGTCCTTCCGACGTAATGTCGAACTCCGACCAGCCCCAACACGGCTCCACGCACCGACTCCCCGTGACTCCCCCCAAAACTAGACTCTCTTCGTGAGCACCCAGACTAACACTGCTGTTTCTCTCTCAAAAACGCTCCTTCCTGCTCGTGCTAACTTTCTTTATTTTCAGCACATTTTTCCCAAACGATTGAAACCTTCTTTTCCATGACGTCCATGAGCGGCTCGATGTACCCACATGTTGAACAAATTTGCAATGTTTAATTTTTCAATTTTGGTCAACTAGTGCTTGGTTACCAAAGAGGTCATCGGCCGACCATTCTAAGAATGCTGCAATATTATGACTTTTTGCTTCTTTGTGATATCCCCCTCTTTTAGAAAAAAACTGGTCTCCAGTTTAAACAAAGTCAATCCACCGAAAAAACTCTATTCCTGAGGAGGAATTTCGATATGGTCCTTCTCTACCTTGTTGCTATTAAAAATTACCCTAACTACTATAAGAAAATAGACTATCCGAAAATTATACACAATTACAAACACAGTGGTTGTTACCTAGTTTGGAAGGTAGAGCAGGAGGGTAAACTTGGCACAACTAAGGTTGTTTAGTGGGTTCCTACGCTCTATGGATACTCGTATCTTCTTTACTTCTTCTAATCACGCGATAGCAAATTTAAGAAAACAACTTAGTATTTCTTGAGGGTCGTTCGTCTATCTGACGTAACGGTAACCCAAAAATCTTGGAGTCTTGCCTACGTGCAAGTCCCCAAAATCGACTCCTTTTTCTACTTTTAAACAATGGGCTGGTACCTGATGGTGGTCGTTCGTCCTTCCGGCGTAATGTCGTCCTCCAACTAGCCCCAACGCGGCTACCCGAACCGACTCCAAAACCGGACTCTCTTCGTGAGCACCCAGACTAACACTGCCGTTTCTCTCTCAAAAACGTTCGTGCTAACTTTCTCTATTGTCAACACATTTTTCCCAAACGATTGCAACCTTCTTTCTCATGTCGTCCATGAGCGGTTCGATGTACCCACATGTTGAACAAATTTGCAAGTTTTAATTTTTTAATTTGGGTCAACTAGTACTTGGTTACTAAACGGGTCATCGGCCGACCATTTCTAAGAATGCTGCAATATTATGTCTTTTTGCTTCTTTGTGACAATGTATTGCGGGAGATGTGGCCCTTGCTTCTCAGGGCGGTTTTTTGCGTTTCGCGCACTATTTGCCATCACAGATTAGCACGAATTTCTTCTTTACTAATGTACTAGTCTTGAGAGGTGGGCCTCCGCCGCGTACCCCCATGAAGCCGATCCATAACCGCCATCGAGCTGCAGTGGAGGGGCTGGAGTAGGGGTAGTGGTTGCGCGGGGTTTCGGCGCACTTAAAATATGTCGTAGAAGTCGCTTGCAGTCTGCATTTAGAAACGTAATTCCCTTCTTCCTGTTGAAATTGTTGTCATGTTTAAAGCTATCAATGGCCTCAGTTGTTAGTCTCGGATAGAAACGCTGCGATTGATATAAGCTGTCCACCTCGTTGAAAGGGATGTCCTGACTTTCGGAGAGAGCGAGCTCTGCTACTGCTGACTTGTGTTTGTTCCAGCCTGCAACTCCTCTTGTGTTCCGTAATCCTCGTGTTGACACTGCAGTTTCCACACGAGCAGTGTCAAACGCTTGTCTAGACACGGCAGTGTCAACACAGAACACATGAGGAGTTGCAGGCTGGGAAGGGTGCCCAGGAAGGATCAATAGGAGAAGATGAAGAAAAGCGAGGATGGACTAGTTTACCACATATCCACAAAGTAACGGCCAGAATCGGCATGCACTACAACAGAGCTTGAGATCGGCCAAAGACCGCGGAGGTCCCCTATCAGCACCCGGAGTTTACCGAGTTCCATGCAGCTGTGGTTTGGTATACATTAGCACCACAAAATGCAGTGTCAACACGAGGATTTCGGAACACAAGAGGAGTTGCAAGCTGGGAGACACAAAAATCAATCAAATTTTCAATGAGGTGGATATCTATATCAATTGCAGCATTTCTATCCGAGACTAACGAGATAGGTCATTGAGCTCTTTAAACACGACAAAAATTTCAACAGGAAGGAGGAAATTATCTTTCTAAATACAGACTGGAAGCGAGTTCTACGACATACTTCAAGTGCACCGAAACCCCGAGCCACCACCAAAAAATAAAAAATTGCCTGTAACGGCATTTGTTTCAGTCTGTACTATTTAAAAGAGGTTTTGACATTATTACTGCTAACAGTAACTGAGCACGGATGGTCCAAAAATGAGGTACAAATTTCGTACTTTTTTTTTTATTTTCTTGAAAACTATTAAACGCAGCTTCGCTCTGATTACTCTATCTGATAGTCATCAATGACCTCTTCATACAACGTATTGCGCATGTTTATTAAAAAACTTTACCGTTTTCGAGATAAACAGGCAAATGTGAAAAATTCAAACAGGGTATACATGGTGACCGTTTTTTGAGTTTAACCATAGGGATTTCGGTTATTTAAAGATATAAAAAAAAGGTTAAATTAGGGCAAAATGACGTTTCCACATTTTAAAAATTCCGTCTGGTTTCGAAAATAATTACATAAAATACAAATTTGATTTTTTTTTTTATTTTTTCTAGTCTTAATTTAAAAAGATAAATAAAAACCATCAATATTTCTTCATAGCCACTTTTTGCTCTCTTCAACGTAGAACTTTCAAACTAAAAACCAGACTTTTTGTTTTCGTGCCACCATCATCTACTTCATTTTATTAAATACGGTCCTGGATTTTTTATATCGGACTCTGAATCTCCTTGCCGTTCTGCATTTATATCGTAACTTGAAAATCGCTATCAATAAAAAAGTCATAACTGCACCGCTAAATTATGTATGAAAAACTGAAAAACATTTTTATTTCACTTTTGGTTGTATTTTTCAGAATACCCGATATACTGCGCCATGTCAAAAATGCAGTTTTTTCAAAAAACGTCCTGTATATGGAAAGTGACGTGGAAATAATAATGCCATTAAATTTACCATGATAATCGGAGTCGAGAATGTATAATCAGATTTCATCTATCTATGATGGTTTTACCAATACCCCATAAATACATCGAAAAGGCGTTACCCTCTATACTCTCAGTTATGACCCTGCAAGAATTTCTAAATAGCTAGCAAAAAATTCTCACTTTTTTAAATTTGCAGGACTGTAACTGTAAGTAATTTTATTCCCTATTTGCACGAAATTTGCCTAGAATATGTAGTACGGTCTCAACTATCACTTTGCATAGTGGTCAGTAAAAATTTATATCAGATCAACATAAAACCTCACTTTAAAAAAAATTTCAGGGCCGTAACTAAGTGATTTTTTGCTCGATTTCACAGAATTTACATTCAATTATGGCGAAGTCTCAGCTATCATTCTATCAACAAGAATTTGTCAGGGGTCAGCAAAATTTTCTGTAACAAATACGGGGTGTTCATTATACAACTTCATCTAGCAGGCTATGAAATTTTTACAGAAAAAGATGACATAATCAAAATAAATGGACTTTTGTTTCTCCATCTTTTTCTTTTGACATTTCATAGCCAACTAGATAAAGTTTTATAATGAACACCCCGTACTATTCTTATGTTTCAGTATATTAACAGTTTTACAGAGGAGGGAAGGGGTACTAAACCCCCATGGACTAGACACCGTAAATTTGAGTATTAAAAAAATTGCAATTTTGACTTTGGGTATGCCACAGGTCAGCCCCTCCCCTCCCCCCCCCTTTTTACCAAACCGACTATATTTTTGGAAAGCCCTTTGGTTATTGTACTCTAGCTACGCCCCTTACACAAAAATCTCGTCAAATTAACAGTTTAAAAGGGTGATTGTAAAGAAAATGTCATCTCAATTTTAGCGTTAATTTTGGTATCATTAGAAAGCTTATGTTAAGATTAACCGATTTAAGCAAAAAAATTTTTGGATGGTTGAATTTTGTGGAAAAAAAAAGGAAAAATTAGGATATCCAAATAAATTTGCTCATACCTTGACGTTGTCCTCATTTCTTTTATACCACTAAATTTCGCAATATTTTCTTCGGTTATGAGTAGCAGGGTGTCTACTGAGTAGATCGAAAGAAAAAAAATTTTGGCTGAACCAACCATATTTAACATCAAAAAATGAATCACAAAGCAGCCAATTTATCACACTTTACTATGCTAAAACTCTTCCCTCCACCGTTCGCCAGATACAGCGTTGCTGATCGTTGCGCAAAATTAAATGTTTAAAAGAATAAATGCCATTACAAGGAAAATTTAACGTAAAATATGAAAATAAAGAAATAACAGAACCGAACAAACCTGATCTAACCTAACCTAACCTACACTAACTAGAATTAAGCTGAACTAACCTAAACTAACCGGAAGTAACCTATACAAATCATCACTAACCTAAAGTGACCTAAACTAACCAGACCTAACCTGAACTAACCTGAACTATCTTGAACTAACCTAAACTGACCTAAACTAACCTGCAATTTCCTTACGGGGCCCTCATGTATGATGCATTGCATTGCATCCACACGTTACAATTTAAAATTTCCCAACTGGCAACATTGCTTTCATCGCGACGACCGAACGTAACGAACAATATGAAAGTATTGAAAGTTGCCTACTCCAGCAGGATGCCAAACAGAAGCAAGAATTAATACGCTCAAACATTTTTTTTCTTTTGATCTACTCAGTAGACACCCTGCTACTCACAACAGAAGAAAGTGTTGCGAAATTCAGTGGTGGTTCCTATATCGATGTAGAACCATGTCAGTTAAGATTAAGCGTCTCAAAAAGTGGAAATTTACGTATTTAATAAAAAAACTTTATATTTTGCATTTATTTGATAGTTTGCTAGTTAACTTATCAAACTGACAGATAACAGGTGACAAAATAAAATCCCTTGATGTTTTTCACGGCGGTGTTGCCAAGTCATAGTCTTGAAGATTTGTGCGGGAATGCTAACTGGGTGCACCCGAGTTAGTGTTGTCCAATATTACCAGTTTTTTAGAGATGTTTGTTCCTGGAAATTAGTCGCCCAGAATGATTCATTTCTCTTCGGTAAGTAGTATTTAGTTAGTTAAACGTAAACAAATAGAAGCGTTCCCGTACGGGCCCGCTTCAATTTGTATTTTTTTTAGGTCAGGTTAGTTCGGGTTTGTTTAGGTTAGTTCAGTTATAGTTCCTGGTTACTTCAGGTTAGTTTAGGTTAGTTCAGGTTAGATTTTGTCTCGGATTTTGTTTTCCTTTCTTTTTAGAAGCGACCGGATATTTGCACTTAACGATAAACTCCGACATTTGGCATCACTGCAAAATATACTTATAACCTTACTGTCAGGTTGGAGAGTTTTCGCATTAATTTTGACGCAAATTTACAATTTTCTCTTCCTTATTTCTCAGTCAAAAGTGGTTCATCCAAGGATTTTTTTCTTTTAATATGTTCTATGGACCGTACTTAAAAAAGAACAAACCTTGAAAATTGAGATGACATAAACTTTACACGCACCGTTTAAAGGTTATAAAGAAATGATTGTGATTAGCATCCTTGAGTTATATGTACTGATGAAGGTAGCAGGATTAGGACAAATAATACAACTCTTCTTTATCGGAAAATGGCCAACGTTTCGACTATTTATTTAGTCTTCCTCAGGGCTGAAACCCAAGAAAATGTCGGTGTAACAAGTCCCAAGGCTCAACATTCAACCAATATAAACCAAGGTTGTGAAGTACATTATTATGACCCGAACGTCAAGTTTAAATCACGAAGCGCGTAGTACTGAGGGATCTAAGACGTGGGGGTCATAATTAGTTCACAACCGCGGTGTATATACGATTTTTTCCACTACTAGACTCGATAAATCTACAACAGAAAATTGCCTAAATTAATAAGATAGCGCTCCCCATATTTTATTATTAAGAACAGGCGCGTCTTCAATCCATATGGAGGCTTCGTTATCGTGGCAATCGATAAAAAAAATCGCCTTATCACGGCGCCTAATGCGCCTGACAACTGACAGTTTTATTTACCGGTAAATAATCGGCCATAACGTTGTCAATATAGACCGCTTATGTTCAATTGTTTTATAAGCAAAACAAGAAAACCTACTTTACAGTCATTTTGCTGGCCTTTAACGGTCCGTATTAAAGCTAGTAGTGGAAAAAACAAATTATTTTAATTATGAGTTTACTATAATTTTGATGGAAATTACTATTACTTTCCATCATTTTTCTAACAAGCATTGTTTGTGGTTGAATGTTGAGCCTTGGGATTTGTTACACCGACATTTTCTTGGTTTTCAGCCTTGAGGAAGTCTAAATAAATAGTCGAAAGGTTGGCCATTTTGCGATAAAGAAGAGGTGTATTATTTGTCCTAATCCTGCTACCTCCACCAGTACGTTATAAGAAAACAAAAAAAGTACCAAATAAATACAACCAAAATTGAAAAGACGCGACTCTATATCTAAAGTGAGTTTGGATAAAAATTAACATTTAATAATATGTACTAAGATAAAGAAACCTAGAACTAGAAGAGTGAGTTTTAGGATAAGACAGATGCTTTTCGAATAAAAAAACGAAAGAGTGCCTAGTTAAATAACTCCTAATCATATTTCTTTGAAAGAACCAAAAAATCTTATGGTCGTCTCATCAAGGCTCAATTAAAAGAACCCTTCACCAAAGAACCATCTATTTTCCTCCCTAATAGGCGCTTGTTCACATGACGTGCTACGATTCTCTAATTTCAATTAAACAGGACCCCGAATCAACAGGGTACCCGGGAACCATTGTTACCGAACAAGAAAAAGACCATTCTCCTAGTCTACTACACAGAAATTTAGTAGTAAACACCGGCACGGTTATCATCTACTGTTCGTAGATGCAGCGCGTGCATCGGCGTCGCCTTCCACCCAAAATCGAGAACCCAAACCCAAAGCCAAACGCAACAGAAAACAGAGGAGCATCGGGCGCAGTAGTCGACCGACCGTCTTGTGGTCTAGCGTGCCGTGACCGTCATTTGTCCGTTCACCGACTGTTTTTGTCGTCTTCCGCGGTATTGACGTTCACTTGTTTTGGTGTGTGTTTGTAGAACCACTTACGTAAGAAGAAGCGCGGGAATCTTGATGCCGAGGCTGCAGCAACAACAGTTGTTCGGTGTTGGCGATTACTTACATTATCGAACAGGTGGACGGTTCTGAAGGAGCAGAGAAAAGGGCTTTTAGGTCGAACGTAGAGTCCTATTAGCCATATGCAAAGTAGAGTGTCGAGAGACCTCGTCGAAGTGATCGGTGGCGATAATTGCTTTTAAAAGTGACTCGATTGCACGGATGACTAACGGAGAGCAGTTTTTATTCGTTTGTGATTCACGCTGCTATAAAATGACTGTTTTTAAATTGTTTACATCCGCTGTTTAAGACCAAGAAGTGGTGCGCGAGAAGACGACGAAGAAGGGATGATCTTGGAGACTATGTGCAAGATGCACATCCACGAGCGGTTGTGCTTCAAACAGGTAATTTAGATATCATGCATTAATTAAAAAAAAACTCAAGCAGGCCATGGAATTAGAACAGTCGGTCTGAGATGACTTCTTAAAAACCATTGAGAGTCGAAAATGTCATAAAATGTTCCGATTTTCATTTTTTTATAAACTTATCTCGAATAAGAGTTTTAATTCCATGGCTTTTTTTTATAAACACACGATATAAAAAATATTCTTCATTCATTCTCCTTCTCCAAACCGAATCAACGAAATTGGAATTTTAGTTACCAAAACAACACGATAAAAATTAGAGACTAACGTTTAGCGCCTGTTTTCATTGCGGAGAGATCAACAGTCAAGTAGGGCAGAAACGCGCTCACCAGGCGAATGTTGCTCTTAAATTTTCTGTTTCCACCATTTTTTCACGCTTTTAATGTTTTGTTTCTATGTGTTATGATGACCGGAAAACTTGTTATGTGGAGGGTGGTTAGGTCTTAAAAATTATTTATATAGGTATAAATCGAAGTATAATTAAAAATATACTTATGCTTTTAATGGAGTTTTTCGAAATAGTTGGGCATGAAAATCATTTGCTTGATACCTCTGTAATTTTTGAACAGTGTGAATGTTATTGGTTGTGTTATGGAAAACGGTAAAGCAAGGATTTAGGACCATCAACCATACGGGTGATTTCCAACAAACTCCTTCACAACTTCACACACCCACAACAGGTACGTGTAGACGACACCAACCAAAACTAGTGGCTTTTTTACATATTTTTTTTCTCGTGCCTACAGTTGCTTTGACTTTGTAAAAATTAAAAAAATCTAAAAATCATGTAATTCGCCAAAATACCGAACAACCAAATTTTAAAAATATATTTATTTTGTTGCGTCTTTAGTTAATAGAAACTTAAAGTGACTTCCCATTTTAATAGCAAACTCAATTCTACACTTTTTTCTGTTGTTGTCAATTTTTCGAGAAACCGCCTGCTTCTGAGGAAACTACGATAGAAGACAGTGAGAAAAATAAAATTTTTATTAAGAAAAAAACTTTTATTCATTTTCTCTACACGCACCTGTTCTATGTCCTTTGAGTTGTAAATCACCCCGCATAAGTAGCCGCCGGGCTTGTATCCCTTTGAAAATCGAATTTTATTTAGGTGTTGCCTTTTGCTAGGCTCTGCATGTCTCATCTTACTATTAAAATGATAAAAAAGGATTTTAAATAAAAATTTAATAGGACTTTAAATTAATCAATTAAACCATAAAGTGTGAAACATGGTTGAATACAAACTCTTGTAATATATTATGTATAAAAATATATACCTAATAGTACCTATTGAACAAACAAGGTTGATGATGGTTACTCAAAAAACGTGTCCAGGACTGAAAAGGATTTCAATTTCTTGCATGCCTATGCCGTGTGTAAAAAACGTTAAGAACTGCTTGTACGCACTTACTTCTTACATGAAGTGTCTATTTGTTAAAAAACATTATAAAAATTTCCTTTTTGTTCGCATAATTTTGAAACGACGTAAAACGTTGTTGATTTTAAAATGTTATCTCACTAAGCGGGTAAATGCTAAAGTTTTCTTTCATTTAACCGAATTCCTACCTCATACCATTTTCGAAATCTCCATACTGTTCTTCGGTGCGTTTTTGTTTTGTTGTTATAAAGATAAATATTTTTGAAAAAGAATATACTTTTTTTTATGGTTTTCAATAACAGAGCCAAATTTAAATAAAATCTTTAAAATATTTTTTTTAGCTTTCACACTTTCTAGGACATATCTTTACATGCACTTTTCTATTTGAATTTAGATCAGCAATGCGCTCTTACGACCATTACACCATTAAATGACACCCTGTATAAATAACATGTCACAAATTTGACACACATTTAATTTTAAAACAGATCAAGGTTTAATTTATGTTCCTTCACAATCTTTGAGACTATGATACGCCTCTTTGAAAAATCTGTTCATTATGTTTGCATGTCATTATAATATACATATACATTCCGTTACCGGTTTTGTTATACATTAAGTAAAATTAATGACAAGATATGGACAAAGCCAATAAATGCCGATATTTTCCTAAAAATGGTCCCGGTTTCTGGCCGAAGGTGCACCATTTTTAATGTAACCATCATACGTATTTTTATTGTGCGAACACATCAATTGGCGAATCACAACTTCGTCGTGTTGTCATTTGTCGAACATCGTGTTGTGATTTGTCGAAAGTGACGTCATTTCAAGCCGCCATTTTTGCTAAAAAGGGGGGCCAAAATTGTAAAACACGAGGGTCGCAAAACTATGAGTAGATACCTAACACCAATGTCTCACTTGGTAGTAGAATTCTTACTGACCATTATACTTACCCTAATTAAGTAGTTAACTTTTAAATATAATTTTATCACCGAAAACCTAACTTTTTGGAATTTTTTTCTAGTCTAGCTTGAACGCTAGTATTCATTTCCTCGTTGTCTTCTTTTCTAGGTAATCTCTTGAATGCATCTCATGTTTCTTTTGTAGCATCAAGATCTCTTGATCTATTTAACTTGTAGAGCAAACTATATCTTTTACACATGATGGAAATGGTGCATGGTTCCTGCAAGTCTTCCTATTTTATCTTATTCCTTGTTGATATACCAGTGATTATTTTGTGGCTAAAACAATATAAAGCACAAAAAGTTGTGAAAACAAAAAAATGACTTACAGAATTTCTTAATAAAATGATTTTAAAAAAGTTGCAACGTTAAAATAACTAGCACAGGTTAACCAATTTTGTTGTTGTTAAGATTTTGTTAGGCTTTAGTGTGATTTTAAAAAACTATAAAATGTTTTATTGTTTTTTAAAATTTTTATTTTTGAAACGTTTTTATTTTATGCTATACAGAACAAAATTTTTTGTTACCATCGTGACACGCTTCTCTGCCTGAAGTCCCCAGGAAGATTTCAAAAAAAGTCAAAATGTTGGGAATCTCCAAAAAAAAAGGAAGTATAGAGGAGAACCTCCTCTATATTTGCTTTCCAAGTTTTATTTAAAGATTTAAACTTTGTTCCTTCTGCTTTCCTTTTTTTTTTTTACTTGACTCGAGGGGTGTGAACTCAGGTGTCGCACCATTAATTTTTTATGTACTTTTGATGAAAAACTAATTCACAATAATTACAAAAAATATCATTTAAATTATATAATCACCGCTCCAATTACTGATATTTTCTAAAAATATTTAAACAGTACACAAATTATTAAAATTACTTTTAGAATTAGAAAAATTCCATAGAAAATTACAAAAATGAGAAAAATTTTACACAAAATTCTCGAAATGACTTTATGAAGAATATTTCACAACCTGTAGTGGCCGATTTCAGTAATTTTAAAAATAGTTTTATTTGGAAAGAAAAAAGAAACAAACAAACATTTTGTGTCATCAAACCACGAAGCACAACATAAATTAAAAAAAATTATTGGTACCCAGAAAAAAATAGTGAAGACAACGCACGGTTTCAGGAAAGTATCAGAAATTGAAACAAAAATTAAAACAAAAAAAAACGTGTATCAAAAGTTGACGAAAAAAAGGGCTTATTAGAAAACATGAAGGAAAAAGAAAAAACTCTTCATGAACCAAAAAATTGAAACAACATTTGAAAAAACATATTTGAAATAATTAAAAAAATACAAAAGAAACCTAATGTGCTCGATAAATATTTCAATCAATCGATCAAAAAGAACTCAATGTAGGAGAAAAGAAAGGATTTGAAAATTTTCAGGAGCAAGGAGTAGGAAATAAACGAATAAAAGAGCAATGAAAAAGTTACGTTTTAATAAAAATAAGAAAACTTAATAATGGCTGAATTCACAAAAAACTCAAATGACGAAAAATTGCGGTAAATTATCTACAAAAGGCAACTAGAAATTGTGTCTAAACAAAATAACAAAATACCATAGTTGGGTTTTTTAAATAGAACATAATGTGCATTTTTTTTTTGAGTTTTGCCTTCAATCTTAAGTACATTTTGTCCGCTAAAAATACAATTTTGAACATTTAAAGCTTAAGCTTTAAAACAGTTGACCTTAATTTAATTTCTAAACAAAAATTGTTACAAAACCACTTATTATATTTTTTAGTTAATAATGAAATCAAATATTCTTGATTTAACATTGATTTGAACAAAAATGGAAAGTTAAGAACAAATAAAGTAACAGAAAAAATAACTGATGAACTAGATTAATAATAAAAGAACAAAATTCAGATTGCAATTCAAATAGTGACCAGAAAAGTAAGTTGAATAAAAGGCAAATAGAGCAAAATTTATAACAAGTACAGAGAGAGGAATGGAGGTAAGGAAAGAATGTGGAAAATAAAATGTAAAGAACGGAAAAATAACAAAAGAAAAAGTGTGTTAAATTAGCTACATAATAAAAATCAAAACACGGCGACAGATAATAAACAGAAAGACGAAAGCTAAACTTGTTGACGGAAGCGAAGAACAAGAAAAATGGAGATAAGAAAAATAAATGACAAATGAAAAGTTAAGTACCGATAAAATAATCAAAAGAAAAACACAAGCAACTAGCTAAATAACAAAAGCACAAATTTTAAAATAAAGAAAGTGAAAACTAATGAACAGAAGCACGAAAGTTAGAAATTTGAAGAGAAGTGAGCAAAAAGCGGTTAAAGAAGAAGAAGTAGGAAGACAGTGGAAAATGATGTTGAGAACGGATATACTAACAAAAAGAAACACTGAGGAAGTAAAAAATAAAAGCACGTAGTAAAAAAATAAACAGACAAATAAGAGATAGAATCGTGCACAGGAATTATTTATTAAAAAACAAATAAAGAATAAGTTGTAATAATTACAGAAATAGGAAAAGGTAGGAACAAAGAAAAAAAGTGGCACGACTCGATAAAATAGCAAACAAAGACTGAAGAATTAGCTGAATAATAAAAGCATGGAATGTAAACTTAAGATGGTGACAAATAATGAACAGAAGGTCGTGCAGGAAAGAGTAGAATGCAGATGAAGAAAAAAATTGTGGAAATAAAAAATTTGTAAATTATGTTAAGAATCGATAAAATACCAAAAAAACTCAGGTTAAAGAGGAATAAAAAGAACACAAAAGACAGTCTAAAAGCAGAGACTAATAATGGAAAATCATAAAAATAGAAGGAGGAATGAGGAAAAATGAAATAATGAAAGTGATAAGAAGTTGTTAAAAACAAAGTTTTCAGGGTGGCTATATTAACATTTGATAGAAAAACAGAAGTAATAAGTTGTTTGTTTAACAGCAGATTTGTTTTGTAAGTTCTATTCATATTGTGATAAATAGTGTCCCGAAGTGGCCAAAATATTTATTATATTTTTACGAAGTGTTCGGACATTTCCGGTCAAGCGCAAAAAAAAATGTATTTTGTGTTTTATATCAAATGTATAAAACTGTTTATCAAATGTAGCCACATGAATAAAAATGAATAACAATACAATATATATAGGTGAAAAAAAAATCTAAAATGTTTTCCGGGTTTTAAAGCCGTGGTCCACTGGAATTTCTTCCTGACGTTTTGTCTATAGATGCGACAGACATTATCAAAGGCGATGAGGCAACGAGCGAAGTGATCTCCCGTGCTTCCCGATGTTGACTGATTCGACTGTGGTGAGCTCAGAGGTATTTATTCCACCGCCGTCGCGCTGCAGTGGAAGGACTGGGGTGGGGGTAATAGTGGCGCGGAGTTTCGACGCACTTGAACCGCTATATTGTAGAACTCGCTTCAAGTCTGCATTTAGAAACGTAACTTACTCCTTCCTGTTGAAATTAGAAGTGAGTTCTACTGTAGTAGAACTCGCTTAGTGGACTGGAAGCGAATTCTACGACATACTTCAAGTGTGCCTAAGCCCCGCCCACCACTAGGCGAATCAGTCAACGTCGGGAAGCACGGGAGATCACTTCATTGCTTCATCGCCCTTGATAATGTCTGCCGCAGCTGTAGACGAAATGTCAGGAAGAAATTCTATTGAACTACGGCTTCAAAGCCCGGAAAACACTTTTGTGTTTGGGGTTGTATTTTGATCGGCCGTGAAAGCCTTCACAGTTTTATAATGAATAGAAAATTTCTCAAATGTTTCCAGTATCAAATATGGGTGTAATATACATAAACAGCTAGTAGTTAACCCCTCAATAAAATTTAAAATGAAAAAATTATTATAACTACTTAGGAATTTTTGCACAAAATTTATAAAAATTACCAAAAATTCTTATAAATAATTTTTGTAATGTTAAGAGGTGTTCCTGTTACCTTGCTTGTGTCACACCTCTTGACTTGATTGTTTATTAAATTAGCTACCAAACCGAAATTACTTAGATTTGGGGTAACAATTGCTTAGGATATTAGAAAGACTCCTAATGTAGGTAACACTTTCCATCCTAGATTATATCTGAGGAGGATGTAGATTGTCACCTTCTCACAGAATGTTTCTTCTTTTCTACTCTTCTTACTGATAAAATTTGCCTCAATATTAAAACAGAAGTTTTCTTATGAAGAAATCAATGACACGACATCGTTTTTGCAATCAGTGCTTTTCAATACTTAAACCGAAAATGTTTTCATATGGGCTTTGTCAGGATTGCAAAATTTTGGTTTGGAAGTGCAAGGATTTCTTGACTGCCTTAGAAATCTGAGCAGGAGTCTTTTTTCACCTCCCATACGATTTTCTCCATTTAATTTTCGTTCACTATATCATAAAATTTCAACTACAACTTTTAGGAAACCGATTCATCAAAGTCCTTACAAGGCCTTAGACTCATGTTACAGTACTGCAGTAAATGACCTCTACAAACAAGAAAATTCTGCGAAAGAACAGACACTCACACAGTCCATTCCACTGTCCAAACAAACGTTTGGATAGTGGAATTTCCTCGGGAATTTCTCAACACACAAAATTCTTAAATTGGTAATTATGTTTATAGTATGAGATGGAGGTTGGAAACCATTGAGGATGGAGACATTTTAATTTGATGATCATAGCAAAAAAGACCGATGACAAAGAAACAAAATGTTGCGAATTAGACATGTTAATTTTGCTGTTTCAAGGTCGAAAACAATTGAACTCTTAAACCAGCAGTCTCAAATAATCTCAATGTCATTATTTGAGACTGTTAACTTTTTCTAAGGTTTTTACTGTTATTTTACTACCTACATCTTAAAGTGCATCAGTTATCCACCTGCTCGTCTTTATAACCAAATATTTAGAACAATTTAAGAATTAAAAAACTCATAAAACAAAATGATTCTGCAAGTTCACTGGATTTGCGTACTAGTAGTAGTAAAAAACCGTAGTAATAAAGAATAGTAATAAAAAGTCGTACTTTTTTCTACTTTTTCTACTGTTGTTTAACTACGTTTCAAAGTTTATTAATTATCCACCTGCTCACCTTTATAACCAAATATTTAGAACAATTTAGGAATTAAAAAAATCATAAAACAATATCATTCTATAAGTCTTTATTTATTATTAGTCATAAAGGTGAGCAGGTGGATAATTGATAAACTTTAAAAAGTAGTAACACAACAGTAGAAATTGTAGAAAAAGTGTATGTTTCTTTTTCAAAGAGAAAAATACACTTTTTTACAATTTTTTTGTTACTACGGTTCTTTATTACTATAATTTTTCATTACTACTAGTATACTCATGCTAGTAGTATGTAGTACATTACTACTAAAACATTCTGTAAGTCCAGTGGACTTGCAGAATAAGTTAATTTCATAAGTTTTGGTAGTAATTTACTACATACTACCGGTATGAGTATTAGTAGTAATAATTATGTAGTATGCAGTAGTAAATAGTAGTAAGTGTTAACTGTCTAAATATTTGAGTGTGCATAATGTTGCTTACCTAACACATATGTTTCACATAAAAAAATGTGAGATGCCGGAACGTGAAACTGAGCTCCAGCTCTAATAAGAAATAAGGGCTGTAGAAAGTTCAGCACATTTCTGAACATACCCAAGAACTAAAGAAATATTCCTGTTTTGGGACAATCACAAATTTGTGCTCTAATTACATGTAGTATCGTGATAAGAAAGAAAGCCCCAAAAAAAATATTCATTCTTTCGTCGCCATTAAGTCTAGTGAACAAGGCATTTGTTTTACTTTTATTGGTGAATGTATATAAAGCTATAGCACACTTTAATTACTTATAAATTGATTTTTTTTTCTTTGAACACAGTAAAATAAATGGCTAAGAAATAATAGTGGTAACAAACTGCTCTTACCCATGTTATGGACTTTCCGAACAGACCATACCTTCAACCATCAGGTTAGTCTAATGAGTAAGTAATCGCCGTTCATTCCTTTTGCATTAAACATCGTTTCAAAGAAACACAGTTTCATCTACATCATGAATCATTTGAAATTAATTCATTGAATCGACTTCCTTTATAAGATACTTATAGTTGAGCGTCTCTTCCTGTATATCGAGATCTGTAGAGAGCTCGACGAAACACGTGCAAAATTATTTATTTGCGTAAATTGTTAACAACAAAACCGGTTCGTTTTCAAACATTTGTTTATAAGCGTATAGTAATAGTAACGTGCTCGGGTCGATAATTGACTATCTCGGTTTGGAAAACGTGAACTAGTTATGTAAATGATTAATCTAATAGTATTGTATTTGAGAAAAACAACAATGATGAAAGCTTTGTCCATTTTTAAACCTTAACTGAAGTTTAAACTCCGGATTTGAGGTATATTGCATTGTTTATCTGTCAAAATCTTTCGTTTAACTTTACATGGCATGCAAAGCAAACTTGCAACAAATGGGCCTACGTGAAAGATAAAGACATGTAGAGCAGTACCTCTAGGTGGAAGACGGAAGTGCAGTGTTGATGGCATATAATACAGAGCGATTTTAATAACATAGCCCCCGTTTGTGTATCTAAAAGATTAGACGTTTGCATAACTGTGAACTGGTGTAGTACGACTTGACAGCGTAAATTACACACATTACATACGGTACGTGGAAGAGAAGGGCAGATTATTTACATTTCGCATTGACCTATTTACATATCGGATCACATGTTGGTAAATTGTTCATAAAGTCACTATAAGTAAATGAAGACGGTGGCCAGTGGCGACAGCAGCTGCAGGTTCATTCTTCACGACGTGAATTCTGATATTTAAAATCATTATGGTCAATGGAATGCTGAATGTTGTAACCAAATGCTGCGGTTAGTGGATTTTTTCCAATGTTTGTCTTACACAATGCCAACAAGTGGAATCGAAAGATTCCCGTTGAAGCTTAGATGTTAGAGAGAATGCCACAACACGGAATTAAGGTAGTAAATAACGATTATGTAAAAAAAAGAAGCGGAGCTATGTCTCGGACTTGTAATGGGATTATCTGACTTTATAGCCCTATAAAAGATGGTGCTTGGGTTTTGATGCTTCGATATTAATGTCCTAGTAAACTTGTGACCTACAAGCTGACGTTTTAATCATTACATACTAGGATAATAGGTACATGAAATATAAGCTTCCGTATATGTGAGATGTGAGGTGATAATATTGGAGAAAGGGATCTAATTTTTTTTTCTGATTTTTTTGATCTCATGTTTAGAAAATCGACAAAAAAATCTCAAATTAGTGTACGTACAAGGTGGGCAAATCTTTTCACACGACAGATAATTAAATACGCCAACAAATCTGTACAGGCCAGTCTTTTGTTCAGCAGAACAAAATGCCAACTCAGCGAGATAGATGATATTTTGCTTTAAACTTTCGATATGTTGAGGTACGAGATCATCAGAGTGAACCCAACTGACGAGCTCTAGTGGGATCAAAACGTTTCTTAGGAGGTAACGCTCTGATGACCTCGTACAACTTTTCGGTGAATTTTTTCAGTGGGTTGTGTACAGAAGTGTACACAACACTTCTGTACACATAGGCCTGTATCCCTCGGATATAGGGCTAGCTACCACAGGCTATATGAGCTGTGTCATTTTGTATTTTAAGTAAATTTTGCACCACACTCAAGTACTCAAAATGTTACACCATTTATTGCGTCAATAAATTATATTCTCAACGACTCTCAGAAATTATGAATTTTGGTAACATCACTTTCTACTATTTTGACAAGAGCTTGAAGGATCAGTGCAGGTAAAATTGAAATCGAGCCTGAAATCTTAGAAATATTGATTTCATCAATATCGTCAACTTTAGGTGAAAACTTCTCCTTTTCCACTTTCAATCGGTTTTTGAACTATCTAGGTTTGAGCTAATAGCTCAGGTTACAATAAAAGCAGTTTACTGGAATTATAAAAGATATATATCTTTAATGAAATGATAAGAGATATAGTGATAACGGTGCTGATCTGGACGGCTGAACTTTTAGGTTAGTTCAGGTTAGGTCATTGCCATTACCGTGACCACGACCTAAACAGTCAAACCTGAACTAACCTTTAGGTTTAGCCGTTCAGACTCGTACGGTTACCAATCAAGTGCGCAGAGGGTCTTGAGGGTACGTTTGAGAAACCCGAAGAATGTACCAGCAACTGCAAGTTCCTGCTTTGCTGGGTAGAAGGCCACTTGGCCAAATGGCGGGGGTGCCCCAAAGTCCCAAAAATTACTCGGACAAAAGCGGGCACAATCTGTCAAGCAGTGTCCCAGAGAATAAAAGGTTTTCCTCCTCAGAGGATTCGTAAGAGTCCGTGGCCGGTAAACTGGATCTGAACCTCAAATCGTCCAAGGGCAAAAAAGGTGACTTCAACGGCTTTGACGAGGGCATCGTCCTCATTAAGACCTCGGTTCAAGCCAAGCTTAAGTACTGTTTGGGAGAATGGATGATTTTATACTGAGGTGATCTTATAGGATTCGTTCTGTAGGATTGTGTTCTGCCATTAAAAGCATTCAATATGGAATTTGGAGACTGAATGATGTTATAATGATGACACTTTCTAAATCTTTCTGAAAATATTCCCATCCTTTTATTTTCCCATTAGAAATTAAACGATAAGAATACTGTCTGGTCATATATTGTCATCGTCACTAGTATTTTCGGGTGGACGCTCTAAATCGCTCAAAGACTATCCCATCTTTTGTTTTCCCACTAGAAATGAAACGATAGGAATTATCTCTGGTCAGTAGAATTTTCGAGTTGACGCTTTAAATTGCTCTAAGAGTATTCTCATTCTTTGTTTTCCCACTAGAAATTAAACAATAAGAATACTCTCTGCTCAGATATTGTCATCGCAGTAGGATTTTTAGGTGGACACTCTAAATCTTTCTGAGAGTATTATTCCCATCCTTTGTTTTTCTTCTAGAAATTAAACGATAGGAGTTCTCTTTGGTCAGATATTGTCATCGTCACTAGTATTTTCGGTTGGACGCTCTAAATCGCTCTGAGACTCTTGTTCTCTTTTGTTTTAACACTAGAAATGAAGCGATAGGAATTTTCTCTGGTCAGTAGGATTTTCGGGTTGAGGCTTTAAATTGCTCTGAAAGTATTATTCCCGTCCTTTGTTTTTCCTCTAGAAATTAAATGATAGGAATACTCTCTGGTCAGATATTGACGTCGTCAGTAGGATTTTCGAGTGTAGGGCTCTGGAAGTACTCCGATCTTAGTTTTCTTGCTAGAAATTAAATGATAGGAATACTCTCAGGTCAAATCTTGTCGTAGTCAGTAGGATTTTCAGGTGGACACTCTAAATCTCTCTGAGAGTATTATTCCCATCCTTTGTTTTTCCTCTAAAAATTAAATGATAGGAATACTCTCTGATCAAATATTATCATCATTACTATATTTTCGGATGGACGCTCTAAATCGCTCTAAGATTATTCCCATCTTTTGTTTTCACTCTAGAAATGAAACGATAGGAATTCTCTCTGGTCAGTAAGATTTTCGGGATGACTTTTTAAATTGCTCTGAGACTATTCTCATCCTTTGTTTTCCCACTAGAAATTAAACGATAGAAATACCCTCTGGTCAGATATTGTCACCTTTAGTATACCACAGTATAAAAGATATATACATAGGAATTATATATTCCTTATACTGTGGTAGTATCTCGTGTTCATTTAAAAAAAGTCATCTAGAATGCTATGAATTTCGGAAAGAAAATGATGACATAATCAAAGTATATGGACTTTTTTTCTTTTATCCTTGTCTTTTGACATTTCACTTTCAACTAGAACTAGATGATGATTTCCATCCTAGACAACTAGGATTTGCTCTAAATCGCTCTGATAGTATTCTCATCTTTGTTTTCCTACTAGAAATTAAACGTTAGGAATACTCGCTAGTTAGATATTGCTATCGTTAGTAGGATTTTCTGGTGGATGCTCCAAATCGCTCTGAAAGTATTTCTTGTCTTTGTTTTTTCTCTAGGAAAGACTTTGTCTTGGAAGGTCCTCCCCTTGAAACCTTGAAATGTCCGTCTTTCTCTTCGAACAGATATTGTCTGACCAGAGCAATATTGTGACGTCAGTCCGAGAGTACATGAATCACGGAGATTGAGCCGTCCTTGAAGGTAAAATTGGCCTTAATGAGAATCAAAATGGCTCTAATCAAAATCAAATTGACAATAAACGAAACCAAACTGGCATTTATAAATTCTATATTATAATATTAATTAACATGCGATTGGCGTGAAAAATTTATTGAATGATAGACACAGTAAATAACAAAATATTTAAAAAAAATATATATCTCTCAAATCCACTGAAAAAAATACGTTTTTGGATATGTGAAATGCGTTTTACACAATTAACGACAGTTACTTTGCCAATATTGCAACAAACGATGTTTTCTAACCTCTGCATACGATATTCATTCTGAGTCGAACGATCCTGATCCAGCATGATTTAGTAATCATTTGAGAATCATTTAAGATAAGTTATTGAAGTTTTGTAGATTTCAGATATTTTTATACAGGTACACAAAATGTAATCAGTAGCGTCAAGGGTGTGCCACTTACAAGGAACATGACTAATGTTTCCATAATTGTTTGCAATGTTTCATCTTAATTGATTTGTTTCACTTTTAAATTTTAGTAAAAAATACGGAAGAGCGGTGAGATGTTGTACAGAGCAGGAGCAGGCGTCATCCACCAGCGTATTAGATCTAATACTGCATGGCAGATGGCTCTCATTTCGAGAATCAGCCCATATTGCTCTGCATCTCGCAGGTTGTCGGAACAAGAACGAAGTGTTAGAGCCCATATTACTCTGTACCTCGCAGGTTATCGGATCCAGAACTAAGGGTAAAGAGTAGGTGGTCACCAATTTGTCGATCAACCAAAACTGTACTGATGAGAGGGGTAGACCCCGAAACTAGTATGTAGATGGGTTGATCGACAAATTGGTGACCACCTACTCTTTACACTTCGTTCTGGTTCCGTAACCTGCGAGGCACAGAGCAATATGGGCTGCTTCTCGAACTGAGAGATACAACATCTCACCGCTCTTCCGTAGATTTTTGGCTTTAAACCGCGAACTCACGATCTCCAATTTGTCGACCAACCAAAGCTGTACTGATGATGGATAGACCCCGAAACTAGTATGCTGATGGGTTGATCGACAAATTGGTGACCACCTACACTTTAGTAAAAAATGTTTGAAAAAAAAATTTGTAGCGTATTTTTTCTAGCAATACAGGCAAGTTTTACATACACTATTTCCATCCTCCACCAGCTCTGTGTCCTTATTATTATGAGACATCCTGTATAATAATTTTTTTTTCCAAACCTGGCCTAAGTAATGCACACTAAACTTTGACAAAGGAATAAACAATTCACTGTTTCATGCTCATGCGTTTTTTTTATATCAACTTTTTCTGTTTATTGTCAATATGATTTCGATTATTGTCATTTAGATTGTGATTAACCCTAATTTGAACTTGAAAAGGTATAGTGTCGTTCAGATCTAGACACTTCTTAACCTGCAACGAGACCGAATTATGTTTTTAAATAATACATAACAATTCGGTATTTCGTTAAAAATGCTTTTATTTACAAAATAAAACAAAGTTACACAACAACGTATACGGGGTCAACGCGATAAGTAGGTAAGTTCTTTCTACATTATCCTGCCCTTGTCTCTACAATATACATTACTCAACGTCAACTTGCATTGCCTAAGCCACCACAACCAAAAGTTAAACTGTTTTTGTTCCTTAAAGTATGCAAAGGATGCCGCAAGAGAGATTATAGGTTGTATTTTAGAAAGAGATGGGTCGAAAATAAGGATGTTGGAATTTTAGAAACAAAGGCAAAAGTGCTCTGCGAAGTGTGGCAACGTTGTTGTCTACTAACAGAAGATCTCTATTCCGTTCATATCATCACATTGTACTGATAATAGGCCCCAAGGATGTTTCTATATTCTATATTTAATTTCTATATGTAATCTCTCTTCACCTATGATCTATGCTAAAATTGCATGATGGATGAAACAAAGAAAGGTAGTATTACGTCACGGTTTTGATCGATGAAAAACCAGCCATAGGAAATAGCAGAAAGCACACAATCCCCGCTATAAATAGAAGCGAAAAAGTGTTAATCACGGCTAAGAACCCGCCGGCGACAAAATGCCATAGGTAAACGTAGCAGCAGCAGAAGCAGAAACGTGCGTCGTCTACCCACCTGCTAAAAGGTCGTTGCAGGTTATAAATTTTAAAAGCAAACTGAAAACCAAATAATCGTGTCAGGATCAAGGTGACCGGGCTCGAATCTGAAATGCATCGACTGGTATTTAAATTAAACGGATTATTGGCATTGATACCAACCGGGTAGGTGCTAACCAATTAAATGTCAAGCCGATTGGTACAGATATAATTGCGGTGTGAATTACCGTTTCGGCTGTTTGGCGACCTTCGTTTCAGCGAATAATCGGAGAAAATGAAAAGTCAATTACCATAAGCGATTGTTAAGGTTTATTTTATTTGACAATTATTGCAGCAGATTTACTTTTACTTGTACTCAGTTTACTACTGTGCTTAAACTGATTGTATTGGGTTACTCGGAAAGTGACTTTGCGATAATTATTATTACTATTACTTTTATCGATAAGATTGCCAATGTAAATATAATTTGAATTCAAATAGTTATAGCAACATGAAATTATTTTATCACCTGCATAATCTACTCGAAAGGAATTTTGTAAGGGAAAAGAAGCGTTAGTTATATAATGTGGCAGATGTGGGACCACCGAGTTCTGACATCTTTATGCGCAATACAAGGGAGTTTCTTCCCATCAACACAATGGCCTATCATGTATACCAGTGGATCATCTATTGTGTAATAAACGTGATTTCTTACCTGGGGCTATATAGAAGGTAAAAAGAGGGTTAGAGATATTTTGATTTAAGGGCAACGTTAACAACTATTAGTAAAACTTTAGTTAAAAATTTAAGTTAAACGTGGATTATTGACTTATTGAATTGACATTCTAATGTTGTAAAGTTTTCACATTGTGTTTGTTTAGTACTATTTGTGACAACCAGAACAATAACGAAAGGAATGCGTAACCCCCACTTAGTGCCATTTTTACAAGTTCAGTTTAAACTTTAGTTTGTAGTTAAAGTTCCAGATTTGACGTACATTGGCATTTGTTTATCTATCAAAACCTTTCGTTTATATTAAAACTAAAGTTTAAACTGAACTTGTAAAAGTCAACCTTAGTGGTAGAACAAAGTTTGGAAATGGATGGAAAGCAAAAGTGGATAAGCAAAAACCAAGTTGAAATGACTGAGTTAAGTTGTTATTTGTTATAGTTGAATACTATAACTTGTAATTGAATAGATTATACGTCGTTAGTTACTTGAATTGCTTCTGCGCCCTTATCATCTCTATCTTCGCCAAAAACATTATTAAATACAAATAAAATATTTCCAGTCATTTCCATTTTTAATAATTCTCCGAAATTGTGTGTGCCAATGTTGCCAGGTCTGGTGAAAGTTTGTCAGAATTGGGGATTATTTGCTTGCTTTGGTGGTTTGGTGACTATTTTGAAGAAAAAAACAGTCTAGTATTTTATAATTTTATAGAAATAAAAATAAAAAATATTCATAATTTCTTCAGGTTCTTTTTCAATTTCGTTCACCGCCACAGCACTTAATCTCCTTGTAACAGTAACATTTTCAGCTTTCCCTTGATGACTGTTTTTTTTTCACTGTTTTTCCTTTCATCTTCCTTTTTCCTTCCTTCCTATAGACCTGTGGTCCTCTGTACATGGTACCTCTTTAATAGTACAAGAGGGACTACTTTCTTCTTCCCGGGGGACTATATACTTCATCCCCTACATTAAGAATTTAGGCTTTATCCTCTTTGTCACATTTCTTTCTTATGTGTCCCTTTTTAATTTTTCTTCAATAACAACTCTCCTGAATGGCTCTTTTATAGCCTCTTCTAATGTTAGAATCTGTGCTCGCTTCTCTCTGACATACTTTAAATGTCGCTAAAAGGAACACTTTTCTCAATAGTAACGGTCTCTTGTATTTGCTCAAGAACTTTTTCAGGTGCTTATTCTAATATTCTGGGGACCTCTTCAATTGTAATCGTTGTTTGATCTTTTTTTCTGTTTCCTCTGTAGTAGTAATTTCAGTTTTTTCCTCGCTAATGCTTTTCTATTTTTTTATTACTGTTTTTTTTTTTTGACAACTTTCCTTTTAGGTACTCATTTTTCTATTAAAATTATCATTTCTTCTATTTTCTGTGGCAGTTCAACAAGAAATTTCAACGATTTAGTTAGTTTTATCTTTCTCCTCTAATATGGATGGTTGCTTACTTGGAATGTGGTCCTTTGTTAAATAAAGCTACAGCAGGTGTTTAAAACTTTGTATGTTACTTATTTGACGTTTCGGCACAAATTGGCGCCTTCATCAGAATTGTGCACTACAACACAGGGAATACTTAATTTAAATACTATTGCTGTTAGGAGCTGGTAAGCAATAGTACCTCCTACTTTACAAACTTTGACATATTCTTTTCCACCCCCAACTATTACAGTTGTATGGAAGCTACCTACAAAGTCCGATTAAGATGTGTACCAATAATAATCCTTGGACACCAATTGCCGGTAGGAAATAGTGTCAGCAACCAGAAAACAGGACCGCAACAAACAGAAAAAAGTAAAAAATACAGAAACTTCACATCAAAGCAATAAATTGTTTCGTGGTAAGTCATTGTCACTCTTACACTTCCTTTTTTTTGCCCTTCATTCTCTTTTACCCCTGCTTAGCTTACATCATATGCATGTAAGTTTCACTCTTGACGCTCTTTTGCTTTGAGTTGTCGATTTCATTCTTTTATGTTTAATAATTTCTTTTATGTTCAGTATTTTATATTTTATTTACTTTCAGTAATTTTATATTTTTCTTGTTCAGTATTTTATAATTTATTTACTTGTCACTCCATCTTTTCTTTTTGTTATTGTGTAAATTATATAAGTTTAAATTAATTATTCCCTGTGTTGTAGTGCACAATTCTGTTGAAGGCGCCAATTTGTGCCGAAACGTCAAATAAATAACATCCAAGTTTCAAGCACCTGGTGTAGCTTTATTTATTATATTAAAGGACCACATCCCAAGAAAGCAACCATTCATATAATTACAAGGATTCAAGAATCCAGACATTCAACGTTCCAACCATTCCTCCTCTAAGTAACCAACAAATTAGCAAAACAACATTTACTGTTATTTGGGGTTGTTTGCCTTTTACATCTATTATAACTATTTCCGTCTTCTCTTCTTAGTGGCTTTTTTCTGTCTTCAAGTTTTTCTTTCCAATTGTTTTTTCAAATTTTCGTCTTTCTAAATTGGGCTTTTTATTGAATTTTAATTATTATAATATATATTTGACCCAAAATTGAACTTTTCCAACGAGTGAATAATCTATATTGATTTGTAATGAGAGAAATTTGGCCGAAAACTGCTTATTAACGCTTAATTTTTTTAAACATTTTATTCAGCTTTGGGTCAAAATAAAACTTTTGAAACACAAGTTGAAAGTCCAGTTTTATTGCAAGAATTTTGGTCCGAAAAATAAACCTCTTTCTGCAAATTTTTACACAATTTTGGCTTAAAACTAAAAGTATTTTTAATTTGTGCTTTTTCATTATTTTCTATTCTCATTATTGTTTATCTAAATTTGATTTTTGTATTGACTTTTGACTGAAGATTGGACTTTTACAACTAGTAAGCAATTTTTGTAAAGTAAATTGATTTACATTGAGGCAATTTTGTCTCAAAACTCAGTTTCTTTTTCAGTTTTTTTTAATACTGTATTGGACCGAAATAGAACTTTTCCAACAAGTGAAAATCAATTTTTATTGAAAAACATATTATGACCCCCGAAACGGGTCACCTCTTACAGGAAAGTTTTGAAAGTTCTTCAAAAGAACGACTTTTATTTGACATTTTTTAAAACAATTTTTTTAATTTATGTCTTCAAGTAGCTAACTGCCTGTTTTAGACATAGTTTTTTTTCTCTAATTTTCTAATCCATTATTTTTGTTTTCGATGTTTTTCGTAGTTTTTCATTTTAATATTTTGTTTCTTACTTTTCTTTCATTGTTCGTTTTTTTCTAATTTTATTCTTTGTCATGTTTTGTTTAAAATGTTGTACTTTTATATATATAGAGAGTGATCCTTTTAACTAAAGACAACGATATATCTCAAAAACTAGTAGGGTAAAAGATTTCGCTTTAACAGGGACCTGTATTGCACAAAATGGTCTATTTTAGGAAAATATTTTTACATCTACAGAGTGGATCAGAAAACTGTGACGTCATATTATAATGTAATGTTTTTAAATATATCACTATCTATATTTTAGTAGATTTTGATAGATCTTATAGCTCTTACTGGACCCTGAAAATTTGACGTAGTTGCCTGCAGTCATTTCAGATAATTTCATTAATACACTGAAAGTTACTTGTAAGGTGTATCGCGTATTATCTATTCACAAAAGTTTAACATCTCGTAAGTCTTGGAAATGTGACTTTGACATTGTTTGTCAATCTTGCATGAGCAAAAGGGAGATGGATAGTAATAAAGTGAATACTTCCAAGTGTTTAGTGTCCCAGTATCAATGAAGATAGTGTGGTATCGCGGGATAGGGACAAAATAACAACTTGACTTTGTTATCAAATCGCCGACGTTTCGACGATATATTTTGATCTTTCTCAAAGCTGTTATTGAATAGAGCATAAGCAGATCTTTCCTGTGTCCATTATTCAAACAAATCAAACATCACACATCAAGAATCAACAGACTTGAAGGGCAGTGTAGCTAGCAAAAAGCGGACCCCAAAGGCAAAATATATGGTCGAAACTTTGGCGATTTGATAACATACTGAAGATGTTATTTTATTCCCATCCCGCGATACCACGCTATCTTTAATAAAATGAACATTTCATGACTGCTAAGATCCCAAAAAATTCTGAATGGGAAATACAGAGTATCCCAACAACTGCTGGCAATGTCAAATTTTCAAGGCCAAGTAAGAGCTCTAGGATATAGAAAAATATGTAAAAAATCTAAGGCGTCCTACTTAAAAAAAAATACATTATATGACGTAAAATTTTTCTGGTCCACCCTGTAGGCGTAAAAATATGTGGCTAAAATAAGCTTTTCTGTACAATATGGGCCAGTGTTGGAACAAACTTTTTTAATCCTATTACGTTGTCTGGATATCTATCTTAAATCAAAAAAAAGACCACCGTGTATATATATTTTTCACCAATGTACTACATTGGACTTTTTATTGTGTTTTTATTCGTTTAAAGTAATTTTAACTCAAAATTAAGCTTTTCCAACGCGCGAGTGTAAATTGATTGGCATTGGTCCAAAATTTTGTTTTAAAAATTAATAATACCTAGTTTTTCTAGCTCTTATACAGTTCTAGCCCGAAATAAAATTTCACCAATGAGACAAATTTTTTTCTATTTTTATTGAGAACACATTGGGCCAAAAAAGACATTTTTTGGAAAGATTTTAAAATTATTTTGGCCCAAAAATAGATTAATTTTTCATTTGTGCCTCTATCTAAATCTTTTGATTTTATTTCTCTCTATACTTATCTGATTTTTCCAAGGTTCTTAACTGGGTGCTTTTGTAGTTTTTAATTTAGTCTTTTCGCTCTTATTGTTATTTTATTCTAACCTGAACTAACCTAACAGAATTGTCGCCCTAAGACGTGTTCAGTTTACAGTAAGATAAAATCACAAAACAGCAACTCAAGGCCCACCACAATCAAACCATCTATTGACAGACCCAATTCTGATTGGAGTCTTGTCCAATAATTATCAGGCCCTATCGAATTTCGGCCGCAATTAATCATTATCAGAATAATCGAATTAGCATAATTTTAATCCGGTACACATCAACCTGTCGCTCGGTCCCGAAAATTTAGCAAAAGGAGCTCGCCAACGACCTTGACATACCATTTTGAATAATATTGTTGACGAACACTCGCATAATCGATTGTTTTAATGGCAAATATCACTTTAAAAGGAATGATTGTGGGCAGCAGTCGTGTTTACATCACGAGATTAAAGTGCGACATTCCTCAATTGCTAGAGCTTACCCAGCAAAATGCCATTCTGCTGTTCCAATCAACTGTAGTGTAGTTGTAGTGTTTTTATTTAGTGTATCATATTTACTGTGTTGTTTTTTTTGTTTTATGCGTCAAAACGTATATGCAGTTACTGTGTTTAGAGAGCTTCTAGAGACTGCGTTTCTTATTTACCAATTTTAACGATTCTTAGACGAAATTTTAGCAAGAACACCGTAACTTCATAAATTATCAGTTGCATGGTTTTTAGTTTGGACAGCCCCATTGTTCTGCTTAAACAAATACATACAGGGGGCGGCAAATGTATGGCATATGATTATTAAATTAAAACAATTAAAAATTACCAAGTGACCCAAGAAAAAGTTATGATAAGAATGCCAACTTTTTTTAAAAAGACCCCTCTTTTTTGTGATTTTATTCAGTTCTCTATGAAATTCTAATAATTTTTTATGCAGTCTATAGTTATCTTTAAGGGTTTTCGAGAAAATGGCGTCTGGAAATCTTAAGCAAAATTACCGCCCAAATTAGTAAACTAATTAAAATTAGACTAAAAAAAATAAAACTAACAAAGTTAAATTCGATCCATTGGTTTCCTCACATTACCGAGGCCTATGTACAAACTCATTTTGATCATTATTGAATGTGGTTCTGTCAATATTCCTAATTTCCTGCCAAAATTAGGGATTTTAAGTCTTGCGGTCGATTTACGCAAACTTTGGATTTTAAATAACCCCATAAGAGGTAATCCAAGGGTGTGAGATCAGGTGATCGTGGAGGCCACTTATTGGTCCCCGTCTTCCAATCCAACGTCCAGGTTAGGATATCTAAATAATCTCGGACTTGTCAAGAAAAATGAGGTGGCGCGCCATCTGGTTGAAACTATAAGGTTTTGCTTGGAATATCTGGGTCATTTTCATTTGTAATAAGTTGAATGAGCGCAGGAATTAGGTCAAATTGAAGAAAATCCAAATATGTTTGTCCCGTGAGGGTTTCATCGAAGAAGAAAGAGTCAAGAATCTGGTCATTAATATTGTCTGCCTTGACCTTCTGTGTGAAGGTCAAGGTTCATATCAATTCTTGATATCATAACTTTTTTTTGCGTCACCCTGTATAAATATAAATTGTTTCAGATAATGCGCAGTTAAAAACAAAAACCAACGAATCCGAGCGATTTTTCGAAAAATAAACACCTAATTTTTTAATAATTATTTATCACTCACTGTATACTACATCGACTTTCTTTCCTTTCTTTTGACCGATGTTTTCTACCCTCATGCTCGGAATAAATAATACACCTTGACCGCTAATGACCAATTTCTAATCCGAGCCCATAATAATCGCCACCATTTTCTTCTCGATCCGGTATGTAAGTCACAATCGCCGAGTAATATTACAAATGCGGTGACATGCACAACAGGCCTTGTTACATGAATAGCTAATTCCAGGTCGCGGTACTTCACAATCGGCCGTTGTCGATACGAAAAGAATGTTTAAAGTCATTGTAGTTGGCATGGTCATTTTTATTTTTATTATTTATTTTATATTGTCGATGCGACGATCACGGTTGTGGCGGAATTCGTACGACTATGGAATACGAAATTAGGGAAATTCTATGTTTCGATATATTCATGGACAAGACGTTCGGCTCCACGAATCCTTCGTTCTTCAAGGTTCTGACTCCGACATTTTATAGTCGAGTTATGGGTGTCGTAAATCAAACCTTCTAAAAGGGCCGGGGAGCTTTGCAAATTTCAAACCATAAAACGTGCTCTTCTTTGAATATGGTTATTACCTAAAATATGCAAGAGTCTGATGGAATTGGCACCAAGTCAGGAAACCCCGATTTTCGGTACAAAAAATGTATGCCTGAAAAACAAATAGATATCTTCTAGAATATAGGTTATTTGGAAACCGATATTGGATTTTTGCAGTGGTACCCGCTTATTATTGTTCACCTACTTTCTCTGCGTTATTTTATGTTTGATTTGTCTGTTTCAAAACCGTGTTTGCGACATATCCTCTCTTTGCATACCTACTTTAAGCACTGTATAATTAACGTAAAGCTAATACACATTATACGTGGAGACTTGATATAGGCAGTATTCTTAAATTTAATAACTTAGCAGTGCTAGATCGTCAGTGTGGTATATGCTGTTAATGGAGAGACTAATCTTGACCGCCAAGGTACACAAGTGCTGAAATTCTTAGGTAATCAGTCTGGGCCACTAGGTATTAAAACTCCTAAACTTCCAAGCTTTCGACAATTTTTATTGTCCTCCTCAGGGCTGTTGTATGATAAAATAACAAAAATGCAATCATTTCACAGTTAAGGCCTCAATGGCATTCGATGACTTACCGTCTAATGTTTTAAAGTCAAAGAGGGTGACAGAAGAGGATAAAGAGGGTGAAGAGGTCCAGTGATTTAACAAGATGAACACAAGATTGTTACGCTATACGAGACAATAAAACAATTACATTTTTTTCCTCTTAAAAAAAAAACCAAAACTTTTTCACCTACACAGTTAAAATCTTTAGTTTAAAATGTTTAAAAGTTTGAAAGGGTGAATGATTTAGCAGTACTAGATCGACACCGATAGATCCAGCTAATATTACGACTGATGTCTATCTTACTTGAAGCCTTAAAGCATTAACGTAATAATTAAACATAGACCAGGCATTCAGGGAAAGAAATATGTTTTTCTGTGTTTTTAAATGGAAAGTTTGCGTTTTCCGATTTTACTTTTTTGTTGCACTTCTTGCCGCTTTTTTCACAATTTTTAGCCATTTTTAAAGTTTTGTTAACAATATACTGAAAATTTATTTAGTAGCTCTACTAAACGATTTTAAAGAGGTCTTTAGGACAATTTACATCAGATCACCTTAATCTCTGGAATTTCCTTTTTTCGGTTTGTTTCCGCCACCCTGTATAAAAAACTTACATAGAAAAGTTTAAGTTGTTTTGCTAGAAAATTGTCTGTTATGCAGCTTTTTAACTCTGCTCTAAAACTAAGCATGGTTTATTTGACTTTGACAATAATAACATTAGAGTAAAATCGAAATTGGCAATCAATTTGGAATTGGATAGTTTTATTGAAAAACAAAGATGGTGTGGTAAAAAAAAGTCAAAAGGACTAGAATTTTGTAAATATTTTTACTTAAAGTGGAAAAAGCGACTTATTAAAATACCCAAGTTTTTTATTATACCTATGAAACTCCTCCGTATACAGGGTTATTCAAATTCGCCGCTCATCTCGCTACAGGCTCTTTTAACGATTTACTTACCTTTAAGAAAATAAAAGATGCAAACTACATAGATTAAATTGAGATAAATTTGAATTAATAAAAATTCGACTTTTTCCGGAAATAATCGAGTTACGAGTTATATTTGAAAAACTAAAGTTGATGATGCCCTAGAATACTAAAAACGATTTGCAACAATTACGATTTGAATAATACCGTCTTGTAAAGGATACCAAGTACCTATGAATGTGTTCAATTTATTTTAAAATAATGCTTCAAATAAATTCAGACAAAAACAAAAACGGTTTTCGTAGATAACAGGTTTTTTCTGCTTTCGGAAGCAGTCAAAATTTTGCAAATTTTAATATGTCATTACTATCTGCTTCTAAATGCACAACTTTGCCCCAATATAACCGAATCTGTATCTTTTACAGTTTACAAGATCCCAATGTTCACCAGCGAATTCCAATAACCCTGTATATAGAGGCGGCGTTCGTGGTGGGACACCCTGTCCGTTTGCCTAATATATCATAACTTTTCTATAAAATCTAAAGCCCGTTTTTGCATTTTCGATAAAACTCATATTAATTTGACACAAAAATAAAATTTTGAGAATTTTTCAAATGTTTCAGAGGACTAATGCAAGAAAATTATTATTTGCAATTTTTCCGACACCCTGTATATCAATTTGTGAGTAGCCCAGACGTGTAGAATAACTTTTTTATAAAATCTAAGACCTGTTTTTGCATTTTTGTCAAAACTCATAACTTGATTAGAAAATAAATTTTGAGAATTTTTCAAATATTACAGAGCACCATCGCAAGGAAATTAATATTTACTATTTTTTGACACCCTGTAACCCAATTTTTTATTTACGCTGATGTGTAAAACAGTTAACTTTATAAAATCTAAAACCTGTTTTTAAAATGTTAACAAAACTTTACAATTAATTTGATACGAAAATAAATTTTCAAAACTTTTAAAATATTTCGGAGCACTAATCCAAAGAAAATTATATTTGCAATTTTTCGACAACCTGTATATCAATTTATGATTAGCACAGACGTGTAAAATAACTTTTGTATAGAATCTAAGGCTTGTTTTTGCATTTTCGACAAAACTCACATTAATTTGGTAGGAAAATAAATTTTGAAGATTTCCCAAATGTTTCAGAGCGCTAATCCAAGGCAATTCAAATTTGCAATTTTTCGTCACCCTGTATATCAATTTGTGATTAGAATTTTTTATAAAATCTAAGACTTGCATTGTTATCAAAACTCACATTAACTTAATAAGAAAATAAATTTTGAGGATTTCTCAAATATTACAGAGCACCAATGCAAGGAAATTAATATTTACTATTTTTTGACACCCTGTAAGTCAATTTTGTATTTTTACAAATGTGTAAAACAGTTATTTTATAAAATCTAAAAACTGTTTTTAAATTTTTAACAAAACTTACATTAATTTGATTCGAAAATAAATTTTGAGGATTTTACAAATATTACAGAGCACCAATGCAAGGAAATTAATATTTACTATTTTTGACACCCTGTAAGTCAATTTTTTATTCACACAGATGTGCAAAATAGCTATTTTATAAAATCTAAAACCTATTTTTAAATTTTTAACAAAACTTACATTAATTTGATACGAAAGTAAATTTTGAGGCCTTTTCAAATATTTCAGAGCACTAATCCAAAGAAATTAATATTTGCAATTTTTGGACACCCTGTATATTATACTGGACTAGCACAGACGTGTAAAATAACTTTTCTATAAAATCTAAGATCTGTTTTTGCATTTTCGACAAAACTCACATTAATTTGATAGGAAAATAAATTTTGAGGATTTTTCAAATGTGTCAGAGCACTAATCCAAAGCAATTAATATTTGCAATTTTTCGACACCCTGTATATCAATTTCTGATTAGGACAGACGTGTAGAATAACTTTTTTATAAAATCTAAGGCCTGGTTTTGCATTTTAGTCAAAACTCACATTAGCTTGATAGGAAAATAAAATTTAAGGAATTTTCAAATATTACAGAGCACCAATGCAAGGCAATTAATATGTGCAATTTTTCGACACCCTGTATATCAATTTGTGAATAGGACAGACGTGTAGAATAACTTTTTATAAAATGTAAGGCCGGCTTTTGCATTTTTTTCAAAACTCACATTAGCTTGATAGGAAAATACGCTTTGAGGATTTTTCAAATATTACAGAGCACCAATGCAAATAAATTAATATTTACTATTTTGTGATACCCTATAAGTCAATTTTTTATTTACACAGATGTGTAAAACTGTTATTTTATAAAATCTAAAATCTGTTTTTAAATTTTTAACAAAACTTACATTAATTTGGTACGAAGGTAAATTTTGGGCGTTTTTCAAACATTTCAGAACACTATTCCAAATAAATTAATATTTGCATTTTTTGGACACCCTGTATATTATACTGTGATTAGCACAGACGTGTAAAATAACTATTCTATAAAATCTAATGCCTGTTTTTGCATTTTCGACAAGACTCACATTAATTTGATAGGAAAATTAATTTTGAGGATTTCTCAAATGTGTCAGAGCACTAATCCAAGGCAATTAATATTTGCAATTTTTCGACACCCTGTATATCAATTTGTGATTAGCGCAGACGTGTGAAATAACTTTTTTATAAAATCTAAGACTTGTTTTTGCATTTTTGTCAAATCTCACATTAACTTGATAAGAAAATACATTTTGAGGATTTTGCAAATAAACTAAGAATAAATTGAAAAGATACACCCCAAAGTTTGAATGAAATTTAAAACTGTCTATCTCTAAAGCCAATCAGCCAGCCAGCAAACCAGAGCTACGCCTAATTGTTTAGATGTACAGGGTGAACACCAAAACTGACATTAATCCTAACAATCTATAGCTTGTTCTAAGCTGCAATAATCAGACAGCGGAATTCCAAAATCATCCACACATTTTGTTCCACATCACTTGATTGTGTACATTCGATTATAACTTAGATATTTGAAAAAAATTTACTTTCTGTTCGCCACTGTAGATGTGTCTAACTTTATAGCCATTACGCCTATACGTCTAGCTTGCCCTGTGCATAGTCTTTATAATCCATATGAAATTTTTATCAATATTTGTATTGGGGCAAATTGAAGCGCCAGTGTTATGTAGTGATACCTCTTTTATAGAAAAAAGTAAATATTCATGGAACCACGTAAAATATCCCAAAAACACCAAATATGTCCCGAGGTATGACGCGTCTCCACATACTCCCGTAACAAAAAATGTTCTGATTTTTTTTCCGCAAAATTATCTGCTCAAAAAGGTTTTACAAAAATGCATCAAGTTCTGTTGAACCCTGTATTAGGCAACTTGCAAAACATATAAGCGAGTACATAACCACTTAAAGCAGTCTATACATGGATCTTACCAAAATGGCATCTCCAACGAAAATCGGTTGAGTGGCTTTAGAGATAGACAGTTTTAAAATTCATTCAAAATTTGGGGTGTATCGTTTCAATTGATTCTTAATATATTAGTATTTTAGTATGGGCTATAGAATCTTGATAATCTGCTATATATTATAAAGAGAACAGGCATGGTTGGCAAGATTTCTCGAATTGATCTTATTATATATTTTCCTTAAGTCCATTTAAAGGCCTCTTTGATTTCCATTACTTCTTCTTTTTAATGCCGTTTTGCATTCCTATATGAACAAATATTGTACAGCATTTTTTTCCTCATGTGTTATTTTTCAAGTGATAATCGAAATCGAACTTTTTTCTTGGTACTAATTTTCTTGTAACACATTCTATGCAATAAAAAAAAGACATAGAGGTACTTTTGGACCTGAACACAATAATAAGAATTATAGCAATAATCACAAAAATCGCCCGTTCTTAATACAATGAATGTGACGATATAATAATAATTTATGGGGTCATATTGCTGATACACGTACGCTACAACGTTAAGACCAACAAAAGCCGATTTACAAAGCAAGACAATGTTACGTCATTCAAAACCCATTGAAAACGTTGTTCCATTGTTTTAAGTTTGGTTAGACGAATTGGGCAATTTTCAAACAATAATTTGCCACGATTTATTAGTCACTTTGTGCCGCTGATTGATCGAAGTTTGCATTAACAATATTTTCGTGGGCAGTAGTAACAAATTACCTAATAAGACACCAAGCGGCAAAAAAATACAAGAATTCTAGCCATCTTACTGCGTTCATGTATTAATTAACCCAATTTCGTGTAGAATGTAGGCTGGGACATTTTGGTAATTTGTTGTTAATTGTCGTGGTTATTAACAAAATACTTGTTGTCTTAAGTGAGTCACGAGTTAAAAGCCGACCTACGTTTGTGTTTTTTTTTAAACCAGGTATGTAGGTAAGGTTATAAAAATGTCGCAATTGTTATGAGTTAAAATGTGGCGACCGTAAAAACATTTTACGAGTAAATATTAACTTTGGACTTGCCCAAAATGTGAACTGTAGGTATATTACCGTTACAAACGTAAATCGAGTCATGGACGAACGAAATTCCGTATATTGGCCCCCCGAGTTGCATTTTAGCATACATTTTTTCATTGCCTTACGAATTTGGTTGTACAATGTGTCAGGTTTCTTCAATATTTTAGACGTTTTATGAATTTGGTTTACAATGCTGAGAATGAACATGTTTTTAAATTTCAAAAATAATCAGTATCAAAGAATAACATATCGAAATTTAATTAGTCAAAAATTATAGATCACATTCACGTATTTATTATTAGATAACGCAACTATCGAGAGAGCAGTATAGTCTCCTGAGCTTCCCTGCAGTTCCTACACCTCTAGAACCCTCTCAAGTAGCAAATGGTCTAGAAAATTTAACCAATTTTGGTCCAAAGTTAGTAATTTTTTTCTTGAAAAATAAACCTATTAGGCATGTGAACGTATAAGCCAAAAAATACGTTATATATTACAAATATCCAACCTGCTGAAGAACTTTGATGATATTTGAATCTGACAACACTTTTTCCAAGGTTAAAAAACTGACAAATTTACCAGAATTATTTGACTTCGAGTTGGCCTTTTTTGTCGTGGTATATTTTAGGGACACGTTTTAGGTAAAATATTACCAAAATATTAGTGTGGCGACAACCTAAATATAATTTAGTCATACGGAGCAAAATATGATGAAACAAGTAACGTGTCTGGCCCTACATTTCACCAATCTTCGTTTATGTTGAAATCTGGACAAGATTTTAACCAATTTGCTACCACGAGGTTACAAATAAAACTTATTTTCTAATTATCAGGACCTAATAGAAAAAAGAGCTTGTTGGGAAGATGTAAAAAACTTATGAATTCATCTTGAAAACAATAATTTAGGTACCTCTTATCTACTTCTAAATTACTTTGTTTTATTTCCCTACATTGGGAAAAAAAGGTAATTTGCAGTAATGTGTTCGAATTGAGATGTGCTCAGTAAAAGGTTTTCGATATGTTACTGATTAAATTGCAATTTCAAGTTTATATATTGCTTCGGCTAGCCATAGAAAACCATAAGCAACTCATTAAGATGTTGAGAAAAGAGCAGCTGCGCTAAGAAGTTATGTGAGTTTTGACGAAAACAGGCCTTAGATTTTATAAAAAAGGTATTCTACACGTCTGTGCTAATCATAATATAATATACAGGGTGCAAATATTAATTTCCTTGGATTGGTGCTCTGACACATTTGAAAAATGCTCAAAATTTATTTTCCTCTCAAATTAATGTGAGTTTTGTCGAAAATACAAAAACACGCCTTAGATTTTATACAAAAGTTATTTTACACGTCTGTGCTAATAAAAAATTATATACAGATTGTCGAAAAATTGCAAATATAAATTTCTTTGGATTAGTGCTCTAAAAGGTTTGAAAAGTTTTCAAAATTTATTTTCGTATCAAATTAATGTAAGTTTTGTTAAAACTTTAACAACAGGTTTTAGATTTTGAAAAATAACTGTTTTGCACATCCGCGTAAATAAAACTTTGACTTACCGGGTGTCAAAAAAATAGTAAATATTAATTTCCTTGCATTGGTGCTCTGTAATATTTGAAAAATCCTCAAAATTTAGTTTCTTATCAAGTTAATGTGACTTTTGACAAAAATGCAAAAACAGGCCTTAGATTTTTTAAAAAAAGTTTTTCTACACGTCTGTGCTAATCACAAGTTGATATATAGGGTGTCGAAACAATAGCAAATATCAATTTCCTTGGGTTAGTGCCCTGAAACATTTAAAAAATCTTCAAAATTTATGTTCGTGTCAAATTAATATGAGTTTTATCGAAAATGCAAAAACAGGCTTTAGATCTTGCTTTAGATTTTATACAAAAGTTATCATATATTAGGTAAACGTACAGGGTGCCCCACCATGAAGGACGTCTCTCTATACAGGGTTATTCGAATTCGCTGGTGAACATTGGCATCTTGTAAACTATCAAGGATACAGATTCGGCCATATTGGGGCAAAGTTGTGCATTTAGATGTAGATCGTAATAACATTTTAAAATTTGCAAAATTTTTACCGCTTCCCAAGACAGAGAAAAAACCTGAAATGTACGAAAATCGATTTTGTTTTTTCCTGAATTTATTTGAAGCATTATTTTTAAATAAACTCAACATTCTCATGTACTTTTTTTTCATCTACTTTTTTTCTCGTGTACTTCTTTAAAAGACGGTATTATTCAAATCGTAGTACGACGTGCCGAGTTTTCTAGGGCATCGTCAACTTTAGTTTTTCAAATATGACTCGTAAGTTAAATTCCGAGTTCAAAGTCGGAATTTAGTTAAATTCCTAGTTCAAAGTCGGAGTTTAGTTAAATTCCGAGTTCAAAGTCGGAATTTAACTAAATTACCAGTTCAAAGTCGAAATTTAGTTCAATTCCGAGCTCAAAGTCGGAATTTAGTTCAATTCCGAGCTCAAAGTCGGAATCCGAATTCAAAGACGGAATTTGGTTAAATTCCGATTTCAAAGTGGAATTTAGTTAAATTCCGGTACAAAGTCGAAATTTGATTAAGTTCCGAGTTCAAAGTTGGAATTTAGTTAAATTCCGATTTCAAAGTCGAAACTTGATTAAATTCCGAGTTCACAGTCGGAATTTACTTAAATTCCGAGTTCACAGTCGGAATTTACTTAAATTCCGAGTTTACAGTCGGAATTTACTTAAATTCCGAGTTCAAAATCGAAATTTGAATAAATCCCTAGTTCAAAGTCGGAATTTATTTAAATTCCGAGTTCAAAGTCGGAATTTAACTAAATTCCGAATTCAAATACGGAATTTAGTCAAATTCCGAACTCAAAGTCGGAATTTACTTAAATACCAAGTTTAAAGTTGGAATTTAGTTAATTCCGAGTTCAAAGTCGGAATTTATTTAAATTCCGAATTCAAAGACGGAATTTAGTTAAATTTCGATTTCAAAGTGGGAATTTAAGTGAATTCCGATTTCAAAGTGGGAATTTAAGTCAATTCCGATTTCAAAGTCGGAATTTGGTTAAATTCCGATTTCAAAGTCGGAATTTAGTTAAATTCCGAACTCAAAGTCGGAATTTACTTAAATACCAAGTTTAAAGTTGGAATTTAGTTAAATTCGAGTTCAAAGTCGGAATTTAGTTAAATTCCGTCTTTGAATTCGGAATTTAATTAAATTCCGACTTTTAACTCAGAATTTAAATAAATTCCGACTTTGAACTAGGAATTTATTCAAATTTCGATTTTGTATGTCGGAATTCAAAATCGAAATTTGAGTAAATTCCTAGTTCAAAGTCAGAATTTATGTAAGTCAAAGTCGGAATTTACTTAAATTATGAATTCAAAGACGGAATTTAGTTAAATTCCGTCTTTGAATTCGGAATTTAATTAAATTCCGACTTTTAACTCAGAATTTAAATAAATTCCGACTTTGAACTAGGAATTTATTCAAATTTCGATTTTGTACTCGGAATTTAAGTAAATTCCGACTGCGAACTCGGAATTTAATCAAATTTCGACTTTGAAATCGGAATTTAACTAAATTCCAACTTTGAACTCGGAACTTAATCAAATTTCGTCTTTGTACCGGGATTTAACTAAATTCCGACTTTCAAATCGGAACTTAACCAAATTCCGTCTTTGAATTCGGATTCCGACTGTGAACTCAGAATTTAATCAAATTTCGACTTTGAGCTCGGAATTTAACTAAATTCCGACTTTGAACTCGGAATTGAACTAAATTCTGACTTTGAATTGCGAATTTAACTGAATTCTAACTTTAAACTCGGAGTTTGGTTAAATTCCGGAAAAGTCGGAATTTAAGAAAAAAAAATCTGTTGGTCCTGCTGTACATTCGTAAAATTCCGACTCCAAAAATCGGAATTTAATTAAATTCTGACTTTGAACTCGGAATTTGACTAAATTCCAACTTTAAACTCGGAATTTAACCAAATTCCGACTTTAACTGGGAGTTTAACTAAATTTTTACTTTGAACCCGGAATTTATCTAAATTTCGTCTTTGAATTCGAAATTTAATTAAATTCCGACTTTGTACTCGGAATTTAACTAAATTCCGACTTTGAACTCGGAGTTTAATTAAATTCTGACTTTGACCCGGTATTTAACTAAATTCCGACTTTGAATTCGAAATTTAATTAAATTCCGACTGTGAACTCGGAATTTAATTACATTTCGTCTTTTAATTCGCAATTTAATTAAATTCCGACTTTGAGCTCAGAATTTAACTAAATTCCGACGTTGAACTAGGAATTTAATCAAATTTCAATTTTGATCTCGGAATTTAACTAAATTCCGACTTTGAACTCGGAATTGAACTAAATTCTGACTTTGAATTGCGAATTTAACTGAATTCTAACTTTAAACTCGGAGTTTGGTTAAATTCCGGGAAAGTCGGAATTTAAGAAAAAAAAATCTGTTGGTCCTGCTGTACATTCGTAAAATTCCGACTCCAAAAATCGGAGTTTAATTAAATTCTGACTTTGAACTCGGAATTTGACTAAATTCCAACTTTAAACTCGGAATTTAACCAAATTCCGACTTTAACTGGGAATTTAACTAAATTTTTACTTTGAACCCGGAATTTATCTAAATTTCGTCTTTGAATTCGAAATTTAATTAAATTCCGACTTTGTACTCGGAATTGAACTAAATTCCGACTTTGAACTCGGAGTTTAATTAAATTCTGACTTTGAACTCGGTATTTAACTAAATTGCGACTTTGAATTCGAAATTTAATTAAATTCCGACTGTGAACTCGGAATTTAACTAAATTCCGACTTTTAACTCAGAACTTACTTTTTATTTTCTTTAGAGCTCATGTCATTTTTTTAACGATTTATTTTACACATAGTAACTACATGGGTTATTGAAATTTGTCGAATTAGTTTAAATTGGGACAAATATGCCCATATTAATACTCATCTCAAAGATGTTCTTTCTAACTTACAAAAGTCTAACTATTTCCTAATATTTAAAAAAAATTGAAATTTGCTATAATTTGTTTTATTGTTTTCTGAACTTATTTGAAGATATTTTGTATAACAAATTTTAGGAACAACTTTCTCGCTCGAACTTTTTCTTTTCTACAATATGGTGTGACCAAGTACGAAAAGCAGAAAGTTCTAAAAATGTGAAAAGTTAATGTCCCTATTAAAAAATAGTTGATGATGGTTACTAAAATTCAAAACGTTCTATTAGAAATTTATTATTGTTATACTATTATACTATTATATATTATATAAAAGTGCCAATAATGAAATAAAAATCAATTTTCAAAACTTCTTAAGATAAGTTCAAGAAATCATTACCGAAGGTGGTAGCGATTTTTGATATCCAAGCACCATAGTTTCAGATTTTTGTAGCTTTCCAATATGCTGCAAAACTTTTTTATATTTTTTTAACTTTGATACAAACGTAATTGCCTCGTTCCTGTTGAAATTGTTGTCGTGGTTAAAAAATCTCAATGGCCTTTCTCGTTAGTCTCGGATAGAAACGTTGCGATTGATATAAGATATGCACCTCGATGAAAAGAATGTCGGGAAAGAGCGTGCTCTACTGCTGCTGACTTTTGTTTTTGTCCCAGCCTGCAACTCCTCTTGTCTTCCGTATTCTTCGTGTTGTTTGTCACTTATTATTCACTTGTTATAGAAAAAACTAAATGTCTATTGAGCCAAGCAAATAGTATAAACATGTCGCGAAGTATTACGTTTCTCTACATATTCCTATACCGAAAGGTGTTCTAATTTTTTTTCTGCAAAACTATAGGCTCGAAAAGTTTTAACAGAAATACATTAAGTTTTATTGAAACCTGTATTAGCAAACCTGCGAAACATTTAACCTGATTAATACTAGTATTACTATATTATTTATATATTGCAATTTATTGTAATTATTTATATATATATATTGCAAGGTTCATGTATTAATACTAGTATTAATACATGAACCTTGCAAAATAACATCCCTAACGAAAATCGGTTGAGTGTCTTTAGAGATAGAGAGTTTGAAAATTCATTCAAGTTTTAGGGTGTACCGTTTCAATTGCTTCTTAGTTTATTTTTTTATAGTGTTACAACTTAGACAGGCATGTTAAATCATCTAAGGTTTGGTGGGTCTTTGATGCACCTTTTGAAAACAACATTTGAATTAACTTTAGTTGTAAAAAACTATATAATTCACTGAGACACCCAAATGCAACCGAGAACGCGAAACCACTATTACCATTATTAATGACAATGGCCAGTTACATATTGATAATTCTAAAAAGCCCTTAACCGCACCCATAAATCCACCGCTAGACCCATTTATCAAACTCTCTCCAAACTATTATCGGGGCAAAGAAATACGTAATAATTGGCGTGCGTACACTGTATATAGAGGCTGATTTCTCTGTGGAAAATAAATGGACCTCCCATTCGATCAGATAAAGACGTGGATATATCGTATTGCACGTGCAAACGGGCGTCGGCTCAGAAACGCGAAAATCACGATTTCCTTTTGTAGTTACGCCGCCGATGACGGTGGTTCAGCCCCCCAGGTCCCCCCGAAACACTTTCACTTCTTCCGACAAGTCGCGTAATCAAAGAAGCCGACTTACCACTCTTTGTTTGGAGATGACGACGATGGGCAAAGTGCGTTTCCTACCGCCGATGGTGTCGCAATTAGGCGTCACTTTGATGGTGACGTTTACGAGTGTTTTGGCACTCGTGAACAACCATTGCTCCTTATACGGCTGGTGCTCATTAATAATTCGGTGTCGTTAAATGGGTTCCATGTAGCTAGCGCAGAGACGTTTTTTAAACGTAGTGTTAACATATTAATTAGCGGACTTAATAAGATCTGGAATTCACTTGAACACACGCCTACTTTTATAGCTTTTTTACAAGAGACTAATTATGAGGTATTCTTGTACGTACTTATAAATTATGCAAAAATAGTTTTCAATAAATAAAGAAAAAGTTGGTCCATATTAAGAAGTCTGAAAACCCATTCATCGGCTTTGAAAATTCTTACATCTAAACTTGTCAGCAGGGATGGGTAGATGAAAACTTTATACATATTCAACGCGTAGAGAATGTAATTTTCTACACGGGATATTTTCTATATGTTCTACCTGATGTCAAGAGCGAAAGTAATTGTCAACATTACCTTGATTAATTCATTCCGATGGGGTAAAACACTGTTGAGTACACCAACTGAGAAATTTAATGGTATTTAGTAGTATTTAAAGGAATTTAAGGAGACATTTTTTTCTTTACTTCGAAATTCACTAAGGCCATTCGCACCGGTTTCCCCTTAAGAAAATCTAAGTTACACTTAAGTTAAGTAAGACTTAAGTGGAAGATTTTGCTTTCACCGAAACAAAAATTTCTTTAGGTAAAGCTTAAACTCCCATTTAAGATAAGGGGAAGAATTTTGCCCCTTAAAGTGAGCCTTAAACTAGAATAAAACTTTTGTTGTCATTTCTTGTCAGTTTGGATTCTTTTGTTAATTTATTACCACGCAAAATGAATTATATAGGTGATGATGATGATGATGATTTAGATGATTTAAATTTAGTAATATATGGAATTCCCAGACGTGTACATCACCGAGCAGAGTATTTCGAAAGCTTTTTCTTGTAAAAAATATATAGCCAGTTTGATGGCTTTTATTACTGAATTCTCCCTGCAATATGCAATGTATAATTTTGTTGTAAACCATCAACCACCTAGATTGGTTACAGTAGGAACTTACCTTGACTTACTTACTCCTTTGAAGCAGGTAATAATTTTGAACTTGCTGAACTTGGAACAACTTCAGTTCCAACATATTAAGTTTCAAAATATTCTATTGAGATAAAAAAAAAGTCTCCCATGTTTTGTACATCTTCAAAGTCTTCAGTATTTTCTATTTCATTAGCGGTGAGTCACATAAATCAACTTACTTTGTTAGGAGTGGCTAGGGTTTTGAAAGCTGTTGAGACTTCATTCAGTGTGGAAGTTGATTCTCTTGTCTCACAGTTCTGGTATCAACTGTCTCGTTAGCCTAGTAGGTATAACGCAGGTCTATGGATGCTAAGGTTGTGGGTTCGATCATCAACTGGAGCCGCAAAGTTTTTTTATGGCTTCTGGCCAGAAGGGCAGGAGGGTTGCACTTTAAGGATAGTAAAGTAACTCCTACCCTTAACCCCAGTTTTGTATGGTTTACTGCAAGTTTGGAATTCCCCGCTCGGTCGATATGGCCGAGTGGTGGGGTTTAGAGGTGGGATGTAGTGCCGAACATAGCCGAGCGGACCCGAAAGGAGCCGAACGTATTCAAATTTGCGACGACCGAACTTAGCCGAGCGCGCCCGAAGATACCCGATCGCGGTGAATTTTTAGCAAAATGGACCTTAGAATTTCTTATGGAGATTTACATGTAAAAAACGGCCAAATTGCGCTCGAACTGTTGCAGCCCTATCTACTTAAGGCAAACCAAACTAACCTGAGTTAATCGTTTCTCTAAAGGTAAAATGACTTGTGAGTTTTGTTGTGCAGACATTGGAAATTTAGTGAAATTTGGTGGTATTTTATGGAGCTCAGTAGAATTTAAGGAAATTTAACTCAGAATTTGGAGAAATTTAAGATGAATTATATGAAATTTTGGTGTACACATTTATGAAGTGATTTCACCCTCGATTCGTTCTAACCAAATTATTAATATGGTGTGTGTCTCGACCGGAGAATTTACAAAGAAGCTAGTTCTTCCAAGCTTTCGGCAGTACTTTTATTGCCTTCTTCAGGGCTACGAGAAACTTGCTTCTTTGCAAATTATTAATATTATTTAATTGAATTTGCATTCATGTTTGTTTAAGAAACATGGTGCCACATGTGTGCATGTTCGACATTTTCTACGTAATCTACATAATCGACGCAATTTCCTACTTGCGCGTAGAAAATTAATTTTCTACGCGTTGTTGCCCAACCCTGAACCTGTGCCTCAACTGTTGGTCCTTCTAAATAAAAGGCAATCTGAGAAATTATATGAAAACTAATGTCGAAGGGCTATATCCAAAGAGCCATACCTTTCTTAAATGGCGTTTTTGAATAAAACGAGTGTGTTCAAATTGGCACGAAATAATCTCTAGAATTTGCTGGTTTCTAAAATCGTTTTTTTTTCCTGACACCCTGTACATTCTCTCCAATAAATACGCTTTAGTAAGTTTCGCGAGAAAAATTACCTAAACTGGGGCAACGACCTGTATTGAAATTGTATCAAAGTTTTCAAATATTTTTTCTACGACTGCCTCGAAAATGAACAAATGCGCACTACGAACTACCGTTGAAAATCGCATATTGCATTGCACATTGCGCATGCTCTCATACTGATTGCTTTTCACACGCCTTGCATATATTTTATAACACGTACGAAAATCACTTTTCACGCTCTTGTGACTTTGTATAACTCGCCTATGGCTCGTGTCCAATGCGTCACACTGTGAAAAGTGCAATTTTCGACACTAGTTGCACATTACACTATTCTACGCCAACTTTTCCGCATATAGATACAGCAGGGCGTTTAGGGTGGGACCCTTTGTATACAATACCCAAAAAACTGCTGGCAGCAGAGTTTCCAATCCTGCTGAAGGAACAGGGTGCAAGGTGCATAGAAATAGAGAAATCCGTTGAATGCCATTCAACGATGAAAATTTAGAGTATAGATGTCATAAAAATGAGTAGATTTTTCAAGGCATTCTTGGTTTTTGATGATACAGGGCATCCCAAAATGTTAGTTTTTCAAACCTAATGTGTTTCATAAAAAACGGTTTGTACTTTCGAACGTTTCACAAAAAAGTAGCAACACTTCGCAAAAACCTACTGTATACAAATAATAGGGGAGGCACAGTTGTTAATAGGGACAGGCCATGGTACTTGAATGTCGCGTAGATGTCAAAGTACTGGTTTTCACATGATTAATGCCTTGTTTTAACGAAAGTAAAAGTTGCATGCAATAATGTCAACATAAGGGCGGATTTATTATCGCCAGCTCTACATTTGTGTTTCAATATCTCTCTGTTGACATTGCTGGGCAAAAGACAAAATAATTGAAAATGTCCAAGGCAGTATAATCACGTCTTCTTATAACGAGTGGCTTTCAGCGAACCAAACTTGACCGTGGGTACCACCCCGAAACGCGATAAAAACCTTATCGTCCCATCGAAATCGCCAAACGAAAGAAAAAGAGAAACCCAGGGCGGTGTGCGCAACAAACAGCACACGATATAACAACCGTACGAGGAAAATAAAGCATTTTATACGAGGAGAGTCCATAATTTGAGCCACTTACGTTAACACACGAACCAAGTTCAACGGCCGGTACACTTATTACGCGCGGTACCACAGACCGGTGGTGGGTGTGGACCTCGTACCCGCCATGGGATGGGTACCTAACCCAAGGGTATTTCGACACCACAATACAGATGAAATCGAAACCGAATTACAATCGACTACCGCCAATTTTCTTCCTTTATGTGCGTTCTCTTATTTATTCGAGAGCCAAATGAGCCAAAGAGAAAGTTGCTAGGTCTTTGGGTATGATGTTTACTTTTATTGTCTTTTTTTTTCAATTGTACCTAGTCAACATTCTGTTTTTGCCACTTTTTGGGACACCCTTTTCTAGCTAAAAGAGAAACCAATGCCCTACTTATTATAAAATTATTAGAAACTAGTAGTTCTTACCGAAAAAATTCGAATAGTTTCTATCAAGAAAAGTCGAAAGGTACATGTTTAATACCGAGAGGGTATTAACCGGCCCAAAAATAGTAGATTATGTCACTAGGAATAAAAGTGGGTCTTTTCGTGCTGAGCCCAGAGATTGACACAAAAAGACCTTTTACTCCAAGTAACATATACTATTTTTTTTTGCAAAGTGCAGGAAATAAGAAGTCGATTTCAAAGTGTTTCAGTTTTGCAATTTTCTGTCATCCTCTTTAAGCGGGTGTAGATACTTACCCAATTAAAGGTGTATATTATTTGCAAAATAAATATAATGTGTTAAAACGATGGTTTTCAAAGTTAAATGGTTTTAATGGTATTAAATCATAACCAATAGTTCTGGTTTAGGTAAATTATGGTAAACTAAAAATTTGTAGCGTTACTATCAATACTAAATTAATAAAAATCACATTGACAGATAAATATGATGACGCGCATGACATTTAACAGACGAACTCAGAATTCGAGAACCTATGCAATTTCCACTAATAACGGTTTCGGGTGGTGCTCTCGAGCGCTCTGAGAGTATTCCTATCCTTTGTTTTTTCAATAAGAATGTAAAGATGGCAATACACTCATATCGGTCTATCTGGTGTAATTTAGTGTTCAAATAATTTTAGTGAATGAAAATCGTTTATATATGCGCCATCATGACAGTAGCGTTGACTTTTGACTTTACTTTTACTGCCTAGGATTTTTTTGCTACTTTTTTGGACTCAGGATTAGAAAGCCCACATTAGGTGTGCGTATGGAGAAAACCAATGACGTACTTTTAGTCCGCTTGAAAAAAAAATCAGTTTTTAGTTTAACATGGGGCATCGTAGTATTTAGTCCGTTATAACTCGTTTCGATGAAATTATATTCGAAAATGTGTAAAAACAGGACAAACTAGAAGAGGGGAGCTACATTCTGAGATACAACAGCAACTGAGCTCGAGTGACCCCTGTATGAAATACCACTTTTTCGATTTTTCTCAAAAAATCTGAAGGATATTTTTGTAGTAATTACTCCATGTTGTAGCCCCCAATGACATCTTGATACATTATGGTTAAATGCATATTGAGAAGCCGTACCATTTTAAAGATACGGGCAAAAACTTGAAAAGGGATGGTTATTGAAATTTTCGAAATGGATTGTTTTGGATTTTGTTAAAAATTATGTTAAACTATAGATGGTATGAAAACATGTCATAAAACTTTAAATTTGAATTTTTCTTTTTCGCAAAAATGAAGCCCAAAAAACTTTTTTTTCTATCATCAACATTCTGTTTTTGCCGGGACATCGGGGGACATCTTTTGCTATCTAAAACAGGAATCAACTCCATATTTATCATAAAATTATTACAAATAACTAAAAAACTCTTCATTTAAATTTATATGAGAAAAATCGAAAATTTTATGTCAAACTTTGAGAAGGCATCGGCCTTCTTAAAGACTCAAAAACTTACATTTTTTGTTCAAAATTGTGCATCTTGGCCTTTGACAGTTTATATATTTCTTTTCATTGAAAATTTATCAAAATCTAAGAAAGCAAAAGAGTGGAGCTACTTCTTGAGGTGTTTTTCGGATGTTCATATACAAAAGAATCTGAGCAAGGGTTGTCCAAAAATGAGGTACACATTTAGTAATTTTTTCATTTATTTTCAAAACCGTGAATGCCGGTGTTCACGGTTTAGTTCACAGATAGAGTTCACAGTAGTTTTTCATGTTGTAGCCCTGAATCGCCTGTTAATATATTATGTTTAGATGCATATTGAAAAGCCTTAGCATTTTGAAGTTATAGTGAAAAATTTGAAAATTTAAAAATTTTGAAAAAAGGTGGTTATTGAAATTTTCAACTAAAATCGATTGTTCCGATTTTGTAAAAAGCGGTGTAAAATTATAGGTGGTAATTATAAAAACATGTCACAAAAGTTTAAATTTGAAATTTTTACAAAATTTCTTTTCTCCAATATAAAACACAAAAAAAATGTTTTTGCTATTACTAACATTGTGTTTTTGCCAATTTTTGGACATCTTTTGCTATCTAAAACAGGAATCAACTCTATATTTATCATAAAATTATTACAAGTAACTAAAAAACGCTTCATTTAAATTTATATGAGAAAAATCGAAAATTTTATGTCAAACTCTGAGAAGGCACCGGCCTTGTTAAAAACTCAAAAACTTACATTTTTTTTCAAAATGTGCATCTTGGCCTTTGACAGTTTATATATTTCGTTTCAATGAAAATTTATAACTCGAAAACTTATAAAAATCTATGAAAGCGGAACAGTGGAGCTACATCCTGAGGGGTTTTTCGGATTTTCATATACAAAAGAAACTGAACACGGGTTGTCCAAAACTGAAGTACACATTTAGTAATTTCTTCATTTATTTCCAAAACCGTGAATGCCGGTTTTGTAGTTTTCCATGTTGTGGCCCTGAATCACCTCTTAATATATTATGTTTAGATGCATATTGAAAAACATTAGCATGTTGAAGATATAGTGAAAAAATTCAAAATTTTGAAAAGGTGGTTATGAAATTTTCAGCCAAAATCGATTGTCTCCGATTTTGTAAAAAAAGGTGTAAAAAATAGGTGGTACCTATGAAAACATGTCACAAAAGTTTAAATTTGAAATTTTTACAAAATTTCTTTTCTCCAAAATAAACCCCAAAAAAAATTTTTTTTGCTTTTACTAACATTGTGTTTTTGCCAATTTTTGGACATCTTTTGCTACCTAAAACAGGAATCAACTCCATATTTATCATAAAATTATGGCAAGTAACTAAAAAACTCTTCATTTAAATTTTTATGAGAAAAATTGAAAATTTTATGTCAAACTTTGAGGAGGCCTTCTTAAAGACTCAAAAACTCAAATTTTTTTTTGAAAATTGTGCATCTTGGTCTTTGACAGTTTACATTTCATTTCAATGAAAGTTTATTCGAAAATTTATAAAAACCTAAGAAAGCAGACGAGTCGAGCTATATCCTGAGGTGCTTTTCGGATGTTCCTATATAAAAGCAACTGAGCACGTGTGGTCTAAAAATGAGGTACACATTTAGTAATTTTTTAATTTTGTTTCAAAACCGTGAAGGCCGGTTTTGTAGTATTTTTTCCATGTTGTAGACCTGAATCACCTCTAAGTATATTATGTTTAGATGCATATTGAAAAGCCGTAGGTAGCATTTTGAAGATTTAGTCAAAAATTTGAAATTTTCAAATTTTTGAAAAGGGGGGGTGGTTATTGAAATTTTCAGGCAAAATCGATTGTTTCCGATTTTGTAAAAAACGTTGAAAACTTATAGGTAGTATCTATGAACACGTGTCACAAAAGTTTAAATTTGAAATTTTTACAAAAGTTTTTTTTCTACAAAATAAAGCCCAAAAACATTTTTTTTGCTATTACTAACATTGTTTTTTGTCAATTCTTGGACATTTTTGCTATCTAAAACAGGAATAAACACCATATTTATCATATAATTATTAGAAGTAACTAAAAAAACTCTTCATTTAAATTTATATGAGAAAACTCAAAAACTTAAATTTTTTGATGAAAATTGTGCATCTTGGTCTTTGACAGTTTACATTTCGTTTCAATGAAAGTTTATTCCAAAATTTATAAAAACCTAAGAAAGCAGAAGAATCGAGCTATATCCTGAAGTTCTTTTCGGATGTTCCTATATTAAAGTAACTGAGCACGGGTGGTCCAAAAGTCAGGTACACATTTAGTAATTTTTTTATTTTTTTTCCAACACCGTGAATGCCGGCTTTGCAGTTTTTTCTCCATGTTGTAACCCTGAATCACCTCTTAATATATTATGATGATTTAGATGCATATTGAAAAGCCGTAGCATTTTGAAGATGTAGTCAAAAATTTTAAATTTTCAAAATTTTGAAAAGGGGTGGTTATTGAAATTTTCAGCCAAAATCGATTGTTTCCGATTTTGTAAAAAACGGTGAAAAATTATAGGTGGTACCTCGGGTTTTAAATTTTTACAAAATTTCTATTCTCCAAAATAAAGCCCAAAAAAATTTTGTTTGCTATTCCTAACATTGTCTTTTGTCAATTTTTGGACATTTTTGCTAGCTAAAACAGGAATAAACTCCATATTTATCATAAAATTATTATAAGTAAGTAAAAAACCCTTAATTTAAATTTATATGAGAAAAATCGAAAATTTTATGTCAAACACCTAGAAGGTACCGGCTTTCTTAAACACTCAAAGACAGTTTATATTTCGTTTCAATAAAAATTTATTCCAAAAATTATAAAAAACCTAAGAAAGCAGAAGAGTGGAGTTATATCTTTAGGTGATTTTCCGATGTTCAGATACAACATCAACTGAGCACGGGTGGCCCAAGTTCCAAATGCGAAATTATAAATTTAACAAATTTTCTTTTCCTCTAAAATAGCGCCTAGGAGACATTTTTTTTTTCTATTACCTGTCGTAACGTTCTGTTTTTGCCAATTTTTGGAACAGTTTTCATTTTCTAAAACAAAAATCAATGCTCTATTTATCAGAAAACTATTAGTAGTAATGAAACATCTGCATTGATTTAAATATATATGAAAAAAATCGAAATCCAAAAAAGGCCCAAAAACCTAAAAATTTTTTTCAAAACTGTGCATCGCGGCTTTTCGTACGTTACATCTCGTTTCGATGAAGACTTATCCGAAAATTTTAAAAAAGATGTAAGAAAATAGGAAAGTGGGGCTACAACCTGTGATACTTTTCAGATGTTCGTATACAACAGCAACTGACTTTGGGTGGCCCAAACATGAGTTACAATTTTAGCACTTTTTTTCATTTTTTCTTTTTCGAAAACCGTGAATGTTTTGTAGTTTCTACTCACTCACCTCGCAGCCCTCAATGACCTCTTGATACAATTTGTTTACTTGAATAATAAAAAGTGTGAAAACATTTTGAAAATAAAGGCAAAAATCTGAAGATGTAAAAAATTTGAAAATGGGTGGTCTTTGAAAATTATGTCAAATGATTGAAGGGATAAATTATATAAAAAAATGCGAAATTGAGAATTTCACTAATTTATTTTTCCTCTAAAATGGCTTCTAATACAATTATCCCTCATATTCCGAGTTCCAGCAACAAAAATGCACCCGTGACCATACAAAGTACCTACCCGAAGGCAGCTTGAAATCGTTCCCGATTTGAATATCTAACTAGGTTCCGTAAAAGAGTTACGGTATTTGTTTTACATGTTGTATGTTAAAAGCTTAATGAGATTTTCCTGTTCAATGTGTTGGCAGGCTTTTAATGCCAAGTACACCTGTGCTTCGATTTCAGCTGGGAATATTGAGCAATCGGATATATGGCTTAATTTGAATGCATTGAATGGGCAGATTTGCATAACTGTAGAAAATTCATTTCGAAGGGTTATGCATGTGTTGACTAAAAGATTTAAGATGGTAGCAGGGTTAATGTAAAGTCATAAACTTTATACAAATATGCGTAGTAGAAAAGTGTGAAATTTCCAATTCTTTTTTTAATTTGATTTCCCAACAAATTACTATTTGTTGCTCAAGTGTGGCATTAAAAATTTAAAAATCCTCAGATCAGCGACGATCGTAAAACTTTTACGATCCTTAGTGTAGTAGGTGTCACTGAAACCATAAAAAAAATCGTAGACAAATTTGAATTTGAAACTCTCCAGAACCGTTACCATCTCTTGCAGCGCGTTATTTTGTAAATCTGTTGGTCTCCGTTAAGCCCGATAACCATCGACATACCTTATTACACACATGCCTTTACGAATATCCATCCATTTTCTGTCTAGTTAACTGTTACCGGAAAAGTATGCACAATTATTATTATGTTACGTGATTTCCTAAGAATTGACACTTCCTATTCTAATATCCATACGGAATAAACAGATGGAAAGTAGCGAGATTTCTGCTGTTGTGCTTGGTTGCAATCGGTTATGTAACACGTTCAAATTAACTTTACATTACAGAATTAACATTTTAAGCATCAGCTGCCCATCCCACTTGAAAAAAATCTAAAGCCGTCGCTTTTAACATTTAAAGGTTCGTTCACACGCCTCATCTCAAAATGTTAATATACGTCAAGGAACGTGTTAACGTTACAGCGGATCGTACCGCTATCATTAGTAAAAACAATCGATTCAGTACCCACTCTCACCTTCGTTGGTGATGTCTTAGTGGAAAGTGGCTATAGACGAACAATCTGTATAGGTGCTAATAAGAGCGACTTAACAACAAATTTCTCTTTCTTCCAGGCTTTGTGGCACACCTAAGGCCTTTATCTTTTGTATACGGCGAGACCTGGTATAATAATATGATAAATATCAATTTAAAGACACCTAATCCTGTTCCAATCGGCGCGTATATTCTTGTAAACTCTTGCAGACTTCCCATCATAAGTGCATTTGTACCTCGTTACATAACACATATTTAACTCGCGGTGCGTATTCAGATTTTATTTATATCTCGACACTACTTGCACTTCCTGGTGCTGGTAATTTACGAGCAGTTTATACGACGCCATCTTTTCATACCAAAATAACTTTTCCACACTACAATCATTTATATATACACAAGAGCGTATTCTTGGTTTTATGGGTTCTTGGAGTGGACGCCAGGAATAAGTTCTTCGGGTGCGTTGACCAAATATTTGCAGCTGTCGCTCACCGGAAGGAGTACCTATACTGTATTGCTCATATAAAGTTTATTACTTTATTACTGCTTACCTATATGTATTACTCATATGAAGTTTACTTGGTTCTATTAGAAATGTGGAAAACTAGAAAAACAAAAAGTAGTCACTGCATAACTACCGCCCAAGGCTCTTCAACCCCCCCCCCCCTCCCCCCTCCTTTTTCTTGGAAATTCTAAGAAAATGTAAAATAAAGACTTAAGTGTCTATAATTAAAGACTAAAAACTAAGTGTAAGTGAAGAGTGGAAGTAAAACTGGTGGTAAGTGCCAAAGCTTGTCGTTTTCGTATGGATCCATAGAAAAATGTTAAGCGACTGTCTTTATATTTATGTCTATACATTTACATTGTTTTATTAAGTTTTTCTTAATTATGTCAAATCAAATGTATGATCTACTTTCTTGAATTACCGGGAAAAAGCTTAAAATAGATACACGCGTTAAAGGTTGCATTTTATGAAAATTTTAGGTACTTTGAAACTCGTATTTGCACTAAATAAATCTAATTCTTTCCTTTGTGTATAAAAAAATGTCTGATCCATAATGATTTAGTTCACTAGTGAAATATTTCCAAGTACAGGACAGAAACGACTTTTCACCAACCTTGATACTCTAAGACTAATCGTCAATTCACAGTAATCCGAGTGATACCTCGTTTTAACTGTAGAGAGACATTGGTAAGCCTATAACTTATTGTTAGCCTTTGCAGCGGGAAGTGAATTTTTATTGGTTACAGAGACGGTATCCCTAGTAACCACAGTGTTAAGCTCTGACAAGGTTTATTAAACTACCGTGCATCTAGGCTTGCTCCGTAGAATACATGACATTAGGCTTAAAAGAAAAATCCACTAATATGCTCCTTGATAAAGTTCCGTGTCTTCTTTGTCACAGATATGACAACAAATTCCGAAGGTCATACAAATGACTGAGAAATATCAATAAAGGCTAGAGAAATTATAATAAAGGAGAGCAGCATTGAAAAGCTTGAAGCTCAACAGGTTAATCTCCTTGAATCTTAACAAAAGGGTAATTTTCATGAAAATTGTTACATTTTTAATTTTTTTAATTCATTGTTGTAATTAGCGTCCTTAAGTTATAAGTTGTTGGTGAAGTTAGCGGGATTAGGACAAATAATGCGGTTATTCGCAAATTTTGTACCTTGGGCAGCGGATGTGTGTTTTGTCGAGCCCAAGATACCAGGGTCACCGATCAATCGAATGGAGTTTGCTACCGTAACTACCTTAAATCGTACTTTAACTGACTATCCTCTCTAAGTGAGAATAGCCCTGATGAAGACTAAATAAATAGTCGAAACGTCGGCCATTTTCAAATAAAGAAGAGGTGCATTATTTGTCCTAATCCCGCTAACTTCACCAACAATTTTTTTAATTTTCGATTTTTTTTTCCAAAATTTTTTACTTGAATTGTCAAGGTTTTTCAATTTGAAGATAGATCTTCTGATACCCTACCCTATGAGAAGTTATCAATTTCTAACCAAAAGAAAAACGTTACAGAAAACGAAAATTGTTTACAGTAATTTTCAGTGTTTCAGAACCAGGTCTAACAATCTTTTAAACTTCAGGAAAAATATCAGTTTTTGTTTAACACGTTGGGGGAGTACTCAAACTCCAAGTTATCAGGATGTAAACTCTCTTAACACACCAATCAGTTTTTTGACCGTCAAATAAATTATCAGTTTGCTCTACGTTCATTTAAAGCCTTTCTTGGAGGAGATCAAGAAAATTATTGGTTTTTTTCTATGTTTATTTAAAGACCCTCTTGGAAAAGTTATCAGTTTCTAATCAAACAGAAATTTTCTTGTTTAATAAACAGACAAAAACTTCAAAAAAATTATCAGTTTTTGTTGAGAAAGTTAAAGTTTCAAATTCCAAGTTATCAGGACGTAAACTCTCTTAACACATCAGTCAGTTTTTCGACCGTCAAATAAATTATCAGTTTGTTCTACGTTCATTTAAGACTTTCTTGAAGGAGATCAAGAAAATTATTACTTTTGGTCTATGTTTATTTAAAGACCTTCTTGGAAAAGTTATCAGTTTCTAATCGGAACAGAAATTTTCTTGTTTAATAAACAGACAAAAACTTTAGAAAAGTTATCAGTTTTTGTTGAGAAAGTTAAAGTTTAAAATTCCAAGTTATCAGGACGTAAACTCTCTTAACACACCAGTCAGTTTTTCGACCGTCAAATAAATTATCACTTTGTTCTACGTTCATTTAAAGACTCTCTTGGAAGAGATCAAGAAAATTATTAGTTTTTGTCTATCTTTATTTAAAGGCCCTCTTGGAAAAGTTATCAGTTTCTAATCGGAACAGAAATGTTCTTGTTTAAGTCGCAGACACAAACATCAGAAAAATTATCAGTTTTTGTGGCACATATTGAGTGAGTTAAGATTTTTGAATTCTAAGTTATTAGGATGTAAACTCTTTTAACAAGCCAGTCGGTTTTCGAACCATCAAATAAATTATCAGTTTTTGTCTGTTTATTTAAATACCCTCTTGGAAAAGTTATTAGTTTCTAATTGGAACAGAAATTTTCTTGCTTAAGAAACACACATATATTTCAGAAAAATTATCAGTTTTTGTTGAGAAAATTGAAGTGTCAGATCCCAACTTTTCAGAAAGAGAAAAAAAGTTTTTATAGTAAATTTCGGTATTTACGGAACAGACCAAACAATTTTTAAAACTACAGAAAATATCAGTTTTTGTGGCACATATTGAGAGAGTTAAAATTTTTTAATTCCAAGTTATTAGGATGTAAACCTTTTTAATACGCTAGTCGGTTTTTTAAGAGTCAAATAAATTATCAGTTTTTGTCTATGTTTATTTAAAGACCCTTTTGGAAAAGTTATCAGTTTCTAATCGGAACAGAAATTTTGTTGTTTAAGAAACGAGACAAAAATTTCAAAAAAATATCAGTTTTTGTTAAGAAGGTTAAAGTTTCAAGTTCCAAGTTATCAAGATGTAAACTCTCTTAACATGCCAGTTGAACCATCAGATTCTAATGGAAAAAGAATCTTCCGAAAACGAAAAGTTCTTATAGTAATTTTCGGTATTTAAGGAACAGACCAAACAATTTTTAAAACTTTAGAAAAATTATCAGGTTTTGTGGCACATACCTATTGAGGGAGTTAAAATTTTAAATTCCAAACTATTAGGATGTAAACTCCTTAACAAGCCAGTCGGTTTTTGAACCGTCAAATAAATTATCAGTTTTTGTCTACGTTTATTTAAATACCCTCTTGGAAAAGTTCTATCATTTTCTAACCAAAAGAAAAAGTTTGTGAGTTTGTGTTGTATTCATTGGTGGAATTAAAGTTTCAAACTCCAAGTTATCAGGATGTCGACTATCTTAACACGCCGGTCAGTTTTTGACCGCCAAATAAATTATCAGTTTTTTTGTACGTTCATTTAAAAACCCTCTTGGAGGAGTTATCAGTTTCTAATCGAAAAACAAACTTTACAGAAAACGAAAATTGTTTTTAGTAATTTTCAGTGTTGAGGAACAGGCAGAATTTTTTTTTAATTTCAGAAAAATTATCAGTTTTTGTCGTACATGAGGGACAAGTTTTCAGGATTTCCGGGAATTCCAAGGAATTCCAAGTTTTCAGGATGTAAAGTGATTTGTTTAGTCTGGACTACTCCTAGTTCCTGTTTTGAGGGTATTATAAATTTTAACGTTTAAACTCAAGCTTTGAAAAATGTTTACTTGTACTGACTCTTGTAGGAATTATCAGTTTCTAATCGAAATTATTTATAAATCAGTGGGTGTTCATAGTCACTTTCTACGTTTACGAGGCTCAGAATTTTTAAGTTGCTTAAAAAATAACTTGAACAGTGTAGAACCAGTTCAATTAATTAATTAAAATATGGGGAGTTCATAAGAAATAGTTATCTAGAATGCTATGAATTTTTGACAGAAAAGGATAACATCATCAAATTAAATGGACTTTTGTTCTTTCATCCTCCTCTTTTGACATTTTACAGTTACATTTGCATTAAAGACCTCATAACAAAGCAAGCAGCTTCACTTTTCGGCCCTGATGTGACGCTGAGACTGTTCGTTCAGAATTTCTCATAGTCAGCGGCGAGTTGATCAAATGATGAAAAAGTGAAGTTTAATAACGATAATTTTTCTCGCTGCTCTGCTCACAATGAATAAAATAAAATACCGTTCAAAACTAATTTTAAAGTTGAAAACTTCCTGTTGCCCACCATGCGATCCTCCTGCTGCCGCAAATCGCGCGCCGTGTATGGTATGAATTAATTTAGTACTATCAGAGCAACGATAAATGAATCCCGCACCGACTCTCATTCAGCCATATTAATGATTTGCGGTGTAAATACGGCCTTAATGATTGACATATCGTAATTAAGTATTGTCCGTCGGAGCTTCCTAGTTCCTGAAGCGGAGAATGCGTTCAAGGCTCCGAGCCGGGTCATGCCGTCATGATCATCATCAACCATCATCGTCGGCATCGGTCATCATCAGTAAGTTCCGAGGAACCATGTGGGCTTCTTTAAATTGCGTAAGAGACAATGAACTCTGATTGTGGTCCCCATCAGGAGAAATTATTTAATTATGGCCCGTTTAAATTCCCGATAAATTATGTGCCCCCAAATCGAGGTTGGAGGTGTGTCCGAAGACAATGCGGCGACAATAAACCACCTATCGTTGGGTGTATATGAATGGGACGGCTAAATTTAGGAGTCGTAATTAAGTGAATATAACCAATAGGTAATATTAGGAATTTTAAGGCGGAGATACAAAAGTCGTCAAAACTGTTGTGAAATAACGTGCTCAAGAGAAAAATTTCGATTTTGAGTTCAAGACTGATACTGAAGCAGCTATAGGTGATCTTGGGACGTCATATGAACACTAGAAATTAATGTTTACCTACATATTTAACGTCCGTATAAGAATTGAAATTGATATTTTTAGTGGAATTTCGGACATTTATACCACAGAAAAAAGTTAAGATTCTGCTGGGAATCGAACCCAGAGTACTGAGCCAGGCTCTAGAGCATCCGCTCGGGAAGTGGAAGTTCTGGGTTCGATTCCCCAGCAAAAGCTTTACTTTTTTTAGTATAAATTATTATATCCGAAACGCCACTAAAATATCAATTTCAACTAGAAATTAAAAAACTTTGGCTGTCTCTAGGAATACAAATATATTTTCGATAGATACGCTTTGGTCAATTATTGTTTTAACTAGTGTTGGGCGATTATGAATAATATAATCGAAATATTTCTATTATGGTTTAATAGTCGAACATTCGATTATTACAATCGATACATTGGGAGTTATTTTATATATGATATAATCGAATAAAAAAGAGATATTGATATTATTAAACACCTACAAGTTATCATTTTTATTGATAAATAATTGACAAGATCATTCTTATGTTTTATTTTGTTTTTTTTTATTAAGTTCTTTTATTATTCTCCATTTTATTACGTTCATAATAAGCTAAGAAACAATTGAAACCGTACACCCAAAATTTTGAATTAACTGTCTACTTCTAAAGCTACTCCGCCGATCTTTGTTATCGATGCCATTTTGGTAAGACCCGTGTACAGACTGCTTTAAGAGGTTATACAGGGTCCAAAAAACTTAATAATTGTAATTTTTAGATGAAATGGGCTATTTTTAAACAATTTTAGTCCTAATTTTCCAGAGGTTTAATATTTGTATTTTTAGACGCTCTATGTAAGTTTTAACCACTTTTGAACCTAATACTGACCTGAATTTGCCCACAAACTTTTAATCTGCATTTTGGTTATGACCTTAGTTTGAATTTCTTTAAAACCCTCTAAATTTGTATTACCCTACGTTTTGAGTCATTTTTTATCGACTTTGGCTTCAATTCTAGTGTGACACTCTCATAAAACATAGAAATTTACATTTTTTGATAAAGTGGTTAATTTTTAATCGATTTTTGTCCCAATTCTAACCTGAATTTCCCTAAATACCCCAATTTTGTATTTTTTAGACGCTCTGTGTAGTTTTTTAACGACTTTTAAACCTTAACCCAACCTGAATTCGCCCAAAAACTTTTAATCAGCATTTTGGCCATAATTTTAATTTCTCCAAAACCTTCACAAATTTGTATTTCACGTTCTGAGTTATTTTTCACCGACTTTGGCCTCAATCCTAACCTGCTTTCTCATAAAACATAAAAATTTATATTTTTTGATAGAGTGTTTAATTTTTCGAATCGATTTAGTCTTAATTCGTACGAATTTCCCCAAAGACACTAAATTTGCACTTTTAGATGCTTTGTACCATTTTTTTTTGCCACATTTTTAACCACTTTTAGCCCTAATCCTAACCTGACTTTTTCCAGAAACTTGTAGTTTGCATTATATGACTCTTTGAGTAATTTTTAACCGATTTTGGCTATCTTAATTTTAATTTCTCGAAATTCTTTAAATTTGTATCATTACACACTTTTTATTATTTTCACCGATTTTGGCCTTAATTTTAGCGTGGCTTTTTCAAAAAAACATTAAATTTCGCAAGGTTGAAAACAATAGAACTCTAAGTGAGTAAACTCAAATAATTTAATTTAGTTTTTCAGGGCCACATATTTCGCCTAAAAGGGCATCATGAGGCACAGGCTAAAATTTTTAAAATAGGTTAAAATTCACACCGAAGATTTACATATGGTTGAGGACTCCTCAACACTATGTAAGGAATTAAATTTCGCATTTTTAGGTTAGGTAAGTCATTTTTAATAGATTTTAGTCATAACTCTAATCTGACTTTTTCCATAGACTATAAATTTATAATTTTAGGCGCTTTGTGTAATTTTTTAAACGACTACTGATACTAATCCTAATTTTATATTTCCCAAAAAGATTTTTTTTTTGCATTTTTAAATGCTTTTTTAAATTCAAATCAAGAGGATGCACCACCTCATTCTAGAGTTGACAAATACTTGAAGCATGAGCGAGACAAGAAAAAGACTCGAGGCAAGATGTAACGTTCCCTTGACACTGTCTTGTCTTGACGAGTTTTTACTTTGATTTCAGAAAATATGACAAAAGTAAGTTTTATATTGCATAGCGGCAACATCGAAAAATTATTTGATTAATCAATTTTAAATTATTTGTAAAACAAATCATCTGTCGATTATTCGATTATTTTAATCGATTAATTCGATTCATGCGATTATAGAAATCTATCGATTATGCCCATCGTTAGTTTTTACCCTGGCTCTGTTAACCAAACCATTCTCCTTAAATTTTCTCAAAAGGAGTTTTAGAGAGACTAGAAAGACCGAAAGAAATCAGCTTTGGTTAAAAAATTGACCGAAGTTTCGGTTGTACATTGCGATCTTCCTCAGGGGTTTTTTAGGTTAGGAATATGGTTACGTCAATAGTGTTTATTGCACCAGCACACATAATGGAGAGTGGAAATTAAACCAAACAGGCACAAATTGTTTTTATTTATATTTTTTTGCTACTGGTAGAGGACACGCCGTCTTGCTTCAATGGCTCGACTAGAAGACCTTTATACTCAACTTTCTCTTGCAGTGGACTCGCCACAAAGAAACATTATATCTTATTCAATCAAAAATCAAGTATTCAAAAAACGTCATCCACTTAACAAAAAGTTTTAAACTTGTCATAGTATTATAGCAGTCAATCATTGTCACATCTAAAACTAACATTGTCAACTTTACCAGTAGGTTTTTCTAGAAACACGAACTGGATGTTGACGGTTACTCCGAGGGTTACTCAGGTGGTGGTCTGGGTCATAGTACTCTTAGTCTTTATTTCCTACCTAATTATCTTGCATGTATAAAAATGTACCTTTCATGTACATTTAATGTATAATAGTGCAATAATTTTTTTGCCCAGGCAGAAAATTTCCAAGAACTTGATGAGAAGCCGTTCCTGCTTGTGACCCTTGAAATATTTTTTTTTCTTAAGCCGACCCTGCATAAACACACACACACACTCACACGAAATCTCGTAACCTATACTTACAATAAGAAAACATAGACAATAAAAAACCCATTTTGTTAATTGCTGGTTCGCTCGAATACACCGAGTTAATAACACTTTCCATCTTCATGTATGATGGGTACATTTTTTTTCGTCGCTTGGCAAATTACCAATTTGTCTTCGGGTTTTTGTTTTATGGTTACTATTAGTAAAAGTGTATTGCCATGTAAAGTGAAAGTTTTTTTTTTCTATGTGTTTGTAATAGAAAACGTAATAACCAGTTGCGTTTTTTTTTTCGAACTCTTATTAACTTTTATGTGCTGGTTTGGTAAATATCGTCTTAGGTGTTATATGAATGTGGATATGTCTTATTGAACATTTTTTAACACTCTTCTATTTTAAATTCCTAAAAAATGTAACCTTCAAACAAGAAGAAACCCTAAAAACCATCCATTCTTGTTCACAATCTTTTTAATTGGAACATCATATTGGTATTATTAATGTCGAGGCACTAAATTCCTGACCTAATGGTGCGCTCGTCTCAGCCAAGAATCGACTCCAACGCACTTGACCTAATTCCCCATGGAATTTTTATTGTGATACCGTCCTCACTCACAAAGGCACCGAACAACAGAGAGCCAAGACGAAAAAACCTCCAGGTTACAGTGCCATTAAAATAATAAAGAAAAACGTAATCCCCCATCAGACTCGTCGTTATAATACCTGTTTATGTGGGATTGTGGGCCATCTATCGCATAACTCATTTAAATCCCATTTCTCTCCGGGTACTGTCTTTAATTATTTAATCCGAGCGGTTACGCAAGAGCGCGCTCGTAATGACCAAATCGGGGTCTCTGAATCCGAATTAACCTCGAAATGGTACCACCGCCGGAGACCGAAAGACGGTGGACGGTGATGGTGCATTCATAACCTTCGAATCTTCGGTGACGACGATGATGGAACGATGTGCGAGTCTCATTAATCGATGTATAATTTAATGTTCGTTTGGGGTTTAATTAAAGTGAACGTTCGACGAGTTGGAAGATTGCGGAGAATGTGACATCATAACGTGAGGACTCAGTTTGTAACGATTACGGTACGTTGACCTGATCTGGATATTACGTTGGCCACTTGAATGTTGTTAGATTGATAAGCGTGTTAATAAGGACGCGTCAAGTGCCATTAATAAATAGGGCGATCTAAAGAAAACTAATCCCCACAAAAAGCTCTGTAACAAATAATTGAGTTTAGACAAAAACAAAAACGGTTTTTTACTTTCAAATAAATCTACTGAAAAAATTACCCTCCTGTAAAGAAAGTAAAAAATAATGTGAAAAGTATCAAAGAATTAAGACATACTGTAGCAGAATAAATAAATAATATTATTGGCGCCGAACGTGGTCTCACAGTGTGTAAAATTGTATTGAGCTAGTCTTAGACAACTAAAACGCAATTGCAGTAACTAACTTAGCAAATTCTTGATGTTCTGTGTTCTCTAGTGTGAGACCAGAGTACTAAAATAAGACATTTCCTCTTACTTAAAGAGCACAAGTAACAAAGTGGTACAGTGTCAAAATTTGTCATTTTGAGACAGAACCATACAAAGATGTTAAGTCACAGTCTTAATGTTCTTATAAAGGCACTATGTGGCCAAATAATGTAATGCAACATGCAACACTAATCGCCAGTTATCAATAATACGAGTGACGCCTTGTTTTAACTGTAGAGAGACATTAACAGGTAAGCCTGCAACTTATTATTAGCCTTTGCGTTGAGAAGCGAACTCGTATTGGTCACGGAAGCAGTCACCGTGGTAACCGTGCTGTCAAACCGTATCAAGGCCTACTAAGTGGCCGTGCTGCTAGGGTTGTTCTATAAAATGCACGACTATCTTAAGCCAACGAGGAATACCATTAATATCCTCCAAGTCGTGTTAATAAAGTCTGGTGGTTAAATTCTGACGTAAAGTGACAAATAATTGCAATAACCACACAAATGGTAGAAAAATCAGCAATACAGTTTATAAAAAAAGGAAAAGAAAATTGAAGAGAACCCAACAAATTAATGCCTTGGCAACTTACCAAAAGGGTAATTTTTATCGAAAACATGTTGTATGTTTTAATTATTTCTCCTTTTGACTCTCGCTTCATAATTTTTTACTTGGATTTTCAAGGTTTTTAGTTTCTACATTTAATTTAATAAACTATGATAGATGATATGATTGGAATGATGGATGTGTAGACCATTGGCCAGTTTTTGATTTTCATGAAATTTATATTCCTTCTAAAGCTACCAAGACTATAGTGGGTTCAATGAAGAAAACAAATGTTTGTCTGTAACTCTCTATTAGTCTTTGAACGAAAAAGTGAATTGGTTTATTAAACCGCCATATCCTGCAGGATTCTCCCACAGAACTCATTACCAACTTAAGCCAATCAGAAAAATTGCTTAGTATGCCCAAATCTTGATTATATATTTTCGTGATACTTTGATGTAGATTGACATGACAAGAAATAGTAATTATATCGTAATATAAATTTTGGATTTTACCCCCTTTATTACTTCTTACTACCATGAAGGTTATTTGTTATACAAGGTGTCCTGAAAGGTCATTTCATAAATAATATAGGACGGACAGAGGAGGTCGAACTAATGTGAAGAAAAAAATCCCAACTTGCTCGAATGAAATTTCCATGGTCCGGTTATAATTTATGCCATGACCTTTACGGACACCCTGTAGATATTGTCAAACAAAGCTCCCAAAGGTGTTTTGCACTAGTCAATTTCCAACTTCGCTATCTGCCATAAACTGATTTTCACAAAATTGTGATAGTACGAAGAAGCTAGACCATTAGTCATCAAAACAGCAGAAATAACAGAAACACGATTCTTTGCAATAAGTTTTGATCTCCTTAGAGTGCCCATTCTTTTCGAAATGGTACCTTAACACAAGGCCTGAAAACCAGCCGCCAATACGGTGGAAAAGTTTGAAGGTGGAACATTGCCTCTGGTACCAATTTACACGTATAGCCACTTAATTTGTTGGGGTCCCATACCCCATGATTTGCCGCACAGATTCTTGCATAACCAAAGAGTGAGCTGTGCCCTCCTAAAAGGTACGAGTCACATCTGGGGTCCATTGAGTGATTTATCCAGGATGACTCTTAGAAACTTTACTTCGTTGGTAAACGGTATTGTCGTCCCGAACAAAGATGGCGGTTTCAAGAAGTCCAACCTCTTCCTTCGAATAAATGCCACAATCACCATTTTTCTAGGGTTTATTGCTAGGTTTTCTTTTGAAGACCAGCTGTGCACAACATCCAGCACCTCTTGCAACGTGCTGTAGATTTGTTGGTCTGGGTGATTTCTTATAATGATAACGATGTCGTCCGCGTGTGCTTAGACCTCAACTGTCCATAGTAGCTAGAAGGTCGTCCACTAGTAGGGACCACAGGAGTGGTGAATGGACTCCGCCCTGTGGAAAACAGTGATCAGTCTGGATTCTAATACGTTTCGAATCCAGTTGGTTGTTGTTAGTTCGACCCTTCTCGCTTTACTGGCGGTGAGTAGGGAGTCTGAAGGTGCATTATTAAAGACCCTTTCGATGTCTATAAAAGTACTAACTGCGACACCCTTTGTATGCGGGGTATCTTGGATTTTCTCCACCAGATTATAGAGTGCTAGTTCTGCTGATTTGTTAGCTTGGTATGCATACTTTTCCGTATTAAGGTGTACGTTGCTAGTGCTTCTTCCTTCATGTATAGGCCTAGCAGCTTTTCCAAGCTTTTCAGCAGGAACGAAGTTAGACTGATTGGCCTGAGCGATTTAGGATCTTTTTCCCTACAACCCATCTTTGGTATGTAGACGACCCTCACTCTGGACCAGCAGTTTGGAATAAAGTTCCATGCAAGGCTCGCTTTAAAGAGCTTTGCTAATAGAGGTGCTAGTTAATCCAGGCCCTGCTGTAATAGTGCCGTTAACACTCCATCCTCCCCAGGGCTTTGCATGGTTGAAAAGCCATAATCGTGGATTTTAGCAGGGTCGGTCTGACCACTTTTTTGGAGAGCTCCCAATCTGCCTTGTAGGGTCGCTTAAATCGTGCCAAGGGGCTTGTGTTAGTCTCCAAATTTGTCAGAGGGCTACCTGGGAAATGACAGCTTGTCAGGTTCTCCAACGTTTCAATACCAGTGGAGGTGTAGGTTCCATCAGACCGTTTTATTGATCCAAGCTCCTGACACGGCTCCTTGGAGAGAATCCTATAGATTCGGGCTCCTGTTGGCAGCTCTTCAATCCCGCCACAGAACCTTTTCCAAGACTCTCTTCTAGCAGCCCTGATTTGATTGTTATTGTTAGTTAGGGCCTGTCTGTAAGTGCTCCAGTCGCCGGTTATTATTGCTTTATTAAAGAGTCGTCGGACATTTTTCCTCTGACTTTCCAGGCGGTAATTCCACCAAGATGTTGTCTTTTTTTGTTCTGGACAGTTGTCTTCATAGACCTGAAGAACAGCTTTTACCAGCCGCTCGGCTGCCAGCTCTATGTTGATAGGACCATCAAAAGAGATCGTATTCAGTTGTGTCTGAGGGGACTCCCGATACGAAGCCCAGTTTTGTGATTTTAGGATCTTTAAAAGTGACCATAGGTCTGAACCTCTTTTTAGGTTAAACGATATATGTTTGTGATCGCAGCAAAATTGAAGGGATAGAACTAATGTACTTTCGGTTAAAAATTAATCCCAACAAACCATACAGGGTGATCCAAAAGTAAACCTTTAAGGGACATATTCCTGATATAAAAATAAGAAAAAAAGTTCATATTAACATAGTTACAGAAACGCTTCGTTTGTTTCCGAGTTACAGCTCTTTCAATATTGAATAATAAGAACGGTTTTTATTTTATTGAAGCCCTAAAAAGCTGAATCAAATTTGGTACGTTAAGATTAAAAGCAATGTGGAATTTAAAATTAGAAAATCGTCATAATAGACGTTTTGCTAACAGTGAGTTTACAGGGGAAGAAGAGAGTTTTATGATATATTGTTGGTGGTCACTTATTTGAAATTTAAAGTTAATAATCAGAAATAATGGACAATTTTGAGGCTTGTCGCCATCGATTAAACTCGAATAATTTTCGAGATATTGAACTGAAACATATGTGCCCTTCATAATACATTATACTACAAATACATCATAATACAAAATTTTCACAAAGTTTGAAATAATTTCTGTTGCCTTTAAGACATACTCCTATCCTTCTTATTAAATTTCTACTCACATTTTGTAAAATGAGTGGGTTATTTCTGATTTTCTCAAAATTAAGATCTACAGCTCGGAAACAAACTTTTTTTTGACCCATGTCGATACGAACTTTTTTCTTATTTGTGTCAGGAATACCCTTAAAGATTTACGTTTATTTTTACATCGCCCTGAAGTTTTCTTTCATATACAAATTACAAAATCCTTGCAAACGTTTCTCTTTTCTTTGGTGCTTGTAAAGTTTATGTCATCTCGATTTTTAAGGTTTTTTCGTTTTTTAATAGTAGCTTCTGGGCTATGAAACAGATTGAAAAATTCTTGGATGAGCCACTTTTCACTGAGAAAAAACAAAATAAAAATTGAAAATTTTTGACAAATTTGATGCGAAAACTCCCGAATCTGACAGTAGGGTTAGAAATATATTTACAGTGATGCCAAGCGTCGGAGTTAGAAACAAAATAAAAGAAAATTATATAACTGATATTAGGAAAATTTAAAAGGTGTTAATGTAACACATAAGGTTTGCGAATATCACCAATGAAATTACGGCAACGACTCGTGAGTTCTTATAATTCTCTAATTTTAACATAATGAGTAGAACTGAACTAACCTGAGCTTACCTAACCTAAACGTAAAAAGTGTAACTGAACCAACCTAACCAGGAAAACTAGAACTGGACTAACCTGAACTAACCTAAGGTAGTTTAATCTAAACGTAAAAAATTGTAACTGAACTAACCTAACCAGGAAAACTAGAACTGAACTAACTTGAGCTAACCTAACCTAAACGTCAAAAGTGTAACTGAACTAACCTAACCAGGGAAACTAGAACTGGGTTAACCTGAATTAACCAGATCTTACCTGAAGTAACAGACAGTTAACCTGTTCTAAAAAAGGACTTGGCAACACTGCCTTTAAAAAGTCAACAAACTTCATCTTTTATATGCTACCTACGAACATCATTAATCATTCGACTAGCAACTAGTGCAATGCAAAATTTGTAAGTTTAATAAAAATTTGAATTTATGAGACGTTTAACACTTAAATTATATCATAAAAATCGAAAAACCATGAATTTTATAAATGTAATGTGTCTTGTGGCTACAAAAAAGGTTGAGGCAACTTCCAAGTATGAGTAATGTATTTCCATGCCTTCATTTTTCAATTTTTTTTTTAACTCGACCATCCAAGAATTTTTTTACTTAAATCTGCTAATCTTAACATAAGCTTTCTAATGATGTCAAAATTAAGGCAAAAAGATGACATTTTCTTTACAATCACCCTTTTCTTCATTTATTGCCGGCTCTTTTGTAATGCATTATGGACACATTTTTATTCGCTCTACCCGATGAAGATCTCAACGTAGATCGAAACGTTGGCAATTTTCACATAGTGTAAAAAATTTGTGTTTGTCTTATACCCGTTAACTATTTATACATATTCACCATAGAAGAACGCAAAGTTTTTGACTTAAAAATCAGTTTCTGAAAGATTTCTATAAACTGTTTACTTATTATTGTCATATTATGTCATCAGAACGTAATATACAGGGTGTCCTTCAAGTCGTTACAATAATTTTAGGAAATGATAGAATATGTGATTTTAATTTAACCAAACTTTAACCAAATGTCTTCGTCACTTATGTACAACTTTATAAACATATTCTTTGTAGTTTTATTAAGAATTTACTTATCTCAAATATTATGATAGTTGGTAAATCCATTTAAAATCTGACACAGTATAGTAATGGCTTGCATGATCCTGTAATAAGACATTTATGGCTGATTAAAAAAAAAATTGGACCATACCACATTTTACTAGATAATTATGACTTAGAAATGCATTTTAGAAGTAAAATTGGTTAGTTATTACTGTTATATTTCCCCATACATGGAATTTTTATAGCAGCATTTATCTAAAACCTAATCTAAAACTGGCAGGTGCGTTTTCTTTTTGACATTATGATGATTTATCACCAATGATAACCGAAGGATAACCCCTGTCCATTACCCGTCATCAAAAACGCTCCCTCTTCGTTGATACTCTTAACGGAGGTTCACATCGGTTTCGAAACCGGACCATAAAATCGGATTTTGACGACATAAATAAGATTACAATAGAAGCTTTTTTTAAAGACGATAATAAATCTTCTAAAAGGAAATAAAATATTGATTTTCTTTAAGACCCAAGTTGATTTAGATACGACCGTCGTTTTCGGGTGCGGGTATTATGGTAATAATACCAGTCCGCATTAAAGGATTATGTGTGTTGGTAGGTACATTACTAGAAACTCGACTATATTGACTGAGCCATCTAATAATGCAATTAGAGACGTAAAATGGTCATTAAGGAAGAAGTCAGTAATTTGTAATTTTCTGGGGACAAAAAGCGTATCTTCCGTTCCAAATGTGCGAGCGATGGTGAAAGTTTTACTTGACAATTGGCAGTTGGTGAAGTACGCATAAGAAGGTTTAAACACGAGATTGTGTTTGTGGCAAAATCGAGAAAATTGATCAAAAATTACCAATAGAAACACTTTTTATACCCACTTATCTAGGACACACTGTAATTGAAACTAATACAAATTTTTCTTTTTAGGTAAGAAGCCTAACAAGAAGTTACCAAACGGTGCAGGTAAGCAGTTCTTTTGAACACCAATGGATGATTACATTGTTTACATCATAATCTTTAAATGGTTTTGCGTGGTTGCCATCAGCACGGCGCCTATCTACTTGGCACAAACTTATCCGCCCTATTAAGTTAAAATGCCCTTCAGTACAACCTAAACAATAGTCTTCGGAGACAAGTCAATTAGCCAAACAGCACGAGTCACAGTCTAGACAGGTGGATGTTTGAATGGGTGTCCCAAAACGGAGACACGGATCTGATAACCACCCCGGATATCGGCTTGTCCTTAATTCGACAAATATTTGTAATGGTCAGTTAGCTTAGATAAAAAGGTCGTTCTACATTGTGTGGAAGAGTGTTTGAGTACCTATCAGGGGCTTCCGTTTGATAACGGCTGGGCAATTGGGATTGGTTGGGCATGAGGTAAGGAACAACCAATAAAAAGTTCCCCTTTCTCTCTATCGTTACTTATGGCCTTTCTTGAGACATGCTTTATAAAAATAATAGAAATATACTTTTCAGACTTTATTTTCCTCTTTTTTATGACCAAATATAAGATTCTTATACACAACTAAAAAAAATCAGAATTTCTACAATATGTCTCGCACTTTTTAAGTCAACTTCGAGTTCAATTCGCGAAACCAAGTTTCTGCTTCTGTTTTCCATTTATAAGTGAAATTGGAAATTTTTTGGGGAAAACAAATTTTCGATTTGTTTTTGTATGTATGTTCTGATAAAATGTCTGAAAATTCTTACTTTTAAATGTATAAATGTGTTCTTGATATACTGAAAACGAAGCATTTGCGTAGGTTGATATCAACTTTTTTAATCAGTTGTAAAAGGTTTATAAACTATTCAAGCTCTGCTACAAAAAAAAAACTGAGGCGCCCCAAACATCGTATGGCAGCATTTATCGTGTTATAGAAATGAAGATTAGCTCTGACGAAGATTTATTTAAAAAAATCGAAACGTTGTTACACACAGAAGAGCGAATATTTCTCTATTATCGGTTGTGTCATATCCAATGACTAGACTGAACACTTGAGAGCAAGGACCTAAATTCGGATAATGTCAAAAGACACGAGAAAATTGCCTCATTCGTACTGCTTAAGTGCATAAAACACGAAATCAAAATTGAGCGTCGCTTTCCATACAAAATTCTCTAAGAGAAAAACCTTGTGGAGGACCTTTTCCACAAAATTAGACAAAATCGGAGACATATTTCTTAAAATGCGGGATCATTTTTATTTTCTTCCTTTTAGATGGAAAACACTGTTTTCCTAATCCAATATACAGAAAATCAACCCTTTTAAAATGAAAAATGTGTAGCCTCACTTTGCAGAGGGATCAATTCTGACACGTGGGGCTTTACAGTTAGGAGTTCGATAATTTTCCATAGGACAGATCAAAAGCTTAGGAAATCACTAGCATCTTAACTGTTATAAATATTTTTCTCTCTTCAGAGATATCGAAGCTGATTTCCGATAAAAGAATACTAAAAATACTATATAGCTTCCCCCTCGATATAATGTAATTTTATAGTTGACACAGCCGAATTGAAAATCCAAAGTTATTTCGCAATGACCTTGAAAACATAGTCACGGTCAAAAATCTGCCAAATAAATGGGCAAATAAAATGGTCAACACTATTTTATTTGCCCCTCTGCACTGACTAGCTTTTATTACATAACATTTTTTCAAGTTGAATGGGTCAGCAGGTGTACTGCTGTCCACTCAAACATTAACATAGAAAGATTCATGAATCAGACTTTATGTAATGAATACAGTTTTTGCCATGAGAATTTTTGTACTCACACCACTGGCCTTGGACAGCCACGTGGAGAAACTTTTAATGCCCATTTCTTCACTTCGTTGTAGACGTTTCTTTCTTCATCTTATGCCTTTTTTACTGAGACGTAAAATGAGCAGTTTACTTTCTTCATATAGTGACATGAAGGTAAAGAAGATCGAAGTCAATTTAGAAGATCAAGAGATGATGAGAGTTCTAAGGTCGTTCCCCTAGGAAGACTCTTAGGAATATTCATTCATACTGCATAAATATCATTTTAATATATTATTTAATTAAGGACTTAATTTTGAAAAAATATCCAAAACTTTTGAACGAAGAAGATAAATTGACTGAAGATATAGAAGATGAACAAAGGTTCTAGGGTCATTCCCTCCGGAATATTCTCAGTTGTGTGTGTGGTGTTCCATTAGAAAACGTCATCTAGAACTTCAACCTTTAATTTTGACACTTCACAGCCATCTATATGACGTTTTTGACACATGAGCACCTTCTATTCAGTCACTTATTTTGTCAACAAAAACCTTTGAAGCTCATTTCTTCACTTCATAAGTCTCTTTAGAAGATTAATAGAAGTTCTAAAGTCATTCTCTCAAGACTATTCACAGTCTCCTTATCAGTCAATTTTGATAGATGATTTTTAATTTTGAAGAAATCATCAAAAACTTTTGAACAAAAAAGATAAAGAAGACTGAAGAGTGTAAAAGATAAAAACATTTTCTAGAGTCATTTTCTCAGGAATATTCCCATCGTCGATATCTATCAAAGTTTATAGCCTATTTAGCCACTTAATATTGAAGAAATCATCAAACACCTTTGAAGGTCATTTCTTCACTTCGAGGTAAATGTTTAGTTCGGGTTTCCGCTTATCTCATGCCTTCTTTTACTAAGACGTAAAATGAGCAAATTATTTTCTTCAAATAGTGACATGATTATAAAAAAAGATCGAAGTCAATTTAGAAGATGAGAATTCTAAGGTCATTCCTTCAGGAATATTCAGTCATACTTTAAAGCCTATTTAGGCGCTTAGTTTTGAAAAAAAAAATCCAAAAACTCTTTAATAAAGAAGATAAGGATGGAAGATGTAGAAGATGAACAAAAATTCTAGGATCATTCCCTCAGGAATATTCACATTGTCCATGCTAATCAGCCTACAGTTCCACTATAAAACGTCATCTGGAATTACAACATTTTCTTTTGACATTTCACGGCCATCTAAATTCTATTTAGTCACTTATTTTGTCAACAAAAACCTTTGAAGCTCAATTCTTCACTTCATATAGACCGAGTAAAGATAAAAAAAAAACCGAAGTCTTTAGAAGATTAAGAGAATTTCTAAAGTAATTCTCTCAGGACTATTCACAGTTTCCTTATCAGTCGATTTTGATAGCTTATTTAATCACTTAATTTTGAAGAAACCATCAAAAATTTTTGAACAAGAAAGATAAACGATATGATAGAGATGATAGAGAAATGAGTTTGATACTCTGCTAAACGTCGCCCCCAGACAATATAGGTAGGAATAGTCGGCCATTTGTCTGTGGAAAGTGACAATGTCGGCAGAAAACTGGTTTTTGGATCACTTCACAAAAAAGATAAACGTTTCGATGCCCTATGGCGTCTTCATCAGTAGTGTCTTCATGAGAAACCGGGGATGACCAGTTGCCAGTTTGTTACGGCGAGGGGTAGGCATGTAACTCAAACTTTACCATTACAATTCTACAACAACTAGAAAATAACACTCTTACCAATAGTAGGGTGCTCGTAACGTTCTTCTGAAGCACTACAAGCGTTGGTTTCCTTAACTTGATGCCAGGACTGACCAACACGAGTATTACATTTTAACCAAACTATTGGGAAAATAACATCACATGAAAAGAAAGAAGGTCCAAGAGTTACATCTCCCATGTGAGAGTGTTTTGTGCTATTACTAATGAAGATGCTATAGGGCATCGAAACGTTTAAGACTAATAGAAGTTTGAGAAAAATATTGTGTTTTTTCTCATCACATAAGGACCACACCTCAAGAACTACCCTCCGTATAATATAAACAAGGTCCAAGAACGACGCGCGTTTATAGTCGCAACTATAAAAAAAGATAAAGAAGAAGACGGGGTTGTTTCCATTAGAAAACGTCATGTAGAACGTCATCCTTTTTTTGACACTTTGCAGCCATCTATATGACTTTTTTAAATGAACACTTTCTATTTAGTCACTTATATATTATTATTATATATTGTCAACAAAAACCTTTGAAGCCAGCTTCAAATAGACCGAGTAAAGATAAAAAAGACCGAAGGATCTTTAGAAGATTAAGAGAAGTTCCAAAGTCATTCTCTCAGGTCTATTCACAGTCTCCTTATCACTCAAATTTAATAACTTATTTAATAACTTAATTTTGAAAAAATCAGAAGAAAAACCGAATTGAAGACTGAAGAGTGTAAGAAATGAAAAAAGTTTCTAGGGTCACTCCCTCAAGAATATTCACATCCTCGATGTGAATCAACGTTTATAGCCTATTTAGTCACTTAATTTTGAACAAATCAACGAACACCTATTTCTTCACTTTGTGGTAGATGTTTAGTTCTGGTTTTCGTTTATTTTATGCCTTTTTTTCTGAGATGTAAAATGAGCAATTTATTTTGTTCATATACCACCTTTGAACATATAACACCTTTGAAGTTCATTTCTTCACTTCGTTGTAGACGTTCATTTCTGGTTTCCCTTTATCTTATGCCTTCTTTCACTAAGACGTTAAATGGGCTATTACTTTCTTCATTAAGTGAGATGAAGATAAAGAACACCGAAACTATTTAGGAGATGAAGAGAAGTTTTAAGTTCATTCCCTTAGGAACATTCTCATACTCATTATCAGTCAAAATATAGAGCCTATTTGGGCACTTTATTTTGACGGAGGAGGTGGCCGACAGATGGCGCTGTATGGCACCCAATGGTAGCAAACGCCGAAAGTTAGGGGCAAAAATGGTTTTTAAATATAAAAAAATACAATTATGAAAAATGCGTTTCTAAAATTATGGAAAAGCATCGGTCGGGTATGGCTAAAACATTAAATGAAAAAGGTTTCTTTTCTCATACTCTCATGTCGTTTCCATAGGGGTTTCAGCTTATGAAAACCTGGTAGTGAAAATAGCCCTAAAGTAGACTTATAGTCATTTTTAGTTCTACTATATAATTGTTTCTTCACGTGCTTGTCCACTTACCACAAGCCAATAATAATTGTCATGTACATGTAGTACCAACCTACACGTAGTATCTATGATTACACTCGTATGCAGGAACACAGCATTTCCGACTATTAAAATCAAATTTGTGGTCTTGGACCGTCGTCATTGTCGTGACAATAACAATAACAATTATCATATTCTCACAATTCTAAAAAAAGCCCATCTATTATACGATTACGTATAACTGTAGATATTCATGGTCAGTAGTGATACTTATTGCAAACCGCAGCAACTAGTCGAGCAACAAAAGAAAACTGTTACATCAGTGTATAATTTTTGGAGAATAGTACTTCCTGTGTTCAAAGATGTTTATTAGAGTTTGGTGAGAAATGAATTCGAATTTAGCTACCCAACATGTAGAAGAAACAAAGAACATCCATCTGCTACTATAAAACTCGTCTCGTTTTATTGTGCTCATTAATTTCCATTTGCTACGAGCAAGTTTTACAAAAATTAAAAAGAACCTTGCGCCTTTTAATGGAAAAAAATCTCTTAATAACCAATTAAAAACGGGTCATGCGATTTAAGCTGCTTAACCAGCGATTTACCACAAAATTAATAAGAAAAAATTCAAGGTAAATAAAAAGAATTATTTGCTAATAACTTTTCCCTGCCCAAGCTCTTGACAAACCTTTACTGGCTATGCTAATTGATTTCAATAATTATTTGCGACACCGATAAATTCATCCTTTTACGCGACTTTATTTACCGTCGAAGAACTGATGAAATTGACCATAAAACATCCGCAAAAAGAGAACAACCAAATAAAAGAAGTGGAACACTGTGTATTTTAGTTACTGGTATGGTAAAATTGAAGAGTGGAAGTAACAGGGGGGGTTGGGGTCAAAACTCGTCATTTGGTGGGAAATCCATAGAAAAGTATTAATTGGCTGTCTTTATGTTCTTATAAAGGCTCTATGAGCCAACCTTCAAAAAAACAGGGTGGTCACTCTTACAATGTTCATCATTTGGGCGCTTTTGTGATTTTATTCGTGGCTGTAAGATATTTATATTTTTTTGAAACTGAGTTTAAAGAGGTCGATGGGTTTACCAATATCCACATGAAAAAACCTCTTATGGTTTCAACAGAACGGAGCAGTTCCCCATAATGCACGAATTGTCACCGATTATTTAAACAAATAGTTTCCAGATTTGTGGTTAGGAACTAATGGTCCCATGCCATATCTAGCTCGATCGCCTTGTCTAAATCCTCTCCTGAAATTATTTTATTATTTACCTTCAAGTTTCACTGACTACAGACTGAGTGGGGAATGCATTTTATCTGTCATCAAAAAAATAAAGTAATTTTTTGTAAGATTTATTACTTTTCTGCCCATGTGTCATACATGACTAGAAAGGTGTTTGTTTCTATTTTGTGGTATAAAAGTCCAATATTGCGCCCATAAGAAAAACAAAAGTAGAGTGTCAATATGCAAAAGCTAGATGACGTAGAGTAAATCTCTCAATGCTAAGCCAAGCACCAGCGCAAGAACCGTCAGAATCCCGAGTTGTATCAAAATAAGATTGATAGTTTTTACGGTAGAATTATTTTTTGATTACTTTCACTTTTTCCAAGATATTTCAGAAACTGCTAGAGATAAATACAGGTAAATCTAGTTTCAAGGTTGCGTCTTAATGGGTATTAAAATGCGCAACTTTTTCCTAATTTAACTGACCCTCTAAGTCTTACCCTTTCGAAGTTCCCAATTGTAAACATTGTATAAGTGACCACCCTGTATGTAAAGCTATGTATGTAGACAATGGAAGATGGGGAATGAAACGAAACAAGTCGGTCAGCAAAAATCTTGAGTTGGTTTGTTTATGGTGTGCTTTTGTTTAGGAAAATCCAAACGCTTCTCTTATGTAGCCCAAACTACCTTGAAATTATTGGAACAAAAAGAGGAAAACGTCGACATGTTAGCATTGGAAAACTTATAACATTTGAAGAATGGTAAAAAACGTGTTATACATCATAAAAAGATGTAAAATGGTACCACAGATAGGCACTTATATCAGGTTTCTCATGTATAACATAGTGCATGTAATTATGAAAAGAACCTAAAACCGAAATTACCATTTTCTAGCTTTAATGGATCTTAATAATGGAATATTTGTTACTTTTTGGGATAAAAATTAATATTCCTTCTTCTTCAATACGGTAGGAGAAAAATTTATTGTCGGCGGAGATTTCAATGTCAAGCACACACATTGGGGCTCACGCTTGACGACAAAGAAGGGAAAGGAACTGTACCAAGCTAAAACTGAATTTGTTGCCAAGTTGCACTCAACTGGAAAACCTACTTATTGACCAACCGATATCAACAAAATCCCAGATCTTTTGGATTTTTTCATTTCAAGGAAGATTGCGACAAGTCATATGTACACCGAAGAAGGTCCTGGACCATCATCAGATCACTCACCTATTCTGTTAACCTTCAGTGAAAATGTAATAACCAAACACACAAATCCGACACTTACAAATAAAAAAAAACTGATTGGGAGAGTTTTAAATTAGAAATTATAATCAAGTTCAATGTACCTATCAAGACAGTAGAACTATTAGAACAAGAATCAGGTAAACTTATTGATGAAATTCAACATGCAGCATGGAACAATACGCCAGAAATAAAGAGAAAAACAATTGGAGTAAATTATCCCAAGGAAATTCGTGATATAATTAAATACAAACGAAAGGCTAGAAGAGTGGCAGAGTTCCAGAACGAGGGAAAACAAAGTCATACTAAATAACCTGACCCAGCAGCTAAAAGCTAAAGTGTAAAAAAGAGAAATTCAGGAAAGTTAAAAATTAATCATTCAACAAGTACCTGAGGGAATAATGATCAGAACTCGGACTATTCGCTCTGGAAAGCCACAATAAGGTTAAACCGACCAATCAGATCATGCCCACAATTCGAGAAGAAAATGGCAATTGGGCTAGAGACAACAAAGAAAAGGCCGATGTATTTGCCTCATATCTGGAAGGTATATTCCAACCTAACGAAAAACTAGAGAAAAGTGATCTGGCAAAAAAACCCAAGAAATATTAGAAATAGACTTAGTTACACCGAAAGAAGTAGCGAAAGTAACAAAAGAAAACATAGATTATAAAAAAGCCCCAGGATATGATCTAATCACCGGAGACGTCTTGAAACAACTACCAAGAAAAGGGATCCGCAAAATAACACATTTAATTAATGCGTAGTTTCGATTAAAACACGTTCCTATGCTATGGAAATCGGCAGATTTAATTATGATACCAAAACCTGGCAAACCAATAAACGAAGTTAAATCATCACTCCTCCCAGTGTCTTCTCTTATTTGAAAAACTATTCTTAAGAAGGCTGAAGAAAATAATTGAGGAGAAACAGCTAATTCTAGAACACCAGTTTGGTTGTCGTAATAAACATTCTACAGTTGACCAAGTGCATCGAATTACAGATGTCATAGAAAAGTGTCTAGAGGAGAAGAAAATATGTTCAGCCATATTCCTGGACGTAGCTCAGGCATTTGACGAAGTTTGGCATGATGGCCTAATCAACAAATTGGATAGATTCTTTCCTTTGCAGTTTACTGAGATATTAAAATCATACCTAAATCACCGAACTTTCAGAGTTAAGCAAGAAAACGAGTATTCTGAGTTAATGTTAATAAACGCAGGAGTCGATACGTGCGATATTCCAATAACAGACTATATAAAACTGACTAGGTTTGCTGATGATACTGCAGTTCTAGCATTCGGCAACTCCATCGAAGAAACCACTATTAATATTCAAAACGCAATAAAAACCATAGGCACTTGGACCAAACAGTGGTGGATTAAATTAAATGAATATAAATCCATACATGTTAATTTTACAAACAGAAACATAAATCATCTTCCAGTGCAAATAATTAATAAAATAATTCCACGCAAATAAAGTGCCAAATACTTGGGACTTAATTTAGATTCCAAGCTTAAATGGAAAGAACATGTTAAAATAAAGACTGACCATTTAAAGCTTAAATATAAAAACATGTATTGGTTGTTGAGAAGAAATTCGCAGCGATTAGGAATAAAGTACTAGTGTATCGGCAGGTTCTGAAACCGGTATGGACTTATGGACTGCAGTTGTGGGGCTGCACCAGACAAAGCAACTACAACTGCCTTCAAGCATTCCAAAACCGCTTGCTAAGATACATAGTTAACGCTCCTTGGTACGTTCGGAATATAGATCTTCATCGCGAACTACAGGTGAAGACAGTCAAGGAAGAAGTTGCCAGAGCAGCCAGGAGCCATGAAGAAAGACTCAACAACCATACCATTGTTGAAGCCCTTCAGCTGCTAGATAACAAGAACCTAGTGAGAAGCTAGGTTCTATAGTATCTAAAAAAACAGCTGCTAGACACTATAGTATCTAAATCAAAAATATTAATACAACCAAAAGTAGCTATTTGCTATTTAAAAGCTATTTTATCAGTCATCTACGAGAAGGTGATTGTCTAGAAACATCAAAACAAATACGTTGATGATGGCGTATAATACACAATAAGTTGAATCGTCGGATATATTTGGTTTCAGCGCACTTTAGCAACAATTACTGAAATGTAGCAAAGTGTCAAAAAACTGAAAAAGTTTCCAACATGGAACGTTTGGTACCCTCGCCAAAGTTGCGGCCCTTTTCTTCCTCTAGTCCATAAAGTAGCCACATTCCAAATTTCAGCTTTCCAGCTCAAACCATTCCAGAGATATGTATCGACATATAACCAATTTTTTTTTAGGCGGCCATCTTGGATTTTTAAAAGGACTATTTTCAGCTGTTAATACAGAAGGGAAACCTATCATTTGATGTTCAACTCTATATCGACATCGGCTCATAGAACAGCTATAACTTGGGTACCGTCAGTTACGTAACTATGTCAGTTATTTTACCATTCATGGTACCCTCATTGGCATCCAGCATCCAAAGTTTTAACGTTACTCAGCTACTATGGTTGTGATAGTTAAGTCAGCTATATCACAATTCATGGTACACCCGTAAGTATTTATTATTCTAATTTGAACTATGTTCCATGAGCAGTACCCTAAATATGACGTAACATACTTTCCTCCTATTTAAAATGAATTGAAACAGATGTGTAAAAACCTGAATAATTTTTTTCAAAATTTCATCAATGGTACACATAGGAATGGTACCTAAAGTAGGGTTCCGATCCACGGAAACTTGTAGTTCATTCACTAAGGTGCCAACGTACCAAATTTCCGCTTCGTAACTTTATTTGTTTCAGAGATATCTGTCTACGACGGCCACTTTTCCCATTTGAAAAGCATTGGGCAATGAGTTTCTTATGGAAATGTGGAAAGGTGTGGGTTGTTAAAATGTACTGTATTGCGAACAAACTATAAAGTGCGTGGTCGGGACTCAACGTCATCAGCCATCATGAATCCCGACACGAAATTTTCAAATTGACCAGTCTTTGCGAAAAAGTTCTCGAGGACCGGGCATTTTGCCAATAATTTTTCTAGAAATGTTCGAATTTTCACCTAACAGACTTTTTTCCACGCTTATTTTCCTTAGTCTGAGTTTTTAAAGGCTTCCGCCTATTTTCCTTGGTCTGAGTGTTTAAAGTTTGATCTGTCAAATGAGAAATTTCAGGAGTTGAAAAAGCGACCGCAGCGCACAAGTTTAACCGTTTTTTTTCGTGACAATTTCGGGAACTACTGAAAAAAAGACCGTTTTGCGACTTCCCAGCGAAAAAGTGGTTCTTTGGTGCCGAAAAGAAAACATTCCAAGGTATCTCCTGGAATCAAAAACCGTTCGATTGGATGTACTGTCTCGACACAATTTGACCTCAAAATGACAATATTAAATTTAAAGTGTAAAAATTCGTGAAAGTTTCAAATTCAAAGCTAGAACCTGTTGGCCAGATCGAGGGCCCATATGTGTACTACCCCCTTGAATTATTTAAAATTTTTTAGTGCAAAAAATGTGGAATCTACAGGGTGAAATGTCAGAAAAGTACACCCAAATTGCCAAAAAATGTGACCCCGAAAAAACTTTTGTAGCTCGCCGGGTATAAGAGCTAAGTTAAAACTAACAACTGATTTTTTTTCCTTCTACCTCTTCTTGTTACACATATACCACTGAAACTAGGCGGCTCTATAGTTTCAGTAAAAATTCCAAAAAAAACTAGTACTTGCACCATTTTTACAATTTTTCTTAACTGTCTTTACTCATTTTGTAATAAAATGACATCATTGGGGGAATAGAACTAAAAGTGTCGAAGGATATGCCCTTTCCCCTGGTAGCACCCTCATTGCGTCAGTCGTTTAACTAAGGGGGTCTAGAAGGCCAAGAACTTGATCATTACGAAAAAAATTAAAAAAAAAACATCCCAAATTTGCCAATTTTTGTAGATTTCCCAATTTAACTTATCAAAATTAAACTTCAAAATTTATCATATAGACATATGGAAACCTACCCGTGGGAAGCTCTATACCCCACATAGTCCCGGAGCCTTAAAATTGAGTATCGAAAAAACGCATTTTTAACTTTGGCTTTGTTACGCCACTGCTCAGTTCCCCCCCTCCGCAAATACCGCCAAAACGACCACATTTTTGGAAAGCCCATTCATTTCTGTACTTATGCTCCTTTCATGAAAATCCTGTAAAATTAATAGTGCAAAAGTTATAAAGGTCGGAATGAAAAAATTACCAAATATCTACCATCAAAAAGTCTGAGGAATGAGATGCTTATGTAAGCCATTTCTTAAAAACCTTTAATTTTTATGGTTTGAAAAACATCGTAATTTTTGACTTTGCAGACTTTGAACGAGCAGTTTTTAGCAAAAGTTTTTAGTGAAAATTTGCAGAAAATACGGTTTTTGTTTACTATAAACTGTCATCAAGAGAGCAGTATTAGGAGCCAAATGACGTTTGGAAGAGCTATAATTTCCGTTAATATGCATACCTATAAACCATTCACTTATTCTTGCCGTCAAGTAGGCGTTGGAAATTTGCAGTTGACATTTTGATCGTATCTTCTTAACATGTGCTAAAAGGAGATTGGTATAAAAAAATGAACGTTTCAAAGGTGACAAATCTGAATGAATGGGTAATATATCCTCCCTTTGTTCGGATGTAAAAAAAATGTATTACATCATTTTATTAACTTTTTTTTGCTAATTACCTTGAAATATAATTTGACATTTACTGCTTTTATTAGTTTACAGCCTTCAATTATTAAGAGAAATCTTGGAATACCTAATACAAGCGTTAAAAGTAGGTTACATTTCATAATTTAGAACTCATATGACTACGTACAACGCCGCACTGCTTACCGCCTTACTTTAATTGTAGAGAAGAAAGACGTTATTAAGCCTGCAACTTTTTATTAGCCTTTGCGGCAAGAAGCGAATTCTTATTGGTCACGTAGACGGTAACCCTGGTAACCGTCCTGTCAAGCCGTATCAAAGCTTGTAAAGTCTCCGGACTTCTAGGGTTGTCCTATAGATTGCACGACCATCTTAGACGAAGTAAATTCTTGAAATTGCTCAAAATCTTGATGGAAAAAGATGTGTGGGTACTCTATCGTAGATTAACATGATAAAGAATTACAAGAATCATACAATTGGCTGAAAAATTAGCAATAAAGGATAAAAAAAATTGACGCTCTCTTGAATAGAAAGTAGAGCTTAAAGGATAATTTTCACTGAAACAAGTATTAACTTTTTTCAAAAATTTTGAACTGAATTTCCAATGTTTTCAGTTTGAAGATAATAAAATATGACAAATGATTCGATTATGGATGTGGACCATTGCCAGTTTTTTTTTCATGCTCAGGGAAATTATATTCCTGCTAAAATGGCTAAAACCTTAATGTAGTGGGGATGGGAAGGTGAAAAAAATGTAAGGCTGCAAATCACTATTAGCCTTTGAGGTGTAAAGTGAAATTCTATTGGCTAGGTAACCTGTCACCATAGTAACCGTGCTGTCAAGCCCTGTCAAGGTTTGTTAAATCGTCATGAGTGTGTAGGGTTGTCTTATATAAATTATCACTCCCTTAATTCAATAAGGAAAATTCATTTATTTTCGAAATATAAGTTTTGACAATTACCCCTTTTATTACTTTTACTGTCTAATTAGATTCACCTCAGGCATGCGACTGAGTTATTTGCAAAACAGATGAAGAATTTATAAAGAAAATGTTATTGTAGTATCAAATAATAATCATTTCTTATTTTTATACTAAACTATGACACCCGAATTGCGCTGTAACTGCTGGTTAAAGTGCAATTAGTATCAATTTTCATAGTAACACTAATAGAATATACAGGGTGTCCGGAACCTAAAGCTACAAACGAATAGCATATTCCAGGGATGATTTCATGTCGATTTGAGGTACATCGTTTTATTCAAAAATGTCTCCTAAAGGAGCTAGGGCGCTTTGAAAATGACCCTGTGACATTGATTTTTCTAAAGTTTTTTAGTTTATGTTTTATTTAGCAAAACGAAACTTGAGTTATGTGTTAATTCTTACATAAGCGATCTTTTGATGTAAATATGAATTCTCAGTTGTAACCATTGGGGTCACATTTAGGGGAGTCAACTGATATGTTTAATAATATTTTTTATGTTTTTGACCTTTAAGTATTTTTATTATCAAAATCGAAAACTTCGGAGAATTTGTGGTTAAAAAGGTGCTCTTATCCCAAGTTGCTAAAAGCGAGAAAAATTAAATTATAATTTTTTTGTTTTATCTTTGCATAATTACAAATTCTCTGCTAAATTTACTAGTGGCTTTAAAAAAAAACATACAAATTTAAACTAATCGTTTTTTTTTAAATCCTGATAGTAAATTAAACAAGGACTGTGTAAATTTGTAATTATGCAAAGATAAAACAAAAAAATTATAATTTGATTTTTCTCGCTTATAGTACAATTTACAAGGACAAGGGTAACTTTTTCACCTAAAATACTCAGAAATTTTCGATTTCAGAAGATCAAAAAAAATATTATTGAAAATATCAGTTGACCCCCCGAAATGTCACGCTTATGGTTGCAAGTGACAACTCATTCTTACATCAAAAGATCGCTAATGTAAGAATTAACAAATAAAGTTTGGTCTTTCTGAATAAAACATAATCTAAGAAATTAAAAAAAAAACTGTCAGAGCTCCCTTAGGAGGCATTTTTGGATAAGACGATATACCTCAGATCGGCATGAAATCATCTTTGGAATATACTATCTTCTTCTAATAAACGAGGGTCCTTAAGAGCATCGTTACGAAGATACAGGGTGTTAAAGTTTTATTAAAATATAAAAAAATCAATAATATCTTTGAAACCGCTTGAAAGGTCGAGGGAGGACATTTCGGACAATTTATTTAAGTTAATTTCATTTAAAAAAATTTTATTCTCAAGTTTGAACTGAAATAACACGTTCCATCTTGTTGAGATAACGATTCTAAAACGTGCATCTAAAACGACCAGTGGCATACCATACTTTTCTTCAAAAGGATGAACCGTCATTGCGGTAGGCACGCCTCTGGTGGAACAAAAAAAAAATTCGTTTAACAGAATCTTGGCTACTCGTTAGCTATTGACATCTGTAAAATTTTATTAAAACCTTTCAAGCGGTTTAGGAGATTTTTTTTTTAATTTTTTTTATAAAACTTTAACACTCTGTATCTTCGTAACGATGCTGTTAAGGACCCTCATTTATTAGAACTTTTTTTCTTAAAATAAGGCCAGCACACACCTCCTGAAGTTTGGCAAAGTACTTTTGAATCACCCTGTATGTATATTCTCTGTATCTATATTATAGAACAACCAGAACAACTGCACATGCTATTTTTGTTGCACTAAATATCATTACATTTGAGCATCTGCGTAAAAAGGTAGATTGCAGTAGATACATAAACGGGATTGATCGCAGGCATTCGACTGAGTTATACGGCCGACAAGTGCATCGATTGAAATAAACCCATAAAAGGGCGAAGCGAAAAAATTAAACCAATTAAAACAGAACCACATAACCGCAGAAAAAATACCGCAGCCCCTTATTACCAGCCATGTTATTACTTTCCTTGAAATACCTATAACAGTGGCACACAACCTAACAAAACAATAAACGCATACCAGTGGATGATGGTGGTTGTAGCTGGTACTGGTCGGTATGCAAAGCAGCAGTGAAGTAGAGCTTCTTTTTTCAGATGTGATTTTGAGTTTGTTAAAACTTTATAGCCGAGACTTGTCAAAGGCGTTTGACCGCGTTACGCAACGTTGCGCACATTTCACGGCCGTTCGCCGCCAGTTTTTCTCCAAGTCGGTGACAAATTGTTACATCCTCTTCAAAAAAATTAACGATGTGCGCCTATGGTGTAGAAGGTAATTCAAACGCAATTACGCCAAGGTAAACCGAGTACTTATAGTTTTTAAGTTCGTTTTCCACAAACATATTTTAAGTGAGCAGTACTCCGGTCTACGGTCCAGTTGGCTGGTACAAATTAAAGAAATGAACGGAATCGAAATAATGGTCATCGTAAAAGTGTAGCTAAAAAAAAAGAGAATCGATTTAATTAATAGTCGCGTTTTAATTCCAGTTTTGTTTGTTTATTTGTGTGCGGTCGGGGTTGGTAGGTAGGTAGGTACGTGTACGACTTATACGAGTACCGGGTACTACACAGGATGCACTTAATTGCCTCCTCGGCGTTTGTACGATTAGTACTCGCAGCAAATCGGGTGACTGTTTGAATTAGCTCGGCCACTGTATCATTATGGCTCAAGACTGGCAGCATATATTTTAATGATACTGCGCTGGAAAATTGAATGGGTTTTGGTGTTGTTTGCGGGTTATGGGGAAGGCCGCTTTAACAGGTACTTGGCTGATTATTATCGTTTTCAAGTGCGTTGTGAATGTACAACGCAGAAAGATTTAAGTTAATAAATGGCCCATTATTATTAATAGCTTACCATTTAGTGGATCGAAGGGATAATTGTGAGGACAAACAGGGCGGCTAATAACTTTGGAATTGCTGGATTTGAATTGGCCGTTAAGTAAATTTTACTCGTTTTGTATACCACAATTTGTTTGATACCTTCAACTTATTTCACTTACGTTTATTGCCCTTGGTATTTTAGTCCGGATTCGTAAGTACATATTCTGGGTTTTTTGGGCTCGTGGTGCCCGTGGGCCCTTTTCTTTACCACCCAAAGAACCATCTGCAAACCTAAGGACGGAAATTCCAGTTGTAAAGGCCCAAGAGGTGACGAGAAAACGTTTTCCTATACTATACTGAAGTAAAGTAGAGTTCGTGCTTATTTGGTACTTGTCAACAATGGAAGCTAAAAACACTCCAGAGCTATAACCATAAACGAATATTTGGGTCGGAGTGGGCATTTCTTGATTAGACTGGCTGTTATTATTCTAAATGGACCCTTAGCTTATTATAAATCTAGGCTTAACTTAAGAGATAACTACCTGTATACAGGGTGACCGTTTTCCGAGTTTAACCATGGAGATCTCGGTTATTTGAATATATACGAAGAAGGTTAACTCAACTCAAGTTTTGAAGTTAGGGGAAAGTTCAACGACGCATGAAAACGAACCGACGCGACGTTTCGTTTTGGCTGCATGAAAACGATACGTCGGTTCGTTGTCATGCAACCATTATCAATTTAATTTTATTAATTATTGTCGTGGATTCTTTTATATCAGATTGCGATTTTCTTTGCAATTCTGCATGGGTTTTCGTTGATATGCGCCAACAAATATTATAGGCCCTTTTCACACTCCCCCGATCCACCCGTCCCTACTCCGCCTGGGCCCTCATTCCCTCCACGAGTTGACCCGTCTCTAATGAAGGAGAGTATCCCATCTCAGACTCGGAAGCTTCTCTCGATGAAGGAAGGCGGCTCCACAGTGGGTGCTGAGTGGACCGTCCACCATTCCTAGGAGGTACATGTGTCTGTTTAGTCTACAGTGCCTAGTGAGGATTCCTATAAGGTCTCCCAGGCACTGCCGACTTCTCTCAAGTAGCCACGAGGCCTTAGATCTATGCGGGTTAGGGTAGATTTCCTTGGTCTGTCTACATATTCCTGACCAGTTTGTCCTTGTACTCTCCCATGCCCACTCATTCAGAGTGTGAGAGACGTACCTATTGTTACTCCTAGACATGGCTCCGGTCCAGTAAAGCTCGTGTGGGAACCACGCTTGGCCAGCAATGCCCCTATGTCCAGGAACCCATCCCAGAGTTACCCTTTTTGTTTCTACCAGTGACTCTAGAGCAACCCTGTAGTCCTAAACAAGCTTTGAACTCGTCTTGTTCCTGCAGATGGCTCGCAGGACCATCTTCGCTTGGGCGAAAGCGGAAAGCTTTCGCCCTCTTCATGGCTGCTTTGTACATCCCGACTCCTGACGACTGTGAAACTAGCCATTCTTGATCCGTCTGTATGCCATACCTGAATATTCTCAGAAGGTTGCTGAAGCAGCTCTTCTTTGAATTCTTCTTTTGTTGGGACGTTTATCCTAAATGGTTGTTTTAGTGTCAGCCGATCTCAAGGGCGCCCCTCCTGCGACAGGACAATTGAGATGTCCCGCTGGATGAGGCTGGCGATCTGCATGTGACCGCTTTCCATGACTGTTTCCTTCGACTGGCCGCAGCAATCCATCCTCCTGCAGAAATCCATCTCCTCCCTCTTCATCCAGATTGGAAGCTCCGGCAGGCCCAGTAAGACATTGAGGGCTGCTCCCAGTATCGTTTTGAATGCACCCGTTATGGCTAGGCAGACTGTTCTCTGCAGTCTGGCTAACTTTAACGCACAAGACCTGTCCACCGCTGACCACCAGACCACGAACCCATAGAATAATAATACTCTTTACTTTTAAGTTAGATTTTGCTGATTTTGTGATGCGTTTGTTAAAATTTCTTGATAAAGCCGGGTCAGGATATTTTTGGCTCGCGCAGACTTCACACTTTTTCATAGTTTTGTGGGATTAGGCTGAATCTTCAAACACTACAAAGAATAGCCTGCTTGATTGGTAGTGGGTACGCAGATTACCTACCTAATCAAACCACCTAGAAGTTTAATCTTTGTAGTCTGTCTGATTTACATTTAAAAATGCCATGTTGAAGAGCAAAAAGTGATTGTGAAGAAGTGTAAGTTATTTTTAATTTAAGCTCTTTAAATTAAAACTAGAAAAAATAAATACGTTTTTTCAAAATTTTGATCTTTTTTGCAAATATTTCCGAAACCACTCTAAATTTTCGAAATTTGAAAACGTATATTTTATGGACTTCTAATTGCGTGGTTTTGCGTTTAATTTTAACTTCTTCGTATCTCTTCAAATAACCGAGATTGGGGTAACCGAGATAAACGGGGTACTATATAAACCGAGATACCCCATGAGGGGGTATTTCGGTTATTGTATAGTTTACAAAACTAAAATACTTTAGTATAATGTAACTATTAAAATACACACGCGTAAGGCCCAGTTGTCCAAGTTTAGTTAAACTAAACGTTTAAAGTATAACAATATTTTATTATCACATCGCGATATAGTTATCTATGTTAAATCCATAGTTTAAACTTCAGGTAGGGTTTAAACTGGAGTTGAAAAAAGAACCCTAAGAGTGGGATAGTCGAATGGTACTCACAAAAGTACATATGAGAACAAGACCGGAGTATAAATTAATTAACATCAGTCGGCATTGGCAAATTTCATTAAATTGTTTTAGTTAAGAAACAAGGGTTCTCTGCTTCTTCTTTGCTGTAATAAAAAATATAACTCAAACTGTCCATATTCCTTCGCATAATGTGGTAGAGACCTATTAGACTAGACACCATGGCCCTACGTAACAGAACAAGGCCTGTTTCCAAAATGTGCAACATACTCTTTCTACACTAAAAACTGTGATAAGGTTATCTCTCTTGTGGTACCTTTTCCTTATATCAAAACAAAGATCGAAGCACTTTTCATTGACGTTGGCCCAATGTCGATGACAAAGATAAAATATCGGAGTTCTTGAAGACAAAAGATTCAAAATGATGACGCCCTTCTTCTTGTTGGACATCCTCCATTCGGGAAATTCACCTCCAGCTCATGATTCTTGAGAAAGAACGAATTACAAAGGCAACGACAGCAGAATTTCAAGAGCAATTAGTTCTTTTTTATCCTCGAATAGACTGGGTTTTTTTTTAAGAATTTGATTGAGAGTAACATTCAATAGTTTTATCGTTTTCACTACAAAATCCCATCGCAACTGTATTTACCATATGAAGGGAAAACCTAAATAACATTATACATATAATTGAGGGCATGAAGGATAAAGTTTTTAAGAGTCAGTATCATATCATTTTAAGCAGCATTAACTCTACTGAAACTTCCTTCAAAATAATGTGTTTATGGGCCCAGGAATCCAATACTCCAATTCCGAATCCGACCGAGAAAGGATTATTACCTATATACCAATTTGGAAAGAAAATCTGGTTTATGAAGAGAAAATTTGACTGATTAAAGGTAATTTAAACAAGCATGATGCAGTTAAAGTAGATATTGTGTGTACCTTCACAGTTTTGACTTTTACCAAAATATTGCCTTAATGAGTACCATGGTCAAGATTGGGAGCTCTCCAAAAAAGTGGTCAGACCAACCATGCTAAAATCCACTATTTTGGCTTTCCAACCATACAAATCCCCCGGGAAGGATGGTGTGTTCCCGGTACTACTACTACAGGCCATAAATCGCTCAGGCCAATCACTCTAACCTCGTTTCTGCTGAAAGGCTTGGAAAAGCTGCTAGGCCTAGACATAAGGGAGGGAGTGCTAACAACGTACCCCCTTAATACGGAACAGAACTAGCACTCCACAACTTAGTGGTGAAAGTCCAAGATACCCTGGATTCAAAGGGTGTCGCAGTTGGTATTTTCATAGACATCGAAGGGTACCTTTAATAATGCACCTACAGACTCCCTCCTCAGCACCAGTAAAGCGCGAAGGATCGAACCAACAATAACCAACTGGATTCGCAATTTATTAGAATCCAGACTGATCACTACATCATTAAATAATAACACTATCAGATTCACAACAGCGGGAGGTTGTCAACAGGACGGAGTCCTTTCACCACTCCTATGGTCCCTACTAGTGGGCGACCTTCTCATTACTTTGGAACTATGGGGAGTCAAGGTCCAAGCAAGCGACATCGTTATCCTTATAAAAAACCACCCACACCAACAAATCTCTAGCACGTTGCAAGAGGTGCTGGCTGTTGTACACAGCTGTTTAAAGGAAAACTTAGCAATAAACTCTAGGAAAACGGTTATTGTGCCATTTACCCGAAGGAAGAGGCTGGATTAGAGTGCCTGTAATGAGAGTGTGGTCATAAGGACTTGTCCGCCATGTTTTTTCCAAGATTAACATTGTTCTTATGGGCGAAAGCCTTCAAATGATTTTTTTTCAGACAAACGATGAACTATAATTCTTTCTTCCTACTAATAAGTAAACGCTTTAGTTGAAGATACATTATGAGCAATTGAGAATTGTTGAACAATTCACAAATTCCCACAACAACCCTTTTAAGTACAGATAATTTTTGAATATCTCTCGACTTTTAGATGACGTTTATCCATCATCGAGTTGACGTACTGAGTACTGACAGCCGACGGAATTCCATATTGCTCTTAGAGTATTCTTGTGCTTAAATTCATATTGAGGAAACAAAGGACGGGTATATTCCTAGGGCGTAGTAGGGCCATAACCCGAAAATGCATCAAAATGCCATATACCATATATGTCAATCTGACCATTTGGAACTGACTTTGGAAAAAACATGGCGGCACCAATAGAAAACGATACCACTTTATGGCCACACTCTCATTACAGGCACTCTAGGCTGGATTTCTTGAAAGCGCCATCTTTGTTCGGGAAGACAATCCCGTTTACCAATGAAGTAAAATTTCTAGGAGTCATCCTGGACAAATCACTCACTTGCAGTATTGAAGGCCTTGCAGTATTGAACATGGTCCCCGACCTAATGGCATCAAAATGTACATTGGACACACGCTACGTCATCAGGGTTCCCTCACGGGCAGATTGGGACGAACGAGGCGAAGATCTACAACTGGCAGGAAGTACCTGGTACGCTGACGGATTCAAAACCGACGAAGGGGCTGGCTCCGGAGTGTACGGGAGATCGGATGACATCTACATAGCAGAGAGCCTGGGCCGATTCACCACAGTGTTGCAGGCAGAGAGAGATACATGCCAATGAATGTGTGTGCCCGACACCTATTAGAGGAAGGAGGACACAATAGATCAGGTTACTTCATTAAAAATCTGGTCGGTTAATCGGGCAGCACTTCTAGCGCTTATGCCTTTGCGCTGCAATTCCAAAACTGTTTGGAGCTGCCACATGACTCTGAACACCCTATCGCAGGAGAACAGCATCACACTAGTATGGATCCTGGGCCATCGTGGTCACGAAGGCAATGAGAAGGTCGACTTTCTAGCTAGGAGGGCGACGGGTTCTGCATTCGTAGGCCCGGAGCCGGTACTGGGAGTCTCATGTCTCAACTTCAAAACTGGAGCAATGCCAAATCCTAAGACTGGTGGGAAAACCTACCCGGACTATAACAGTCCAAAAAAATTATCACAGGGCAAACGCCCAAACATTCCTCAGACTAAATAGGAGACAAATCAGAGTGCCACTTCACTGTACACAGGACATAGATACCTAAGAACTCACATGCACAGACTCGGACTGTCCGAAGAGACGTAGTGTCGGGTGTGCTTGGAGGACGACCAGACAGTTGAGCACGTCCTATGTGACTGCATGGCTATTGCCAGATCGATTTACTCACTGTTCGGAAACACGATCATTGAACCTCAAGATGCAAACGCACTGTCGCCCGGGAGACTCATCAGATTCGTTGAGGGTCTGGGCATAACGGGTGACAACTATTGGAGCTAGCAGGGACAAACCTTGCTTGTAACACTTCGAGTGAGCCCCAATAGACCGCAGGTCGCGGTGGAGGACTGTATAAGTCCACTCTCATGGAATACAATACAATACCATTGTCAGTAAGAAAGTAGCTGAACAGGAAAAATTATATAAAAACTCTGTTCGATCACATGGCTTGAAGACAAGATTCAACGTCGCCTTATTTTTAGGGCACTTTTAAGGTTTTGCACTTCATTCCGGCTTTACTTATCAAAACGTACGATTTTGAAATGTAGTTTCAAGCGAACCAAGTAACGGTACAAGCCGAATACGATAAATCTGATGACGTTTTATCCATCGATATTATGTGAGGGTACCATAACTTAAGTCCAGCGTCCAGGCAAACGCCCTCTTAATCCATCACTCCAAATCGGCAAGACATCCCGCACGACATACCCACAGTATGCACATTCTCCTCATGATATTCAGATCGAGATAAGCCAGTTGGCCCCAGACGAAACAGGGCATTTTGCACTCCTGACAGAGATGCATTACGACCTTTATTTCAGGACCAAATTATCCGTTCGAGCTTGAAAGAAGAAGAAAAAAAGACGCGGAACGCGATGCAGGAAGATTGGTATGCACCGTTCCGCCCACTGAACTCAATTCTTTCCGTTTTGCATTAATCGGGCGCATTGCTTTTTCATATCGAAAAAAATCAATTAGGGTCACGGACACATAACAAAACGTAGTAAATGAGGCGTCTTGTCTGTACAATAATATCACGACAAAAATTTGGGGTCAAAGAATTGCAGTAGCTGACCGCAAACCTGGGGTTAGCTACTGCATACAGCGCGCGATCATCGCCCGCCCATTTCTAAGAATGTTGCAATTTTAATTATTCCTTCTTGTGACCATAACAACAACAATGCGGCAATTTCCGAGAATTCTTCCGAATCTCTGGCTTCATAAGAGAGGAATATTAATCCGCCAGAAAAAGCGGAATTTAATTAAGGTTTTATTGGAACCCCGAAGCTTGTATGTGTTTTCTTGTTATGTTTGAGGCGCGGGTTCGTTAAAAAAACTCGTTTTAACGCTACGAAGATCCCACAATCCCAAAAAAGGTAAAATGCTGTTTTGAGCGGTGCCAAAATACGAAAAAACCAACCCGCCTGGCGTGCATAATTATGCAGATAGATAAAGGTGGTTTTGCTTTAACTTTCGGACCAAAGTCACGTACGTATTTACCGGTTATTAAAACTCTTGTTGCGCAGAAATCATCAAGGGAATAAACAATTTTATTTTTGTTTACGTGAAACAACCCCCAGACCATAGAAATGTCAATATAATAGAACTGCCTTATCAATCAGCAGTTCCGAATAAACCTACCACAAACGCGTCATAGCCAATAGAACACAAATGATCACATAGAACTGCAAGAGAGTTGTTGCTTTTGCTCTCTTTGAGTAGTGTTTTTATCTACAGGGTGGCCCATCGAAAAGGATCTTCCACGTTTTTTCTTCAATTGGATACATACATAAAAAATCCAAGGGATGGTAAGCATTGCCCTTGAAATTTTAAATTAAAAGAGTGGTCGCAGGCAGTCATCGAGATGTATTTACTTTCATGTCATTTGGTCAAGCTTTAATGTAAGCAAAATGGTGTTCATTCTCCTGTCAGGTTAGATAGAGGGGTTGAAACTGCCCAAAAATTTCCTTGCTCTCTCCAAAAAACAAAAATTGACGTGTGTGAGCGACATTCAATGTATATACACAAATAAAAGAAAAACCAGGGGATCCTTGTCGATGGACCACCTTGTATATCTCAGACTCATCACTAATCGTGTCGCCAAAACGTCATCTAAAGGGCTGCACACACACAAATTGATAGCTTAATGTTACGTAATTACTGAGGCTTCTTTAAAAGCTGTACCGCAGTTATCTTCAATTTAGTTTGGGTCTAACTGTAATAGTTAAGCAAAGGTCAATATTTCGGTACCATTGTTCCTAAGGCAGAAGTTCGCAGCATTGTCGCCTAAGCTATTCGAGCTCTGTTGGGTCGAATTAGGTAGAATCACTAGTCGTTGGTTCGTGACATAAGTAACGTGGTGATGGGAATAAAGTTTGGATGGTTTAGTCAACGGGGATCGTATTCTGTTTGTCAGGTAAAAACATTTTTATGTAACTAAGAGAGGGTTTTTATCACGCAAATTCATGAGTTTATTAGTACTCTATGTATTCATGTTAAATAAGGTTTACCTACAAAATAACACAATTAATAAAACATAGAAATATTCTGGGAAAACAGTTGCTAATATCATTACTAATTTAAAAGTTTGTTTCATTGTAGTAATCTTTAGGCGTAGGTTGCATGAGCTGGTTTGAGCACCCAGAAAACAATTTACCTGAAAACACTTTTCAAAGCTCAAACATGTCTTTTGTAGCTATATAGATTAATTCAAATTTATCATAAGAATCATAAGAGGGTCGGGAATCTACGAGCTCGCTTAAATTGGGTTTTAAGCTTTCCTAATTGCGGTTTTTAAATGTACAAAATTCCGACTTATTCAAATTCCGAAATATTAAAAAAACTAAAGTTGTAACGGGTGGTAGTTTTTAAGATCCAGCCTCGTCAGAGTATCTACTACCATCTATTATGGTAAATTCATCTACGGTACATTTTTTTATTAAAGTCTGATTTTTTGCTTTTAAAATTTGTTTCAAGTAACATAATTTTTGAGTAACAGACGGTCATAATTGTTTCTACAAAGGCGTAAAAGGGCCAACAAGATTTCTTTTTTCTAAAAGTCCGATTTTAAAGTCGGGAGTTCAAAGTCGAAATTTAAGTAAATTCCGAGTTTAAAGTCGAAATTCAGTTAAATATCGAGTTCAAAGTGGAAATTTAGTTAAATTCCGAGGTTAAAGTCGGAATTTAGTTAAAATCTGAGTTTAAAGTAGGAAATTAGTTAAATTCCGAGTTCAAAGTAGGAATTTAGTTAAATTCCGAGTTCAAAAATTTCTGATTTCAAAACTCAGAATTTAATTAAATTAGCCAACAAGATTTTTTTTCTTAAACTGCGACTTTAAATTCCAAATTTAATTAAATTCCGACTTTGAACTCGGAATTTCGCTAAGTTCCTACTTTGAACTCGGAATTTAACTAAATTCCTACTTTGAACTCGGAATTTAACTAAATCCCGACTTTGAACTCGATATTTAACTAAATTCCGGCTTTAAACTGGAAATTTAATTAAATTACGACTTTAAACTCTGAATTATCTAAATTCCGACATACCTAATTTAAAATAGGTAAATTTTGACTTTACTAAATTCGGACTTTGAACTCGAAACTTAACTAAATTCCGACTTTGAACTCGATATTTAACTCAATTCCGGCTTTAAACTGGGAATTTAATTAAATTATGACTTTAAACTTGGAATTATCTAAATTCCGACTTACCTAAATTAAATTGGTTAAATTTCGAATTAACTGAATTCCGACTTTAAACTGGGAATTTAATTAAATTCAGACTTAATTTAAATTAGCGAAATTTCGACTTTACTAACTTCCGACTTTGAATTCGGAATTTAACTAAATTCCGACTTAAAATTCGGAATTTAACTAAATTCAGACTTTGAACTCGGAATTTAACTAAATTCAGACTTTGATTTATTAAATTCTTAGTTTTGAATTTGAAATGAACTTTAAACTCCACTTTAAACCGACTTTGAACTCGGAATTTAACTAAATTCCTACTTTGAACTCGGATTTTAACTAAATTCCTACTTTGAACTCGGATTTTAACTAAATTCCGACTTTAACCTTGGAATTTAACTAAATCCCCACTTTAACCTTGGAATTTAACTAAATCCCCACTTCGAACTCGATATTTAACTGATTTCCAACTTTAAACTCGGAATTTGCTTTTAAATTCCGACTTTGAACTCGAAATTTGACTAAATTCCGACTTTAACCTGGAAATTTAACTAAATTCCAAGTTTAAAGTCGGAGTTTAGTATGGCCGTTATCTAATTTAAATTAGGTAAATTTCGACTTTACTAAATTCCGACTTTGAACTCGAAATTTAACTAAATTGCGACTTTGAACTCGACAATTTAACTCATTTCCGGCTTTAAACTGGGAATTTAATTAAATTACGATTTTAAACTCGGAATTATCTAAATTCCGACATACCTAATTTAAATTGGTTAAATTTTGACTTTACTAAATTCCGAATTTAAACTGGAAATTTAATTAAATTCCGACTTAATTTAAATTAGCTAAATTTCGACTTTACTAACTTCCGACTTTGAACTTGGAATTTAACTAAATTCCGACTTTAAATTTGGAATTTAACTAAATTGAGACTTTGAACTCAGAATTTACTTACATTCTGACCTTGAACTCAAAATTTCACTAAATTCCGACTTTAACGGACTTTAATTATCTCGGAATTTAATTAAATTCCGAATTTTGAAGTCTTAATTTTTTGATCTCGGAATTTAACTAAACTCCGACTTTGAACTCGATATTTAACTAAACTCCGACGTTAAACTCGGAATTAAACAAAATTCCAAGTTTAAAGTCGGATTTTAGTTAAATTCTATGAAGGTGTCAAAGGGCCAACAATTTTTTTTTCTCAAATTCTGACTGTGAACTCCGAAGTTAACTAAAATCCGACCTTATACTCGCAATTTAATTAAATTCAGATTTTGAACTCGGAATGTAACTAAATCCCGACTTTAAAATCGGTGTTTAAGAAAAGAAAAATCTTGTTGGCCCTTTTACGCCTTCTTAGAAACAATTATGACCGTCTGTTACTCAAAAATGATGTTACTTGAAACAAATTTTAAAAGCAAAAAAATCAGACTTTAATAATAAATTTACCGTTTTAGAAGGTGCTAAAATTTCTGGCTAAAAAATTAAAGTTTATTTATCTATTTATATCTAACAATTGAATTCAAAACCTAGCTTTAAGGAATGGAAAATTTTGCATGTGTCATCATTTTTAAACGATTTTAAGTCACAAAACTAGACTTTTTATTATTTTCGAGCGATTGTCATGATTTCCGTCAATAGCGTTTTTTTTTTATCAATTTTGATAAAGAAATCGGAACTTAATTCTAAATTTCTCTGATTTTTAGACGATTTCAGTCAAACAATTTTTTTTGTGTCCGAATATGAAGGTTTTTTCCGTAAAAAGCCGTCCATCTACGTAAGACATTTTTGAAAACTTGTTTATTTTAATAAATGCTCAATTAAGATGAATTGTTACAAGATTTTAGTACTTTTGATAGATGGGTAGTGGATACTCTGACGAGGCCGGATCTTAGATCCACCAGATCTCTGACCACCCGTTACAACTTTAGTTTTTTGAATATTTCGGAATTTGAATACGTCGGAATTTTGTAAATTTGAAAATCGCAACTAAGAAAGCCTAAAACCCAATTTAAGCGACCTCGTAGCTCTTATGATTCCCGAAATATCAATGATGATGATCCAATTTGTATTAATCTGTATAGTTATAAAAGATATGTTTGAGCTTTGAAAAGTGTTTCTTTTTAGCCACATATGTAAAGATGACATTTCTGTCTTTTTAAAATCTTGGAAGTGTCTCATTACTGGTCTAAAGTCGGAATTTAATTAAATTCCGAGCTTAAAGTCGGAATTCAGTTAAATATCGAGTTCAAAGTGGGAATTTAGTTAATTTCCGAGTTCAAAGTAGGAATTTAATTAAATTCCGAGTTCAAAGTCGGAATTTAGATAAATTCCGGGTTTAAAGTCGGAATTTAGTTAAATTCTACGAAGGCGTAGAAGAGCCAATAAGATTTTTTTTTCTTAAATGTCGACTTAAACTCGGAATTTATTTCAATTACGAATTCAGATTCGGTATTTAGTTAAATTCCGACTATAAAGTCGGAATTTAACGGTTCAAAGTTGGAACGAGTTCAAAGTCAGAACTTAGTTCAATTCCGAATTTAAAATCGGAATTTAGTTAAATTCCGTGTTCAAATTCTAAATTTAGTTAAATTCCGAGTTTAAAGTCGGAATTTAAGAAACAAATCTTGTTTTACCTTCTACGCCTTCGTATGTTTCCAAATAATAAGAACAAACAATTTTTTTTACTTTAAATTCTCTAAAAATTATGACTCACATAGTTTTTGTCGTCTTTTAAACCTGAGTTTAAACTCAATTATTAGAGGAAAATCGATAAAATATATTGGATTTTTTAGCCAAGAATTTCAGTATCTTTTAACAGGGTAAAATTTTAAACTTAATTTTCGATTAAAAGACTGTCACAATCGTTTTACATTTCTTACGGTAACGTTTCCGAACAAAGATAGACGGCATTTTACGGGAAAAACGTTCATGTTGGGACACCCTGTATAGGCGTCAGGCTACCCTTACCGTATCGTTAGCGTCATAATAAGGTGTCATATGATTTTTAAATATTAATAATAAATAGTAAATTTTTTGCAGTTTTAATTATGTCAAATGCTGTGATAATAACAATGAACGTATTTAAAGATAAAATTATTTTCTTTATTTGTCCAAAAAAAGTGTACATAATTTTTCCCCTAATGCTAACATTTCGCAGCCAGCAAATGAGAGTGCTGAAGAGGGCAAATGGAGAGGAGGTCGATTACTTCCTAGTTCAAGCAATAACAGGACCAACAGTGTCCAACACGTTTCCCTTTATTCTCCATGAGAATCCCTAGGGTCTCTTTCTCAATATCGTCCCAAACCAAATCCATTTCCAGAATTAGATTTTCTACACGCAAGATCCGAAGATCTGGCGGCATCATTCTCTGTGCTTCTCTGACTTATTATTTCAAAACGCTCTGAGAGCATCTGTGGGTGTGAATGTTTTTCCCAGTGACCCTAACGATCGGTAGTCACTGTTGCTCACTTTTATCTGGCCCTTTGTGCAGAATCTTTTTTAGTTTTTTCATAGTGAATATGGCTAAGTTCACACTAGCAACACGCAACTTTGTCCTTCTTTAACCGACCGTATGTGAAAAGCCGAAGTGCTGAGAAGTTCATGAACGTCATGGGAGAGTAGGTGCCCCAGCCCTGTTTGAAATCCTCATAGACTTTACAATTCACATCAGACACAATGAGGCATTTATAATAACTAAATTGGTAACATATCCTTCAACCTTAACGTACAGCAGTGCCCAAAGTCCTCCATATCTCTTTTTCCTCCCGACATTCACCAGGCCCTGATTGCCTGTATGAAATAAAAATGAAACAACATTCGAGAAAGAGCATATTAAAGTGGGACGGTCATAATTTCCCATTATAAACCAATCTGACCCATCCTCGTTTAATAAACATGAGCCTTTGTGCTGTTACGAATAAAGAATGTAATCGATCCATCATATTAAAATGCGCACCGTGTGGTTTGAGCCTTAAGACAAGGTTCTGACAAATAAGCTGGTAGAATTTGAATATCGCCTGCTACGACGAGTTGCGTAACGCTCCTTCCAACCAAATGGGTGTTACGGAGATACTTAGATATTAATTAGATTATGTTAATCTGGAAATGTGTCTTGTTCTGTCAGGTGTATTGACATTGGGTAATATCGACTGAAACAGGACGTCGCTGTAGGAAGTTCTACTTTAAAGATATAAATAAATAATATTGCAAAAAGTGAAGAAATCGGCAGCCTTTCACCGCAACCAGTCGACATTTTCAGCATCGTAGGCAAAAATCCATAATACATAAGCCATATAAATCAATAAATCAAAATATCGGAAGTCGGCTTTATTCGTGGTTAAAAAGTCGTCCAGTTGATGGTAAAATAACGTCGATTTATGGACTTGGGTTGCGGAATGCGCTCGTCGATCCGACAATATGAAAGTAAAACGATGAAAATGGGAATCACGTCTCATCGGGATAATAATGGTCGTCATTGGAACTGCAGTGAATCTGCCGGAATTGTTTTGAATCCCCTTTTTCGGCAACAACATCGATTATTTAATATCAAACTATGCGTTTATTAACCCTTACACTCTTTCGTAACTTTTTGTGTGACGCTGATCATAAAAGAATGTGAGCCTTTTACGTAATCGATATCAAAGTATTCATCACCCATTCAAGCATTTCCTTGGAATACTTCATGTAGTAGTAATTATTAACATAATTAGAGTAGAATAATGATTCGGCATATATAGCCAACTATAGTGAAAGCTTTCGGCATATTATACTATACATATACATCTACCTATCTACGACCGACAGAGAATTATATAAAAGAATTATCGTTAATTACATCGATATCGGTATAGATTGTAGTCGTCTCATTCTAGTTATTTCGTACTTTTACTTATTGTTAAAATACGGTGCTGTGTGAGACTGCGCTTCGGTAACACAATCACTGAAATTGAAACGTGAACTACAAATGACACTTGATTGCGGTGCTTTGCCCAAATAAAATCCATTTCATTTTTACTACCATAGTTCCTATAAAAAAAACATTTTGGTTTGATGTCCTCTACATGTTCTATGTCCATTTAATTATGATGCACCCTGTATATTCCAAGCATAGAGTCAAGATATAAAAGTTCTAAAAGAGATCTTACTTTTTGAAGTAAAAAAATTGTAAAGAGCGCCTATTTTTGGCAAGCAAAGTTTGAATTTCCGAAATTACTTACATAACAAGAATCAAGGCCACCCTGAGAAAGAATTATTTGTTAATTGCTGAATTAGAACTAAACTGAGGAACATTGAACTCGTACTGTCAAATTTTAGCATCAATGAATTACTCTGTGCGACGGAGATTTCAAGTACTTCTATAGTATAGTGTGCAACTAGTGTCGAAAATTGCACTTTTCACACGAGTGTGAAGGTTTCGACACGAGTCGTAGGCGAGTGATACTACGTCACAAGAGTGGGAAGAGTGATTTTCGTACGTGTTGCACAATATACTTTTTCTGCGACTGCGATTTTGCCTCATAAATGATAATTCGGATTAGAAAATAAACTGCTAACGGAATAGATCGATACAACAAAATTTTTGTAATTTTTGGGGGTATGTATCTAGGAAATGCCTTACCCGAAATTAAAAAACTAAAGAGATTTTGAAAGGTCGTTTCTTCTAGAATCACGGCGGGTGATTGATGTTAAATAAGTTATTCTCAAAAGGATATACAAGGTAAAGAAAAAAGCACTGCAAAATGGTTGCATTTCAACCCACTGGATTTGGTAGGTAGCGTAATTTCAGAACATTCATTGTTATGACATTTAATGGCGTTAGTTGGCATCTCGAGACATGTTCGCCAGTTTTCGGTTTTTTAGCCTACAAAATAAATTACAGGGGTTTTTCAAAAAGTTGACTCTCTTTTGTAAGTCACCCAGTATCGCGAGAATGCCGCAGCCGATTTTAATAAGAAAAATGATCTCTAAAAGATAACTGGCTGTAAAATCAGCGACGTAGACTCATAGTTAATAAAACAATTTTATTCCATTTTGTACAAGGATGGTAAAAAATGTAATAAAAAACTGATTAAAATTTTGTTTACTACAAATGACACAAATGACAGCCGTCATGACTTGATGTCATGACGGGAGCCTTAACTTTAAGGCTCTATTTGTAATAACATTTAAGAGCTATGGTCGATATCTCGGGACGGTTTTGGCCTTTTTTTGTTAATTTGCCTACTAAATCAGTTACAGGGCGTTTATAGAAAATTTGAACTTTCTTGTAAGTTACAATACAAAGTATCCTGGAATTAACTGGGAAACCCCTAGGCAAAAATAGGGTACAATGTTCATACAAACATAACCCGCAAACGCTTCGTCTCCGAGATACAGGGTGTTGAACTTTTTTTATTTTTTTCTTTATAGCTATTAGAGTTTTTGCGATATTTAACTCATTCTTTTTTTAATATAGGTAACCATTTTTTATCTACATCGTTGGATATATCAACCCCTAGCCAAAATCGACAGGGTATTATTTTTTCTCAGGTTGTATTTTACCCTCACAAACTTTTTTATAGCACGCCACTGATTTTGAACCACTGAACACACGTTTTTTCTCAAAAGTCTGAATTCCCTATTCAATTTAGAAACTTTCTTGCCTCTTGCATCCTTGTCTTATCTCCTACCGCTTTCGAAAAATTTACAAAAAGTGAATCGCTTTTCCATAAGTGACTCTTTTTCATCAGTATGTGGGAATTTAAATAGGAACTCAGAAAACAGACATTTCTTATGGAGAAATTATGTACATTCGTAAACACTTTTGCAAATTTCTCGAAAATGGTGGGAGATAAGACAAGGCAAGAGGCAAGAAAGTTTCTAAATTGAATAGAGAATTCAGACTTTTAAGAAAAAACGATCAGTGGCGTGCTACAAAAAAATTTGTAAGGCTAAAAGAGATACAACCCGAGAAAAAAATAAGACCCTGTCGATTTTGGCTAACGGTTGGTATGTTCAACGAGGTAGATAATAATTGGTTACCTATATTCACAATTTGAGTTAAATATCTCAAAAACTCTTAACAGCTATAAAGAAAAATTAAAAAAAAAACAATTCAACACTCTGTATCTCGGAGACGAAGCGTTTGCGGGTTATGTTTGTATGAATATTGTGCCCTATTTTGTCTAGGGATTTCCTAATTAATTTCAGGATACCTTGTATTGTAACTTACAAGAAAGGTCAAACTTTCTGTAAACGCCCTGTAACTGATTTAGTAGGCAAACAACCAAAAAACCGCCAAAACCGTCCCTAGATATTGACCATACCTTTTAAATGTCATTACAAAAAGAGCCTTAACCGATGTGCAATTCACAACAACAGCAACCTGAACGCCACCCCTAAACGCGAAACGCAAAGCTACCAACTTTTATGTTTCCCGTTTACGTTTGCACAGGTGCTTTCCTTTTTACCTTATAGATAACCAAAAATTATTTGTTATTAATCAGTCATTGGGATTTGACAATCAATATTCTGTCATAAAGCGGCAGAATGGAAGACCAAGAAATTGTAGACGAAAAACTGATTATAAGTTGAGCAAAAAAATATAACCAAATAGTCCAAATAAACTATAAACACTTCATTTAACAACATGCCAAATAAAATGAAACATAATCTGCCAGAAGTGCCGAATTTACGTCAACGTGAAGTTGAATTGTGAATCTGGAGAGTTCTTTAGCATTAACGTTTACGTTCACGTTCACGTTACCGTACGCGTTCCCGTCAATTGTGCACCGACCTTTACAAAAGAGCGTCAACTTTTTGAAAACCCCCAGTAATTTATTTTGTAGGCCAAAAAACCGAACACTGCCGAACACGTCCCGAGATACCAACTAACGCCATTAAACGTCATAACAATGAATGTTCTAAAATTACGCTACCACCAAATGCAGTGGGTTGAAATGCAACCATTTTGCAGTGCTTTTTTCTTTACCCTGTATATCCTTTGGCGAATAACTTATTTAAGATCAATCCCCTCCGTGATTCTAGAAGAAGCGACCTTTCAAAATTTCTATAGGTTTTAAATTTCGGATAAGGCATTTCCGAGATAGAAACCCCCAAGGCGTGTTCAAAGGAATCAGAAGCGTGTGTAAACTGGACTTTGCACACGCTTCTGAATGAGAGCGTGCGCACAATGTGCACTTCGTGCACGCTGTTTGCAATATGAGATTTTCAACAGTAGTTAGTAGTGCGCATTTGTTCATTTTCGAGGCAGTCGTAGAAAAAAGTGGTTACAGCACAGACTTATACCGAGATCAACATAACCTTCAAGTGGCCAAAAACTGGGGATATGTTTTACCGAGAAGTGAGGTCTGTTATAAATTCCAGCCCATACATTTAATTAGTAGCGAACTAAAGTATACTTTCTTTAAATTCCACAATTTGTTTCTATTTCACGCACCACAGTTTGTAGAAATACTCTGGTCGGTCTAAATAATTTATCTTAAGAAATTCAGGAAATATTCCTTATTGAAGGAGCAGTTGAAAAAATTCATCTTTCTTTCAGGGGGCTGGGAAAGCAAAATTTTCAATAAATTGCTACAGACTACCTATACAGATACTTGTAGTACCCGTTGTTCAGGTTAGAAAGAGTATCACACCAAAATTAACACTGTGCAACAGGATCTTTCAGAAATAATATCACCTTTATTGGTAGAGAAAATACAAACTATAAAAAAACCATTAAACCCATTATTAAGGAAAATAATAAACCCATCTTTAAATGATTGATGATAATTTAAACCGAGATCGCCGCCATTTTTAAGGTTCCCACTGCTAAAAAATCGTGGGAAAACTGTAAAACAGGAGGGTCTCTGCAGATGTAATATACTAGCTCTTTGTGATAAGCACATCGACCATATTGCTCTGACAAAAGACGAACTTGTCAACGAACTAGTAAGGCGTATTTATTTGAAAACGTCATCTAGTTGGATGTGAAATATTAAAAGAAAAGGATGAAAGAAAAAAGTCCATTTACTTTGATTATGTCATTTTTTTCTGTAAAAAATTCATAGCCTTCTCGATGACGTTTTGGAAATGTGTAGAAAATCTGTTTCTGGAAATGGTGGGATGGCCTCCTCGTTTGGGACGATATCTGGAGGAAGACACCCTAGGGAGGGACTCTCCTGGCGAAGAAAGAGAAATGTGTTAATGTGTTTATTTGTAATTGACCTCCATTTGCTCCCTTCGATCTTCCATTTCTGACGTCAAAGACCAACTTCTTCGTCCTTCTTTCTTTCTGCTACTTTGCCCAAACCTCCTCGCTTCTAGTTTTCTCTTTCTGCCAATTTTACCATCAACCTCATTTTTCTATTTACACATTTAACTTTACTAGACGTTTCCTGTATTGTCTTTGGTCATATATACTCATAGGCTCTATTTTACTAACTGAAACTCTCAGTTTAAACGTCTCCAGTATTTTTGCTATATGTACTCATCTACCATTTTTAATCCTTCCCTCTGGTTAGAATTACAAAATAATTGGAATAAAAGTGGAACTAACATAGAACTTTGCAGTACTCCACATGGAATGTTGTATATTTAATCCAAACATTCTATATCTTATTCTCGTTATGTTCATTTCCTTTTTCTTCAGCTAAAAGCTCGGTTTCATAATTGTTTGCTTAAAAATCTATCTTCAAAAATATTGCACCTACAGAACTTCCAATGTTGGGTGGTGAAAGTCGTAATCCCCCCCCCCCTTGCACATCTCCGAAGATGTTGAACCTACGGAACTTACGATGGTTAGAGGTAAAAGAGGACATCAAGAAGGAGAAAAAAACAGTTGGATTCACTGCGATCGATAGAGGCGTTTTTAAGTTACAGGCGGTCAAAGTTATTATACTGTGCTAAAAGTAGGGAGTGTTTATTTAAACGGGTCATCTAGTTGCCTAGAAAATGTCAAATGAAGCATGAAGAAACAACGATATTTACTGCGATTATGTCATCCTTTTTCGTCAAAACTTCATAGCTTTCTAGATGACGTTTTCTAATAAACACCTCTTATTTTCCATATCGATTGTGATTATGAAACTAAAAGCTATGCCTCATCTTGTTCAAAAGGGTCACATCAATATGAATTCCGGACCATCAAGGACACGAGAGCAATGAAAAGGCCGGCTCTCTGGCTAGAAGGGCGGCAACCTCGGCATTCGTGGACTACGGAATCAGTACTGGGGGTCCTCTATTTCCAAGTCAAAGCTTGAGATGGTTTAATGTGATTATTACCCGACCTTTTTCTAATTTCGGTTTTGGTGGTCACCTAAATAGATGGTGGCACGAACTGGTGAGAGAGGTGGACATTACGGAGAGAGATTGGACGGCTGTTATTTTGGGGACCCATCGTGGTTCATTTGTATTTTAAATAAAGTGTTTTCGTGATTGAACGTATTAGCTATTATTAAACCACATCTCCAGAACCCTCAATAAGCCGTAGAAGAACCCTACGTCCTTTTCTTGATGGACCTGACACTCTAGAGAGGAATCAAATGCATAAAGCTAAAGATGAGAAATGGAGCGATGGCAAGTTCGAGGGTTGCTAGAAGGGCCTATCAGGTCTAAATCATTCCAAAAGAATTATCACAGAGATGGCGATTAAATAGGAGACAAATATGAGTGGCTAGTGCACTCTACACCTTAGACTCCACATGTACTAGAGTTAGATGGTCTGAAGATGATAAACAGTCAAGCGTTGTTTTATTATCATCTAGACACTCATTGTTCAAATTCAGGATTATTGTACCTCAGGACATAAACGCAATGTCTCCTGATAAGCTAAGAAGAAGAGTAATTGAGTCGTGGGCCCCCGTGCGGCCTAGTCCCAGCCCACATCTCCAACATAAATCAGAGATTCCAGATTTTCCATTTTCTGGAAGAAAACGTCAGGTGTAAAAGGTGTTCTGGTTGATATGGGCTCTCCCTAGGCACTTGCGGTACAGAAAAGTGGCTGCAAAGATGTGCAAACTGTGATGGACGGATGGTAACTCATGAGGCAGATTCTTTAATTCTACAGGCGGAATTAAATAATACCACTGATAATCCGGCCATTATAACTAATGAGAGTTCTACTTTAGACCCTACTACTCCAGCAGTCATTCCCAAATGTATTAAATGTGATAAATGTAGGAAGTCATTCAACACCAATGAAGAAGTAGAGTTTCATGCTTCAAAACGTTGTCATGGACGTTTGGATAGGCTAAAGATAAAGGAGCAGATTGAAGCGGACAAATTGGCCAGAAAGCACAAGAACAATCAACCACTGAAAAAGTGCTGGCAGCCCTGGTAGAAAATAGTTTATTATACAACAAGCATTTAATGAGAGGCGTTAAATGCGACTTGAATACTATACTTTATCCACGACCAAGATTCCTGGTTTTCCTCAAATATGGTAGGTTGTAGGTGCCGCAAAGATATATCACAATTTTAATATCACGACAGGTTTGGTTTCGCTAATCGACGGCGCGAGGTTTGATGCGGCGGATAGATGACGTTCTAGTCGCCCGTGCATGTTCATTTCAATACTACGAGGGTGGACGATAAATGACTTTTTTGCCTATTTTGAAGTATTTTTAAATGAAAAGTACATTTTGTAGTGAAAAAGAGACACTGTAACGTACAATTGTCTCAATACATCCTAACAGAAGGATAATTGTTTGAATGAACCAGTGGTAACTACCGATTTCATCTTTCGGGCGGTTTACTTTTTGAGTTGCCAGTTGGCTACGACATGCTTCGTTTCCATGACAATTCATTATTCACTTGTGAATAATGTTCATTATTCACAAGGGAATAAAGATTACCATTAATCTTGAGAATATACAAGAATAATGTGATTATTATAGTGTGCTCGTGGATAAATGATTTTGTTTCATTAATTTATTACTGAACTAGTCCAATAACAGCAAAATGAATGAAAGTGTATATCGGTGTCTGCGTAGGGAAATAAAATTTGCTATTTGTACTATGTCCAAGGCCGACATAACACTTTCGTCATTTACACCTAAAAAGTGGCAAAATACTCGCACAGCCTTCAATTAATTTTGTCTTTCGCAAAGAACTACTAAATAGGAAGAAGGTTCATTAGCATTCATAAACGTTTGTACTACATAATATTCACATTTAGAACAACACCCAAAGGAATTTCTATCACACTTTCTACACAACTTTTAGAACTCTTTTACCAAAGGAATCAGTCTTCTGGGCTTTCAATTTTGCCTACTAAATCTAAGGATATAGTAGTTAGGGGCTTCTTCTATAGAATCTTGACATTCTTCATTTTGGTTGGAATTTAGCTGCAGAGCGTTGTTGTGACAAATGTCATATTTTCCATTGTAACTGATTACATGGTTTTTACATGTTTTCTGGTGTTGAGGGAATTCTGGGAAACACCTTCTTTCACATTTCTTCAGGATTATGTGAGAGAATTCCGATTGCTCGAGAAACCCGACTGAATATTTTGTTTAGAAGCAGGCAGCGTTCAGCAAATATACAAAGCAAGAAAAGTTGGACTTTTCAAATCATTTTTATATTCCAATCATTAAGTACACTTATTCAGTGTCTCTTCAAACAAACGAAAAATAAAATATATTCAATAAACCAGAGTAAATAGCAATAAATTATTTTAAGGCAAATTTAACAAAATTCATAGAAAGGAAGGAAAACCCAAAAATATGAATTTCAAGATAAAAGAAAATAAATAATGTGTTAAAAAACTAGTTCGACAATAAGGAGTGCAAGAATGAAAAGTGAAAAAAAAAGAGCAGAAAGAAAGTGACTTTCTGCCCTATTCTAAGGATAGAATAATTTGATTTATAGAGTTTAAAAAAAAGATACCTACACCTTACTAGAAAAACCCAGCAGTCTGCTTTCGTGGATCAATATCTCTCCCATCTGTTTATGGTGAAAACTGATATCAAAAAGTCACACACACTTGTTTAAATAAAAAAGTCATTAATGTTGACTTTTATAGTGGTTATAAAGAGATCTGGGTAGATATCAGCTACTAAACAACGTCAGTAAATAGTGATGAGAAAGTGTTAGATTCGAAAGCGCGCTTTGACATTTCCTAAAAGCAACAAATGCCGCCCTTTCACAGATAATGATCAGCAGAATGAACTCTAATCTAAATTACATCTGCGACTAGACAATGCGTACTGCTGCCGGTTCAGTACGCAGAACTACCTACTGTCGAGTTTGTTTCGCAACTTTCACTGAAATTACACCATGTACACCCGTGCGTATTAGTAGAGTTAGTACCAATTATTACATACCATCCCATCATTATGCCATCAGTACAGTTTAACAAAAACTCTGAAGTAAAACGACAAATTTAATAAGACACGTCATCAAACTCGATTAAGATTCATGAAACTCGAACCGCAAAGATCCGAATCAGATGCCGTAACACGGGATGCCCGAAAAAAATGATCTGGCCAAGATGTGAGCCCCAAAAAAAAAAAGAGCAAAAAACGGTTTTCGGCTGTCTCGTCCGATCGTTTTTTGAAAGTTATTTTGGGCGTGAAAATCTGAGAGAATGGAGGAATTTAGCTGGAAAAAGCCGAATCGAGGTTAAGCGATCGATAAGGATCAGGATGATGCTAAAAAGTTTCTTGGCAATTTTTAATTTCCACTCGTATAGTAACCTAAATCGTCATTCGGTCCCCTAAAGGTCAATTACGTCTTCTGATGGTTATATATTACTTATTTCGCAACGGTACGGCTCGGTACTAAGCTTGAATGTATGTTCACGTACGGAGTACGAGCCTCTCCCTGTTAACACACATTCCAAGTCTCGTTTTATACAATGTAATGTGGAAGGCTTATTATTATTACAACTTGCGTGAAAATGATGGCAATTTATAATATTTGGGTCGAAAATGTTACGCGGTCAGTAACGTGGCTTTTGCCTGTTTTTAATAACAGGCGTAGCGCACATGATCCTTAACATACATTTCAAGACAAATCAAAAGGTGGTTTACCTCCCTATTGCAACAATTATTGGGATATAAAATACGTCTAGGTCTTATCTTCACCTAAATATGTACTTATATCAAAACAATCTCGCTCAGGGAGGGTATAGTAGAGGAATCCTTAAATTTAAAGGAATCTTTAAATTTCATTCCGTTGCGCCGGAAGTTAATTGGCTTACAGTTAACAAAGGAGAGAATGACATTGGCAACATTGTATTTTAGACGAAGCAACTGACGTTTTATGTCGAATGTCGATTTTGACCAAAAACATTTTAGTAGTAGTCGAGTGGTTTATTTTTTTTTTTGGCTGTTCTGTTTGTATTTTATCATGCAATTTGTAGAAGTATGTCGAAAACCGATTCGTGACTGTCGAGAGGAAGAAAACGAACTACCAATTATTCATCAAAAGAGAAAACATGAAAACCAGATTTTCTATTCTTAGAGTTAAAGGCGCATTAAAAACTTGTGGAGCAAACTCGCGTTAGTCCTTAAGATACACCTTTTCAAGACAAATCAAAAGCTGGTTCACCTCTCTATTGCAACAATTATTGAGATATAAAATAAGTCTAGGTCTTATCTCCGCCTCAATGTGTATTTTAACTTACTTATATGAAAATATTATCAGAAAATAATGTAAATGTTTGTTTTTGAACGGAAATAAACCTCAAATATTTACTTAGCATCAAACTCCCATACAATATGGACGTAACCATATGCAGTTAAACGCACGTTTCCCTGTTTTGTTTGCCTTTAAGTTTAGATCGTTATAAAGTTTTATGTTTGCCATGCGTGCACCGAGTTTACTTTATTCCTTTTCCATTTGCAACAAGATGTCCCTAAAAATACGCAAAGTCCCATATGTAGACCTTCATCTCAAGACTCATAATTTTCGTATAACCACCAAAGGAACTAATTTCTTTGGACTCCATTAACTAACTCTAGATTAATTAATGAGGCATCATTAACTAACTCCTCATTAATGTCACTTGTTTTCAGGCTGAAAGATTAGCAGACTATGGAAGACTGCTCGGAGGGTCACAACCGAACCTGGACGGAAGACAAAGGGATTTGGATCGGATCCAAGATCTTTTTCCTCAGGATTATTTGGGGTTACACATAGCGGAGCCAAATTCTACTTACACGATCGTAAGTTTGTTTAAGCACTAAGTAATTAAACACTTCACACTTACTTAACACACACCACACACACACACCATCAGACAAACTTTCTCGGGTTGTTGACACATCGTCACCTGCGTCGTTTGTTATGCAATGTCACTTAGGACGTGAAACGTCTCTTGAGATGCTGATGATGGTTCTCGATGCAGGCACAAGTGTAATTTGTCAACCAGATAACCGTCCACTTATCGTTTTTAAAATTTTATAGACCTTTTTCTTTTGGTATTTTTCCACTTTTATTACATAGACCGAGATTGGATACGTGAGTGCGTCGTTGTCCAACGGGCGCGTTTACTGTGGGATTAGTCGGAATCTAACGCATAACTCAGTATTAGTTGCATTTTAAGATGAAGTTGTGTGGGATATACATTAATCGAGGGATATTTTATTTGTTGGTTTATAATTCAAGATGTTGGTTCGTTTAAAGTTATCATCTTTTAGTTATTGCTGCAGCTCTTGGCTTGGCGGCGTGTTGGTGACACGTAGGCCATAAGTGTCTTTTTTCTAGTATTGGTGATCGTCTACATGAAAAAGGTTTTTGCTCAATTTCTGAATAAATGTTTCCATTGGTCTTAGACACACACTCTATTAAGGCTTGAACTAATCAAACTCTAGAGATTGTTCTCTTCGAGGCTGAATCAGAAATAAAGCTGTTAAGACATACGTTTTTACCTAACTTAATATAAAAAAGTTAAATTAGACCCATACAAAACAGAACAACTGAAAATAAAATTAAGATAAAACTAGTTTCGGATACTGTGGTTACGCCTTCTAGTCAACTTTGGATTTTTTAGTGAAGTTAACCAGCGAGGAGGTACGAAACCTGATGGGTTCTGATTCGTCGATTTTTTTTCACAAGTAAATAATATAAATTTAATTAGGTGGTTACTGCTGTGTGCACGGTAGCAAACAGGATCTTGCATTGGTCAAGGTATGTTGCTGTTGTTAACTGCATCCTCGACACCAACTCAGAAGAAGCGAATTTCCTGCTGGAAAAACTTAACTCCATTTATCCCAAAATGAAGTTTACCTTAAAGCTTGATCACAAACGTTTTCTTATTTTTTTTTGTCTTAAATGTTACAAAACTAAAAACAGGTTTAGCGTCTCTACAAACATGGATCAAGCCATTCGAAGCACCCTGCACAACATTTAACATCCTAGTGTCTGCAAATAACTTCGAAAAGGTATTCATTTAACCCTTTCGGTTCTGACGGGACTTATATGTCCCATGGCATGTTGGTAAATCACTGATGGATACTTTGGCCAGTAAATATCGCTTAAGCTTGTCCCAATAGTGTCTATAGGCTATTTACTTGTTGTTAGTTTAGCGGTTGCGCCATAGATGTCATTGAAACCAACTTATCAGAACAAAACAATGTGTGGTACAGTTTAGTCACATGTTGAGCGACATCGAGTGCGGTTATGCCGCCCGTTTTTCTCCTAGAATTGTGCTAAAACTGGCCAAAAGTGATAAAGCAAGTTAGTGAACATGAATAGGTAAGCTTCTATCACAATATTATCTAATACACATGCCACAAATTGAATATGTACACTAGTAAAATGAAGGTGGGACATATTTGTCCCATTAGAAATTATAAGTGGGTTTATATGTCCCAACAGTAACAGAACTACGTACAACGTATTTGTCCCAATAGTAATATAATAAATTTATTCCACTAGACGGGACATATTTTTTCCACTAGTTACTAATAAGTGGGTTTTTTATGTCCCAACAGTATCCATCCTTATTACTTTTAGGAGAGCATTGACACAAAATGAACTCCAACAATGCATCGATAACTTAGACCTAGATTCAGAATCAGATCCATACGCTACTGATGAAGATTCTGACTATGATCCGTCTGATGATTCATCTCACGAGGACGATAATTTGGTCAGTAACGATGAGCATGCACAGGTTCAAGAAAATCAACCTCATGGAATCAAAAGAAAATTGAGTCCAGATCTAGTTCACGAAGGGGAACCGCAACAATCAGACATAGAAGATGAAGCGGAACCTCCTAATATAATATGGACTACGGTAGATAATACTTTTTTACCAAGGAAGAAAATTCCCGATGAAAAATCTCCCATTATTTTGGCTGACCTAAACCGGGCTTCTTCGCATCTGGACGTGTTTTTCAAGCTTTTTCCCAAAAGTTTGTTTATGTTCATAGCTGACTGCACAAACGAAAGACTTGACATTCTTAGGCGCGAGAAGAAAAATAAGCAAACAACTCCAAACACAGACCCGTATGAGATAATGACAGTTGTAGGATGTATGATGGTAATGTCATATAACCGAGTTCCTAAAGTTCATATGTATTGGTCACAAAATACATCATTGAGTAATGTTACTTTGAAAGCAGCAATAAGCAGAGATAGGTATTTGCTCTTGTCATCAAAACTCTATTTCAATAAACCTGAAAAACCAACTAATGCCGGAAAAACTTATTATGTGGACGAATTACTTAGTTGCATGAAAACATCATTTCAACGTACTCGAACGGATTCAACCTTTCACAGTATAGACGAAACGATGGTGAAATTCAAAGGCCGTTCGGCTATCAAGCAGTACATGCCAATGAAACCAGTCAAAAGAGGTATCAAGTTGTGGCAGCGTTGTGATTCTAAGACAGGATATGTGTATGACATGAATGTATATGCTGGAAAAGAAACTGTGCCAAAAGAGATTGCTGGAACTTTAGGGGAACGGGTAGTGAAGAAGTTGTGTGCTACAATAAAAGATCCGGATGTTGTCATTTGCTTTGACCGATTTTTTACTTCAGTGGAACTAATGAATAAGCTAGAATTTGCTTGTGTGGGTACCTGCATGAAAAATCGGAAGAACGTGCCAAAGTTTGAGAAACTTCACCAAAGGGGAGAATCACAGATCGTTTGTAATAAATTTGGTTCGCTGGCAATTTCTTGGCAGGATACCAAAGAAGTCTTGCTTCTTAGCAATTGCCATGAAGCAACCATAGTAAATGTTTCCAGAACAATGAAGGATGGTACAAAGAAAAATATTACGTGTCCAGAAGCTATATCCTTCTACAACAACTACATGGGAGGCGTTGATTTGGCTGATCAGTTTTCTGCGTTATATGATCCGAATCGAAAGTCGGCTAAGTGGTGGAAAAAAGTTTTCCAAAAGCTTCTAATGACTGCTGTTGCAAATAGTTGGATTGTATATCAGGAACTCCAACACAACAAAACACCCTTTATAGATTTTGTTGTAGTTCTGGCAGAGCAACTGACAGGTTATGGTAAAGAAAGAGCAAAATTTCAAAGAAAAGCTGGGTCAGGTATGAAACGTCTTCATTTGCGTCATAACTTCTAAGATATTTTTATATGTTTTAGGTAGGCCATCACTTAGAGCCAAAGGTATGTTCAACGTTGGGGAGCACTTGCCCAGGGAAGGAAGAACTAGACGTCGGTGTACTTCCTGCACAAAACGTAACATTGAAAAAAGAACACGCACTCTTTGTGTCGCTTGTAACGTCCCGTTGTGTAAAGATTATTTCTTGAACTACCACAAATAATCAGTTTGTAATATTTCAAAAAAACAATTTTGCACTGCAGATATACTAGCAAGAGTTTATTTTCATGATTTGGAGGAAAACATATATTGGGAATAAACTTTTTCCTCTGGTAATACCCTAGTTTTATTACTATTGGGACACAGATGTCCCACCCCTATTTTTCAAAAACTAAAAAAAAAAAAAAATTCAAATCGTTAATATAGCTTCATATGATCATGTTTAAGCCGTCTATAAAGCCATATTAATTGTAAGATTCAAAAATAAAATCCGTACCGAAAGGGTTAACCTCGTTAAACAGATTGCGGTTCAATGGTTATGATTCTAATATTATTTGACAGACTGGTTGGTAAATGCAGACAGAGGGAGCTCTTCAATCAGACCTACACTGCTAAACCTGAGGATGGTGTGGGGTCCCCCTTTATTTCTAACGAAGTGACTAGTGAATTTCAATTTTTTTTTGCAGTAAGTACCTGCCCAACGTGCAAATTTTCTATTTCACTAAACACTGCTTAAAATCCCACCTCGTCAACTCAGACAGCAGAGCAATGAGCATTTGAATAAAGCTCATCCTTTTGGGACATGTAATCGAATTTAATCATATTTTTGTCCCTCAGACTGGCTAGAAAATTATTCAGCGTCAACGAATTTTTACTGAAGATGAAGAGGTTAGCTGTCCAACCCTGAGTATCTTATTGTGAAAGTAACTTTGAACAGGAACTATGTAGATATACCACTGCATAAACTACTTCTGAACTGATCATTACCCCCTTTTTCCAATAATAAACAAAACAAAAAAGCACAGGAATCGCATGTTTTGGTGGTCTCTCGAAGGAGGAAATATTGATTTTTGAATTTAAATTATACTTCCTCTGCAAAGACAAAATCTTCGTTTTGCAGGTGATGCCAGCAGTGCTCTAAGGTATTTTCGAGGTTTTACATATTATGTTCTCTTTCTGTTTGTGTCGTAAAGTCCAATATCATAGAGGGCTTTCAAGAAAAAACTCCGTAGACTACCAAATAAATTAAAAAAAAAAAACAAAATTAGAATGGGTCCTCTTTGAGAAAATTTTCAAGAATATTTCCAAAGTTGTCGAGCATGTCTCTTGTGGTTTGTCTCTGTCAACGAGCTAATATATTACATCTGGAGGCCCCCCTGTTTTATAGATTTGGCCGCCTTTTTAGCAATAAGAACCTTAAAAATGGCGGCAATATCCGTCGGAAGTGACGTCACGACGTCTTACGTCAAATTATTGTCACTGTCATTATTTTTAATACTTCTTATTTCCAATCCATTCAAATATCGAACTTATCCCATTCTACCTCCTAGCTAGAGCACTAGGGCTCCTAACTTTTAGCTGACCTAGCTCAAAGCGGGTCAAAGCGACCTAGCAAAAAATGGGACCATTTTTAGGGAAATACCAGCATTGGTTGGCTCTGTCCATATGCCCCAAGTCATTGGTCTCTGTATTTGTTCTTTGCGTTAGTTTGTAAGTTTGTTTTGGCAAAAAAAATCGCTCGTCAAAACAGTGGGCTTTGATGATGGCCTGTGTGCCGAAACCAGTTCGCCAATAAAAAGGATTTTTATACAAAATATACTGCACTAATTTTTCCACTTTCCAATAATATTTAAGTTTATAACGGTCGCCTCTTGTAACTATAGAACTAGAGTGGATGGACGGTCTCGGGGAATAAGGGACTGCGAGTTTTCTTGGTCAAGCAATTTGTTGAACGACGTTTCGACCCTACTCCAGGCCTCATCAGGCTAAAAACAATGCATCCCTCCAATTTAAGTTTGTATATTACCTTTATTGAGAACAAAAATAAAATAGTAATTAATTTGTTAAATACTTCAAACTTGATTTACATATCTCAAAAAATACAATTATTTTGAAGAAAAAAAATAAAAACATTTTTGAAATCGTAACACTCATAGATGTGAGAAAAAAACATTGAAAGTCAGGAACCATTAATTGTCATAAAAAAACAGTTTTGGCCCAAAATTGACTCAATAGAAATAACTGTTCTCTTTGGAAAAGTCCAATCTTAAGACAAACTTACCTCGAAAAAATGAAAACCAAAATGAATTTTTTTTTTTGATAAAATAATATAAATTGGTAATGAAAAAAATTGAGAATAAACTAAACTTCAGAAATAATAGGAATAGAGAAATATGAAGATTAAAAAACATTAAGGAAAAAGAACTACAAATACTTAATAAATCTGTAATTTTCTCCAAAATCAAATCAAAGTCTCACAAAACCAATGTTTTTAAGACTGTGGCTTTGGTATAAAACCTCATATTTAGTTCTTTAAAAGTTAGTTCTAGTTTCTTTAAAAATAAATCATTTCTTCGAATTTACAAAAGCCCAAGTTAAAAACTACAAAATTCTTTCAATAAAAATTGTTTTTTGATTCGTTGAAAAAGTTTTATTTTGGGCGAAAAACCGTGTAAAATATCATAAAAAAAAGATAATTTTTGACCAAAAATGTCTTAATGGAAATCACTTTAAATGTCAATTATAGTATTTTCTAGTATTTATATAGTGGAAAAAAATTACATTTGATTAAGTCCCGATTATGTCAATGAAAAAAAAATATATTAAAAAACAAAAAATTGTAGAAAACAACCAATTATAAGAATAGAAAATTATAAACAATAAATAAAAATTGCAAACAAAAAACGATGAAAAGCACCGAAAGAATAAAATTTGGTAGAAGTTATTTAAAAAGGTATGTTCAAAACGGGTAGAGAGTTAGAAAAACCAAAATAAGTATAACTTTAAAATATTTTGAGCCATAATGGTATAAAAGTTAGCAAATTTGCAAAAAAAGGTTCCATTACAAACGATAAACATTGCAATTGTTTATTCCATAAAAAAGGTCAATTTTAGTTCGAAAAAATTTAAGAAATTTGCGCTACTGCCTGGTAATTTCTCAGAGTCAAAAATCAGTCAAAATACATCAATTTCTGTTAAAAATGTTAAAATAGTTATAACACAAACAACGACAAGGCAAGAACGAAGAAAATACACGACTGTTGATAGCCAAAAAATGAATGAATCTTTTTTGTGTGGTGCCTTAATCTAGTTATGGGGGGTCTGATACAAATGTGATAAAAAAATCCTTCACACCAATTTTGTTGTTTTAAATAGTCGCACTTTTGGTCTTCCCAGTTTATAGTCTTAAGTGTTTTAACTTTTCTTCACTAAAATCCATATTTTTTAACGTGGCCTAGAGCTTTTCTAGAAATTCCAATCTAACAAACTTTAAACCCTGATAATATCCTCAGAGCCGAAACCAATCTCTGAGTTCCACCCAAAAAGACGGATTTTCGATTTGGGAGTTTTTAAGGTATTCACCACTTCTGATAGATTAATAGAGTTTTGCCTTCTTTCGTTGCAGTTTAGCATTATTTTTCCACATAAAATTTCACTTTGATTGAAACTCTTAACTCAAGATTAAGAGACGCAAGATTAAGAAATTTAAGAAGAAGATTAAGGAAATGGTGGCACCCAAAAAACCTTGATGAAGTCTATTTCTTTTACCCAAGTTTGCAACATCAGCCTGAGTTGCAGCCGATATCTAGGCTAAGCCCAAGAAAACGCACTTGATTAAAAAGATTTCATCCAATTTAGTTAATAAAAACTTTCAATTAATTAATGGAGTTTTTTGTTCTTTCATTACAATTTAGCATTTTTTTCACATAAAACTCGATTTCTAACTTCCAAACAAATCTTGATAAACCCTATTCTTTTGGCCAAACTTACAGCCTCAGCTTCATTTGCAGGTGAAGTGAAATTATGTGTTGTTCAATAATAGTTTTTTGCAGATATGGGGTGATATATTGAGTTATCAAAACAGGTAATATAGTATAGAGTGTATATTAAAAAAAAAACTCGTAGCAAGCCATGGAATTAAAGCTCTTGTCTGAGACAAGTACATAAAAAAATGAAAATTGGCACATTTTATGAAATTTTTGACTTTCTATTATTTTTATGAAGTTATCCCAGACCCACTGCTCTAATAGTAGCCATGGCGTTGCTTTGGACTTAGAAAAAACTGAATCTGAAACTAAATCGAAATACGTACCTTCAAAAGTTTGAATGAGTCGCAATTGCTAATTTACTTAGGCCAATACAGTCTTCGGGTTAGAAAACCATTGAGGTTTCCAGAGACCGTTTATTACTACTAGACATTAACGAGTCGATACAACTTGTTGACCAAAACCAAAACCTCGAGCTAATCTGGAGACCCCTCCTGTTCTACAGTTTTAGCCCCCCCCCTCCCCTTTTCAGCAGTTGAAACCCCTAAACTGGTGACGATATCCGGAAGTGACGTCACGACGTCTTACGTCAAATTATTGCAAAACAGTTGCCACTGTCATTATTTTTATTATTCCTTCTTTCCAATCTAATCGAACTTATATTCATCTCCTAGCTAAAGCGCTAGAGCCCCTAACCCTTAGCTGACCAGCTCCAAGGTTTTCTAAAACTTAACTTCTGACCTAACATACGAAAACAATCGGCACAATCAATATCCGGTCCGGCTTTAAGTTGCTGTGACGCTTGTAGGACGTGCTCTGACGACAACATTACGTCATGGGCACCTTAAGAATGCCCAAATTTCTGGCCATAAAACGGGACCATTTTTAGGAAAATATCGGCATTTGTTGGCTCTGTCCACATCTTCTAGGTCATTGATTGAAAATGACAATTAATAAAAGTAATGACAGTGACAACTGTTTTGCAATAATTTGACGTAAGACTTCACCGAGACGTCACTTCCGTCGGATATCATCACCAGTTTAAAGGTTCCCACTGCTAAAATGGAGGGCCAAATCTGTAAAACAGGTAAGGAGTCCCCAGATTACTTCGATTGGAAGAGCCAAAATCCCGAGCATATCCGATACCGTAGGCGTTCTTCGGATAAATTCGGCTTTTCGGGCCAAAAATTTGCAAAAATCTGCATCTTTTTATTTGAAATTCAATTGAGATCATTTTGCGACCTCCCACCGAAAAAGCGGTTTCTACGTGCCGAAAAGAAAACATTCCAAGTTATCCCCTGGGATAGAAAACCATTCGATTAGACGTATTGTCTCGACCTTAGAAAATGTAAACCAGAGGAAGTAGGATACGACGCCGGCGTCTGTTACCAGTTTGCTCCAATCTGTCAAGTGTGAAAATGCCAGTGACGTAGCATTGGTATTGTAGAAAATATTTTATTAAAAATAATAATGGAACTAAATTACGATTTGTAAAATGAGTAATATTTTTCGTAATATTATTAGCAAACATCGACTTACTATTAAATAAATAAAAATAATTGTGAATTAATAGTCGTTAATAGCCCTGGGATTACATCTCCTGCGCCCTTGGAAAAACTGCTCAAGAATTTAAATAAAAAACTGTCTACAAGTTACAGGATTAGAAAAATATTTCCCAAAATAGCATTATTGACTTGGTATATACTACGGTATATACTAAATCATATTTCGAAGATGTGGATGTAAAATAGCTGGTTTTAGAGTTATTTGAAATAATTTAATTGTTGCTGAAAAACGCCATTGTCTGTTTATCTGTGAAACGTAACTCCAGGCTCCTTTCTATAGCCGCTGCTTTTAAAACCGTAATCTGCACATCCCACCATTGTAAACAACACAATTATTTATAATATTAAAGTTTTGCAAAATGCAATTTATTGCAGAAAAACACATAGCCAACGAAATGTTTGGTTTTCGCCTTAGACATGGCGTCTCATCATTTTTGTTAACAGCTGCCCATATAGCGGAGAATTGCGCGAGTGGATTCCACTAGTTTAAATTTTCTGAGGTCTCGACCCAAATCGCCCTCAAAATGGCAATTTAAAATTTAAAGTTTGAAAATTTGTCTAAAAATTGATTTTTGGTCAGAATTAAGGGCCATATGTGTGCTACTTCCCTGAATTATTTCAGACTTTTTACAGCAAAAATGAAGAATCTACAGGGTGACATGTGAGAAAAGTACACCCAACTTGATCAAAAACGTGACACAAAAACTTTTGGGGATCGCCCGGTAAAAGAGCAAGACTGAAAGTAACAACGGCGTTTTTCTTATTACCATGTATCCTAATTGAAGTTCGGCCACGCTTTACTTTTCGTAAAAATGATAAAAAATTACATTCAATTTGTAACACTTTTTCGTAACTTTTTTCGACCATTTTTTACTCCGGGCATATCAAAAGTGACATATTTGGAGGGGTAGGACTAAAAGTGTTAAGGATATGCTGTTTCTGTTAGGTACCTCATTGGGTATTTCGTCTAAGGGGTCTAGAAGGCCAAGAAGTTGACCATTACAAAAAAAAATAAAAAAAAAATTCAAATTTTGCCGAGATTTTCCTATTTAATTTATCGGAATTAGACTTCAAAATTTATCGTATAGACCATCGAGCTAATATGGAGACTCCTTCCTGTTTTACTCTTTTGGCCCCACTTTTTAGCAGTGGGAACCTTTGAACTGATGACGACTTCTGCCGGAAATGAAGTCCCGGTGACGTCATGATATCTACTTCAATTATAACAAAATTTTTAATGTTTTATAGTCTACGTGTAGTGAAAAAGTAACGTTCTTGTTTGTCTCTTTTTTTTAATGCTAAAAAAATCGATTATTTACTTAATCGTACACATGGTATTGTCAAATTGTTTTTAGCCCTGATGATGGCAGAAAAAGGACTGCAGAAACGTTGGTGAATTTTACAATAACATCAGCATTAAAAGAGATTATCCAATTGCTCGTGTTTTCTTCGCAATTATAACAAATACCAAAACAATCGGCACAATCAATATCCGGTCCGGCTTTAAATTGCTATGAGGCTTGTATAACGTGCGCTGACGACAACATTACGTCATGGGAACCTTAAGAATGCCGGGACTTGAGCTTGCTAATGAATGCTATATGAGATCAATGAATGAATAAAAAAGAATGCTAAAAAACGGGACCATTTTTAGGGAAACATCGGCATTTGTTGGCTCCGTCAGTATGTTCTAGGTCATTGGGATGTCCATATGTTTACGTATAACAGTTTTTTTTCTTAACAAGTTACACAAAAGAAAAAATATGCCACAACAGAGTCTTATCAGCGATAGTATTGTAGGAAAAGATGGGTATGGCCATGTTGGTGTCTAGTAATGCAAAATCTCTAACCGGCTCCCATTCTCTCACTGCGATTAAGTATAAGGGTTACTTTGATTATGTCATCCTATTCTGTCAAAATTTCATAGCCTGCTAGATGAAGTTTTATAATGAACCCGTACTTTTATGTAAATGTAATGATCTTCAACGTCATCATATTGACATCAACCTTTAATGCAAAAATCTTTTCTGAGGGCCCGATATCAGCATACGATTTGAGCGATTTGACACAAATGAAGAATATGGCCGGCACTATATGTAGCGGGTTAGAGCATCTGGCAAAAGGGAGCGGGCGATATATACGGCTCTTCCGAGGCTCGTTTGCATAAACTATGTGAAGACATTCCTCGAACGTTTGTCAGTGGCCTGCGATTAATAGGTGCGATTACCCGATTTATTTATTGGTGGCTTTCGCCGTCGAAACGTTAAGAGCCTCTTAGGAAACCGTTTTGTGTTGGGGCTTTAAAGTTGAAACTATGGGATGATTGTTATAAGCGGTGCTGGAAGCGAACGGTAGTTCGATCAATCAGCGGATGTTTGGTCTAATCAAACACTCGGGCGCACCCAACCAAGATCCTATTACTCCCTGTATCTGCCCGAACCCAGAACAATCCGACCATTATTCAGTTATCTCTGGAGAGCTAATCGCACTTACTCCTACTACCATTGACCGCGGATACATGAAACGATGATCGTGCATTTTATTTCAATTCAATGGGCGTTAGGCTTGGTACACATAATCGGAACGCTATTGCTATGTAACGTTAATGTTAATTCGGCAATTATTTAATAGATCTGGAATAAATTAACGGATCGATTTGACAGTTGGGGCGCGGATGAGACCGAACGTCTTGTACTGCTCAGGGCTAATTTACATTTGAATCGTCTTTTGGTTACGGTACCTATTATTGTTCCAACCTTATGGCGTTTGTTTGATGCCATTAAACCGTACACCTTTAAGTACGTATGTAATATTAAATCTCGCAGTTTGTTTGATGCTCGCACTACTAAAGTACTACACCGTGTCTGGCGTTCATTAAGCAAAATCGTTCTTTATTGCAGCAGGAAGTTGCATTCCGCGAGCTCCTGCAATAAAATCGGGCGAGCTTCACTGAGCATCGATCGTTAGACGCCGTTACCGTCCAGATCTGAATGGTAATTAACGCGTTTTGATTGTAAAGACTCTAATTTGCTCGGAACAGGTGTCTGCCGCATTTCACCAAAGACCTTAATTATAGAGCGTTCTTAGGCGGAATAATGCTGCTTTACGATTTAATATAGGAATTCGACCGCGTAAACCTCTCGTTCTTGTTTTGTGCAATAATGGATTAATTCGCTAGTGGGTTTATGTAATGAGCGAAAAAATCGACGGACAGTGATGGATGCTAATTTGCTTTTTATCCATCTCCAATGAGCTAATAATAAGCAAGAATTTCTGATGACTATAGCTGATGGGTTAATAATATTAATTTAAACACTAGTTAATATATTATTGTCATATACTCACACTTTCCGTTCTTTTCAGAAAAACAAATCGTTCCGCAAGAAGTCCCTTGGTGACCTGACCTCATTAATGGACAGCAGTATTCCCTGCAACAGGATTTTCCTGATGGAAGCGCCTTGCGTGATGTCTCCCGCACAGATGTCCATGAACGCCAAAGCCAGGCACTTGTTTCTGTTCTCCGATCTTCTATTGGTGGCCAAACCTAGATCTGGAGGAAACTTCAAGCTAAAAGTAAGTTTACATCCAGTCCTCCTCACTATTTATGTTGGTCGGCGTAGATTCACAGATCTTCTTTTAACTGATCTCTTTCATCATAAAAAAGATAAAATATTAATATTATTATATAAGGTGTCTATTTTAAGTGCGTGCAGTATTGCAATCTCCGGAACGGCTATAGTTACAAGATCGGTTAAATTAGCAAACAGTTGTCTTTTGGAGAGACTTTTTAGAAAACAATTACAGTGTTGCCACATTTTAACCCCTCCCATATTACATCTCGATTAACTTCGTGTGAAGAGATTTAAGTTTTTGGTGCTTTTTACATTTTTTTTAAATATTTCAGAAACCACTCAAAATGTGGCACCATTGTAAAGGTATTCTAAACAGGTTCTACAAAAGTCACCCCAAAAGTATATTTTTAATCGTAAAAAAAAAAACTAACCAGAATGCAAGGTGATATGAGACCATACTACATATTATATGCAAATTTCGTAAAAATCAGGCAGAAAAAAGCTTAGTTACGATCCTGTAAATCTTTAAAATGGAGATTTTTAGCTCACCCTCACCCGTTAGAAATCCTTGCTGACCGGATGCATGGTGATACTTGAAACTATATCACCCATTATATGCAAAGAGTCTTCTTCTTCTTCTCGTGCCGTGCTCGTGTTCAAGCGTTGGCGGTCATCATGTCAATCAGTTGGCGGTATGTCCTCTCGGGCTTCGACTATTCTAAAAAGTCCACTTGGAATCCGGTCCACTGGCGAATATTTCGCAACCACTTTTTCCTGGATCAGCAATTTAAACAGGTCGTACTTGGGGCCACGAATCATATGTCTGAAGTATAATAATTTTCTTCTTTGCAAACAGTATGCGATCTGTGCCCATTCTTCTTAATACTTCCTCGTTGGTAGTATGTGACGTCGAAGTCACCCGTAACATCCTACGATAGCACCATAGTTCGAACGCCTCCAGCTTATTCGTAGCATTGACCACTGCAATGACCGCATTGACTGCATTGACCACCACAACATTTGCTGAAGTGTACTCAACGTTAGATGTCTATTAGGTAGTTAAAACTGTTTTCCAGTTATTGAATGCGCTTCTTGCCATTTCAATTCTGACTCCGATTTCCATGTCTGGGTCATTGCTGGAATTTATCCAACAGCCGACATATTTGAAACGGTCAACCCTCTCTATGTTGTTGTTCACGAGTGTTAACGTGGTATTCGCCTCTGTATTGATTTTGCCCACTGCCATCCATTTGGTTCTGCGAGCTTAGCCCTTTGTCTTTACATGCTTGGTTTACTCAATTGAGTGCAGATCTTCAATATTCTCAGCAAGAAGGGCCGTGTCATTTGTTGTTAATAATTTCGCCACTCATTTTGACACCAGTGTTGCTATTCTCCAGGGCCGAAAAGAGTAGGTGCAAAGAGTAGGTGGTCAATAATTTGTGGATCCACCCATCTGCATACAAGTTTCGCGGTCTACCCCTCATCAGTACAGTTTGCAGTATGCAGATGGGTCGACACATTGGTGACCAGCTGCTCTTTACACTTCGTTCTGCGGTATTAGATCTAATACGCTGGTGGAGGCCGCCTGCTCCTGCTCTGTACATCTCACCATTATATGCAAATTTGTGAAAATAGGAAAAAGAAGTCGGTTGCTATTCTGTAAACTTTTAAAAGTGAGATTTTATTGTTGAACGGTTAGAGAATTTTTGCTGACCGATGTGCAGTGTGATAGCTAAAACTGTACGACACATTGTGTGCCAATGTCGTAAAACTACAGCAGAAAATCACCTAGTTATGGCCCTGCAAACCTTTAAAAGTGGCCTTCACCTTGCATTGCGATCACTAGGAACGTCTAACGAATCAGCAAAAAAATCTCACTTTTAAAGAATTGCAAGGCTGTCTTAAGTGACTTTTTGTCTAAATTTAACGAACTTTTCATACAGTAGTGCAGCCTCAACTGTCACCATGTATACCGAGTGAGCAAGAATTTCTAACGGGTCACCCATAATCCCACATTGAAAGATTTGCAGGGCAGTAACTTAGAGATGTCCTTCTCAATTGGCTCAATTTCTTCGAAATTGGCATAACTATATAGCTACGATCGGTTAGGCTATAACTGTTACTAACTGTAACTAATATGTTTTATATATCAATGGTGATTTTCAGTTAAAAATCGAAAACAAAAAATTGCATTTTTTAAAATTCAAGATGGCCGTCCCCGAAAATTCGTTTTTATGCCGATATCTTCAGAATGGTTTGAGCGAGGAAGCTAAATTTTAATATGTAGTTACCTTACAGGAGGAGTTAGAGGTTGCAACCAGAGAAAACCTTGTAGCTGGTTCCAAAGGTTTCATTTTGAAAATGTTTGTAAAAAGATGTCAATACATTTATTGACATCTTTTTACTACAACTTAAAGAGTCTTCCAATAAGAATCTAACACCAAAAATATCCGACGTTTTCAGTTAGTTTTCTATGAAAAAAATCGACATTCAGATACCAGAAAATTTATAAGAAGAGCTAAGAAAGTAGAAGAAGAAAGCTACACGCTGATACATCCTAACGTATTCCTATAATAGTGTTCAACTCAGGGTTCAATAATTCCAATGTAGCGATTTAACACGAAAACTCTATTTATTGATCCCACACATACCCACAGGGACTAAATAACTCACTACTTAACACTTTATAGCCTTCTATTATCATTTGGTACATTAGCTTACCTATAGCTCGATTAAATATGACTACTAATGGCGGCGCTATTCGCCTTTTATACAAAATCCTAAAACTACAGAAAAGCCTAGAACCTACTTGATCAGACTCACATAAAAAAAAATATCGTAAAGAACTGCGTTCTAAATCAACAGAGCAATAAATCACTCGTGTCAGTTCCCATGCGGCAGCGCCTGGATAGGCCGCGAAGGTCCAACCTCCAATGTCGCTCCGCCTCCCGGCACCCGCTCACTGTAACATTGCCCTCCTCCTAAGGCTGTTCGTCCCGAACACATAGAGTTCCATGGTATCTTGTTAATCGATCTAGATGAACAACCTTCATCTTTGACTTGGGGGTCCGCTGGATCCTATACACCACGTCATTAATCTTCTTAAAGATTGTATAAGGCCCTTCCAGTGGCTTCATGCATAGAGCCTCAATATGCCATCAACATGACAGGTGATCCCAAGATATTGGTCCCAATCAGGCTGATCATCTGCCACCACTTTAGACAGGTAATATTCCATGGTCCGATTAAATCTCTCCACCACCCCATCCGACTGTGGATGCAAAGGAGTTGTTCTGGTCTTGCGAATTCCGAGAAGTTTCATGACTTTCTGGAAAACAGCCGATTCAAAATTTCGGCCCTGATCAGAATGAAGTTCGAGTGGGAAATCTGGGGAATCATTTAGTGAAATAATCCATGGCGACCAAGATGTATTTGTTGCCTGACTCAGTCTGAGGAAATGGTCACGCGACATCAATTGCTACCCTGTCGAATGGAGCACCTACAGTGTAGTGCACCATTCCGCCCTGCGATCTTGTTCGAGGTCCTTTTGTAGCACAACAAACTTCACACTTGCGGCACCAAGATTCGACGTCTTCATGATAATTCACCCAGTAGTACCGCTCTTTAATTTTGGCCAAGGTTTTATTGACCCCCAAAATGACCTCCACTTGTTCCGTCGTGCATTTTCTGTAGTACATCCGATTTTCTGTCACTAGGAATAACCAAATGACTGACTACGGTCATTTTCTATTCTAAGAGAGTGCCACTGGGCCCATAGCGCCTTCATGTTAGAGTATGGGTCCAATATCTGGATCATTCATTTGTTCTTCTCGAAGCGTCTGTGTGGTCCAGCCTTCGTTTATTTCCACCGACGTTCTCTTTACAGAAGAAAGTCCCTCACGCTGCTCAGTTCTTTGACAATGACTTCTTTACATGGCCGTCTAGATAATGCATCGGCATTTCCGTGAGACCTTCCTGGTCGATGTTCAATTTGGATCTTCTGTCCCTTAATGCGTTCGTCCTCTGTAAGACTTTTGCCACCCAAATTGATGACTTGACTTGACTGATCCTGGGGATCTTAACAGGCTCGGTCAATTGCCCCCTTACATTGACTGGAATTGGTTTTTCCTGGAATCTAGGGCGGTCTTGGTTGCCGCTCGGTCTTCTAAACGGCGGCGGCGGACTTCGTGCCCTATTACGGCAGTTACTCTTGACGTGACCCAATTTGCCGCAGTTAAAACATTTTATGCCCTGATTGCCTGTTGATCGAGGAGTTCTTCCCAACAGGGCTTGGATATTGACTGCCATATCCTTAATCGTTTTATGTAAACTTTCCATGAATTCAACTCTAGACATATCCTCCTCGTCATCCCAAGTTGCCATTCTTACACGTGGAGAAGAAGTAGATGACACTCGTAACGCCTCGAATTCCTGGGCCCCAACTAGTGCCTCGCTGATATTCCTGAGCCTTACTAGTCGTAAGTGGTATCTCATGTCACTATCGCGAATGAACCTTTCGGCGGCAAATTGCGTTTGAAAATATTCGGGGGCCGATGGGTATGCCAGGTGAATTAGTCTATCTTTGTGCGCCTCAAATTCTTGTAAGGATTGACCTGACTGTTGCTGTCTCATCCTCAGCTGGGCCTGGAACACGGTTTCTTTGTGCTCATTTCCAAATCGTAGTTGCAGAGAGTGTACTAAAACTGCATAATTATTACTTTGGTCAGCTGCCGACAAAGATTGGAGTAATTCAGCCGCTTTTCCACGAAGTGCTACCACTAATGGTGTAGCTTTCTGGGGCTCGGACTAGCCATTAGCTTTTACAGCTGCCTCAAATTGGGTTTTATAAATTTCCTAGGTCGTAGTACCGTCATAATCGAGAGGCTTAATTTTAGCGTTGGCTGTGCTAAAACTCTCTGTAGACACCTTGTCGTCCTGAAGTTGTTCCCGGAATTTCCTTTCTAGCTCGAGAACCTTCTTGTTGACGTCGTTGACGGATTGTATTATTTTTTCTTCCAATTGTTGCTCCCTAACTGCGAGATGGTTCACTAATTCTTCTGTGAACAACTTCTGTTCTTCCCTTTGTTCTAGACAATGTTTTTTCTGCCCTTCCTTCTGTTGTTGATAACGTCGCTCCTGTACTTGATCAGGTCTTTCTTGTTGCTCTTTTTGTTTGTTATAACGTTTTTCCTGCCCCTCTTTTTGTTCCTTATAACGTTTTTCCTGCTCCTCTTTTTGTTCCTTATAACGTTTTTCCTGCTCTTCTTTTTGTTCGTTATAACGTTTTTTCTGCTCTTCCTTCTGTTGTTGCATAAGGGAGAGCAGGGTGGCAAGTTGATCTTCCATCGCTTGATGCTGGCTTCTAGTCACTGGCATAAACACGTAGTGTCCGGCAGTGAAGCACTTACTTACAGTTCAGCAATATTAGTCCTCAAATTCCCCCTGGAATCGCACTTCTGACACCAACAGTTGCAAACTCAGGGTTCAGTAATTCCAGTGTGGTGATTTAACACGAAAACTCTATTTATTTATCCCACACATACACACAATTCGCCTACTAAATAACTCACTACTTCTATTATCGTTTGGTACTTTAGCTTACCTATAGCTCGATTAAATAAGACTACTACTAACGGCGGCTCTATTCGCCTTTTATACAAAATCCTAAAAATACAGAGAAGCCTAGAACATTCTTGATAAGACTCACATAAAAAAAAAGTCGGAAATAACTGCGTTCTAAATAAACAGAGCAATAAAACACTCGTGTCAGTTCCCATGCCGCAGCGCCCGGATAGGCCGCGAAGGTCAAACCTCCAATGTCGCGCTGCCTCCCGGCGCCCGCTTACCGTAACAATAGTAGCAGAGCACGGGTGAAAATTATGTACGGAAAATGGCGTACAAAAGGAGCTTTTGCAACACAAACAAACCAACGCAAGATTTCTGCGATTCAAGTTGTTTAACTCTACACTAAGCTTACTAAACCGATATTTTATCTTTATCTTAGCATTGGGGTATCAGAGGAAAAGGTGCCTCAAGTGAGACAATAGACAGATAGGCATGGTTGTTTCTAGTAATATAAGATCTCCGCTCTGAAGTAACAGCTGCAACTTTTAGACCTGGTTGTACAATAGAGGCTTAAGCCTAATCAGCTAATCCCGACTGCAGTAAATTTCTGGTTTTCATAAGAACTTTGTTGATTAACTTTGACACCAATGTATTCCTTATTAAGGCTCAAATATACGAGGGCCGGTTTAGCTGAACCAAATTTTAGCCGTGATCGTGATTGTACAACCGAACCTTAGTTCGCAAACTCATGACGTTTTAACTTTTAACGTCACAACTCAACTTCTGACAAAATGAGGGAGATAAAAGGGGCGAATTCCAAAACTCACCAGGTCATCTACCCGTTAAGCTGGTCATGTGACGGCGTTTTCTAGTAATTCAGTGGATTAAGCAGGTGACTGATCTACCAGGTAAATGACCTGGCGAGTTTTGGAATTCGCCCAAGTTTGTCTGCTTACTAACCTTTTCTTGGTGTCCCCTTTAATACTTTCCGAAAGTTGAGTACTTTTAACTTTTTAATCGGAATAAACAAAGAGTCCAGACATAGAACAATTACCTTCGCCATTTTGCCTAGAAAAATAACTTCGAAGTCTAGTTGAATTTTATTTTATTAGTCTTTTTTCCATATGAACCCTTTTAATAATAATAATATTAGAATTTTAGTAAAAATACAAAAATTTATTTAGAAAAAGATTGGGCATGTCGAGGTCAAGGAATACAAACGTTTCTGATTTCCACTAATTGACTGAAAGTAAGGTTCTAGTATGGTTCTAATACGGCGATAGCTAACAATTGCCGTCCGTTTACTACCCTTGGTTCAGGTTTACTGCAAAATCACAGACCTAAACAAAGCACTTAGAGGTCTACTAAAATAGAAAGAAATTGTTGATTTATTCGTTCCTATATATCGAAATTCTCCACATTGAACACTACTTTTTTTTAAGGAAAGTGTCAGAGTGTCAGAAATGTGGATGGCTCGTTGCGCAGAATCGGAGACGGGCTTCCTCTTGGGATGGCCTTCTCCTGCGCGTACATACTTGGTTACCTTTTGCACACAGGCTGCTCGCGACTCTTGGTGGCGGGATCTAAGACAGGCTCTATCTGCGCAGCTCAGAGTGGAACCGCCAGTTACTAATATTAAGGTTTGTATGGCTGTCGATTTTAACCAAATATCGACTTTTTTTTGCATATTATAAGTATCGCAGTTGGTCTGCACTTTGAGTTATTACAAGATGTTAGAAGGATCAGACACTCTACTATAGTACAACTTATCCGCTTTTTATTCCACTAGTTCAAGCTTCCACCTTTTACTTCAAATTTTATTATCAATCTAGGTGGTGTATAGAGATCCAGTAAGCGGTACCGAGTGCTCGAAAACTTTGGGAGTAGGACCGGAAACCACATCGACGGACGTGGCCCGACTGGCCTTGGACGAATCCAGGACATGTGATACTTCGTACACGTTGTACTCTAGGGACAGGGACAACGGACCTTGTCCTTTAATCGGTGCGTCTTTGCTCTAATGCTACCCATATGCGATTTATTAAGGTTGATTATTGATACAGGGTGCGAGCGTCCGCACGCGATACAGTTGGCCAGGCTGCGACAGTCTTTATGCACGGAGGAAGGTTTCGACCTAACGCACTGCAACAAAAGTCGAATACCTTGCGATGTGGTGTTTGAATTGAGGCCGACCGTCAGCAAGCCCAGTCCTAGAAAGTTAGTACACGTATTATGTACCCCGTGTTCATTAGAAAATGTCATCTAGAAAGCTAGGAATTTTTGACAGAAAAGGATGACTTAATCAAAATAAATGTACTTTTATTCTTTCATCCTTTTTTTACAGTTTACAGCCAACTAGATGACGTTTTCAAATAAACACTTCCTACTTACAGAGTTCTAAAAAAAATATGTCAAACTTCACTTTAAGCCAAACAGAAAACATAAAACTGTTATATTAATAATTTACCTCTGTCGATCGCTAGGTGGTCTTCAAAGATTTTTCGTAGTCTTTTATATCTTGCAGAAGAGCAATAAATTGAAGAAGCATTTTGCTGTAATTTATAACAAGACTACTTTCCACAAATTATTTCTCATAACCTTCTAATTTTCATTTTTAAGAAGTTTTAAAATTTAGAAAACTAAATAAGTAGTCGAAACGTCTGTCATTATTCTGTACAAGGATTTCTAAAGTGGCCAACCACGATCGTATGCAGTTTTTTGAATTTTATATTAACGTAGGGTTTTCAGTTGTAAACATCATCTAGTTGGCTGTGAAATGTCAAAAGAAAAGAATGAGGAAACTAAAGTTCTTTGATTGTCATCCTTTTCTGTCAAAATATCATAGCAATCTAGGTGACATTTTCTAACGTAGAAGTTTGGCATAAGAATTCTATACAGGGTGCCGTTTTTCGAGTTTAACAATGGGAATCTCGGTTATTTGAAGGGAGACAAAGAAGGTTAAATTGCAAAGTTGTTCAATTAAAAGGTCTATAAAAATTACATTTTAAAATTTGGAAAATTTTGACTGGTTTCGAAAATATTTGCAAAATCTAAGAACAGAACAGAACAGAAGTTACAGACACTTCTTGCTCTCTTCGTGATGTTTTCAAATCGGATGTTTCATTTTCATGCAACCATCAACTTAAAAAAGGCCTTGGATTTTTTTATATCGAATCTATAAGCCATTCACTTATTATTGGCGTCAAGTAGCCGTTGAAAAATTGACTTTGACATTTTTATCATATCTTCTCCACATGTGCTAAAAGTGATGGGTAATACTTGCAAGTTTGCATTCGGTGATATGCGACCTTAATAATTCTACGAATTTTTAGCTTAGATTTTCCTAATTTTGTGATGCGATTGTTAAAATGTGTTGCTTGCTTACTGCGGTGTAAACGTAGCCAATTTTAACTCCTTTTGCGCCTCAATTTAGGCAACCCTTTATACGCGTCTGTATTACTCACTCTGATGAGTGCATTTGTTTAGGTGAAAGTCTGGCTAGTAGTAAAGCTGGTGGAGATACGAAAAAGTTGTTTAGTTACTTTAGTTTCTCATGAATACTGTGTTTAAAGCTTAAAATGCGTCATCCGTATGGCAATAGATAGTTTCTTTGTAGTATGTGAAGATTCATCCCAAACCAACTAAACCTATCAGTCGATGAAAATGTCTGTTTGAGGTCTGTGGTGGTCAAAAAGATCATGACCTGACTTTATCAATAAATTTTAACAATCACAAAAACAGCAAAATCTAACTTAAAAGTTAATAGAATTATTAATTGTTGCTTATCACTATGCAAAACTGATAGGAGCTTTAGAAGGACATTTTATTAAAAACAGCCACTTATTGTTGCATTACATTCATTATTGTTGCATAAAAACAAAACGTCGAATTTTAATTTTACAAATACCACGTTGAAGAGAGCATAAAGTGTAAGTTATTCTTAATTATCTTTTTAAATTAAGACTAGAAAAAATTAAAACAATTTTTCAAAATTTCGATTTCCGAGACCAGTCGGAATTATCGAAATTTGAAAACGTAATTTTTAAGAGACTTCTAACTGCGCAACTTTGCCCTAACTTAGCCTTCTTTGCCTCTGTTTAAACAACCGAGATTCTCATGGATAAGCTCTAAAAACGGACACCGGCATAATTCAGCAATATATTTATTTAAACGATTTTGATCTAAACGTGTCTGTTTCCATAGGACGCCACTGAAATTGTTCAGAAAATCCAGTGCAGGACGAGTGTTTGGAGTGGCGCTAAGCCGATTGTGTCCTAACAATACGTTACCTCCAGTTATTATGACTTGTCTAAGGACCCTTTTTCAGCAGGGACCTCAGACTCAAGGCATTTTCAGGCGCTGTGCCTCAGCAAGAGCCTTGAGAGAGTTAAAGGAAAAAGTTGACGCTCAAGGTAAGCATGAAGACGTCTCAGAAATTTAACACGCAGTTAAATTTCCAAATAGCGTTGAAATAGAACCAAGGCCTTGGTCATTTCACACCGGTTCTGGTTCTAGTTGACTTGAAGATGATAGACCAGCTAATTTTGAACAAAGTTTTTATCTCAACCAGAACTAGAACCGGTGCGAAACGAAAATAACTTTTAGGTTAATAAATTGTAATTGACTCCAATTTTAGGTGCCACCGTATGCGAAGAAGTCGCAACAACACCCCCGCTCCTGCTCGCGGCCCTCCTCAAGGACTTTCTTCGTAGTTTGCCGGAACCACTTTTAGCCGGCAACGCTCAAGAATGGCTCAACGCGGCGACCAGCGGCCGCCTGGACCTCCTCAGACGACTGCTCAGCAATCTGCCCAGAGAGAATCACATGCTGCTCAGATACGTGGTCTGCGTGCTGCACACCATCGCCAAGAAGTCCCGGTTCAACCTCATGTCGGCCGCCAATCTGGGGGTTTGCGTGGGCCCCAGTATGTTGTGGGAGTCCGCACAGAACGCTCCTTTAAGAACATTACCTACGCTGATCGAAATGCTGATCAACAATTGCCAAGCCTTGTTTGGCTCTCAAGTGGTCACGCTGCTGGGGGAAGTTGCCAACGATAGTGGAGCCGAGGAATCTGACAGCTTACATTGTAAGTTGCCAATTTGTGCATATGTAAATTTAGGTTTCAATCTAAAATTCTGCATTCGCCATTTTGTGTACAAAAATATGTTTCTAACATAAAGTGATTTTAACTAGTAAGCAACTGATATATGTCATTTCTTTAGCCTTAGGTCTATCGCTGGACTCAGCGGAATTAAGCAAAGATCAGAAATCGCTCAGTCGCGATTCCGGACTGACTCTCTCTGAAGACGACCGCGAGAGCCCGGGGCTGAACTACCACACAGCCACGTTCCACAGGTCGGACTGGGCGAGGCAGGCCGCTAGAATGAGATCGCTGGACAACACTTCCGCGTGGATTGAGGAGGACGAAGCGTTTTGCGCTTCCAACGAAAGGTTAGTACTGTTACGGTTTTATATATTATGTGTAATAGCGAATGAAAGCTGAAAATACGATTGCGGATAAGAATATGCCCAATAAACACGCTCACGTTGATAACACGTAAAAAAACTGTAACCCAACGTTGAAAACGGTAATAAAATCACCGTGAATGTCACGTAAAAATGTTGCTTGATCTTCAGTGATGCATCTGCAGAAATAATTTAGTGTACTGTTGCATTTGTGCTTATGACTCTTACGAATCCTTTATACAGGGTGTCCCAAAATTAGGGTAAATATTTTAACACGTCAGCGTCGCAAAATTTGACAAAAAGTTCATATGGACGTAAGTCCGAAAACGCTTCGTTACTAAGATACAGGGTGTTAAAATTTGAAATTCTATTTTATTTTACTTTTATGGCGCCTACAATTTTTGAGATATTTTGGAGTGTGTGAAACAAATTATGATCTACCTAGATAGAATTTTCAAATGATTGTCAAAATCTTCAGGGTCTTATTTTTTCTGGGGTCAAGCTTTATTTTATAACCAATAGTACGCCATTGGACGTGTATTTATTGAAATTTGCATTCTTTGTTCAATTTAGAGACAAGCTTGGCCTCTTGCATTATCTTCGTATCTTCAACCATTTTCGAGAAAAATCGATTTTAAAATCCATTGACAGGCCACAAAAAATGTATTCAGAATTCGTAATTGTTTAGAAGGCGGCCATGAATATTATGTAAAAACAAACGAATAGAAAATGTCAAAATTGACATTTTGGCTTACACAAGGCTTACATTCGAGTACACTTTTTAAACTAGTGATATGAAACTTTTCTTTAATTACGAGTAACACCGAAACTTAAGAACACTGTTACAAAATACAAAGTGCATCAATAAATTGCAAAAGTTCACAAAATGGCAGAACGTCCCTACCTCATTAAATCTTCACATATGTTTCTTCAATCAAACATGTTTCTTTTCTCAAGCAATTCTTGATGGTCGCCTGATATTTTCCGAAGGGTGAAGGATCGGAAAATGTTGCTGCTTTAATTCACCTGTAGCATTATTAATTCTTAGAAGTAAATCTTCCCGTGAATTTACTTCGGTTGAATACACCATGTTACTCAGACGTCCAAAGGTAATAACCATCGGATTAAATCCGGAGATCGTGGCGGCCATGCAATCGGACCACCCCTTCCTATCCATCTCTCCGGGTAATTGTTATTAAGCCAAGTCCATACATTGAGCCGATAATGAGCCGGTGCTCCGTCATGTTGATAGTACATTTCACGGCGTACATTTAACAGGACATCTTCCAATAACTCTGGCACTTCATTTTGTAAGTGATGCAAATAGACGTTGGCGGGAATCACATTTGGACCAACATCACCGATAATTCCAGCCCAAACATTTATTGAGAACATGTTTTGAAAATTAGTGCGCCTAACTGCTTTCGGATTTTCATAAACCCAATAATGTGTGTTGTGAAAATTAAAAGTCCCATTCCTTGTAAACGTTTTCTCATCGGTCCATAGAATATTTCGTAATGTGTTCATGGTTTAAAACACAACGGCAAAATTCGACTCTTATAGGAAAATCCTCAGGTTTCAAACCTTGAACTCTTTGGAAATGATAGGGGTAGAGATTCTGCATTTGGGTCATTCTTCCCAGCTAAAATTGAATTTTGCGATACTTAGTACCTTAAGGTACGTTTCTACCAGAGGAACAATAAGCAACATTTTTGCACACTAAGCTTCAGAAATTTTAGGACCATTTTGAGAAATAAGCAGCAGTAACTCAAAAGTAGACCAATGTTTGTTCAGTGGAAAATTGAGCTTTACACTTTATTCGAATTACTTTATGCTATTTTTAAACAAACTTAAACTTACATTAGATCTTGGCATACCAAAGGTTGTAGAAAGCGGTCGGAGTCCAATTTGAGGATTTTCTTCAATATGATTTAATACCCTTTCATAATCATAATCTGCTATAGGACTACCTTGGCTTATGAGACGTTTAAATGAGGCGTGTTCTACTAAATTTTATGCACTCTTGGAAATTTATAATAGGGCACTTGACGAAGCGGATATCGTCTGCGGTACTCTCGCAATGCCGCCAGAGAATTTCCGTTGCAGTGAATGAATATCGGGAAGTTCCTGAAAAGAAAATCCGTCCATATTTTTAACAAAAATTTAAATCTTCAAGAATATTCAACACAATGACAAATGTCACTTTTGACATTTTTTCATTCGTTTGTTTTTACATGGCGGTAATATCCATGGCCGCCTTCTGAACAACTATGAATTCGGAATACATTTTTTGTCGCCTGTCAATAGATTTTAAAATCGATAATAATAGGCCAGATTTGTCTCTAAATTGAACAAATAATGCAAATTTCAATAAATAAACGTCCAGTGGCCTACCATTAAAAAATTGGGGTAATAAAATAAAGCTTGACCCCAGAAAAAATAAGACCCTGAAGATTTTGACAATCATTTGAAAATTTTATCTAGGTAGATCATAATTTGTTTCACATACTCCAAATTGGAACAAAATATCTCAAAATTGTAGGCGCCATAAAAGTAAAATAAAATAGAATTTCAAATTTTAACACCCTGTATCTTAGTAACGAAGCGTTTTCGGACTTATGTCTATATGAACTTTTTGTCAAATTTTGCGACGCTGAATACGGTGTTAAAATATTTTCCCCTAATTTTTGGACACCCTGTATTCGGTTTTCAAAAAGAGAAAAACGCTGATTTGTATTCCCTCTAAACGTTATTAAAGACGACCATATATCAAAGACAATTTAAACTAAAGAAATATTTTAGAGATTTTTAAGTATCAAGTAAATTATATTTCTTATAATATCTGGATTGTGCTGAAATAGGTAAAACAACTGTTGTAAAAAACTTAAAAGAAAAATGAAAATTTGATTTTTAGTGTTCAGCCGTGCTTGGTCAAAAACCAATTTCTAGAAATAATTGAAGTTTTGAAACATCAAGAATGCCGTAGAAAGTAATCAGATATAAGTTGAAAAGTCACAGTAGGACAAAGTTTTTTCTTAACGTCTTTATAACGTACGTCCCATAAAAAGGAAACTTGTATCCATATCGAAAAAGAAGTTTTCTTACAACTTCCAAGGCCTTCTCAATTTCTCATAAGTTAAACTATATTAGAATTTTTATAAGAATGTTTTAACCTGTCCGGGAAACAATGTACGGGACTCAAAGTATACACAGTTGAAGAAACGAAAAAGTCAGCTTACACAATCAAACAGGCGTTACAGAGACACCCATCAGGCCAACACCTGTTACTGCAAGCAAAAGCCCTCAAGCTAGCCCAACCTTCAGGGCATCATAGTCTGTATACCATCCTTGATAAATATGACAATAAGGCTGCTTCACTTTTTAGATATCGCCAACGTTTCGACCTTTCATTGCGGTCTTCCTCAGGGCTAAAAATACAGTAAATTTTATGTACATATGACAGGAAAAAAAACAATAGTACAAAGATGAGAAACGACAGTATACTTTGTTTGTCGTTTCTCTTCTTTCTACTTACTGTTTTCTTATTACCATATGTACATACAATTTACTGTATTTGTAGCCCTGAGGAAGACCTCAATTAAAGATAGAAACGTTGGCGATTTCTAAAAAGTGAAGTAGCCTCTATTGCCATACACCCGCTATTCAAACGTTCATGTTAGAAGTTAACATATTACCCTTTGCGTCCTATCAATAACTAGAAAGGTGTTGGATCGCAGGTGTAGGACAAATAGCCACTTCACTTTCTTAAAATCGCCAACGTTTCGACCTTTATTTTTAGGTCTTCCTCGGCTTTTTCAGTCAGCGAAGAACGTCACCAAAGCATATACAGACCGTCATGGCAGTACAGAAAACCAAAGTTGTCGTTAAAATCCAGATGGTGTACAAAACAAAACAGAGAAATAAAACCTTGCTTTTATTTCCGTGTTTTGTTTTGTTGACCCGTGTGTTTGTTGCTTGGCTTTTACGTACACCATCTGGATTTTAACGACAATTTTGGTTTTCTGTACTGCCATGACGGTCTGTATATGCTTTGGCGTTTCTGCAAAGGTGAGGTTGCTTTTTGGTGGTTTTGCCCGTTGTAGAATTCGTAACGTCTCCATCCTTTTCTGTTCAACCATCTGAATTGGCAGATGCCGGATCCCGCTCTCACATTTGCTATAATGTTTTCCACAAGTATCCTGGATGGTGTTATGGCAAAATTTTCTCCCTTGTTCCTCAGCTCGTCTATTGACAGTTGAGTATTATTTTATATATTTTTATACTTTGTACGTTATGTACCTGTGATAATTTATAGTCACAGGTAAATATAATAAGTAAATACAAAGGTCAAAATATTGTTAATTAAATGCGAACAAAACAACAGAAAAATATCATTTTATTGAAGATATATCATCATAAGAGTAGAACCAACATTTGAATTGTCATGATTTTTGTTCACTATTTCCGTATAAATACAGAGCATTCTTTATGTTTGACTACACCGTTTGTATGCCCCTAAGCAGTTTGTCAAAATCAGCTGTTCTAGAATTGTCTGCGTCTGGAATTGCGTTCGCTTCTTACCTCACAGAGTAGAGCGAGTACGGTTTAACCACTGGTCAAATGCCCTTCAATGCACATACAAATGAATGATCATGCGACCATTGATTAAATTATTAAATCCGTATCAAACGTTGGAGGTCAATAATATTGCTCAATATTATTGAGGCTTATTATTGAAGTTTGCACAATTATCGAACAAAATATTGAACGAGTCTGAGCCTTATTGCATCATTTGTTTTCATTGAACCGTACGGGGTTAATATTGCATATTGCAATATTCTTTAGTCAAGGATTAGCCACCGCAAGCATTGAAAGAATGAACCCCAATTATTGTGCCATAAACATTGATTGATTGGATTCGATTGGATCATAAAACTGAGCAATAAAAGTATTGTGCAATATTATTGACCGTCTAGGGGCAGCCTTAGTGGATATCAACACTGTCATCTTCCACTTTTTGCTGAACAACTTTTTGCAAAACTTGTAACTTTATCAATTTTTTTTTACTTTGTTTTTAAACATTACCAATTCAACGAAATATCAACCAAGTTAAAATCAACGTATAACGCAAAATCAGAGAAACCATTGATCAAAGTCGATTAGACGTGCGTGTGTTTACAGGGAGTTGGATAGCCTAGGCTTAATAAAAATTATGGTTTTTTGTTTCAGTTTATGTTCACCACCAATTCCACCTAGACGTCCGCCGCCCCTAAGGCATCTACCGCCCGTACATATCCCCCCAATTTACAGACCGCCTCCGCCGCCCCCGCCCATGTATGCCACCGCCAGGTTGCTTCTCGTAACGGATGCGGAAAGCGAGAGCTACGTTTGATTCAAGCCAAAAGTGGGCCTTTTGTACTACTTTAAGGAACGTTGCAGAGCCATGTCAGGCAAGCTTCATCTTAATGTATCATTAAACCTGGCAATGCTGGTGGTAATATATCGCCTGAGAGAAGTTTCTTAAAAGTTGTGGAGAACCGTGTCTTCTTTATTAGCAAAGTTATTTAGCAACGATGGGCTAAATCAACTATTTTATAAAACTAGCCAGGTATTTTAAAGGCTACAAGCATCTCTTCGAATGCAAATCAAACTGTGTTTTACAGCTTTTTAGGTTGACAGCTCTAGATCGTTGTGAGAGTATTCCCATCCTTTGTTTTCCTAATAAGAATGTAAGGATGGGAATACTCTGAGAGCGGTCGAGAGCGGCTAACCGAAAAGGGTGTCAGATTATTATATATCATACGAAACTTCTGTAATATAACCTGAACGGAACTTGGAAGGAAATGTATTTGGTTGCTCCAGACTAAGTTTAGATTGAAAGAAAAAATATTTGGTACCACCTGGGTCACTTTTTAACAAGTTTTTCGACAGTATTCACATCTAATGGCATTTTCAGACCATACATATGAATGTTTAAGAGAAGAAGAGAGAGGATATCTTGCTAGATGCGGTTCTCAACTAAACAACAAACAGAACAAATTAAACTTTTCTGAAATTCAGAGTTATTAAACCTGTATTACTTTCTTGCCTAAAATTTAGGCATATTTGTAGACTATAGACTATAAGAGATTGACGGCCATATTTCTGTTAAATTTACTTGGTAATCAAATGTGGTGCTACGGTAAGTTTCAAAATTAGCTTATTGGGTTATTTTGTGTTGATGTTTCAATGTTAGTTTTGTAACGAAACAATACGAAAACTCAGGACTTGTTATTATTAAAAATACAGAACAATTTACCTATTACATGATGTCTAAAGTTAAGTTTACCTTGTTTTACAAAATTCCAATGCTTATTGGCCCTATTTTTATTACTAAAATTTCTTAAGTGCCAAATCTGTGCCTGAGGAACAAAGTGGTGGAAATCATAAAAGTAAAATTTTTATAAAAGAATGTAGTTTCATTCAAAGAAAAGTATTCGATTTTTGAAGTGAACTTGGTCGCTATTTTTGATCTTCCCCACTTGCGATTTTCACGTACAGAAAGTAAGAAATAGAGTTTATTGTTCGTTATATTTAAGATAAACTATTGTACTTAATTTTTGTAAATTTTTTCAATGTGCATAGAAAACGTTTATATTTCATATTGATATCTACTGCGCAACAATAGTTATTATTTAGTTAGCCGTTAAATGAAATCCGCCATGTGTAATTTGTTAGTTGCTAGGTATATTTTTTGTAAGAAACGTATATTTTGTATGTAAATGATTCAGATATGTTGCAAATATATGAAAGATACAAATAAATGTAAGCTTTTTTTTATGGTTGTTAAACCACTTCCATTAGTATAAGAGTATGGGTATTCATTAGTATAGGGAACGACGTGTTGCATCGTCGTGCGGGACATAGGGAATCCCATGTAAATTTCGATGGGGTCTATTATTGGCTTCCCTAATTATTTTAGAGAAAAACTCTATTTAGATTTTTTGAAGAACACCAAAAACCACATCTAAAGGGACTTTTTCTTCAGGACAGTAGTTCAAGGCTACTTTTTTCGATGTACAAGTCTCAATAATAAAAAACCAATAAATTTCTGAATGACAACCTTATTTGATAGCCAACTCTTATCTTGACGGGTGTACGTAAATACGGGGCGACAAGAAAGACAGAATATTCAAGAAGTCATTGGAAATAACTCGTAAACGGGTTAATAAAAAATGCTTGAAGTTGTACCTTTAGTTGTGGTTTTTGGTGTTCTTCAAAAAATCTAAATAGAATTTTTCTCTAAAATAATTAAGACCCTTTCAAAAGTTACATAGGATTTGCTATGTCCCGCACGACGATGCAACACCCGGTATATACCGGGTGACACAGGAATTGCTAACCAAGTAACTCTGGTTAAAAGAATGTTAACATTTTGAAACTTTGGAGATGAATATAGCAGCTTAGTACCTGCAAATTGCACATAAGTATGACTAATTGGCGTTTCCTTTTTCGTATTTTGCATCGAATTTTAAGTTATTAACATTAACATAGTGTAGCTCTTACCATTTTCGAGAAAATCACGCCCGAACGTTCCATATCAATAATAAATGTTGATTTTTATGGAAACAAATGAATCAGTCATCCTCGATTTCACAAATGACTATTTTTTTTAGGTTCTCTATCAACCAACATTAAAAAAAGTTTTTCCAAATGACCATGGAAAAAGGGAAAAGTTGATTTTTTTGAAGACATTTATCTCCTTAACTTCCAATGGAAACACCTATTTTATTTCTAACATTTGGATTCCTTATTCAATTTCAAACATTATTTTAATATAAAGTGATTGAGTAAAACCAGTCGTTTTCGAGAAATTGTACTGCAATTAAAAGTGGCCACGTCCTTTTTAATAAATCTACTCGAGACATCTAAATATAGTTGACATTCGAGTCATCCATAAAAACAATTGCGTCGAATCTCATCCCGACCGCGCCACGATTATATAACATTTACTGTAATTTTTTGTTCCTGGAAGATTTATGATTTTTTTTATAATCAAAATGGTATTCTCTCGCGAACATTAAGTTGATATCTTACTAGTTTATAGGGAAGTTAAAAAACACGACTAGCAAAGACTTTGTATGCTAATCCGTTTCCAGATCGGATTCAACCATCTGAGCACTATTTTCCATGGTTGGAAAATCATTGGAAACACCACCAACAAAATGAAAATAAATTCATAGTTGATGAAGTGGCGGAAATTAATACTTTAGCTTGCATTAACTTGGACAAGACGTCAAGACTTCTTCTGTAAGAAAGATCAGTTATGAAATAGGCGTAAGTCGAGAAAGCGTAAGACGCATTTTGCATAAGCACAATTTTAAAGCTTACAAATATCAAATTCATCACCATTTATATGAAACAGACTTCCAGCGAAGATTGTACTTTTGCAATTGGTTTATGAACACTAGAGCAACCAAACTTACGACACCTAATTTCTTTTTCTGATGAATCAAGGTTTACAAATTTAGGAATGGTTAATAGAGAGAACACAAGGTATTGGGCAAACGAGAATCAACATTTGTTTAGAGAAAGAGGGTTTCAGGAGCGGTTTGGTGTTAATGTTGGTCGAATGTCATGGGAACGTCCATAGTAGGATCAATATTTTTAATTTAGATTTTTACTATTGGGGATTTATTAAAGAGAAGGTATACTCAACCCCAATACAAAATCTTGAAGACCTCCAGAACAAAATATCGTTGACGATTAATTCCATAACTCCAGAACAAATGCGAAATGTTACTAGAGAATTTGAAGAAAGAATAGCGGAGTGTATCAGATTAAATGGATTAAAGGTGACTTTTACAAGATATAACCTACATTGCGCATTATCTGTCAGGTAAACAATGCGATGTACATCAAATCTGGTGTTTTATCTTCAATCTGAAGTTTTACTTGAACTTGTAAAAGTCGCCCTAAGTCAATTAAAGTGTGCATCAAGTAAATTATTGTTTATTGTCGGGACAGTTTGTATCAATATTCTGATTAAGTTCATTATAAAGATTTGTTGTACCTTAGTGATAGGTAGTAGTTCAGGTTATCATAAATCTTAAAAAGCAACTTTATTGCTAGAGGACTTGGAAAGACTATTTTTAATGTTGTTAAACTTAAAATAGTCCTTTAAGAAATCAGAATCGATCGATGGTCATTTGAATTCATAAATGAATAGATAGTCAAACTATTTAGATGTATCGAGTAGATTTATTAAAAAAGATATGACTTTTATTTGTGGTACAATTTCTCGAAAACAACTGGTTTTGCTCAAACACTTTAAATTTGAAATAATGTTTGAAATTGAATAAGGAATCCAAATGTTAGGAATAAAGTTGGGGTTTCGATTGGAAGTTATGGAGATAAATGTCTTCAAAAAATCAACTTTTCACTTTTTCCATGACGACTTGGAAAAACATTTTTTTAATGATAGTTGGCAGAGAACCTAAAAAATAGTCATCTGTGAAATCGAGGCTGACTGATATTCATTTGTTTCCATAAAAATCAACATTTATTATTGATGATATGGAACGTTCTGGCGCGATTTTCTCGAAAACGGTAAGAGCTAGGCATACACTATGTTACATGTTAATAACTTAGAATTCGACGTAGAATCCGAAAATGGACAAATATACAGGGTGTTCTATTTAAAATAATAAAAGTGACGTTACTACCGGTAAAACCGGAAACGCCAATTAGTCATACTTATGTGCAATTTGTAGGTACTAAGCTGCTATGTTCATCCCCAAAATTTCAATATATTAGCATTCTCTTAACCAGAGATATCGCTTGGCTAGTAATTCTTGTATCACCCGGTATACTGTATAATATATCGGGTGTCCAGCGCAACCCTGGACACTAGTAGACACATAGGAGATTAACATGGGAAAACGGTTTTTATTTTTTTTGCGCCTGTATGGTTGAATTGATTGAAAAACTTTTAAGAGTAAAGTTGTAGAGCGTATGGTCAGCTATCATGCTGTAATTTTTTTAATACCCCAGTTTTAGCCGTTTTTGGAAAAACGCCTCGAAAAGTGCAAACATTTCAATTTGGCGCGTCACCCCCGCCATGCATGTGCAGTGTCGCCAACATAATAATTTCTTATGTTAGAGTCAGAGACGATTTTCCTTTCTTATTTATTGTGAGAGACTATCATGTAATAATTAACGTGATTATGCAGTGAAAATTAACCGAAAACCTGAAGAAAATATAATGTTCTTAACATCATACGGTAAGTAAAAGTTACGTTTATTATTATCATAATTAGTAAACGGAAAATCATTCCAATTTGTGTATGGCTGGTTGTCCAATTCATTTTAGATTAGCAACAGACAACGGATCGATGATATGTCTCTTGTCTTTGTCATCGGTAAAGCTAAAAGCTAGGTTAATGTTAAGAATTATTAAGGACGGCGAGTTGGGTGGATACATTTGTTGAGCAAACCAAGAACCAAGCTTGAAATGTGATTGTACTCTACAACTGAGTTATCCTGGAATTGGCAAAAAGAAAATGCGGATTGCCGGCCCTTAAAAAAAACCATTTAATTACAAACTACAAAGAAAGCGAACAACCACCTATGTGTTTAACATCAAACACAGAGGTAAACAAGAACAATAAACAAATAAATAAAATACAAGACTAGATGTGGCACATCAGAGAAATTGTTCAAAATGACGCAATTATACAAGCCTATGTTCAAAATTGCGACATGTATTGTCGAACATCACAACCGTGACTTTACCACAAATTTCTTAAATGGCAAGTTTCAACTCTTGAACATTTGCATATTGTTTATTTCTCTGATAGAGACGATCTCGAATGAATCCCCAAACAAAAAAATCACAGGGATTCAAATCCGGAGAGCGAGGTGGCAAATTAATTGCGCGAAACTTTCCAATCCACCTATCACCAAATGTTTCATTTAAAAAACGTCTATTTTGCAGTGCAGTATGACACAGCAGGCAAAATGTCATTGCGAAGCATATTGCCATATTTGTTGGCGTTGAAACTGCCATAAATGAAAAATGGACCTAAAACATGGCTCCCCAAATTACCCATCCACACGTTTACAGTTGTTAGACGTTGGTCCCGATTGTCATGCACTGTATGTGGGTTTTGGAGTGCCCAAATTCGAGCCGGTCAATCCAAACGAGCATTCATCCGTGAAACAAATGTTTCTAATAAATCTGGGGCTGCAATAATTTTTTCTGTCAGCATTTCACAAAACTCCATTCGGGGGAAAAGGTCGGTAGGTAAGAGTTTTTGATGGTTTTCTTTTTTGTAGCTTTTAAAACCTTTTTTTGCAGATAATTATGGATGGTCGATCTGCTAAGTCCAGTTTCTTGGCCAATCTATCGAATACTCTTGGTAGGATCATCGTTTACGGTAGCAAGAACAAGTTTTGCCACAGTTTCATCCTCTCGAGCTGCACCAGCTTGAAGTCGTCTCTTTCGCTCACAGGAACATATCGGGTTAATGCTCCCAGTTTCCTCAAAACGAGCAACCACCGCCTGAAGTGAGCTGCGTGCTGGTATTGGTCGTTCAGGAAACAATGCAGCAATGTTGTCTCGAATTTGAGCAAAGGAATTACCAGCCCAGTATTATTTTAAAACAAGTATTCTCTCCTCAAAATTCATAACTAATGAAACATTTAAATAAGAAATAATAAAAATAAAATTTTACACTGTATCAACAAAATGGTTCCTGATTTCGATGTTCAATTGTTTTTTGCTGTCAAAGTGAATAAATGAAAATTGAACCTTTAATATCAATAAATACAAGCTTTCTGTACACATTACATTTTTATTTCGGGGAAATTGTGTGTGAAAAAGTGGATGCAACAAGTACCAAAATAAGTATATTTCCATAAACAATCTATACATAAATTTCTTAACGGAAGAAATTAACAAGTGGACATGAAAAAGAAATGTAACATAAATTTAGGTAATAACACAGATAACAACAATTATGCCTATAAAAACACTGACACCTTTATTAAGATTTGTTGTCACTGAAAAGAATTTTTTTCACAGGCTCTATAGTCTCCAGATACATAGATAAAGCATGAAAGAAACTGGTCTTAGCAGAACAAACATCCATCGCTATCTGCTTACTGGTCTTGCTTGTTTGCTATAAACGTTTGTTCCACCAATGAATGTTAAATTGGATTAATGGGTGCCTCAAATCAACAAAGTGAATGAGTTTGGACTCTCTAAAATCCACATACAGTGCAGGATAACCGAGACCAATGTCGAGAAGTTGTTAATGTGTGGATTGGCATTTTGGGGCACACTGTGTTTTGGTTTTCCAATGAGATTTTGTCTGTCATAGAAGAATCCAGCACTTAGCAAGGGTTTTTTTACATGCAGGATGGGTCCTCGGGTCACACAGTTGCACTGCAAAATAGACACTTTTTAAGTAATAACATTTGGAGATAGATGAATTCACCTCAATAACAACAACAACAACAACGAACACCCATAATTGGTGACAAGAGACAAATCGTCATGTCATTGTAGTTGTAGTATTGCTAAACTAAAATGAATTACACAAACAGCCATACACAAATTGGAATGATTTTCCTTTTACTAATTATGATAATAATAAACGTAACTTTTACTTACCGTGTGATACTTATATACATATACATATATAGTCCCTCAAAATAAATAAAAAAGGAAAATCGGCTCTGACTCTGACATAAGAAATTATTATGTTGGCGAGACTGCACATGCATGGCGGGGGTGACGCGCCAAATTCAAATTTTTTCACTTTTCGAGGCGTTTTTCCAAAAAACGGCCAAAACTGGGGTATTGAAAAAATTACAGGATGATAGCTGACCATACGCTCTACAACTTTACTCTTAAAAGTTTTTCCATCAAATCAACAATACAGGCGCAAAAAAATAAAAACCGATTTTCCATGTTAATCTCCTATGTCCAGGGTTCTGCTGGACATCCGGTATATGTATACATATAGTATAAGAGATATGCAATAAAAAGATTTCCCACTTAATGACGTCTAAACACTCCCTATGACTCCTGCATCTCTATCTCTATGGCCCTATGTGATAGGCTCATTCTTGAAATTAAAAGGTAAAAAAAAAGAAAATAAAAAAAACTGTAATGTAAAGAGGCATACGTAATTCAGAAAACGTTTATTACTACTTGAATTACTAATATTTGCTCAATGTGAATAAGAATAAATATGTACCTACACAGCAAATTACAAAATTAAAAAATAATACTGAGTGTAATATTAATTGTCAAAATGGTTATACTTATAAAGTCTTCTAAGTCTAAGGGTTCTAAAGATTCGAAAAATTACAAATATATAAAAATATTACTCACTACTAATAAATATTTTGATCTTTGTTTTAAAGCGTACAGAGTGAGAAGGTGAAATCAGAGGAAGATCGTCAAAAGAACACTTAAGCTGCCTTACCGAATAGATATGTTTAAGTACCAATAGTAAAAATGGCCATAAATTATCACACATAAGATAAAAAAAATTCGTCCGTCTCAAATTCGATTTTATCCCTAAAACTAACAATAATACTATTTGCCCGCCAGAAGAGAATATTATGGACAACCCAAAAAAAGCAACAATAACATTAATTATTCGATATTTGCTTTGGCCACAAACGAAGTAAGAGATGAAATCTCGTTAGGAGTAATAGTAGTGTCACTGGACAGCCTGCTAAACTCCACTTCTTCTGCCTCAGGGCATGTAGGCTCGGCAGGCCATTTCTTGTGACTTGGAGCATAAAACATTAACAAAGCCAAAATATAGATATTCCACATGCCATAGACCCCAGTGTGAATAACTGAGGTCCATTCAGTGTCCATAGAATCGTCCCAGTTGTGCTCGCCTTGAGTATGCTGATTCAAAAGGAAAGAAACGACTGTTATAGCGGCACAAACTAAGGTGGCAGCCATGAGGAAAGTAAAACGATACATAATGCCTTCATAGTGCAAGCGTCTCGCCTGTGTCATGCTTGGAAGGACTGAGCGCTTAATGCTGATGTTATTGAAAACTTTTCCGATCATGTAGCACAAAAAGAGGAGGTAAATTCCAGCACAAAGGGCCGCACAAATGACAAAAGTTAATGCCAAGTTGGCGCCTAAAGGTGTTATCCAGATGGAGAAGAATGGATTGACGAGATGCATTCCCCTTTCGCATAGGTCGAAAATTAGCAGGGAAATGCAACCGATTGCAATAGAGCTCAGATGCTTCCAATATTTCTTCAAGCTGTTTTTCTCACCAGAGTCTTGAATAAGCATATGCTCTCCAGTGAATACCAACCAAAAGGACAAGAGCATTGCGTAGAAAACTCCCTGTCGAATGTCACTCAAGAGCAACATGTAGGGCATATCAAAAAACAAAGTAAGATATTCCAAAGGAAGATTTAAAAAGACCAAAGCTCCACCTAAGTACATCAACATATATTCAAGCAAGGCAGGAGTGCGCTCTAAAATATGAACCCTATTCCAAAACCAAATCATTGTTCCTACAATAATTGGGAAAAACACTGTTTTGAGGCCAACCCACACTCTAGTAAAACCTCCATTCATATGAATGATATGTAAGTAAATGTCATCTACTTTCCCTAACTGAGTATTAAGTTTCTTTTGAAAGTCATAAGGCAATCGAAAGTTCAGTAAGTAATAATCATGATACAGTGAGCCAAGCTCGAAAATGGGAACCATAGTGCAATTATAAGGATAGTCATCCTTATTTTTTACTGCATGTTCATCAAAGGTGCAATCCATGTATCTGAAATGGATAAAAATTCATACTCAGCGCAAACCATACTCGATTAAACAGTTGTGTGGCGTGTTTTTGCTGGTTGTAACTTACCGCTTAGTAGTAGCATTTTTGTAGAGAGTCCATGGAGTTCGTCCACCATCTGGAATTTTGTTACTATAGGCCAAACGAGTCTCAAAGGTAAGCTCCATCATAGTGTTAGTAAAGCTCTGCCCTTGCTTGTAAACCATGTCGATTTGTAAAACGCCCACTAAGCTCTGCTGCCATCTTGAAAAGTCATTGTATAAGGGCATCTCAACTGCAAACACCTAAAAATACCAGTTTAAATCACTTTTTTTTGTGGAAACATTACAAACTGCAAACTTTGGGACTGCACAGGTTATAAAGCCAGCTTTAATGAACGTATTGACTGTCTAATTCATTAGAGTGCCTGTAATGAGACTAATGAGGGTGTGGCCATGACAAATTATCTGCCACCTTTTTTCAAAATTACCATTGGCTCTTACGATGGCATCAAAATGGTTTTCGCATAGAAAAAATGAATTACATACACTTGTTTTTGGCAACAACCCATACCATGGAACTTCCCCAGTATAACATCGATAGCGTTTGTTTGTTTACTTGTTGTCAAAACAAATTGGTCAAAAAGTGTCATTTAAATAATTTGCGAAGATCTAAACTTGGTCCGCATCACCCTTAGCTGACTAGATTTCCAATATTTTTGGGGTAAGTAATCTTACATCTGGACTTGTTTAGGTATTGGCTCTGGGGCCTAGTTGAAGACCGGAAATACTACTTAATGTCTTTCTGCTTACTTTATTAATAATTTAAAAGAATTATGTAACTATCTAATTCCTTTGTCCATATAGTGCAATAATAGTAATTTCAAATCAACCAGGGCAAGCAAAGCAAAATAATATACTCATTTATTTCAACGAAAAGTTACTCAACGAAAAGTAGCCTCCCACAATATATTTCAAAAGTATCTGTGTGGCATATCATTGCAAAGTTTATTTCATAAGGCATCCATTCTACTGTTAATATTCCCCCATCAGAGCAGAAAAAAGTCCTGCAATATATCGTTCTGTAAGATATGTCAGATCAGGATTTTGAGGTGTTTTAAAGTGGGAAGAACGAGTTGCATAGAAGACATTTATTAAGGAAAGTTCACTATTGTTGTGGGCCACACATCAAAAAGAAAATTGTCTTGTATTATAGAGCTCAGAAAACATATGTTATGTAATTTAACGGCCTTAAAAGTCTTCACAGTCACTCAGAAGTCCACGAGTTCTTGAGCCTGGAAGTATGGACTGTCCCCAATGTACGTAATCATTTGTCACTAGCTCCTAGAAGGTAAGTCCATTTCCTTTACTTCTTTACAAACAAGATAAATATTAACATTTTATATTTATTTCTTAGTTCTGGTCCCTCATTTACTACCATGCCTTGCACACCTCAATTAACCACTATCCAATGCAGATAACAAATAATGCATCTGAAGAACAGGAAAAAGATAGCCGAAAACCTCACTCTTGGAAATAAATTCTTGAGGTACAAATAGGGTCGCTCGGTACAAAACAATTCATGATTAATTTACTTATATTCTAAAAGTACTTAGTAAAATAGAACTATGTTAAAAATATTACACGTCTAAGTTCAATAGTTTTTAAACTAGAGAGATTTAAACTTTACGGCGCGGGAAAACGTCGCGACATAATGCGGTGACGTCACAACACGGAAGAGGCGACGGCTGCCAGATTTGTTTAGACGGGCAAGCAAGTGGTTTCTCGGTTATTTAAATTATTTGGTAGGGTTTAATGTGTATCTGTACTCTTGTAATTTAAGCTGACATATAATAGATAAAGTGTAAGCATGTAAATAATTATGGCACATTCGAGGACACACTTGAAACAAGGATTTTCCAAAGGAGACTCGAATAACCTTCCAGAAGTGAATATGTTTATGGTTATGGACTATTTCAATAAGAATAATAACTATATAAGCAGTGAAATGAGAGGTGTTAAACTTCAAAGGTATGTATGTGAGCACTTCATTAAGTTACGAACCTAACCCAAACAAGGACATTGCTGATACATAAAAAAATAATAACTTTATATTAATTTTGGAGGGCCCAATTAATGAAAGCTTTGCCTTATCTAATTTCCGAGCTGCTTAATGGCGCTCTTGATTTTCTAAATTAGAAGATTTATAGGAAGCTCTGTTGGATTATTTTCTTAGCTTATAGGAAATATGATATTTGGTGTTATGGTTAAGGATTTTTTTAATAGGTGATGGGAATGTAAGCAACTCGAATGGGACACTTCTCAGCTTGTATTAACGAAATCGATTTTATAATTTTATTATTATTATGATTTTATTATTTTATTGGAAAATATTGAAAATAAAAGACTAGTTACGAGATAATTAGTTTTTTATTTTCTTGCATATATTTTAGATAAAGGGTATCAACAAAGAACCTCGGGTTTTGATAATAGGGCTTTGATAATTACTACATTGTTCTAGATCGTCAAAACAATTAGATAGATATAAAGTAAAATTGTGTAAAACCTATAATTTTTACTTAAGTATTTTTTTTTATATATTTCAATATTTTTCTATTTTTATAAACTTAATTACTACTTTTATATTCCCATTAATTCGCTTATAATCAATATACAACTTTTGCTTACTCTAGCTGTTTTAATAACCTAATTCAGTCAGGCCTACGTCTCAAGATAATTAAATACTGGTTAAAGTGAAATGGTAAAACTGGAGACCAAAGTCGATAAGAGGAATAAGGGACACATGCCTAGAATACAGAGGGGGCTCTGGAATGTAGGAGGGAAGAGAGGGTGAATGTTGGATGTGTGCGAGATTGAGCGAAAAAGAAGAGAATGGTGCCGGCATCGAAAGGGAGTGGTTCCGTGAAAGTAGCGGTGTGTGATAAGTAGTTGGGGGCCCAACCGAAGGGGGGTGTTAAGTTGGTAAGACCTAGGCAAAGTTGTTTTTGTTGTTGATAATGTATATGCATATACTGATGAGGAAAAACCCCGGCGACACCCCGAGGGGTGGGGATAGTACTATGCTTCTGGGGTTGCCGATACATAAGAGTTTTGGGGGTATCTCTTATGCTCCCCAGTCGACACTAGCGGGTATGTAGTGTCAGCCTGATGACCGTACCTGCTGGTTAGAGATACTCACTGCTTAGCGGCTTCTGAGTTCTCGGGTGCGAGCCTCAACTCGTTTACTAATAAATTTTAGGGGGGCACTAGCTAGTTGTCGAAGATCAGAAGGTAACAAAGTAATTGGTGACTTATATTGAGAGCATTTATATTATGTATTTTTACATTTTTCCGGGTCCATGTTACGAGTGTATATTAGTACTAGACGGTACATGGACTGATGGAGTTAGTAGGGCAAGAGAGGCCCGACGCGGGGGTGCTTCGGACCCCCGGTGAGTAGTATGATTTATTGCTATTTTGATGCAGAACAGTAACTGTTTCATTATTTTCATGTGCATATTCCCGAGCCTTCTCTATCGACATCTCTATTTGAATTATATTAAAACCACCGATTGATGGCATCGTTATGACCCACAGAAGCATCAAAAAGTAAGTTTATCGTGTTTGTTATGATTTTTTATTGAAATCACTTGCTGTTTATACTATTAATCGGTCACATGCTCCCGGGCTAAAATAGCCAGAAAAGACCGAACTTTACATTCAGGTGTGGGGTCAAGCGATCAATTCAATCAGGTGGTAAGAAAATTAAAAAGTTTTGCCGTTTTGGTAAGCCTTGTATTAAAACAAAGACACATCCAGATGGTTTCATAGTCGAACGTTCTTGACACCCGAATGTGCATTTTTAAAAGGGACAACAAAGTATTTCTTGGGAATTGCCAGGAAAAAAGGGGATTAGGCCACTTGAAAAGGTCGGCCAGGCAAATTTTTGGCCCCATGTGAAGCGTGAGTTCTAGCTTTCAGCTAATTAATTGGTTTACGGTGGTTGTATAGTCAAGACCGTATACGCTGCGCCTAATCAAGTTAGTATTCGTAAATATTTAATAGTTTTTCTTATTTTCGGGAGGCTGAATTAATTGTGCTGTGTTAGTGCTATGAAGACTAGGTAAGTCTTTTAATGGAATCTAATAGCGCGAATAGAATGCAGGGGTGTTAAAGTAAAAAAAAAAGAGAAAAAAAAAAGAGAGACCCGCCCACGTCACCTAGTCCGGATCGGCATGTAAAAGTTTAATTTTTACTTTTTATTTTTATCGTTTACTTGCTCACTTTAAAGGTAACAAAAAATATATACATTTATGTATAAAGGAAGATAGATCAGATGTTTGCACCTAAAATTATTTACCTACTAATTTTCACTAATTTTCGTTTATCTTACGCATCAAACTAATTAATGAGCAAGTTCAAATTCTTAACCAAAATTCATAATGAAACTAAGACCCATGCCGAACCTTCCTGTTTTTCTCTTTTGTTTTGTCTGTTTTCTTGGATGCTAACGATGTTGATAACACCTAGTGCAATGGGGGCGGGGGGTCAAGTCACGCTATGATATTGACCTCTTTTTATTTTTCCAATTTAAGAATGGCCTCAAATCAAGAAAACGCTGTCGCAAAAAGGGCTCGCGTAAGCACCCCCTCGGACTCGTCTTCTTCCACAGAGGCAGGTGCAACCAGTTCAATAACGGGTGAAGCAGGGCCGGACTCGATGATCGCGGTAATGAGGGACTTTGTCAAAGCCCTTGAATCCCAAAATAAGTCTAAGAAATCAAAAATAATTCTTCATCCGAGTGACAACACTGTGCCCAGATTTGATCCCGAAGATCATAATAATTCGATAGGGCAATGGTGCCGACGCATTGACGAGTTAGCGCGTTTGCATTCGTGGGATGATGGAGCGACAGTGTACCACGCAATTTCGAGACTTAGCGGCTTAGCTAGCGCATGGTACCGTAGTTTGGAAACCATTGACTACACATGGGAGCAATGGAAGGAAAAACTAACAGCCGCGTTCCCACCAAAGCGAGATTACGCTGGTTATTTGCGAGAAATGATGGGTAGAAGAAAAACCGCCAATGAGACCTACCTGGCGTATTATTATGAAAAATTAGTTCTGATTAACAGGAGTCGCATTTATGGGGCTGACGCAGTCTCCTGTTTGCTTGACGGTATTTCCGATCCGATAGTGAGCTCGGCTGCAAGGGCTAGCGACTACCAAACCTGTGAGGCTCTACTAACGTTCTTACGAACTTGCGACGTATCACAAGCTAGGATAACCAAGGGACTTCAACATATAGAAATTAATCATAGGCATAACCGAATGCACGAAAAGAATATGAAACCGGGATCAAGAACAAAACGGTGTTTTCAATGTGGCGAAACGGGACATCTTAAGCTGGCTTGCCCGACACATAAAGGGGGCCCCAAATGTTATAAGTGCGGTAGGCCGGGCCATCTGTCGAACCAGTGTTTTAAGAAACCCAGGCAGCAGCCCGCAAACAATAGCCATCAAAGAGTGTTATGACTGCAAACCGAATCCAACAAAAAATACTTTAAGGATGTCTTACTGAGGGGGGGTAAACAGTTGATGGCTTTTATTGACTTCGGTTCTAGTTGTAATCTTATTCGAGAGGCTGACGCACATAAGTGTAATTCTCCTATTGACCCTTCTGACGTTACTATTAAGGGCTATGGGTTAAGTTACACTAAGGCCATGGGAAGTATGACCATGGATATTAAGATAGACAACGTTTCGCGTCGAGTGGAGTGTCTTGTCGTACCTGATCACTTACAGGATGTCCCGCTATTAATAGGTCAGCCATTTACGGAGCAGCCGGGAATAGGGGTCAAGAAAGACAGTGAACAGCTGATTTTCTTCGAAGAAGGAAAAAATAATACAGGACGAAAATTTTCATTACGACTGACGAAGCCAACCATTATTCCTCCCGGTCACGCAGCTAACGTTATGGTATTATGCGATGTACCTTTTCGGGGTGACTTATTGATAGAATCGTCATTAAGGAATGAGCCAGGTCGAGAATATGCTTTACCTAGGGTAGTAGTCACCGTCCATGAAAATCATTCGACCAGGTTGCCTGTAATCAACTTGTCGAACCAGGAAATATGTCTAACGGAAAAGCGTCCTTTAGCTAGAGGTTTTCCCTGCGAAGAGGATAATACAGGCGATCACTGCGAGCAAGTTTTAAAGTTGGAAATAAATAACGTACCTCTTCTAGATGAAGCGAGCATGAACATAGGTACTGCTGATAAAACTATGCGCAAGCGCCTTATCACGTTGCTGCAGGAACATAGAGATCTTTTCTCTAGCAAAACCGAGATGACTGCGGGTGCAAAATCCGCCGAAATGAAACTACTTTTAAATGACCCTGTTCCGTTTAGGTACCGACCCTATCGCATGGCAGAGCAAGAAAAAGAGAAAGTTCGAGCAATAGTGGCCGAACTTTTAGGAGCAGGAGTAGTTCGAGATTCTGAATCCCCATACGCTTCTCCGATATTGCTGGTAAAAAAGAAAAACGGAGAGGATCGATTGTGTGTGGACTACCGCAAATTGAATTTGAAGACAATCAAAGACAGATTCCCTCTACCACGAATTGACGATCAGATCGACCGATTAAAAGGCTGCTGCGTTTTCACTAGTTTGGACCTAACCTCTGGATACCATCAAATACCAGTGGCCGAGGACTCACGAGCCTTCACTGCTTTTGTTACTCCCGATGGTCAGTATGAATATAACCGTATGCCATTTGGCCTGTGTAATGCGCCTGCCGTGTTTCAAAGGCTCATGAACAAAATCTTGGGACCCTATAGAGATATAGCGGCCGTCTACCTTGACGATATTGTATTACCCAGTCGTACACCTGAGGATAACTTAGGCAGTCTGCGGACGATACTGCAAGTTATGAGGGCCGAACGACTTAGACTAAACCTTAACAAATGCGTCTTTCTCGCCTCGACCATAAACTACCTAGGATTCGAAATAGATAGCAGGGGAGTGCGACCTGGAGCAGCAAAGACCGAAGCGGTACGCACGTTTCCTGTACCTCAAAACGTCAAACAAGTCCGTCAGTTCCTGGGCCTGACAGGATTTTTTAGAAAATTTGTTCAGGATTACTCCTGTATTGTCCGGCCTTTGACATCCCTAACCAGCAAAACTAGTTCTTGGAGATGGGAAGAGGCCCAACAAAAAGCTTTTGAAACCCTGAAACAGAAGTTAATCGAAAGACCGATATTAGCCATATATCACCCTGGCGCACCAACCGAAGTACACACGGACGCCAGTCAGCTCGGATTAGCGGGAATACTGTTACAAGAACACGATAAGCAGCTCTTACCAGTTGCTTATTATAGTCGCCACACGAATAAGGCGGAGAGTAGGTACCACTCCTACGAGTTAGAAACCCTGGCAGTCGTAGAGACATTACTAAAATTCAGAGTGTATCTCTTGGGTATTGAGTTCAAAGTTGTAACTGACTGCAATGCTCTTAAGACCGCATGTTCAAAGAGGGACCTTGTTCCAAGGATAGCGCGATGGTGGCTGCAGTTGCAAGAGTATACATTTACTGTGGATTACCGCCCGGGAACAAAAATGCAGCACGTAGACGCATTAAGTCGAAACCCAAATGCCGCGGGAGTGGCCCCAGCAGAAAACGTCTTGCGAATCGAAGAGGCCGATTGGGTACTCTCAGCACAACTAACTGACCAAAAGCTGAAGCTGATTCACGAAATACTGTCAAAACCCCCAGAGACTGAGTATGAACGAACCGTATACAAGAATTACGCTTTGCGAAATGGTAGGCTGTATAGAATTACGGTAAATGGGATTCAGTGGGTTGTGCCACAAGGATTTCGGAATCAAATACTGCGATGGGCCCATGATCAATCAGGTCACTTCGCAAGTGACAAGACCTTAAAGCGGCTTTGCGAAAAGTATTGGTTTCCACAGATGAGAGATTATACGGAAAAGTATATCGCATGTTGCATACCGTGTTTATATCATAAGACTCCTTCGGGGAGAAAAGAAGGCTTTCTCCATCCGATTGCCAAGAAACCAGTCCCTTTCCATACAGTCCATCTAGATCACTTAGGACCGTTCCAAAAGACCTCAAGAGGGAATGTTCACCTAATTGTGCTGGTAGACGCTTTTACAAAGTTTGTACAAATCAAGCCTGTAAAGTCTACTAAAACAATATTTGTAGTTAGGTGGCTAGAGAGCGTCTTTAATATTTTTGGGGTTCCTACGCGTATCATAACAGACCGGGGCACAGCTTATACTTCGACGCACTTTAAGGAATTCTGTCGAAAGCATAATATCAGGCTTGTACTAAACGCCGTCTCGACGCCACGGGCCAACGGACAAGTCGAGAGACTAAACCGTACCATCCTGTCTGCCCTGTCGACCAGCACTGAAACCGAAGATACTTGGGATCAGCAGGTCGATACGATTCAGTTCTCAATTAATAACACTGTCCACCAAATTACTCGCAAGACTCCGTACCAACTGCTAATGGGATATTCACCGAGGGCTAGAGGCGATAGCATACTATCCGCAGAATTAGACCTAGAGCCAATAGAAATTGACATGGAAAAATTAAGAGATGACGTGGCACGGAAAATTCGCATAGATCAATCCAAACAAAAGGCCAGATTTGATCTCAAGCGCAAGAAGGCACAGCGCTACAAAAGGGGTGATTTAGTATTAACTTTGACCAACGTGCAGTCCCAAGGACAAAGCAAGAAGTTGACTCCTAAATACATGGGCCCATTGACCGTGACGGATGTACTGCCAGGAGACAGATATAGGGTGAGAGATTTACCTAATGCCACCAGAAGTGTCAAGCGACAATATGATAACATAGTCGCGGCCGATCGCATGAAGAGATGGGTTCCCCCCGGAGGTGTATCTGACGACTCTTCATCGGGTGATAGTGCGGAAGACAATCCACCCTTACTAAACGATTCGGAATGAGACGCGGGGTCGCGTCTCGGTTATCAGGTTGGCCGAGTGTAAAACCTATAATTTTTACTTAAGTATTTTTTTATATATATTTCAATATTTTTCTATTTTTATAAACTTAATTACTACTTTTATATTCCCATTAATTCGCTTATAATCAATATACAACTTTTGCTTACTCTAGCTGTTTTAATAACCTAATTCAGTCAGGCCTACGTCTCAAGATAATTAAATACTGGTTAAAGTGAAATGGTAAAACTGGAGACCAAAGTCGATAAGAGGAATAAGGGACACATGCCTAGAATACAGAGGGGGCTCTGGAATGTAGGAGGGAAGAGAGGGTGAATGTTGGATGTGTGCGAGATTGAGCGAAAAAGAAGAGAATGGTGCCGGCATCGAAAGGGAGTGGTTCCGTGAAAGTAGCGGTGTGTGATAAGTAGTTGGGGGCCCAACCGAAGGGGGGTGTTAAGTTGGTAAGACCTAGGCAAAGTTGTTTTTTTGTTGTTGATAATGTATATGCATATACTGATGAGGAAAAACCCCGGCGACACCCCGAGGGGTGGGGATAGTACTATGCTTCTGGGGTTGCCGATACATAAGAGTTTTGGGGGTATCTCTTATGCTCCCCAGTCGACACTAGCGGGTATGTAGTGTCAGCCTGATGACCGTACCTGCTGGTTAGAGATACTCACTGCTTAGCGGCTTCTGAGTTCTCGGGTGCGAGCCTCAACTCGTTTACTAATAAATTTTAGGGGGGCACTAGCTAGTTGTCGAAGATCAGAAGGTAACAAAGTAATTGGTGACTTATATTGAGAGCATTTATATTATGTATTTTTACATTTTTCCGGGTCCATGTTACGAGTGTATATTAGTACTAGACGGTACATGGACTGATGGAGTTAGTAGGGCAAGAGAGGCCCGACGCGGGGGTGCTTCGGACCCCCTGTGAGTAGTATGATTTATTGCTATTTTGATGCAGAACAGTAACTGTTTCATTATTTTCATGTGCATATTCCCGAGCCTTCTCTATCGACGTCTCTATTTGAATTATACTAAAACCACCGATTGATGGCATCGTTATGACCCACAGAAGCATCAAAAAGTAAGTTTATCGTGTTTGTTATGATTTTTATTGAAATCACTTGCTGTTTATACTATTAATCGGTCACATGCTCCCGGGCTAAAATAGCCAGAAAAGACCGAACTTTACATTCATGTCTTCAAGACTTAGTTATAGGGACAATGCTATTGGTTACGTGCAAGTAATGCAACAACAATCAATTTGTACCATAGAAGCAATTATAGTTACCCCTGAACACAAAATAAAAAATAAAAACTACGCTGTCTCTTTCAAGATTAACCCAACTGAAAATATTGTGTTAGAAGTGCAATGCCACGACTGCCCCGCTTCATCGTCGAAGTGAAAATCCGTCCCCTACGGAGTCAATATGCTATTGGAAAAAGTCACTTCTTTCCGAGGCCTCCATCAGTAGAAAATTTTTAACCCTTAAGGATTTTGGAAAAAAAGAAATTACTTATGAAAAAGATGATTCCCTTCTAGAAGCTTACATCCAGAGAGCAAAAACATTTCAACTGGAAAATACACTTCTTCGATATTATGATCCTCAGAAATTTGATCGCCTTTCCATTCATCAACTTTCAATGAATTTTAATAAAAGTGACGAAGATAAAACTCCAGAAAATTTTATAAAATTTTGCAGGTCACAAATGGATGATACATTGATCGCTGACGCAGAAAAAGATACAAAAGGTCAGAGTCATAGTACATTATGGCAAGAAATGCGATTTGGGAGGGTCACTGCATTAAAAGCATATGAAGTTGTGCGATGCAAAACTCAAGGCGGGTCCCTCGTCGAAAGCATTTTAGGTGGAAAAGTTTTTCAGACCTCTGCAATGAGACGAGGACTGAAATTAGAGGAAGACATTTTAAATATTTTATCAAAAGGCAGATCTACCCGATTTGATAAGTGTGGGATTTACCTCTCAAGAGAGTTTCCGGCAATGGGTGCTTCACCAGATGCTATTAATAATGATTTCGTGATTGAAATTAAAAGCCCTTCATCTGAAAATACATTTTTAAACTACCTAGGAGCAGATGGAAAAATTAAACCAAAATTCATTTATCAGATGCAAACTCAAATGTATTTCGCTAAAAAGAGAAAAGCTTTGTTCGTTGTTGCAGATCCCACCTTTGAAATCTCAAAGAAAATTACTGTAAAAGAGTGTTTATATGATCAACATCTGTTTAATGACATGACGCTTAACATAATGAATTTTGGAATAGACAGATATATAATAAAATTAAGTAAGCTAAGCTTAATATTTTATTAAATAGGCTTGTATATTAATTAAAGCACACACTTTAATTTGTACAATAAAATCCAAATATTTAATTAAACTTGGATGAATATGAGCATGTGGCTGAAGAATCGAATACTCCCGAATCCTGGATATTACGCGCTCCACATGTATTCTTAAGCTTGCGATCCTTTTAGTTTCCTTTATTTCTCCCTTAGTATTCTTTTGTCCTGTTGTAACCGAAGGCGGTCTTACCAGTTGAACGTTTTTGGCGGTTAATTCCTGCTCTAAAGCTTTAAAGCCCCTGTCAGCCATTACTTGTACTTCACATTCCAACAGCTCCAGAAAATTTGACTCTTTTACCACAGTTATATCGCTGGCTCTCCCTCCAAATCCGTTTGATATAAAAGAAATGGTCCCATCCGGTGTACAGCTGATCAAATATTTTATAGTATTGCAACCTTTATATTGGAACCATGTGAGTGATTGCAATATAGGATTACTAGGTTTTTGTATTGAAATTTCAAAACAGTCTATAATGCATTGTACATTCTTATATCAATGTCGAAAGAAAATGGGAAGGTACTTTTTAATTTCTTTCATCGATTTCCACTGAATAAATGGTTTTAAATATCGCGCCATCTTGGGCATTGTTTTCTGGATAATGGTACATATTGTGGTCGTTGAAAGTGAAAAATCATCAGCTAAAATTCTATAGAGTAAATCTAGCTTAATTTTCTTTAAGACTACATAAATATGAAGGTTTGGTACTGCGCATTTTTCAGCCAACATTTCAACAATACATAAAGATTCGAATGGAATACCCAGATAGAGCTTAGGTTTCTTCTCAATAACGTATATAGTTTTCTCAAGTACATTTATAATTTCCTTATTACCTATCTGCAAATCAACTGTCCAACTAGATGTTGAAAAATTTGACGTTGAACCGCTACAAGAAACGGACAAACTCGAGGAATGATTAGATTTTTCATCATCTTCATTTTTGAACAGTTTGCTTTTTTTCGAAATTTGTTGATCCGATGAACCTGATGGCACACCCAAAGTAAAATGTTTTCTTTTTGCAGCGGGTTTGCCTACTGTCGCATTTTCAAGTAGCAAACACTGGGTAGCTTTTGACCTTACAGTGACAGATTTTAAATTCACCTGAATCCCCTTGTTTTGGTATTTTTCATAAACGGGTTCCTCTTCTTGTATAAAATTTAAACTCTCACTGTCATAACTAGTTGCCGCATCATGGTCTTCTATATTGCTGATTATTTGCTTTTGTTTCATTTTTTCAACAAGCTTCCTAGGTGTTGAACTATGCTTAGATGTTCGGTTTTTCTGACAATCAAAAATATGTGGTATGATTCCAGGTTTTACCCTAATTTTTCCTTCGCCCATCATTTTAAGATACAAGTAATTTTCAATATCTTTCCCAGCTTTACACAAAATGCTTTTGTGTAAATACAATCTCAACAATCACAAAATAATATATCTCACTTACATCAAAATAATCCTGACAGCAATATCTTGTACCTTTATCCGATACAAAAGTAGCACGGCGCATAGCGATTTGCCATTGCTTTCTTAATTTTACATCAGCCGGTAAGGAAATAAAAAGCTTATCTGGTGCAGTATTTCATGTGTTTTTGCAATTTGGTACTACACATGTTTTGAAAATTGGTTTCCTCTTAGAACTCATTGCGAAATTGGAGTTAAATTAGGTTTCTTAGCAGGCACGATACCTTTGAAACTAAGATGTGAATACTAAACAACGCGTAAGCCCATGCATTACCGGCCAGACGCCGAGACCGTCCCGTGTTGTTACGTCACGCATAGACACGCCCACTTTCTCCGCGCTACCGCTTTCAATGACGAGTTTAAGCTACTATAAAACGACGAATTTTTTTTTGAAATTAAGTCTGTTTTATTAAAACTTTTCAAATATGAAATTTAAAAAAAAAATCGGAACGACCCTATTGACTTTTGAAGCTCCATCAGAGTCCAATGCTAATAAAGGCTTCATTAGCTTTGGAAATGTGAAAATTTTATTTTAATCATATTTTCGCGAACAAAAAGAAGAAATGTATAGAAAATAAAGATTGCAACAGTAACAAGCTATATGCATACTACATTTTTCTCCAGATTCTTATTTCCTGAAGCACTTTTCCTGATGTTGACATACCAGCATTAACCCCCCCCCCCTCTACTTCTATCTCTCTACTCTTTATACTCTTTACTATTTGACCTGCACTTTATGAGATGTAACTCTATACTGATATTCTGTTGCTAAGCATAAAATATTTTAGATTATATGGACACAAGAAGATAACCCATGCAGCAGTTATTTAACTCCAATGAAGAACCATCTTAATGGGTAAGAGAATCATATCTGGGCTGTTTAACGAAGTTGGGGGCGCATTATTGTCTTATAAGGATGAGCGACTAATTATATGATAAAAAGGTCATAGTTATTCATAAGTTAGTTCCTAATCTTGTGCAATATTACAGATCAGGATGGAGCCTGGCATAAGCAAAGCGCTTCTGCCCATTTTTTACTAGATTCCAAGTTCCTCTTGATCTCAGCTTCTCCTTCGGAGGTTGCTGATCATCATGGCCATTCTAACTTTAGAGGCAGCTGTCCGAAATAGTTTGACAGATGAGAGGTCAAACCAGTCTCGCAGGTTACGTAGCCAGGAAATTCTACGTCGACCGACGCTTCTGTGTCCCACGATCTTCCCTTCTGCATAATGACCTGCAGAATTTCATATTTTGAATTACGCATAAAAGGCCCAAGAAACTCTAGTTTCCTTCTCTTTGTGTGAAGAATTGTGAAAAGAATTTCCATTTCCTTATCCATTCTTTCCATAACTTGTTCGTTCGTAATGCGGTCCATCCAGGAGATCTTTAACATTCGGTGGTACACCCACCACTCAAACGATTCCAGTCTCTTCGATGTTTCCTTGTTTAGTGTCCATCCTTCAAGACCATATAGTAACACTGGAAAGACGTAACACCGCACCATTCTCACTCTCAAAGTCAAATATAGATCTCGGGCTGTCAGCAGTTTTTCTCAGTTTCAAAAATGTTGTCCTCTCTTGCTCAATTCTTGACAAGATTTCTTGTTTGTGTGCAATATTTTCATTTATGATAGTTCCTAGGTATTTGAAGTGATGGACTTGCTCAACTGTCTTAATGCGTATAGTCAACTGACGTTCCTTTTGGATATTATTAGCATTTTTGTTTTATTGATATTAATATTTAGCCCGTAATCTTCGCTAACTACTGATACTTTGCCTACCAGTCTCAGCAGATATTTGAGGCAGCTTGCTATTACAGCGGTATCGTCAGCGTACCTGATGTTGTTGACAGTTCTTCCATTAATTGCTATACCCGACAGCTCCTCCTCCAATGCCTCTCTAAAAACAAACTCCGAGTAAATATTAAATAGCATAGGAGAGAGAACACACTCCTGTCTAACTCCCTGCCGAATACTATTTGTTCTGTCAAAGCATTGTCATATTTCACTCTAGAAGTTAATCCCCAGTAGAGATTTAATATTATTCAGACATCGTGGTAATCAATGCCAACTTTGGAGTATATCCAGAAGCTTTCATGCTTTACATTGTCGAACGCCTTACTATAATCTATGAAGCATACGGAAAGGTCTTGGTTTACATCTAGGCATCTCTCAGACAAGACATTCAAAGCAAAGATGGCCTCTCTCGTGCCCATTCCGTTGCGGAATCCAAATTGTGTGTCTGATGTTTCAGCCTCACATATTGCGCAATTCTATTAGCTTTTATTTGATTGGTTTAATATTAGCTGTCAAATTACGTTCCGCTCCGCTTTTTCCGCTGTATGTGACGGCGGCCATAATGTGAAGAATCAGTCAGCCGATCTCGAGATCGTTCCCGCGCAACTGTTGAGCCTGTCATTGCCTGCAGACGAGCGTGATTTATTGCCTTGACTACTCGACTTATGCCTAGCCCACATGCAAGCAGAAACGCGGAAAAGCGGAACTGCCTAGCGTGTCCTATTGGTTGAAAATCAGCTGACCTTATTATTTGACAGTTCCGTGATTCTTCCGCGAATGATCCGCAATAAGTTAAAATATTTTACCTTTCGCAGATTCCGCTTCTTGCCGGCTGACTAAAAAAGACGTCAAAATAGAAACTAAAGCAAAACCTAACCTCTACCTCTATATTTTTACTTAAGGTTTTTTTTTCATACCTATGTTTTTTTCTAATTATAGCATTCATTCCCATATTGCCTGAGATGTTTCATAAATTACTTCAGATACAGTGGATTTACCAATGCGGAAACTGTATTGCATTGAGGCCATGCTGTTACCAGAAGCTAGATACCGAAGGGTCAATTGCAAGCGCGTTTCTGGATGAATACTTTCTCTAATAAAGTCACATTTTCGGATCTTATATATACAATAATTCATTAACGACAATGTTTCACGACTCATGCGAAAATAATTGAAGAACTTCGCCTGATCATAGCAGTATAGATCTTTAACCAAGTTGTCAGTAGCTCCTTGTAAATGCCTGTTTTTACTTTGATATAGATATAGGTCTAACCCAGAATCGTCTCTCCCTTCGAAAACCTTGCATTTTGATGTAAAAACTGTACAGGTGTAATATTTTTCTGCGATTTGCCGCGTTCCACGAACTCTTTGCCCGTTTATATTTTACCACTAAAGCAGCGATTGCGAACAATAAAATTGCAGAATCCATTATAATAAATTATAAACTTATATTATAGTGTGTTTTCATTATTTTCTCAATATTGGACAAAAGAATGCAACCACAACAAAACCATAAACAAAACATTTGGATGCTGCTGGCTGCGGATATCTTTCGGACGACTCGCTAGAATTCGCGGAATCTGCTCCGCTTCCGCACTTCCGCGTTTCTGCTTGCATGTGGACTAGGCATTAGACCTTTAGGAAGAATCAACTACGTCAGTACATACAGGACATTCCTTAGTGACGTTGAGGCCAAAATATAGGGAGGACTCGGATCCGATTCACTATGCGTGTGTGCGTGGGTTGTTGCCAAATCACGAAACGTACATGGTTCGAGACATGGTTAGAATCACATACCTCCGTATCGAATATTTTTCCGTCACACGCATTTACGTCGAGTAAACCGGAAGTAACTCGTGAAAGTATCGGCAACATTGGATGTCACGAATCAGGAACCAAGTGCTTTCGGCCTAGTTCGTGATTCGCGGAGAGTATGTAAATCTAACTACACGTGGGTTTAACTGTGCCACTTTCGAAAGAACGCTCACATACGAGGTATTGTGTTTCCATCCCCTCCTTTGGCAGTCCAAGGCCAGCAATGTAAAAGATAGGCGCAATATCCTGTATGTTATGGAAGTATGTGAGAAGAATTCTTTGATTGTTTGATGAATATTAGGAAGTTTTCTAGAATATAAACTTTAAATACATAGAGGCAGGAACCATAGCCAGGGCGTCAGTGTAATTCTTTATCGAAACTAAGAAAGCTAATAGAAGAAAGAAATAATAGTGAGCTATAGTAAAGTGTTAGTGGCCACTAGTAGACTATAAGTAAATGGATTGTATTTGTGCTTGTTTGTTGAGTAATTAAATGGTGTTTTTAACTTAAGATTGTCACACCGGAATTATTCGAACCCTGAGTTTGCAACAATGTGAATGCTTTAGTCTAAGATACATTATGAGCAATGAAGTCTTTTTCAAAATTCTCCCTATCCCACTTATACAGTTCAGGTTATTTTTGATTATCCTGCTGGGTTTGTATTTGACATAGAGTTCAGATGATGGATATCTCTCTGATGCCCTCTATGAGGATGCCCAAACAAATGAACATTGTCAGGTGGTGACTCTGAGAGTATACCCACCCTTTGTTTCTTGAATCAGAATTGAGCATCATAAGGCCACAACCCGAAAATGCCACATATAACAAACTGACTTTTGAAAATACATGGAAGCACCAATAGAAAATAATATCACCTTATAGCCACAAATTCATTACAGACACTCTAAAATCATATTTGTGCACTGCTCTCTGCAACATGGAGAATTGCAACTGGAACACTTGTACAGATTATGAAATATAAACCAGTACTAGGATAACTAGGTACTGGTACCCCTATGTATCTGGTACCATTGTCTATATATACCCAGTCAGACATTTCAAATGGGTTAATTTCTCCAAGGATTTTATTTAGCCAAAACTATGATAGATGTCGCTCGAAGATTGAATCCCAGAATATTTTAAACATTTCAGAAGTGAAGAAATTTTATTGCCGCACCATCTACCTGCCTGTTGTGTCTGTGTGATAAGATAAGTAAACATGATTTGCCGTCCTCGACGATGCCGTGGCGTATTTTCTTGACGGAATCAGTATGTGGATTAGTTTCCTTTCGACAGTACAGGACCGTATTTTGACTTTCTGTTAACGTTTATGTCTATTTAAAACTTTTTCACTGACATATTTCTCCGAAGGAAACTGATGAAATGATAATTCGGGATTTAAAGATTTGAATTAATTTGGAACTTTTACAGTTTCCATAAGAACAGATACTCATTTTTTTCTCTTAATCAACTGAACAGAACACGTATACTGAATTTTTATTTTTAGCCCTATAAGCCCACTGTATTTTGTGATATTTTGTTATTGTTTAACGGTTATAAAACTTGATTAATATACATGCCAACAAAAAACCGAAAATGAGTAAGGCATATCTTGAATCATGAAATGAAAATGAATGAAAGGTCACTCTTGAATTCAACCAACATTATATCTGCATTGTTATTGATACTGATGTGAATGATAATATTGTGGAAGGTTAACTTTTTTAATATATGAACGTTTGGATAGCAGGTGTAGGACTGTACGACAAGAAGCTACTTCACTTTTTTGAAATTGCCAACGTTTCGACCTTTAATTGAGGTCTTCCTCAGGGCTAAAATACAATATTTGTATGTACATTGGCAGTAAAAAACACTAATTACAAAGAAGAAAAACGACTAACAAAAGTATACAAATTAAAACACAACACATGAGTAAAAACAAATTCTCCTATTCTATTATATTCTTTTTTTTCCATTTTTTTTCTTCCTTCCTTTTTTCCTAAGTGGGTTTTTACAACTTATATCTCCACAGTATGCACAGATCCCATATAACAGAACAGGAGAATTTGTTTTTACTCATGTATTGTGTTTTAATTTGTATACTTTTGTTAGTCGTTTTTCTTCTTTGTAATTAGTGTTTTTTACTGCCAATGTACATACAATTATTGTATTTTATCCCTGAGAAAGACCTCAATTAAAGGTCGAAACGTTGGCAATTTCAAAAAAATGAAGTAGCTTCTTGTCCTACAGTCCTACACCTGCTATCCAAACGTTCACATTAGTAAATAAAGGACGCTAAGCACAGATGATTTTTTAATAAAATTAAGATATCTCCTGCAAACCATTTTACTTAGCCTTTTGTAACACCTATATCAGATCATACACGCTGCTATGGTATTTTTTCAATGTTTGCCAAAAAAAAAGCTAACAAAAATTCTTAATAATTTTAATTAAAAATGTAGAGTAGTGCTGATTGAGTTGTTGTTTGAGGATTTATTTTTTCCATTGAAGCTAATAAGATAAAATTATAAAAAAAGAAAAATTGGAGATATATTTGACGTAATTTCAAGATAAATAAGTTTTTTTCTCTTTCGAATAACATATATGGGGTCTGTAAAGTAAGTACATCCCTGGTTCAACCATTCGAATAATGATATGCAGGTACCATATTTACCTATTTTCTAACTCTGGGATTTAGGGTGTTTTAACCAACTACGGAAAAATCGATACGACCAAGGCGAGGTTACAGATTCCTTCCCAAAATTTTCAAATCTGAACTGGCATACCTCTGATTTAAGTACCGTCGCAGACACCAAATGTCGCATACGTATTCTCAGTCGTTTAAGCATAGAGAATTTGGGAGCGTTGGATTGTCTGACTAGATGTATATAGACAATGCTGGTACCTATTGAAACGTACTGAAAGGGCAGGCTGTTACTCTACTACACCCAAGACTACACCTCATATAAATTCAATACCTACTCAATTAGTAATTGTTTGACATCCAGGCACTACTTATGTTGTTTGTTTTTTTGTTTCTTTGTTAAAAAACTGTTATATTATGCTCAACAGCAGAGAACTAGTACACAATTCACTGTCGAAAAGGTTCAAACAACTAAGACACCCCAAATTTTTGCAAAAAAATTGGATGCGACGTTTAGATATTACATAATTAACACTCAGTAACAGTTCCACTATCCAGGCACCACCTCATTTGATTCAGACTAATTAAATAGCAATAAATAATAAATGAATAATTTACTGTTGGGAGACCGATCTGCAGTTTTTCCTATTAGGGCTAGTTTTTTTTTCTATGTGGGAGGTGCTTTGGTTAAGTTTTTTCAGTTTTTTTTTCTTTGGTTAGCTTAGTGGCCCATTATAACCCAATATAAGCTTAGATAGTTATGGCTTACGAGACTTGTGTGCCGACTTACTGAGGTCTTACCTCTCCGGTCGGGAGCAGTCTGTCTGCACAATGAGCAATGGTCGACCACATTATTCCGCCTCTACTGGCCTTGGTCGGAGTGTGTTCCAGGACTCTATCTTAGGGCCCACACTTCTCTCAGTATATGTTAATGAAATGACGAATGAAGTTTCCTTGGATATCTTCTGTAAATATGCTAACGACACCTCCATTTTAATTGCCTCTCCATCAATAGCTCACCTATTTGCTCGGTGCAGAACTTCGACTCAAGAAATGAGTAGTTCATGCATAAATAATCATTTAAATTTAAATCTTGAAAAAAAAAGGGTTGTTGTGCCTTAGCAAACAACCTTGTAGCGATGATTTCCTGTATGTGGCCTTGAATAGAAGATATCTGCCTGTGTAGAATAACGTAAAGTTTCTAGGGGTCCATGTGGACTCTTGAACTGGGGAAACTAATATCCGCATGTTAGAATCTAAGCTAAATAGCTATTGTGGGTAAATCAGACGACTTAAAGATCACTTCATTGTGGACACTATTAGGTTATTTTATTTCTCCAACATCCAGTCAATCAAAAGTTAAGGAATACTGTTTTCAGGATGTGGACGCACCCCAATGAATATCTCAATAGCTCAAAAAATAATTATTCGGTGTATTTGTGATCTGAAACCGAGGGATTCATGTTGCCCTTATTTTTTTAAATTGAGAATACTTACTGTCTCAAAAAATAGTACATTATTTAGAAGGAATGCTGAGGGATACTCCCATAGTATGTCAATTCTAACAAAAAATCGTAAAATGCTAAACATCCCACGCCACCCAACTACTTTTTTTAACAGAGGTCCCCCATATAGAGCCATTAAAGTATACAATTTGTTACCCATTGAAATGCAGCGTCTTCAGAATGACATGGTCTTCAAACACCGCGTCAAGGTTCTTTGGCTTGAAAAGATTATTTATACCTAGCTCTAATGCTACTCTTGTTTGAGTTACTAACTGTGAGCAATAAAGAATTTATTTATTTATTTAAACATAAGCGGGGTGCTTTGGTTAGATTATTTCAGGTTGGCGTAGGCTAGTTCCATTAGGTTTTCTTTTGGATAGGTTAGTTTGGGACAAAGCGTCCCATTTGGGAAATGGCCTAAACTTTAGATTTTAGGCCATATTGTAGATCACGATTCAGCCAATCAAGCAGTGTGAATAATAAAGATCAGGGTTACCAAAAAAAAAGACATGTTTTTCTTCAAAAGAAAAAAAAACACACGTTTTCTTTGTTTGTGTTGTTTTTAACTATGTTAAACTGAACATCGTTAAAAAAAACGTGTCTTAAACTATTTTAAACATATCAGAATTTTTTTCTGAAGTGTTTTCATTTAAATAAATTGCTCAAAAAGGGCTTAATGCTTATTGATGTGCAAGTTTTTTTCCATTTTATAGTGCTTTGAAAACCAGCCATTTGATTTGATGTTTGAGGAGCAACTTATCAAAACTCATTATGTCCACTCGAAAAAAAAATCAGTTTGTAACGGTTTTGGACTTATTTACATCTCTTCCACACTTCTGTAAACCTAAAATGAATCAAATACAGTTATGTCCCTATCTAATTTGAGTGAAGCAGAAGAGTTTTTTAGTTTTAAAAAGAACGGGGACACACAAATATTCGTTTTTTGCGAAAAAAAAAATGTTTGGTGAACATAATGCCTTTTGAAAAGTTACTCCTCATTTTAAATACCTTCTTCTTGTTAGCAAAATTGACTCGAGCGCCGACGTTGAAGCAATGTTCCATCCCTAGCAATTTTTTTTCCTAGAATTTTTCAATTATGTATTTTTAAAAAGACCCCTAAAAACTAGAGAATTTATAGACATTTAGTCACATTTAGCTTAATTTTTATTTTTAAACAAGGTAATATTTTAGGACAAATTTTGACAAAATAAACAATACGTCAAATGCATAGTTTAAACTTTAGGTAGATTTCAATCTAAAGATATATAAAAGAGATCCTTAATTAAATTACAGTACTATAAATTACATGTTTTTATGTATTTCATAAAAATCCCTAAAAACTCCCCAATTCCCTATAGGTCTGGCTTAAGCTAATTTATCCCAAGAGCTGGGGAGAAATCCCTCAATCATCAGTGCGCTCAAGCCAGGAGAATCGTACTGATCCTTATAATGCGATCCGGCATCCGCGTATCGGATATCACGATATCAGTTTAGTTGATTCGATTACTCTGGTCTATATTACTTGCAGTATTCTGTATTAGTGTGTTATGATTCATTTTTCATATGATTCATGTGTTTGTTAAAAAAATCATATTAATATCAATCAATCAATCACATGCTTTATTGTCAAAGTGCGGTAACTTGAAGAGAAAGCTCAGAAGGAATAAAATAAAGATAAAAAAACTAAAATCGCAGAAACAATAGATAGTTACAAGAGGAAAAAGATAACAAATAATTAAACTATACTAATTTTAAAAATACAAAACTTTTAAATTAAGCACCCACACAATCAGTCAGATCCTCGTTCATTAAACAACAACAATACGAGGCGTCAGCAGGCCCCCAATCAGAATTTCTGGCATAAAAACTCGTCGACATCATAATACGTTTTACTCAGCAAAAACTGCTTTAGTCTGCGCTTGAACGTCTGAAAGTTTCGGATGCCCCTGCCCCAATATAATAAATAAAAAAACAGAAAATGTAATGGCAATCATTGTAACTACTTAGATCTACCTATTATTTTCTCTTTAACAAAAGAGGTTAAAAAAACAGTTTTAAACTAGATTTTATGTAACTCAGTTTGTTTAGTTCTTTATTAAAACACTGACAGCGATGCATTTACAGCCTTATTAAAGCATCGTTAAAGTTATTTTAGCTCTGTTTAGGTGGTAGTGGTAAAATTTGACGTTAAGTAGCAGCGGTTTATGGAAATGTCAAATAATATTCAGTCAAAATTAACGTCAATGTCACGCGGCAAACTTAATTTTAAAGAACAAATATTACTAGACGTTTGAAATAACCACTTATTTTTCGTTATTATTCTTTTTAATCTATCAAATCAAATCAAATTATGCTTTATTGTCCGAATATATAAAATTCATTGACAAAGCTTCTTATAAGTATTAATTTAAACACAAAGCAACATATGACATAATAGATAAAGTCACTGCCACTTTGGTACCTACATGTTAAAACTTAAAAACTATATTTATATATAACAGTAAAATATACATTGTGTAAGTCACATACCTGGTCCAGGATGAATTTGTAAATGCAATGCCGGCCGGCAACCCCAGAATAATAATTTGTACTTGCATAAAGAGAGTAACAAAGCTTCCTAATATGTGCCCCCGAAAAATTCGTCAACAGAGTAGAAGGAACGCTCAACCAGAAGCCTCCTCACCGAGCGCCTGAACCGCCCCGCATCACTTAGGCTTCGGAGAGTAAGGGGTAAATTATTGAATATAGTTCTATTTCGATATATCACAGAATCTCTAGCTTGAGCTGTAGAAGGAATCGACAGTGGTACCACGTGCGAGGAGCGAGTTCCCCTCTGGTTGGGTTTCCGAATTTGTTCCCGACACTTTGCGTTTACCATGCACGGTGTCTCTAAAATGTATAATGACGCCAATGTAAGGAGGCCCTGAGACTGAAACAACTGCCTACAAGACTTGCGAGCCCCACACCACAAAGACAGCGTACTGCTCGCTTCTGCAGCACGAACACAGAACCAAACAGGCGCTTTGAACAATTTCTCCAGAAACAGATGCCATATCTCAGGTGGGACTCAATCAATGCAAAATAAGCATTTCTGGTTACTGAGACGCCCAACTGGACTCTAATGACCCGAAGAGCATAACATCCTGATGAAAGCTTTGCTCTCAGGGATCTGATGTGGGCATCAAACTTCAACCCATGGTATATAAGTAGCCCCAAAAATCACCCTCCCTATGTCTCCGCTATCCGAGGTCAAATCAATGTTAGCCTTAAAATTCATAGTACATGTTTTGCTCAAATTGAGGGATAACTAATCAGCAATACACCATCTTCTTATGACATATATCCCTATGCATTCTACCACTGAGTAACCGGTCATCCCTCTCCATCCACAAAATGGTTGCATCGTCCGCATAAAGAGTAAACTTTCCCTGTATATCCAACCCAGCAATATCATTAAAATACAACATGAACAAAAGAGGCCCTAAAACTGAACCCTGCCGAACTCCCCTTGCAATCTCCAGACTGCATGAGGTTGCACCATCATATTGTACACGCTGTACCCTTCCACTCAAGTAAGATTTGAACCAGTCAGGAGCGCATCCCCGGACCCCATATGCTTCCAATTTGAAAACAAGGATACTGTGGTTGACACAATCAAACGCCTTGGAGAGATCGCAAAAAAGAGCCGCTGCCGAGTCTCCACTGTTGAGGGCAAAGAAAAGAGACTCAAGAAAAGAAAAAATAGCGTCGTTTGTACCAGTGGATGGTCTGAAGCCAAACTGATTCTCACTCAGCATTTTATGTTTCTCTAGATAAGACAGAGACATCATGGCAAAGCTCACAACAAAACAAGTCCGGAATAGTTCCTCGATCGGATCTCCGGGAGGAAATGTTTTGAGCAGTGTAATGAAAGTGAACAGGGAGATAAGGATTGGTACTTGGAATGTTAAAACGATGGCACAAGCTGGAAATATCAACAACGCAACAAAAGAAATGAGAAGAATGAAAGTAAACATCATGGGAATTAGTGAGATGAGGTGGCCGGGAGTGGGTTCGGTGGATGTGGACGAACACACAGTGTACTATGCAGGAACACAAGATGGTAAGTTTCTGAATGGGGTAGGCATTGTTGTCACCAAGGAGATAGCGTAGAGTGTCATAAACTTTGTCCCATTCTCAGAAAGAGTCCTTCTAATACAGATTAACGCCCGACCAGTAAATCTAAACATCATCCAGATTTATGCCCCCACTGCAGATAAAGATGAAGGGGAAGTTGAAGAATTATACAGGAATGTCGCCCAAATACTCGAGAGGCTACCCAAAAAAGAAGTTAACATCATCATGGGGGACTTTAACGCAAAGTTGGGAGCTGGAGAAAAAACCGAGCTCATCGGGTCTTTCGGTTTGGGAAAGAGGAATGAGAGAGGAGATATGCTCGAAAAATGTACAGACGAACACGGCCTTGTAGTCCTCAACACAGTTCAAACAACCACCGAGGCGTTTATACACATGGAGATCGCCCCTTGATAAACCTGGGAGAATAGTCAGGAATCAAATAGACTACGTACTAGTCAACAAGCGGTACAGAAACAGCTGCTTAAGTATGAGAACCTTCCCGGGAGCAGATATGCGAACCGACCACGTGCCAGTTATCGGAAGATTCAAAGTGGTTATGAAGAAGATAAAGAAAGCTGCTCCATTAAAAGTTAACCTAAGACAGCTGAAAAACGGGAAGATCAAAGAATGTGTAGAGAAAGAGCTGAATGCAGCAATGGCAGAAACAACAGAAGATAGCTCAGTAGAAGAACACTTGAATCACCTGAAAAGTAAAGTGGAACACATTAAGAACACTATTCTAAAGGAAAACGGACAAAGAGTAAGGAAGAAAACCTGGATGACAGATTACATATTAAACCTAATGGAAGAGAGAAGATTGAACAAGAATAACACCATAGAATACAAAAGGATAAACAACATCATAAGGAACGAAATACGAATGGCTAAAGAAAAGGAACAGAAAGAGAACTGTGAAGAGATAGAGGCACTGCAGTTGAAATATGACTACCTTAACGTCCACCGGAAGGTGAAAGAAGTCACTGGACAAAGAAGGAATACAAACTTAGGGAAACTAGTTGACGCTAATGGAAACATCATTGTAGACATGGAAGAGAAGAAGAAGATGTGGACTAGGTACGTAGAGCACCTCTTTGAGGATAATAGAGAGAGCCCCCCAGATCCCCGGAGTAATGCACAGAGTGGGCCAGAAATAATGGAATCAGAAGTGAGGGCAGCTATAGAGCAGAGCAAAGAAGGAAACATCCAGACAGAGTTCCTGAAACTTCTAGACGAAAATGGATTAAAGAAGATCACCAAACTTTTCAACAACATCTACAAATCAGGTAAAATACCACAAGAATGGCTAGTCTCAGAGTTCATTGCACTGCCAAAGAAACAAGGCGCAAAACGATGTGAAGAATATCGAACGATAAGTCTGATGAGCCACCTGCTGAAAACCTTTCTCAAAGTCATCCATAAAAGAATATACAATCGATGTGAGAACCTAATCTCTCGAAACCAGTTCGGGTTCGTCAATGCGATGGGAACCAGAGAAGCACTCTTTGCTGTCCAAGTCCTTGTCCAGAGATGCAGAGACGTTAACCTTGACGTTTACTGTTGTTTAATTGACTACGCCAAAGCATTTGACCGGGTTCAACATGGCAAAATGATGGAAATATTAAAGAAGACAGGGATCGATACCAATGACCTGAATATCATAAGTAGCTTGTACTGGGGCCAGTCGGCAACAATAAGAGTCGACGGAGAAACAACTGAGGCCGTCAAAATAATGCGAGGAGTGAGGCAGGACTGTGTACTCTCACCCCTGCTATTTAACATCTACTCCGAGCAGATTTTTAAAGAAGCGCTCGACGACGAAGAAGAGGAGGGCATCTCAATAAATGGGAAGAAATTGAGTAATATAAGATACGCGGACGACACCATCGTGTTCGCAGATAGCCCACAAGCACTACAACAACTTATCAACAAAATAGCAAGAGTTAGTAAGGAATATGGTTTGGACATAAACATACAAAAGACCAAAATTATGGTCATTAGCAAAAACAAGATCGACAACATCCAGTTATCCATCAACAACCAACCAATAGAGAGAGTACCACACATCACGTACCTGGGAACACGTATAAACGAGAACTGGGACGCAACTCAAGAAATCAAATCACGAATCGCCAAAGCGACAGCCGCCTACAACAAAATGAGCAAACTCTTCAGAAGCCATGATCTTACACTGGAAACAAAAATGAAACTTCTCAGATGTTACATCTTTTCTATCCTCTTATACGGGACGGAATCTTGGACACTCAATGAAAACACATCCAAGAAAATAGAAGCCTTCGAAATGCGACTCTATCGAAGAATGATGAGGATATCATGGACCGAACATATCACTAATGAAGAGGTACTAAGAAGGATGAATAAACAAAAAGAAATTATGAACACCATCAAGATCCGAAAACTGCAATATCTGGGCCACATCATGAGAAACGACTCCAGGTACTCCTTACTCCAGACAATCATCCAGGGAAAAATCGATGGAAGAAGAGGTCCAGGAAGGAGAAGAATATCTTGGCTGCATAACCTCAGGAAGTGGACCGGAAAAACATCAACCGAACTCTTCCGCATTGCCGTAAACAAAGTTAGGCTGGCCATGCTGATTGCCAACATCCATAACGGATAGGAACCACAAGAAGAAGATAAGACATCATTCGAGATTTCACCAATTTTTCCACAATTTTAGACATAGTAGGAAGCAGCGCGATAGGCCTGAAAGCCGATGGATCATCCTTGTCGCCGCCCTTGAAGATGGGAACCACCGTGGCCCCTTTCAAGCACTCTGGGAATATGCCCTTTAGAAACGACATGTTTATGGCCTCGCCAAATATATGCAGTATGTGATCAGGAAGACTGGAAAATATACCCGCTGCCATACCATCCCAACCCATAGATTTTTTATTTGTTACACTAGCTATTGTACGTTTTCGTCACAATCGGTAGGGGTTAGGAAAAATGACTGACGGGCGTCGATTTGCCCAAGGAAAACCTTAAAATCCTCCACAGTTTCAGCCGACGCTAGTCTGTCGCCAATTTTACAGAAAAATTTATTAAAATCCTTGCAGGACAAAGAAGAATTTTCAATATTATTTCCCGTTTTCCCCCTCAATTCGCCAATAATGTTCCATGCCTCCCTCTGTTTATTATTTGCACTAGACAACCTCGACTGAAAATAATTCTGCTTAGCTGCCCTAATCGCTCTGCGATATGTGCACCTTTATTTTATAAAAATGTTTTTAAAGTATTCATTGGTATTGTAAAATTTGTTTAGGTAATGCAAGCAACGCATATTTTTACAGGAAATTTTTAGACCCTTGGTTATCCACGGTTTTCTGCTCTTCGGCCTCATTCTAACAATCGGGAACGCCCTGTCAAACAGAGAGCAAAGCCTTACGTGAAACAGCTGAAGGGGTTCCTCCACTCCCACACCAAAAACTCCACGCCAGTCAGCACAGTAGCAGAGTCGCCTAATCATAATTGCTCCTTGTGAAGAGCCTACCCACATTACGACTCCGTACCCCAGACATCGATCGCTGAACCATCTGAAACGTACTAAATACTGCCTCATGATCCGATAATCCCGCTCCAACCACTCTGGCCATAACCTTATTATGATCAAAATTGGAGCACACATAATCCAGAAGCGTAGAAGAATGTGATGTTATACGAGTTGCCTCGCCGACATGCATTTTTAGATTGAAAGAATTTAATATATCCATTATAGTCTGCGTGTTATGAGCTTCCCTCTTAAAGTGGTCGATATTCAAGTCCCCAGAAATTATAATTTTACTATTCACAGGTAATTGGGAAAGAATAATCTCCAATTTAGAAAAGAAAATATTTATGTCGCCTGTGGGAGATCTATAGTAACAACAATTATGAATAAGACAATCAAATTTATCAAGACATACAAATGCAAAGAACTTTTGGACTATGTCATTGACAAGACACATTGTGCCGCCATGCCCATACATATCTTAATACATAAAATAGTATACGATACACATTCCATTATGCCATTGTCGCACTAATCCATTGCAAAACTGTTTGCTTCGCTCCTTGTTTTGCAAACTTGGATTCATGTGCCAATAAGCTGTGTTATGAAACTTGTATCCCTAATATACTATAATCTGTTTAAAACAACAGTAAGTAGTTTAAACTTTTTCAAAACATTTAGTTTTAAACATTGTAGGCCCTGATAAAGGTCGATAAAAGAGAGCAATAATAATAGCCAAGAGATTATGAAGGATATAGTAGGCATTAATTTAATGACTGAGCACTTGAGTTTTTTTACAAAAAATAGTGGCATGTAAAAAATTGGTTTGCCTTCTGACAATGGATTATTTTTTGTTAAATCTGTTTTTAAGCAGAATCGAGCTAAATTCCCTCATAAAAACTAAAAGTAAAAATACTAAAACTGTAGGCCGCTGTTCCTGAGGAGTGGAATTTTGAGCCTGGCTTGCTTGTACATTTTGGAGACAGCTTCATTAATGCATAAAAAACATATGAAAGATATTAACACTAATACCGGAAAAACACGCGCATCCTATTTTATTTCACTGCCTCCTCCAAATTCTGATGGGTGTCATAAATCACTCTTATATAGGAGTACAAAAGTTTTTAATCATTTGCCGATGCAATTGCCAATGCTCAGGAAGGGAGGTTTGTTTCAGAGGCGTCTGAGATCGCTACCCCTTTCAAGTCCTTATTACGATGTTGATGAGTTTTTTTCGCGACAGTTTTGATTGATCGGGCCCGCTGAGCATTGTTTCCTACCCTGTTTCAAGTGTGAGTGTGTGACTGGAATATTACTTTTAGATTGGTCATAACATTCGGTGTTTCATTTTATTATATTTTATTTACATGATAATTTAATTTTAATCTTGTCATGCTATATATTATGGTCCTCAGCATCAGCATATGTATTATGTATTTGTATATTAATAGGTTGCTTACTTTAGCTTTGTCAATAACATTGTAAATATCTTTGGACAATAAAGCATTCATTCATTCATTCAAAAATGAGGTGGTGCCTACATATACTCTGTTCATCGAGGGTTCAATATTACGTCATAAATTGTGATGTCATACAAAAAAACACGTCTGTCTCTGATAAAATGTCACTTGAACAAAATGTCAAGTTATGTTTGTAAACACGGGCAGGGTATCAGTTTAGCCTTTTGTGCAAATATTCCAAAGTTTTTCCATTTCGGGTATTAATTCAGAAGGAATGAGATCCGCAGGAGCTTTACCATAGACACCTGCTATGATTCACCCGGCCATGGATGTAGATCATAAGATATGGACAAAATCGGCCCAAGATATTCTGAGTATTTTTGTGTGCTTACTATACCTAGTAGAGCTCAGAACTTGCGTTCGAATGCACCTTTTTCTGCAGAATAGTTCAATAGGTATATACGTGTCCGCATGAATTCATTCAAAAAAAACTGTTAGGCATTTATTGTATATTCAATTCTTGAAATTTTTCTTAGAATTTAATTAATGCAATATGTGAAAATAAGACATGCAACATAAATAACTTAAATTGAGTACATAATCTAACTAAGCGTGGGCAACTTTTTGAAGACACCTAACCGCGGTTTTGCTGTTATCTGGGTCGCATGCATGCATCGTTCTTCCACATTTTTTCTTTAGTTGATTCAGTCAAACACCTCGCTAATTTTGATTAAAGTTTTATTTATTTCCACAGAAGCGGATCTAGCCTTTAGGTGACACCAGGGGAAGATATTTTTGTGGAACAGTAGGTGGTTGTTCAAGAACAGGGGCTTTTTTTCCACAATTACAAATAGTTCCTTGGGGACGTATGTTGAAGGAATTTCTTCCGCCGCTTCGTCGATTGTAACTCCTTGTTTCTCCACTATCTTGGAAATTTTCTCCGGTTTTTCTTTACACAGTAGTTTCTTCTACATGATCTCTTAAAAGCGGATCTTTCGTTTCTATCTTTAGTTCTATAAAAGCTGATGGACTCGGATTTCTAAATTTTCACGACATTTTGACATTAAGCGTCAAACTGACTTTAGACTTTAGCTGGTGGTTTTATTATTAATAAAAACTAATAATGCGCCTGCTTTTTTGCGATCTTTTTCTAATGAAATGAGATGAGTAATGTGACGTCATATTGAACCCTCGCTGAACAGAGTATAGTAAACTGTTACTGTGTAGTAATGGTTTACTGTCCAAACCCAGCTCTTTTTTGCAAAAATTTGGATTGTGTAAGTTATTAGAATCTTCCAGATCCAAAGGCAATCAAAACTGGACAAACAAAAAATCAAGATATATTCAGACAGTCAAGCAGTACTCAAAGCACTTGACTACAGCAGCATCTCTTTGAGAACTGTCTGGGAAATTCAAAACATACTGAACCACATTGGGAGCATAATGCACTAACCTTAATCTGGATTTCAAGCCACAAAAGCCTTGAGGGCAATGAAATAATTGATGATTCTCTTGCAAGAGAAGTGGCAAGTGCTACCTTCATAGGACTTGAACTGGTCTTGGGTATTGGAAGAGAGATATTGAGGACAGCATAAGCTAGATGGCAGAAGTGCACAGTGAACGTTATTGGATAGACTGCCCGGACCTTATCCATTCAAAGGCGTTCATACAAGGACCCTGTGAGAAAAGGACAATAGAATTATTAAACCTCGACAGACAACAGTTCAAACTCGGTATCAGCTTATACACTGGGAACAGGGCACATAGGACACTGGGCATGCTATAGATTTCTGACAGACAATGCTAAATGCACACTGTACATGGAGGATGATGAGACTGTAGAACACATCCTGAGTAAATGTCCTGCAGCTGAAAGACTTAGATTTCAGAACTTCAGAAGAATACACATACGACCACTGGACTTTCACAAAATCTCACTCAAGAAGACAATGGACTTTCTAAACAAATTCGGTCTTCTGAGTGAACTTTAATTGATATTGAGGCACAGTAGGTCTTGTAGGTAGCGGTGCAGGGGCTTCCCTCTTGGGACCATTCATTTGAAATCAATCAATCAAGTTATTGTTATTACAATGTTTTCTGATAATGGATTAGGTCAATAGTCCTTATCAACTGTTGAGCATAATATAACAACTTTTTAAGAAAAAAAAAATAAAAATATGGTAGTGGCTGGATAGTAAACTGTTACCAAATTCTTCTATAAAATAACTACAGTATATAGAACGAAAAATGAGAGTATGGTATGCACTGCAGTAAATCATAGTCAGTACTTACTAAGTTTTTGGCTTTTTTTCCCAAGGTGGAATCACTATCTTGTAAATTGATTTTGGTATCGCAGGTTCTAGTAAACCATTTAGTTAGGAAATCTTCATTGGGGTTCTTGTCCTCGCACACTGTGGACAAAATAGGCTGCGTACTGGCCGGACTCGGCGAAATCAAACCGACCAAAAAGCAAGTCAGCTGGCTCAACAGCAAAATGGTCACTAAAACACTCAATTTTCTGCCACTTAGGTTTTCTAGTATCGTTCCCGGCATCTTGCCCTGGCAAATTCACTTTGCTTGAACGAAATATGAGCAACTTATTTTAAGAAAGTCGTAAAAACCTTCTCAAATCCGCCATTAGTAAATACTAAATATACATAAACAAAAAAAATATGTAAAATGATAGCGTTTTCGGATGGCAGATGTAGGGCGTTAAGAAAGTATTCCTGTCCTTTGTTTTCTCGAAACGGATCTAAAGATAACATAACTCCCAGACCACTCTAGATCGACGACCCAAAAACGCTGTTAGAATTATTAGACAACATTGACAAACGACAACCGCCATTCACATGCGCATCGAGAATATTCCAAATGTTTCCGTCCTTTGTTTTTTCAATAAAAACATAAGGATGGGAAACCTGTGAGAAAAAAAGGAAAACACTGTGTGCCGCTAGATGGCACAGCCACTGCTAAAAAGTTGAAAACTGCAAAAAAACAGCTGATTGTCATTAGTGTTTACTCTTGGGAATAATTTTGACTTTATAAAAATGTAAACAGATTTAAAAACAAGTTTTTAAACATTCAAAGTGCAAATTCCAGTATATCATATTTGAGTTAAGTTTCATTCGATTCATTTGTGATTATGTGAAGTATTATATAATTTACAAGGTACAAATCTGAAGTAGCACAATCAACTACAATAATTGGAATGGGTCGGGTTCAGCGTATTTGTTTAATATTTCTGTGCGTTTTGTCTGCTAGCACCCAGTGCTCCAAAGGGTACCTATTTGAACGCTATTTGGGAACAAGGACTCCATATCGACTAGTTTCTAATAACAGTCTGGATAAAATTAATTATGAAGGTAAACATAAATAATTATTAGGTGTAGGTGCCTTTAAAGTAAAGAAATAAGTATCTATTGTTTCATTATGTTTTACAAACAGGGCAATAAGAAAATTATTGATTTGGAATATAGAGATGTAAATTTCTATATGTTTAATGCAATTTTTAATGAGAATCTGAGACTAACAGTAAATCTACAATCTACTGCAAAGTTCCATAAATTTTGACCACAGGTTGCACTCCAAAAAAAGCTTGGATGATTGTTAGACATGGCACCCGAAATCCAAGTACCTCAAATATAGAATCTATCAACACACGACTGCCCGAAGTTAAAGACCTAATTTTAAACAGTAAAACTCTTCCAAATGGTAGTATAATTATTTTTCTAGCATTATTCAGTAACCAGTTACACCCTTGGTTTACATGGTTTTAGATTTTATTAGAAATCGGGATCTAGATTTGTTCAGAAAATGGAAACCTAGCTTGGACCTACAAGATGAAACTAAACTAACCCATGAGGGTGAAGAAGAAATGTTGCTTTTAGCAGAAAGAATGCAGAGCAGGTTTCCAGAAGTTTTTGACAGTGCTTACAGCAACACTACATACAGGGTATAGGTCTTTAATTTAAAGAAAATCTCATATCAAGCCAGAGAGTTTCTTATGTTTTCAGCTAAAATACACATTTTCTCAAAGGACAAAAAAGAGTGCCTATTATTTTGCCGCAGGACTATTTGGTAGAAATGTGGCAAAAGATGTTTGGTTTCCTGAGCCCACTAAAAAAGACCCAATTTTACGGGTTTGTATGTGTTTACTTTAGCCTTTTCTTCAATAAAAAAATATTTCCAGTTTTATAAATTATGTGAAAAATGGAAAAAAGAAGTTAAAACTCCTGTGAAGCAAAATGGTCACCACAAGAAGTTTGAGGAATCTCTGCAAGTTTTAAAAGTTGTTAAAGAAGTAAATGAACGTTTAGGACTTAACAATCATTTAACTGTTCGTACGTATATATATCTAATTTACAGATCAACTGATTTTGATTTATTTAAACCTCTACAGGAGACATCATAATAATGTATGTTGCATGTGGATTTGAAACAGCTTGGAACAAAAGAAGTAAATCTCCTTGGTGTTCACCTTTTTCTGAAAGTAACTTTAAGGTAAAAATGAGTTAGTAAAAAAAGGGCATAAACATTAATAATTTATTAAACCCTAGGTGTTGGAATATATGGAAGATTTGAAGTACTACTGGCAAGATGGTTATGGGTTCGACATATCATATAAACAAGCTTGTCCCGCTTTTGGCGATATGATAAGTAATTTTAATATGTAAGTAATGTACGTATGCAATGTGGTTAATAATTAAAATTGCTACAATTTCCACTTTCCAAACACACAGAACTGGGGCGTATCCCAAGGCAACAATATATTTTACCCACTCAGGTACTTTGCTTAAAATGCTGGCCCATTTAGGTCTGTATCGAGACCCAGAACCGTTGACCGCCGATAAATTTGAAACTATGGCAAACAGAAAATGGAGGACCAGTTTAATTGACTCATTTGCCACAAATTTGGCATTTTTACTTTATGAGTAGGTTCTATTTAATGTTTCCTTAAACAATCCTTAAAATATATTTTTTTTTTTTTAGCTGTAATGGATCTAAGAAAATATTGACGATGCACCAGGAGAATATTGTAAGGCTGCCGGCTTGTCCAGACTCGGACATGTGCGATTACAAAAAAGTTAACGAGTACTACAGCCGTAGTATCGAAAGTTGTGATTTTGACGTGATGTGTACCATCTCAAATACCGATTAATTATTGTGTTTCGTATTATACAAAATATATATTTATTTGTGTTATTATGGCCGTTTTTGTCTTTACCGAAGATTATAGACGTAGGTATTTACTTCAAATTCAAATTGTTTATTCATGCTTCTGTACAATACTTACACAAAAACATGAAGATGCCCTGTTAAAAACATAAGATAAAGGAAGATTAGCATCGATAAAACTTTTAACTTTTTTACATACACGATAGATTTTTTTTTAATTTTAAATCATAATCGTATTTAATTGATTTTTATGGGCTAGTGTCTTAAATGAATTGTTTAATTATTTAAATATTTAAAACCATATACACTTTTTATATGATTTTATGAGTTACCTATATAATTATACTCTAGTCCTAATTTTGCGTTTATATTGTTACGATTTTCCCATGGGTTAAAACACAGTCTTGTACTTGTACAATAAACACAATTTATGCACCCTTTAGAACTCCAACAAATCCACTAAATTGCTTTACTAAAGCTTACACTCTTATATTCTTTTACCACAACGCGTCGTACTTAAAACTAACACCACTCGTCCCACTCCTTAGATACGGATAGCAGGCCTTCTCGAAAACCTCCGAAATCCCTAGCCGCGCATCAAATCAAGCATTGAGTGTTCCGGATGTTACGCTGTTTCGAGGCCGCGCGCCAACCCTTACTATGGAGCGCACTAGGCCGGGAAATGCAACTTCGTCATGCACTTCTATACGGCCTGTACCCTTCGCATAGTAGTCAGCAACACTGCCCCCCCCCCCCCTCCCCCTTAGAGCTGATCGTCCAGATCTGCATCATCACGTCCTTGGTACCGCTTCAATCTATCCAGGTGAACAACTTTCATCTTGCTTTTAGGGCTGTGTTGGACCCTGTAGTCGACGTCATTGATTCTTTTTACCACATTGTAGGGTCCTTCCTAAATCGGTGTTACTTTCGGCGACTTCATTGTCTTTCTCTGTGGGTTAAAGAGCCCAACTTTGTCATCTTTCTGGAACCTTCTCGAATTCAACTTAAAGTCATAGCGGGTCTTCATTCTATCGCCAACCAAGTCCAGATTTTCCCTGACGAGTTATGTATGTCAAGTAATCTTTCTTGAAGTTCGTCAACGTAGTCCTCAACGCCTCTCTTCTAGCCTGTTGGTGATCCGAATACTACATCACATGGAAGCCAAAGTTCTCGACCAAATAGGACTTTTGATGGTGTTTATCTTGTCGAATTGTGGACTGCTGATCTGTACGCCATCAAGAAAAGCGGTATATGCTGATCCCAATCCTTCTGATGTTCATCGACGACCTTGGAAAGATGTTTTTCTATTGTCCTAATAAATCTCTCAACCATACCATCCCATTAGGGATGCAGTAGTGTCGTTCTGGTTTTCCTTATACCCAACAGGTCACAAAGCCTCTGGAAAAGCTTGGACTCAGAGTTACGTCCCTGGTCAGCGTGTAACTCCAACGGGATGCCAAATCTGCTGAAGACATTCTCGACGAGTACATCCGCCACTGGATAGAAAACACTTCAGGCCACTTGCTGAAGTAGTCCATAACAACTAGAATGTACTTATTGCCTCTGGTCGTTTCAGGAAAAGGTCCGGCAACATCTATGGCCAACCGTTCGAATGGCAGTCCTACGTTGTACTGCCACATAGGCCCTCTGGATCTTGTTTGTGGTCCTTGACTTGCTACACATGTCGCTTACTGAATGCAATAGTGGCACAACTCAAAAAAGTCGAAATTCTAGATAACAAAATGTCCGAACTAGAAATTCCAACCTCTACCTTAGAACAAAACTGGCACAAAATTATTTCCTTTTATGATCGTATCATACTCGTAAACATAATTAATTTTCAAGTCAAAACGGTGTCCTATTTATAACCCAAATCTTAATTATTGATTTTCGCAAAACTATGTTTTTTGAGTTGCACCACTATTGCATACAATGAGCGATGAGGAACACTGTCGGCACCATGATTTAACATCTTGGCAGTAGTTGTCATAGTAGAATCGTTGTCGAATTTTGTCCAACGTTTTGTTGACTCCCAAATGAGCGCCTGACTTCCTATTATGCACTTCTTCCAGTACGTGATAGTGACTTTTATTCTGGGGACGACTAGCTGCATTTTAATCTCCTTCCCATCGGCGCTCTCCCAGGCTCTCTTCAACAACCCGTCCTCAACCACAAGCGAATCCCACTGAGTCCATAATGCTTTAGGTGACAGGCTTTTATTTGAAATTTTTGGCCATTTTGGTCTTGGCTCGCCCTGTTCTTTTCGTAGCAGCAATGAACCTATGTCACTGTCGTCCAGCTGATCTTTCCTAAACTGAAGATTGCCAAGGTTGTGCCTGACCACAAAAACGAAGATCGTTCTTCTATATCCAATTACAGGCCAGTATCATTTCTGTCATTATTCTCTAAAATCTTTGAAAAAGTTATATATCATCGAATGGTAAATTTTATGCACTCATAATATGTTAGTTTACTGTCAGTTTAAATTTGTGCAGGGACGGAGCACGGAATTGGCAATCTTCAGCACTAGAAACTATATATGTGAGAGTGTGGATCGACGTGACAGAGTGACTGGACTCTATTTTGATCTATCTACAGCAGCTGGAGTGTTATGGGATGAAGGATAGAGGTTGGGCATTGATTGCATCTTACTTGCGGGGCAGAAAACAAGCTGTTTGTGTCGCGCATGATGGTAAATCTTTAGTGTCGGAAATGATGGATGTTAATAGCGGCGTTCCACAGGGATCAATTTTGGGTCCCTTACAGTTTCTTATTTATGTGAATAGACTTAGGGATGGCATCGGATCGGGTTTGGTTTGCCAGTATGCGGATGATTCGTCGGTGATTCTGGGGCGCCCGGCCGCCGATGCTTTATCTGTGTCGTGCGTGACGGCGGTTCATGAGATGGCGGAATGGTGTGATCGAATGGGCCTCAGAGTGAATGCCACAAAGACGAGTCTTGTTTGTTATGAAGAGGTAAAATCGCAATGTTTTCTTTAAGTTCGGACTTACGTACGTACGGATGGAAGGTCGTTGGTAGCCGCTGTGAGCATTAAGTTCCTGGGTATGCACATTGATTATCGTCTCAGCTGGGATACACATTGTGATGCCTTTGTCTCGAGGATGAATAGTAGCTATGCTCTTATTCGAAGGCTACGCGATGTGATTTCTTTAGACACCGTGAGGCTGCAAATCTTATTTTAAACAACTGAATGTCCTCACGGCTCCATCGTTGTATTTCGTATATAAGATCAAGCATCGAGTGTTCCAGATGTTACGCTGTTTCAAGGTCGCGCGCCAACCCTTACTATGGAGCGCACTAGGCCGGGAAATGCAGCTTCGTCATGCACTTCTATACGGCCTGTGCTCTCTGCATAGTAGTCCGCAACAATATTAATAGAAAAAAATATTTTTGAGAAATAAAAATGCAGAGATGCTCAGAGATCATAAAATGCATTTTATGAGGCTGATTTTGTATTACAGCACAAAATCACAAAAAAAAATCAATAAAAAAATTCCAAATTTAACCAAAAATACTGAATTTTTAAAGAAAAATGAAATCTTGAAGTAAGGACGTTAACTGATGGTTGACACTATATTATGATTTTTCATCAAAAATCTAAACTGAAACTAAACTTCAATCAGACTTTCTTTTTATGTTTTTTTTTGGCTTTTACTTTTTTACTTAAGAAAATCACAACTTCGTATTTGTAAAAAAATTATTTCAGTTATTCGAAATGCACGATTTGGTTTGTTTTGTGTTAATATAATGGTCTTTTAAAGAGCAGACAAAATAACGATAATTATTGTGAAAACTGACCTTGTGGTTTTTAGTACTTGGGAATGTTTTATATTTATATTTTAGCCCTAACGAAGGCCTCAATAAAGGTAGAAATGTTGGCAATTACACAAACGTGAAGTGTGGTTTATGTCCTACGCCGGCTATCCACCTCTTTCAACTTGGTAATAAAGGACGCAAAACATATATAAACATATTTTGAAGCGAAATGCACAAGCATGTTTCTCTGACCTCCAAAATGGTTGATGTTTACAAAAAGTGGAGTAGCAACTCTTCCTGAACTGAAGATAATTCTCCCTAAATTTTAGATGTAAATTTAAAAGTGGTTTGTTTAAAATCCTCTTGTGCATTTTATGTTTTTAGATTGTAATCGTATCTTTTTTTCCAGGTAATATTCGGCTACATTCATCTCTTTCTAAAAAATCGCTTACGCACTGCCTATATTGGTCTATCCTTGATTTCTTCAATTTATTGCTTATTTTATTTCGAGACAATCTTGTAGACACAGAATTAAACATACATTGGAATTTTAATTTTTTCATTACTAGACCAGAAATCGCCTACACTGTGGCAAGTTTTCCATCTGTAGATGTTTTATTTTTCAACTTGTTTTTAATTTGTCGAGTCATATCAGCCTAAAAGAACCTTTCACTTTACAGTTTTGCAATCAGTTTTGATTAATTGTTCAATTATTTTTGACAGGGAAATCTGGATCTGTACGGGGTCTTCATTATAAAACTTCATTTAGCAGGCTATAAAATTTTGACAGAAAAGGATGACATAATCAAAATAAATGGACTTTTGTTTCTCCATCCTTTTTTTTTGACATTTCACAGCCTACTAGAAGTTTTATATCTGTTTATTTAATGATGTTCTATTCTTTTGCGCCTGTCTTCGAGCCTACTCGGGTTGCACCTGCTCAGCTTGACCCTCCTGCAGACAATCTTATAGACACAAAATTAACAATATTTTGGATTTTGTAGTGGACCAGATTTGCGTTAGTGTTCAGTTTCATTAGTGGACCAGAAATTGCGTCCAGTGTGGCATGCTTTCTTTCTGTAGATGTTTTATTTTTCAAATTGTCTTTAATTTGTCGAGTCATAACTTTCCCTAAAAGAACCTTTCTCTTTACAGTTTTGGAAGCAGTTTTGATTAATTGTTTAACTATTTTGACAGAGGTGACAAATCTGGATCTGTATGTTTAATGGCCATTTCCACCAAGCAAATTTTAAGAAAACTTAAAGTTAAGGGCCCTTAAACCATATGTATTAGCATGAGTTACCATGGAAATAATGGAAGCCTTAAGTAAGTATACTTAAAAATTGCTTGGTACGGTCGGCCATAAGTTTCTTCAGGTAACATCGTTTTTCATATTTTTTTAATTATTCTTTGGCAACTTTTAAATTTCTCGTTTAGTCGCTCTGTTTATTTAATGATTTTTTATCCTTTTGAGCCTGTCTTCGACTCTGCCCGTTTGGCGGCGGGTTAGAAGGAAGGATCTTAATTGTTATCTAGGTATACCCCAACCGCTTTTTGGAATCTGTTATTGAGCGATCCCGCCAACTTTCACGTACTTTCCGTTTCTGTCTAACGGTTAAATCAGTTACACTTTTTTTCTCCTTGCTTTCTTTTGTGGCAGTCTCCCTTTCCTTTCTTTTTTGATCCTCGTATCTCTCTGGATCTTCCTTAATTCGATCTCTCATGCTCTTCATATTACGCTGCCTTCGCTTTTCATCTGACTTCTTTTTCGTGTTTTCCATACAACCTATTTTAAAGGATGGCATGATTATGAAAAATTGTTCAGAAATATGTATGCGCGGAATGTCCTTTCTGTTGTCATACCGATCAACTCAGTTATCAAATGTGATAACGGAAATGAGATACGGAGTTGATGCAGCGTGTTGTTTAATAATATTAGCTGTTAATGCGGTTTATTAATTTGTATAAGTACTCTACATTAAAAACTGACAATAAAATTAAACTAGAAACTACAATCAATAAAAATTCTAATTAACGAAAGTTTCTGATAACAAAGTTGACGCTTTTTCAGCCAGAAACCTAAACACTAATTGTGGTATTTCTTTATCCAGGAAAACGGTGCACCAATTTGCATGCTGGAGCCAAACTGTTTTCTGTGAGACTTAAACAAAAGCAAAAGTTGATTGTAAATGCTCCCTCTATGGTTTTATTTTATAATTTAATTATATGGTCACGGAAATTCAATCAGCACAAGACGTTGTGTGGCCCCGCCAATGTTGGGAAAACTTAACATAAGAAAGGAAGGGTGTAGGTACTAAAAGCATTTTAAACGATTTCAAACAGTAAACATCCAAATAAATCCTGTTTCTATGCAGAGAAATGCAATAAATCGTGCTAAATGTCTTCATATCCAAAGAAAAGCCGTCGTAATAAAATCTAAAAATAGCCCAGACCACAGTTTTATTACCCCAGATAACGAGCACTTCGGTATGCGACTGCTGATTTCCCCATTGGTAATGGTATGGATCGCTGGATATGACTGGCTGATGTCCCTGGGGAGCGGACGAAAATGCATAAATGCATTCGTTCACCGGGCTGAGAAGAGTTGAAGTTGCGATTTCGTAGAAGAAACATCGCCATCTCGTTCTCTGTGTTAGTAGGTCAGCGAGTTGGCTTAGGGTTCGATGATATCGCTTGGTATTCACTCGGGCTTAATCGCAGCCTCGTGTACTGGATTAACTGTGTTTCTGTGAATTGTGCATTACCGAGAATGTGCATATTTGTTCTTCGTAGTTTGCAATAAATGGACGAGGTTTTATTGCATAAATAGTGTTTCTGACTCTGTGAATCCAAGTAAAGCGTAGTTATTCATTGTTCGGTTTCTCATTGTTCTTCACTTTAAAACGAATTTACCACTATCCAATTAGTCCGATCAAATGCGCCAATAGAAAGGAAGCACGGAAGTTCACAGGCAGATACATTTTCAAGATCTTTAACAAACTTTAGTCATCAATAAACTCAATAAGCGCACCTAATCTAGGTTCATCTGTTCACTTAAACTGGCTAAAAAAAGAGATTAAACTTGATTATAAATGATTAGACTGAAAACTAAAAAACTCTTTAGCCCACGGCTGTACAATAATATGTTCACCATTTGTTAGGTTATAAGATAATAATATGGTGTGTTAAAACCTTTAGACTGGAACAGCGTGAATAATATTCATTATTCACTTGTTCCAATAACATTAATTAATCACGCTGTGTCTTTTGTTTTTTTTTCACTATCCAGTCGAATCCAGACACCGCCATGTTAGAAATTACAAACAAAACAAACGAAGGTTCCAACTATTATGGCCGTTCTGATGGCCTGCCATAATGGTTTTAACGTCACCTTGGCTTTGAAAATCAAAAAAAGCGAAAGTTGGTCTAGTTACCTAATTGATTATTATGTATAAATTGTAAATTAAGCCGTAGACAAAGTACAGTATCCAACTTGCATATAATAGGCATCATTACCTCAGGTAAATTGTGCCACTCGCTACGCTCGTGGACTCAAACGACACCTTCGCTAGTGCTGGCCTACATTATATGCTTGTTGGATAATATACTATTCTCCAGTGGTTTTTAGAAAATGTTTTGATCTCTTAATCAAGCCAAAGTTAAAGATATCTTATTAATATAAATGCACTTTTAAAAACAAATTTCTCGTCAACAATGGTGTTATTTATCAGTCCAAATAGCAAGTTGAATACCTTTTTCTAACGAAGAGAACGCTTTCGTAAAAAATAGAAACAAACATTTAATGCGCAATAAGAAACACAAATAGGGACAACACGTAATACTGCAAACTGGACAAATCTAACATAACTCACTGTTGGGCGTTTGGATTCTTCCGCAATACGCATATGCCATCCAAGGTAGGAGCAAACTGCTCAAACTGATCGGTAGCCAACTCCGCCCGTTCGGCGACAGCCAACAACACTGGAGTTGTATGAGTGTGAATTCCTGCTATAGTTTTAGGAGTTCCTGTAAAAACCATAAATACCTCAAAACTAAGTCCTAAAGCTGAAATGAACTCAAATAAACTTAAGTGGAGCACTCCGGAACACATTCAGTTCTAGCTCTATGAAAATGTTTTGTTGAGAAAACAATCTCAACAGAGAATTCTTCAAACTTTAGAACCAGTCGCTGCAAATGGCTCCCCTATTAATTAATTAGTTCGCAAGTGTACCTGCTTTCCCCACGATATCAACGGCTTGTCCAACTCTGACAGTAGTAGACACCACTTCCAGTTTTTCATCCAAAGTTAACAACCAGCGGGGCTGAATGGACACAGACAAACAGTAAAGCAGATAATGCGATTTGCCAAGTATCAACGCATGCGGTTCCAAAAGAGCCACCAACGTTATTAGAAGACCTTGTAAATTGATTTTGGTTTTTGGGAAAACTTAGAAGTCGGCGGTGAATAATAATTACCGGCCATACTGACTGGATCAAGTAACATTCGGTCAGTGTGCAACGGGTTCAACGTCATGGTACCTTTGCCCATGTGCACCAAGCCTTGGGCAATTCGCACCATAAAGAGCTGCGATGGGTTTTTGGCGTGGAAGACCGCGAGTTGTCTCAGACCGCAGGCCAAACGTGCGTTGTTGGTACCCGCGCCGATTAATCCTAAAAAAAAAATAAACTAACTTTTAAGTTTTTACAACTTAAAAGTATTTTATTCAAATGATAATAGAAGATCTAATAGTGTTGATTTATAATTGAAAATATACGCATACTGAGTCTATCAGTATTTTTTTTTAAAGCAAAAATAGCCAATCGTGACTTTGGATGAAACCCAACTCGACTAGTTTAATGTAAACAATTCGGATGTCCGTAACAAAACTTACCTAACCCAAAAATAGCGTTACATGCCACTTCGTCATCTGTGTCGTGAGAGTATTTGGTGAGGACGTCCAGTACGGGGAGTTGTGGATTGGAAATAGAGGACAAGGCGATGGCCAATGGGACTGTTTTCCTCACTGAGGGCTCGCCATACCGGCCCATGTGGCCAAAAATCCTCTGCATCATTTCCATGCCTAACGGATTTCATCTATTATATTATTATTTCGAGGTCCATAAATTGTTATAAAGTTTAAGTAGGTACATAAAACTATTTGTCCACGGCTGTATAATAGCACAGGTCAACACTAGTCAGTTTGTAAGCACTTGATAGGGTGTGTTATAACCTTTGGAGTAGAACAGCGTGAATAATATTCGTTATTTGCGCTGCGTCATTTGTTTTTTTCATTATACACTCCATAAGAAATGCATGCAGGAACCGCCATTTTGGAGATTAAAAACAAAGTAAATGAAAGTTCCAACTATTACGCATGCCCCAGTGACTTTGTACTACTAGACCCAAGTATGGCTAGATACGTCGCCGAAATACACGCTGTTTACAAGACCTCCAATATTCTTTTTTCTGATCATCTATCTCCACATTACAGCATCTGCGTTAAGCTTATCTCTCTTGTGGCACCCTTTATTGTCAAAACAATGATCCGACGTATGCATGACGTTTCCTTATTTTCTGACTTTTCTTTATTATAATAAATAGCGTTTTCGGGAGACCGTTCTGAGAGTATTGCTATCCTTACATTCTTATTAAGAAACCAAAGAATGGGAATAGTCAATTTTTAACTTCGTATGTCACCCTTGGTGTCACTAATTGTGTCGTTTCAACGACAATGACAAAATATTGGGAGTTTTGTTACGACGAAAGAGACAGGCTTATATAAATACGTCGTGATGAAATATTTACAATAAATGTGTCGCCATGCCTGGGTCGCAGTGCCTAGTAGTACAAAGTCACTGGGCTGCCCTGATGCGGCCGCCAAACGCCTTTGACTATGACAATTAAAACAAAACGCGTGATATTTAATTAATTATTGTGTAAATTAAGCCGTGGACAAAGTATAGTATCAAAGTTGCATATAATAGACATCATTACCTCAGATGAATTGCGCCACTCGCTACACTCGTGGGCTCAAACGACACCTTCGGTAATGATGGCCTACATACTTGTTGGATAATATACTGCTGCGAACTCGGGGTTCAATAATTCCAGTGCAACGATTTCACGAAAACACTATTTATTTACTCCATAAATATACACAGGTACAATTCGACTAGTAAATAACTCACTACTAAACACTTTATAGCCTTCTATTATCGCTTCGTACTTTAGCTTACTTATAGCTCGCTTAAAATAAGACTACCCTCTAACCGCCGCTCTATGCGCCTTTTATATACAATCCTAAAATTACAGAAAAACCTAGAAACTTCTTTATAAGAATTCTTGAATAATCTCACATAAAAAAAAGGTTGTAAACAACTGCCTTCTAGATTAATCCGAGCAATATGCTCGCAATCCGAGCTCGTGTCAGCCATGACGCAGCGCGGATAGGTAGCGAAGCTCCACCAACCACACGCGTTGCCCGGCCTCCCATGCGGCGTTGCTGCGAATCGTAACATTGCCCTCCTCCTAAGGCTGTTCGTCCCGAACAGATAGAGTTCCATGGTATCGTGCTAATCGATCTAAATGAACGACTTTCATCTTTGACCTGGGGGTCCGCTGGATCCTATACACCACATCATTAATCTTCTTTATAATTGTATAAGGTCCTTCCCAATTTTGGCTAAGTTTTGGCGACTTCCCCACCTTTCGCCTCGGATTGTATAGCCACACCAAATCACCATCCTGGAAGCCGCGGGAGTTAGCTAGTAAGTCATATCTTGCTTTGGCTCGATCACTGGATATCCGCAGTTTATTCCTTACTTGTTCATGAACATTGTTCAGCCTCTCCTTAAGCTCCTCCACAAAATTCTCAGAGCTGAGCGACTCTTTTTCTGGTGTTCCATACATCAAATCCGCAGGAAGCCTCATTTCCCTTCCGAACATCACTTTCGCCGGAGTATGACCAGTGGCTTCATGCGTAGAGCCTCGATATGCCGTCAACATGAGAGGTAGATGTTGATCCCAATCACGCTGATGATCTGCCACCATTTTAGACAGGTAATGTTCCATGGTCCGATTAAATCTCTCTACCATCCCATCCGACTGTGGATGCAAAGGAGTTGTCCTGGTCTTGAGAATTCCGAGAAGTTCCATGACCTTCTGGAAAACAGCCGATTCAAAATTTCGGCCCTGATCAGAATGAAGTTCGAGAGGGACTCCAAATCTGCATAACATTTCATTTACTAGCACCGTTGCCACAGTCATTGCTTCTTGATTAGGTAGGGCGTATGCTTCAGGCCATTTAGTGAAGTAATCCATGGCGACCAAGATGTATTTATTGCCCGACTCAGTCTGAGGAAACGGTCCCGCGACATCAATTGCTACCCTCTCGAATGGAGCACCTACAGTGTACTGCACCATTCGACCCCGTGATCTTGTTCGAGGTCCTTTTGTGGCACAACAAACTTCACACTTGTGGCACCAAGATTCGACATCTTCATGATAATTCACCCAGTAATACCGCTCTTTAATTTTGGCCAATGTTTTGTTGACCCCAAAATGGCCTCCGCTTGTTCCGTTGTGCATTTCCTGTAGTACATCTGATTTTCTGCTACCAGGAACAACCAACTGACTGACTATGGACTTGCCATCCGGACTCTCCCACGCTCTCTTCAGTAGTCCATTTTCTATTTTAAGAGAGTGCCACTGGGCCCATAGCGCCTTCAGGTTTGGACTTTCACCAGCGATTTCTTGCCATTCTGGTCTCTTGTCGTCAGTTTTTGCAGAGAGGATAGGTCCAATATCTGGATCATTCATTTGTTCTTCTCGAAGCGTCTGTGTGGTCCAGCCATCGTTTGTTTCCACCGACGTTCTCCTTACCAAAGGAAGTCCCTCACGCTGCTCAGTTCTTTGACAATGCCGACAATCTTCTTTACAAGGCTGTCTAGACAATGCATCGGCATTTCCGTGAGACCTTCCTGGTCGATGTTCAGTTTGGAAATCGTACTGCTGCAGGCGCTCTATCCATCTGGCTATTTGACCCTCAGAGTTCTTCATCTGTAATAACCATTTCAAGGCTCCATGGTCAGTCCTAATCAGGAACCTTTTTCCATATAAGTAGCGATGGTAATGTTCGACTGCGTTAACGATGGTCAACTGCTCCTTTCTAGTGACGCAATAGTTTCTTTCTGGCTTATTTAAAGTCTTACTGTAGAATTCAATGACCTTCTCTTGTCCGTTTTGTCTTTGAGAGAGTACTGCACCTAGACCACAGTTACTTGCATCCGTGTCCAAAATAAAGAGTCCGTTGTTTAAAGGGTAAGCCAAGATCGGACTAGAACAGAGGGCAGCTTTAAGCCTTGCAAACGCCTGACTGCAATCGTGGTTCCACAAGAACGGTGTTTTCTTTTCCGTTAATTTGTGCAGCGGTTTTGCGATGTCGGCAAATCCCTCTACAAATCTCCTGTAGTAAGTACATAGTCCCAAAAAGCTCCTTACTTCGTGTTTGTCTCGGGGAACTGGCCAATCTTTAATGGCAGATATTTTACTTTGGCTAGTTTTAATGCCTTGTTCTGAGATAGTATGCCCCAAGTACTCGACTTGCTTTTGGAACAGGCTGCATTTCTTGTAGTTTAACTTCAGGTGAGCATTCCGTAACTTGTTGAAGATTTCTCTTAAATTCTTCAAGTGCTCGTCGAAATCACGTCCCATGACAATTATGTCATCTAAGTATACCAGGCAAGTTTTCCAAGTCAGCCCCCTCAAGACAAGTTCCATTAGTCGCTCGAAAGTTGATGGAGCATTGCACAATCCAAAAGGCATAACAGTGAATTGGTATAGTCTAGAACCAGTAGAAAATGCAGTCTTTTCTTTGTCTTCGGGAGCAATCTTTACTTGCCAGTACCCACTTTTTAAATCTAGAGTGGAAAACCACTTTGATCCCGATAAAGTTGCTAAGGTGTCGTCTATACGTGGCAATGGGTAGCTGTCTTTCTTGGTCACATCATTAAGTTTCCTGTAGTCAACACAGAACCGCGTTGAACCATCTTTCTTCTTAACAAGAACCATAGGCGACGACCATGGACTAGATGATTCTTCTATGACGCCCTCTTTTAACATTTCATTCAGCAAACTGTTAACTTCTTGTTGTTTAGCCAGAGGGACCCTTCGTGGATGTTTCGTATTGGCTGGGCATCTCCTGTGTTGATCTTATGGACAACTAAATCGGTTTGACTGTCGTTGCTCTTGAAGTTAAACATATCAGATTCATCCATAGCAAATTTTATAGCAGACTGAAGTTGTTCCTTTGACAGGTGACTCCACTGTCGCTTAAAAGCATCAATAACTTCTGGGGAAGCTTGGTTAGAAGATTTAATTTTGGATGTCTCTGCTTCGACACAATTGCATACCCATTGTACAGGCTCATAATTGGCAAGAACTGTTCCTTCTTTGAGCTTGATGGTCCTTTCTCCAATATTGGCAACTCGTACTGGCATAGTCTTCTTCGTGTCGGTCAATGTTCGGGCTACCATGATTTCAGTTGTCAAATCCAGGTTAGGTTCTATAAGTCCTATGGACCACCCAGGATCATTTTCAGAAGTCACTGTGATAATTTGTTCTGAATTTGGAGGAATTTTTACATCTTCCACCACCAGTAGACGGATACTAGTTTCCACACTTCCATTGGTTAATGCAAACTCCTCATTTCCAAACGTGAGAATATTCTGTTTATGATCATAGGAGAATCCATGTTTCCTGATGAGATCCATTCCCAAAATAAACTCGTCTTTGATCCTGGCAACCAACACTTTATGCCGAACTTCAAGTCTTTCTCCAATAATGATGGTGACATCGGCTTCTCCGTCTATAGGGCAAGATTTTCCAGTGACTGATTTTAACATAATAGGGTTGGGCAAGTTGGGGGTATGGTATATCCGAAAAGTTTATCTGGCCTTACAATGGTCACATCTGCTCCTGTATCGATGGTAATCTGGATCTTCTGTCCCTTAATGCGTCCGGCCACTGTGAGACTTTTGCCACCCAAATTATTGACTTTAAAGATCCTGAGGTCTTAGCGGCCCCGGTCAATTGCCCCCTTGCATTGACCGGAATTAGTTTTCCTGGGACCTAGGGCGGTCTTGGTCGCCGCCTGATCTTCTAAACGACGGCGACGGACTTCTTGCCCTATTACGGCAGTTACTCTTGATGTGACCCAGTCTGCCGCAGTTAAAACATTTTATGCCCCGATTGTCTGTTGATCGAGGAGTTCTTTCTAACAGGGCTTGCATACTGACTGCCATATCTTTCATCGCTTTATGTAAACTGGCCATGGATTCAGCCATAGACGTATTCTCCTCTTCACCGCAAGTTGCCATTCGTACGCGTGGCGATGAACTAGATGACACTCGTGACGCCTCGAATTCCAGGGCCCGAACTAGTGCCTCGCTGATATCCTTGGGCCTTACAAGACGTAAGTGGTATCTCATGTCACTATCGCGAACTTCCTCAATGAACCTTTCGGCGGCAAATTGCATTTGAAAAGATTCAGGGGCCGATGGATATGCCAGGTGAATGAGTCTGTCTATGTCCGCCTCAAATTCTTGTAAGGATTCACCTGACTTTTGCTCTGTCATCCTCAGCTGGGCCTGGAACACGGTTTCTTTGTGCTCATTTCCAAATCGTAATTGCAGAGTGTGTACTAAAACCGCATAATTACTTTGATCCGCTGCCGACAGAGATTGGAGTAACTCAGCCGCTTTTTCACGAAGTGCTACCACTAATGATGTAGCTTTCTGGGGCTCGGACCAACCATTAGCTTTTGCAGCTGCACGTTGTCGTCCTCAAGTTGTTCCCGGATTATTATTTAATATTATTTAGTCGATACGATCCTCGTTCGGCATGGTATAACCTAGCGCGTCCAAAAGCCCAAGAACCATTACAAAAAATACAAAAAAAAAACCGTCCCAACTTTGCCAATTTTTCTTGATTTTTCTATTTCATTTATCGGAATTAGACCTCAAATATTACCATATGGTAATGACATATTATGGACAACGGGTAACACTAAGGCTCATTCTTACAAGTTCAGTTTAAACTTTAGTTGGAAGATAAATGAAAGATTTTGACAGATAAACAATGCAATGTACGTCAAATTTGGAGTTTAAACTTCAAACTGAAGCTTTACTGATAGTTGTAAAAGTTGTCCTAAACCCCACATAACCCTGAGGTTACTGTAAAACCTCCGTAAAATTGCGTTAGAGTATAAAAAGGTTTTCGAGTTATACACTTACCTATTTCCTCTCCAAAAGAAACCGCTGCTACCCCCAAAACCGCGATTGCCTGGCCCATATGCCAGTCCCATTCCAAAAACGTGGCCTTCTTCCCCTTTTTTCCTTCCTTGCTCTTACCGCCACTATGCGAAGTCGTTTTCTCTTTTTCTGTAGCAGGCACTTCGATCTTCTCACTTAACATAGCCAATAACTCCTGAATAATCAAGACGTCGCCTGAGCCAGCGTAAGAGCACATCAGCAACATAGTCTGAACGGCACTTTTGAAAGGCTCTGGGAAAACTTCCATAGCATTGGACGGCACATCGATGTCGACTCTGGCTCCAAAGTAGCAGAGCGCCACGCCCAGGCCCATAAGCTTCATGTAAATCGACTTTAAGCTCTCGAGATCGTTGGAACTAAACTCGATCATCACGTTCAGGATGGCCGTGGGAACTTCGTTGTCGTTTTTGCCAAGGGAGACTAAACCGCAGGAAATGCTGGTTATCGCCAGAATTTCCATGGATTTCGAGGAGCTCATAATGGGAAGGATTAGGCTAAGGACGTCTTCTCTGTGGCTCCCTAAATATTGAGTGGAATGTAAATTTATGTTATTTTTAACACTGACTATTTGGATTATGATTAGTATCACCGCCTGTGTTCATATAATAAAAAAAATACACAAACAACATTTTGTGACGAACCGCAAATAATATTTAATTAATAAAAAATTCAAGTAACTTTATTGTATCTAACTATGTGAAAACAGGATAAGATTTATCACCTGACTGTCCGGCTTCAAGGTCTTCCTGCAGGTGTTCATCTAATAAATCAGCATTTATTGTCCATAAATAGTAATAAAAATGACAATATTTCATAAAATTTGTCAATACTAGAGCAATTAGTTTCAATTAGTGAATACATCATAGGGCCAGGGAGGCATCGTTTAGGTAATTGATTGGAAAAATTTTGACAAAATGGAATTTTAATATTGATGAGTAATTACAAAAATAATTTAGATCACTTCGGCCAAATTTCAAAACTCACCGGTAGGTCCACCGGTGAGGCCGGTCATGTGATGGTCATCTTCAGCAGCTTCTCAGCAGTTCAATGGATTAAGCAGGTGACTAACTTAACCGATAGACTCACCGCTGAGTTTTGGAATTCGGCCTTAATTTCCTTTGTCTTTTAACCTCGGAAAAAAATTATAAAAGAAGTTAATTTCATATTTGAGAGAATAGCAGTCAGTCCTAAGGTAGCCATAAACTCTGCCCGATTGCGGGCCAACTGGCGACTTTTACAAGTTCAAGTAAAACTTCAGGTTGAAGATAAAACTCCAGATATGACCTATATTGTATTATTTATCTGTCAGGTACGTCAAGTCTGGTGCTTTATCTTCAATCTGAAGTTTTACTTGAACTTGAAAAAGTCGCCCTAAGTACCTGGAACCGGCAAAAATCAAAATACTTATTTTTTCTCTAACTTTAAAATTTTATTAGTGAGGTGGCAAAATTGTGAGTTTTGAACAAGCACAAGGTGATCTACAAGTAAGTCTGTTAACCCATAATGTTAATTAACCATTGTTCGAACGTTACATTTAAATAAACTTTGTATATTCTTATATTTTAATCAAAACAATAGTGGAACGCGAAACAAACGACTTAGATTGGTAGATTTTCCAAAGTAGGTTCACCATTTGTGAACCTACTTTGTAAACTTTTTATTGAATATACTTCTATTCATTTGACTATCGGTTTTAAGCAAAGCGTAGTTGTAAAAGGGGGTAGACTCGTAACTTTTAAGACGTTCAAGTCAATTAATATTTTCATTAAAATTTGAATTAATATTATATAAACTGCTAACAGAAAAGATCGATACAGCAAAATTTTTTGTCATTTTTGTGGGTCTGTATCTCGGAAATGCCTTAGCTGAAATTTAAAAACTGAAGAGATTTCGAAAGGTCGGTTTCTTCGTCGGTAGATAATAATTGGTTACTTATATTCACAACTTGAGTTAAATATCTCAAAAACTCTAAGAGCTATAAAGAAAAAAAAATTCAAACCCTGTATCTCGGAGACGAAACGTTTGCGGGTTATGTTTGTATGAATATTGTGCCCTATTTTTGCCTAGGGATTTCCCAGTTAATTTCAAGATACCTTGTATCGTAACTTACAAGAAAGTTCAAACTTTCTGTAAACGCCCTGTAACTCTCTTAGTAAGCAAAAAACCAAAAAACCGCCAAAATCGTCCCGAGATATCGATCACACCTCTTAAATGTCATTACAAAAAGACTCTAAAGTTAAGGCTGCCGTCATGACATCGTAGTAAACAAAATTTTAATCAGTTTTTTATTAGATTTTTTGCCATCCTTGTACAAAATGGAATAAAATTAATTTATTAACTAAGAGTCTACGTCGCTGATTTTACAACCAGTTATCTTTTAGAGATCATTTATCTTATTAAAATCGGCTGCGGCATTCTCGCGATACAGGGTGATTTACAAAAGAGCGTCAACTTTTTGAAAAACCCCTGTAATTTATTTTGTAGGTCAAAAAACCGAAAACTGCCGAACATGTCCCTAGATACCAACTAACACCATTAAATGTCATAACAATGAATGTTCTAAAATTACGCTACCTACCAAATGCAGTGGGTTGAAATGCAACCATTTTGCAGTGCTTTTTTCTTTATATATCCCCCTGTATATCCTTTAGCGAATAACTTATTTAAGATCAATCTCCCTCCGTGATTCTAGAAGAAACGACCTTTCAAAATCTCTTTAGGTTTAAATTTCGGTTAAGACATTTCCGAGATACAGACCCCCAAAAATGACAAAAAAAATTGCTGTATCGATCTTTTCCGTTAGCAGTTTATATAAAACAGCTCCCTTTGTACACTAAAGATTAACATGTTTCAACTGCTCGGTATGTTCCCTAAAAAGAAAACAATGAAACTAACAAACTAGTACTAGGGATCCACCCAATAGAAGGAACCCAGCGCTGGAATTTGGACGTTTATAGGTAAAAAAACCTAGGGGGTGTAAGCTGGGGGTTGTTACAATATGGTTAAGCCAAGTCATTAAATTGGCTTAACCGTCACCAATTAACTATTAACATATATTTTTCTCTTTTGATCGCAAAGGCGGTAAAATAAATCAATTTTATTTACCTGCATAAGCCAGACCAACACCCAATATGGCACCGATTTGCAACGTTTCATTAGAATTCCCGACGTAGTCGCCCAAAAGAGCCAAGGCAGGATCGCACTCGTTTCGAATCCTGCAATTCACAATGCCCAAGGCCAAAAGGGCGCCGGACTTGATAAAATCTTCAGAAGTGTACAGGTATTTATCAATGGGCGTCAAACCACCGTCGACGTCCCAAAGGTGGATCAGGCCCAAGGAGGCTGTGGCGCTAAGCATTCCGTGTTCTACCAAAAGATAGAGATCTAATTTAGACCCACTGTTACAAGTTCTGTTTAAATTTTAGATTGCATGCAATGTACGTCGAATCTGGAGTTTGAACTCTAAATTGAAGTTTTACTGATAGTTCTAAAAGGTGTCCTAAAAAAAAACATGTTTTTGCTGAATTTGATGTCGTATGACCAACCTTTATTTCTATAAATCCATTTATTTCCGGTGTCATTCGACAGAAGTTTATCGCAGCCAAACCCGGCGTTCACGAACCCGTTGACAAACGAAGCGGCCAGGTTCTGCCTCGCGCTGTCCAAATTTTCACCGAGCACTTGCAGCCTTGGAGGAACAGGTTCCAACCACGTTTTATACACATCTTCCGGCAGCTTTGGTTCCATTACGTCCAACTTGCAACAAAGCACAGCTACACATGAACCTTTAAGATTCAAATTATACGAACGACCTGTCAGCTTTCCATCCACATACGGAAATTAAGTTATATATGCTACTGCTGAAGCTGACGGTACACTCATAATTTAAAATTTCTCATACTTTATACTAGAGATGTAACGGGTAAAGTACTAACCTTACCCGGCCAAAAAAAAGGGTGTTCATTTGAAGACGTCATCTGCGAAGTTGTAAAATGTCAAAAGAAAATGATGCAGGAACAAAAGTCCATTTACTTTCATTGCCACCCTTTTCTGGCAAAAATTCATAGTCTTCTAGATGAAGTTTTTTAATGAACACACCATAGTGTGTGCATCTACAAAGTGTTACAATAAAAAAAAAAGCCCTAGGGGAACAATAATTATAAACAATGGCGTGTGTTTTTTTTAATAAATTTTGCAAAGAAAATATATGACTTAAAACTACAATAAATCTCAAAAATTCACTATTCACTAATAATATTTAAAAAAAAAACATAGCCACTTTTTTGATTTTGACGATTTATAACTGAAATTATAAAGGTAGCCTGACACTTACACAGGGTGTCCCATCACGAACGCTGTATGTATTTGTACAGAAAAGTTGCCGTAAAATTTTTTTTAATTGTTTACTTCAATTTTTCTGTTATTTTATTCATTATTATAATAGACGATTATAATCAGACTTTAAATTTTTATAACTCGGTAACCAATTCGAATACAGGAAGTTGTTGAAAAGCTTATTACTATAATACCCGTTCATACTTCCATTCTGTCAGTGATACTATATTTCATCCTTTTTATTTTCCTTCACAAATATTACTTCGTTTATTCCTTCCCAAACAAATTTTTCGTTTTTTTTTTCTTTGTATATTATCGGTTAATATATACATATTTGTTCGAACACGGCATTGAGCATATCAGGCTTCTTATTTTTTATATTATTTAATATTCATACAGAAGATTTGGTACTCTGGTTCTTGTTCTAGTAATCGTTATTCGATACTCGATGGGCGACAAATGTCAAGTTAACATTGTGAACTAAGAGTGTACCACAATTAAAAAATTAAAGAATACACTTTTTTTTAAATGTTTTTCCGAATTTCATATGATTTGTCAAAAGATGTCATATTAACTCTTAACTAAACATATGAGGAAAAACAATTAAAACAAAACTTTATGGATAAGTTTTTTTATAGTGTCTGCGCCTTAATGTGAACGCCAATAGGGACTTGTGGCTTATGACTTTTGTTTTTTTTTAATTTCAACGACTTTTTTTGCAATCAAGATGTAGGGGAAATCGGCAAAAATTGGGACAAGGCAGCAAATCATACAGCTACCTCTTCGTCAACGTTTCGTTTAATTGTACATTAAACTTCATCAGGACTATCGGTAAAATTAAAAGTAACATGAACAATAGAAAACACATCCTGTATAACACAAACTCGAGATATTATCGTAAATTGCTCTAGTCAATGTAAAAAAGCAATAGCACATCAGGACTCATTAAACAATCAAAAACACATTAAAATTTGGGATTTATAATTTAAAAAACAAAACATCTAAAATATTTTGTTAGAATTTTGGTAAACAAGGTAGTTGTATGATTTGCTGCCTTGTCCCAATTTCCGCCGATTTCCCCTGCATCTTGATTTGAATCTGGGACACAATCTTCATTAAATTTTTTTGTAATGTTTTAAAATATTCTCGATTATTTCATTAATCGAAAATCATTTATAGTATAAATCAGTTTTAGTGTTTTTTGGGGAGTTTGAACTAATTAATTCGGAAATAATAACCTAAAACAATAATAATGCTCACGAATGACTTCTTGAAAAAGTAATGTGGGGAAATATCTCTCACGAAATAATGATGGAGCAGACACTTGCTTCTATTATAAAAAAAAGCTTAAAACTTCAATCAATACCATCAATTTAATGATACAAAAATATCGAAAAGATATTTCATTGCCGATATATTTACAGTGTCGATAGTCTCCTTTCGATGTGTCATTTGATATCAACATCGATATTTTAAAAATTTTGCGCATCTCTACCTCTTACTAACGAAAATAGAAAATTTTGAAATACTGGCCATATTTGATTTCAAAACTGGTGTTTTTTACTTAAAATGTATATCACATTTTAAATCTTAATAACTCTGTAACCAATTCGTATAGAGGAAGTTATAGCATGTCGTTGGAAAGTTTATTATCCCATTAGCGCATTCATACGTCCATTATGTCAGCAATACAAATATTTTTCTTCCCGATTGAACTTTAATGGAAAGATACCCATTGTAACGGTGAGCAGCGGTGGAGGCGGAGCGACATTGGAGGTTGGACCATCGCGGCTTGCGGTCTATCCGGGCGCTGCGGCATGGGAACAGCCACGAGTGATTTATCGTTCCATTTATTTAGAAGGCAGTTATTTATGACCTTTTTTTGAGCGTCTCTTATCAATTATCGTTCTTCTAAGAATGTTCTAGGCTTTTCATTATTTTTAGGATTTTGTATAAAAGGCGAATAGCGCCGCCGTAGTGACAGTCTTATTTAATAGAGCTATAGGTAAGCTAAAGTACCAAACGATAATAGAAGACTACAAAGTGTTAAGTAGGGAGTTATTTAGTAGGCGAATACTTGTGTATATTTGTTGGATAAATAGATATAGTTTTCGTGTTAAATCGCTGCACTGGAATTATTGAACCCTGAGTTCAATCCAACAATTGGTGTCAGAAGTGCGATTCCAGTGGGAATTTGAGGACTAATATTGCTGAACTGTAAGTGAGTGCTTCATTGCCGGACGTTACGTGTTTCTGCCATTGACTAGAAGCCAGCATCAAGCGATGGAGGATCAACTTTCCACCATACTCTCCCTTATGCAACAACAGAGGGAAGGGCCTGGAAAAACGTTATAGCAAACAAAAAGAAGAGCAGGAAAAACGTTATAACGAACGACAAGAGGAGCAGGAAAAACGTTATAGTTACCGAACAAAAAGAGGAACAACACCTCATTAAGTACAGGAGCGGCGTCATCAACAACAGAAGGAAGAGCAGGAAAAACGTTATAACGAACAAAAAGAGGAGCAGAAAAAACGTTATCTAGAGCAAAAAGAAAAACAGAAACGGTTCAAGAAAAATTAGTGAACCATCTCGCAGCTAGGGAGCAACAATTGGAAGAAAGAATAATACAACGACGTCAACCAGACGGTTCTCGAGCGAGAAAGGAAATTCCGGAACAACTTAAGGACGACGAGGGAGTCTACAGAGAGTTTTAGCACAGCCAACGCTAAAATTAAGCTTCCCGATTATGACGGTACTACGGCCTGGAAAATTTATAAAACACAATTTGAGGCAGATGCAAAAGCTAATGGCTGGTCCGAGCCCCAGAAAGCTACATCATTAGTGGTAGCACTTCGTGGAAAAGCGGCTGAATTACTCCAATCTCTGTCGGCAGCTGATCAAAGTAATTATGCAGCTTTAGTACACTCTCTGCAACTACGATTTGGAAATGAACACAAAGAAACCGTGTACCAGGCCCAGCTGAGGATGAGACAGCAAAAGTCAGGTGAATCCTTACAAGAATTTGAGGCGGACATAGACAGACTAATTCACCTGGCATACCCATCAGCCCCTCAATGTTTTCAAACGCAATTTGCCGCCGAAAGGTTCATTGAGGGACTTCGCGATAGTGACATGAGATACCACTTACGTCTAGTAAGGCCCAAGAATATCAGCGAGGCACTAGTTCGAGCCCTGGAATTCGAGGCGTCACGAGTGTCATCTAGTTCTTCTCCACGTGTAAGAATGGCAACTTGCGATGACGAGAAGGCTACGTCTATGGCTAAATCCATGGCAAGTTTACATAAAGCGATAAAGGATATAGCAGTCAATATGCAAGCCCTGTTGGGAAGGATTCCTCGATCAACAGACAATCGGGGCATAAAATGTTTTAACTGCAGCAAACTGGGTCACATCAAAAGTAACTGCCGTCATAGGGCAAGAAGTCCGTCGCCGTCGTTTGGAAGACCGAGCGGCAACCAAGACCGCCCTAGATTCCAAGAAAAACCAATTCCGGTCATGTAAGGTAAGGTCCATGTAAGGGGGCAATTGACCGGGCCCGTTAAAACCCCCAGGATCTCTAAAGTCAATAATTTGGGTGGCAAAAGTCCTACAGTAGCCAGACGCATTAAGGGACAGGAGATCCAAATTGAACATCGACCAGGAAGGTCTCACGGAAATGCCGATGCATTGTCTAGACGGCCATGTAAAGAAGATAAAGATAGAGAACTGAGCAGCGTGAGGGACTTCCTTCTGTGAAGAGAACGTCGCACAGTGGGGCAAAAGACCCAAAACTTGGCATTTATTATTATTTTAAAAGAGTCATTGACGGAAACATTTTCTATAAATTCATGTACTGAAACATAAAATTATATAGGTGTGAAGCAATTGCTTTTCCAGGATGGCTACTGTCAAACCGCTGTCATTTTAGTGGCAATTAGAGGTGTTTTTTGAAGTTGATGTCAGCATTAATTGTTATAGAAACTAGAAAATTTTGCAAGTGAATAGCACCACAACGAATTTTACTTTTGATTTGAGGCTATGGAATCATCAAGTGCAGGTATTTTACCACATAGGTTTTCTACATATCATGTACATGTTAGAAATGATAGAAATAGAGAAATAGACATAGAAAAAAAAAAGAAACAAAGTAATAACTGTGTTGCTAGTAAACAACCCTTTCTAAGAATTATATATAGGGTGTTTTGCTGAAATTTTTAGACTAATACTTGTGTTCCAAAGCTGATCAAGGACTTTTTCATTTTTTTTTGATAGACTAATGTTTATAGAAGTAGAAGCATTCATTATATCTTGCTCATATTTGCTCTTTATTTTTATATAGTTTTGTTACTTAGCTACTTACCTAAAATAATGTTTTCTTATTTTTTATACTTAATTTTAGGTAAAAAATCGGCAACATATAATGTAACCCGGCAGGAAATGTATGATATAATGAACAATCCCAAGCATGATAATTTCAAATTAAAATTTAATTACTTGGAAGTTCAAATGAAAACTCGCTTGAAGTGTCAGGAAGAATCGAAGGGGACTGAAATAGTATATTCTATGTATCTATGTTAAGAGCGAAAAGTATATGTTTGCCGCTTGCGCATGAAAACTGCAATCATGCAAAAGCGGCAAGAGTACTTTCGGCTCGAAATATAGACGATACTTTTTCGACGAATGACCATATTTCCATACTATCAACTCAAAATTAAAAAATAATCTTTCACTGTGTGTACTTTTATTAAAAACGGCAATAAACAATTATTAGTTAGGTAATAGTTTAAACAGTATTTTGACTGTTATTGTGAACAATGTAAGTTATTGTAAATTTCTGGCAATTCTGTATAATAATTGGTTCATTCTTGCATCTGATTACGGAAGAAGTTGTAGCAATCTGTGTCTTCGGTGTTCGGTATTTTTATTAAAAGTATGGACCCATTATCTTCTATGTCATCCAGTGACATTTTAGTGAGTTCATCTCGACGACACGCTCCGGAGACACCGAATATTAAAACAACCTTAAAGTAAATAAAATAATATTTTTTTTTTTTATTTTTAATATGAACGTACACTTTGTACATACCTTGAACATCAAATAGTGGACATCTGGTGCTTCTAGCAGAAACTTATTGATTTCCTCTCGCTTGAAAATTTCGGATTTTTTGGGCTTATAGCCTACCGACTGCTTCTTCAACAAGGCAGTCACTTTGTTGTATTTACTAATGTCTACGTTATTTTTGTTTGAAATGGTTGTTCGGAGCATAGAGTAGGTAGACCACATCGTTGATGATTTCTTCGACTTCGCAATTTCAGCAAGATATGTGAGCAGAATGTTCTCTGAGTATGAAGACCCAGCTTTGTTTGCTTTACACCACTTAATAAAAGTTGAATATTCCTTCTCTAGCGTTTTTTTTTATTTTTGTGGAAGTAAATCGAGAGTCACGTTTTTCGCACTTTCTACAATATGTGGGGGAGTACAACTTATATCGCTCTCGTCGCTGGACATCGTAAAACACAAAAAAGTTGATTAATAATTAAATTTTGATGGATCGCGTTTACTTGACATGCCAAACGTTGTCATGGTTAGCTGACAAGTTAGCTGGTCTTTATATTGTCCAAGTGAAATCGCTCTGGAGCGGCAAAACTGCAAAAACGCTAGCTGATCGGCAAATTACGACTTTCTAATCTCAATTGAGGGTCCGAAAAGGCTACTTTCAATGTCAGTAGTCGAAAAAGCAACTGTCTCATTTTAAATCTCAATTTAAAACTCGTTGGAATAAAGCTTGCAGAAATAAGGAAAGGTTTATGAAAACAAATAATATCTGGCTGTCATCATCCATTCCCTTTCCGATTACTCAGAATCCACAACCATCGGTATCATTACACAAGCGTGGTGGTCCTGAAGTTCCATTTGAAATAAGTTTCGAAAGAACAAAACGATTTCAAGCCAGTCAACTAAAAGGAACCAACTCAATATCATTACTAATGGCCAATTTCTGAATCATATTTAAAGTTTCTTTAATTTAAAGTGACATTAGGATGTGACATCTATTTAACTTGAATCAGGGAAAATGACACATACTGAGAGTGATTTTAGTTAAAGGGACTTTAAATTTGATTATGAAATTGGCCGTAAGTTATGCAACTCAAATGGCTTTAAGAGAGACAGGTCAGGGGCATGCTTCGAAACTCCTTCACGAAGTTACCAACAAAAATTCGGATCGCGCTAAAAAATACATTGAAGCACTGAAAACCCAGAAGGAAACACAATGTATGCTAGGTGGCGTTGCTTTAGTGGTTTTTGTCGGAGCAAAATTCAATTTGAACAAATTTTGCTCAATGTCAGAACAAAATCAATACCAAATAATTCGAATGAGCTATAGACAAATTTCCATCTTACAAGGTAATCCAGTCTTCGATGAAGCAATGCTATCCAGAAGAAATAAAAATTTCCTCTGCTTGTGCAAAAGTGCTCTTACAATCTCTTCTCAACCATACTACTCAAAGAATCCTTCGGTCACAGGAAGATGTACTAAACTTATTTGATGACAAAGATCTTCCTGACTTAGGCTTATTCACAAAATGGGGATCTGATATCTGATGGAAGTTCTGTTCATACCTCTTATAAGCAAGCGTTTTATGGAGCGGATGTCAGTGATTCAGCTGTTTTTACTAATGGCGTAGTTCCTATTCGGTTAACGTGCAGTGAAAGCGTAATTTGGCAGAATCCACGTCCAGCCTCAACGAGATATTGTAGACCACTCAAAAATCAGTTTGTAAAGAAATTCCAAGAAGTGTCTATGTATATAGAAGTGTCCAAAATATGTATTTCAACCCCATATACTCATCTATCTATTTAATGCCAACTTGTACAGCTCTTTGCCCCACTGTGCGTCAGTGGAAATAAATGATGGCTGGACCACACAGACGCTTCGATACGAACAAATGAATGATCCAGGTATTGGACCCATACTCTTGGCAACGACTGACGACAAGAGATAAGAATGGCAAGAAATTGCTGGTAAAAGTCTAAACCTGAAGGCCCTTGGGCCCAGAGGCACTCTCTTAGAATAAAAAATTGATTACTGAAGACAGCGTGGGAGAGTTCGGATGGCAAGACCGTAGTCAGCAGTTGGTTGTTCCTGGTAGCAGAAAATCGGATGTACTACAGGAAATGCACGACGGAACAAGTGGAGGTCATTTTGGAGTCAATAAAACCTTGGCAAAAATTAAAGAGCGGTTCTACTGGGTGAATTATTATGAAGACGTCGATTCTTGGTGCCGCAAGTGCGAAGTTTGTTGTGCCACAAAAGGTCCTCGAACAAGATCACGGGGCCGAATGGTGCAGTACACTGTAGGTGCTCCATTCGAGAGGGTAGCAATTGATGTCGCGGGACCATTTCCTCAGAGTGAGTCAGGCAGCAAATACATCTTGGTCGCCATGGATTACTTCACTAAATGGCCTGAAGCGTACGCCCTGCCTAATCAGAAAGCAACGTGCTAGTGAATAAAATGTTCTGCAGATTTGGAGTCCCTTTCAAACTTCATTCTGATGAGGGCCGAAACTTTAAATCGGTTGTTTTCCAGAAGGTCATGAAACTTCTCGGAACTCGCAAGACCAGGACAAGTCCTTTGCATCCACAGGCCGATGAGATGGTGGAGAGATTTAATCGGACCATGGAACATTATCTGTCTAAAATGGTGGCAATCATCAGCGTGATTGGGACCAACATCTACCTCTCATGTTGGTGGCATATCGAGGCTTTACACACGAAGCCACTGGTTATATTCCGGCCAAAGTGATGTTCAGAAGGGAAATGAGGCTTCCTGCGGATTAGTTGTATGGAACACCAGAAAAAGATTCGCTCAACTCTGAGAATTTTGTGGAGGAGCTCACGGAGAGACTTAACAATGTTCATGAACAAGTCAGGAAAAAACTGCGGATCTCCAGTGATCGAGCCAGAGCCAGATATGACTTACTGGCTAACTCCCGCGGCTTCCAGGATAGTGATTTGGTGTGGCTGTACAATCCGCGGCGAAAGAAGGGGAAACGCCCAAATTTAGCCAAACTTAGCCCTTTAGAACGCGGTTATTTATGACCTCTATTTGTGCGTCTCTTATCAATTATTTTTCTTCTAAGAATGTTTTAGGCTTTTCTATTTTTTAGGATTTTGTATAAAAGGCGAATAGCGCCTCCGTGGTGGCAGTCTTATTTAATGGAGCTGTAGGTAAGCTAAAGTACCAAACGATAATAGAAGGCTATAAAGTGTTAAGTACTAAAGCGAATTGTACTTGTGCGTATTTGCGGTTTAAATAAAATAGAGTGTTCGTGTTAAATCGCTACATTTGAATTATTGAACCCTGAGTTCGCAACAATATTAAAAACTAAAAAAAAACTGAAACTTTTTCATTAAATTTCCATAAACAGAGAAAAGGTATCCCCATTACAAAATGAAGATAAATACCATGTATTCGATTCATTATAAAACTTCATCTAGCAGGTTATGAAATTTTGACAGAAAAGGATGACATAATCAAAATAAATGGACTTTTGTTTCTCCATCTTTTTCTTTTGACATTTCACAGCCAACTAGATAAAGTTTTATAATGAACAACTAACAAAAAAAGGAAAATTTGCTGTTGAGATTGAGAGGTTGCAAAACTGATGTTTTTTACTCAAAATGTCCACATTTTCTGATTTTTCTCTTTAATTTGTAAAACGAAAGACTTTTTATTATACATGTAAATAGATGAATAGAGAAATCAAAATCAAAATTTCTTTAACGGTTTTCGGGAAATATAAAACTAAGTGCCAAATTCGCACCTCATTTTTAGGCCAGCGGTGCTCACTTATTATGGTAGGTGGACATTTGAACGTGACTCAATATATAGCCTCATTTGCCTACTTTCTTAATTCTTATCATACTGTTTTGCATATATCCTCATTGAAGCTAGATATCCGCTGTCAAAGGCGTCAATGCACGTTTTTTATTTCCAAATGTATGTTTTTGTGGCAGTTTCAAAGCACCGTATGCTTAACAGACAATTTTCCATTCGTGGCACACCAATTCGTTCTTTTCCACAGTTCTGGTAGTTTTATGCTAAATAGAACGTCGATATCGGTTTTAGCCAGTACAAAGTATCCCAAGAATTGGCTTGGGAATTACTTTGGTAGTGGTCTCATAGTTTCGTCTAACAATATTAAGTTAAGAGTGTCGACAAAACGGAGAAAATGATGTATTTGGCCCATTTTGAAAGTAAACGAGGCAGAGTTTTGAATTCACATGTTTTTGACATATTTTTGTTCAGTATATGATGTGTCACGATGATTTTTAACAAAATGTGTGATAATCGATTTCGGTAGAAAATTTGGACAACTTGGAACATTTTAAAGTTTTCAGATCTTTCACTTTATTTTGAAAACGGAAAGACTTTTCAAAATAGACGTAAATAGGTGATACGAATAGGTTTTTGAAATGATCAGATTTTACATCTTGACAACTCGATAACTCGGTAAACCGGATCTTGATAAAACGGTATATTCCTGTACTTCACATACAGGAAGTTACAACATGTTGTTGGAAAGCTTATTGACCCATTCACACTCCTGGTATAGCAGCGATACGCGATACTATATTTTCTTTCCCAATTGAACTTTAATGGAGAGATATTGAAACAAAAAAAACAACTGGATATTTTTCATTAAAAGAAAAATGGTATTGTCATTATATCCATGAAGATAAGTGGATACGGTCATGCCAAACTCATTATGGGGCTATAGTTTTCCTAGGTAGCAAGAGCCGGGTACTAAAAACTACTACCCGTTACATCTTTACTTTATACATACTTCTCTGGCTAAAGTCAAGAAATGCACGTTCAACATGTTATTGCTCAAGATATTATTGAGCTCTTCGTAGTTTTGAACATTGGAATTTAACTCTACTGGAAAAAGCTGCCTGGCACAGATAAACGCTAGTTGATAAAGAATAGACCTGTAACGATAACGAATGAGCCTAATGAATCATAGTAAATGTGTAATAGAACTGTACTTATCCTTGCATGCTGAGAATACCTCAGCAACAAGCTCTTCCTCGTTCAGCTGCAGTGCTATGATTAGAGATCTAGAATATTCCTTAAACCTCAAGTATTGCAGATAAACCAATGTCATTAGTTTTTCTCTTTCCAAATCGTCCACGTATTTTGCACAACACATTAAGTAGTAACACATTCTAAAATATAAAAACTCCGCTTTTGACCTAGATATCTATTATAGAGAACCATGAAGGTTAAATAAGAATTAACAAAAAGCTAATAACTGGAGCTTGATGGAGTCGGATTTCCACTCCTAAACGAAACATGTGCTCTATACCTTTGATAAGTGTTCTGGGCAAAATAGTCTGGAAGCACCGCCAACTGATCAATTTCCATAAGCAAATCGCAGGCCTGAATTTCGGCATGATGACTGCAGTTAAAGCGAATAATATCGTCAATAAGAGGCATCAGCATTTTGTCGCTGACTTCGCAGTGGGCGGTTCCCCACTGTTGGACAATCTCAGCTTCCAACTGCCGGATATATTCGTGACCCCAGTCTCCAATATTCTTCATAGTCCCTTTATTGGATATGTATTCAGTCTAGCGCCACCCATAATAGTGATAAAAAATAGTCAAGTTTTTACCCATTAAGCAATACTTGAGACACTCTCGTTGTTGTCGAGCTTCCTCGCCCCCTGCGGTACCCATGGCCAGTACCGAAATTATGTCAGCAAGTACGAGTTTGGTGTTGCCCTTGGACATTTGCTTGTGAGTGTTCTTTAGCTGACTGTAATATGGCGCCAAGTACTTTAAGGGCTTAGGAACCGACGTCATGGATGTTGTTGACGTACGAATTAAGTACTTGAGCATTTCTAAAGCTGGCGATATTAATTTGGCGTCTGTTCCCTGTTTGATAAAAAAGAATCGGAAGGTTATTTTGCTTCTTAAACTTTGTAATAAGAAAAAATTACTCTTATTGATACTTACGGTAATTTTATCCACTAAAAGCTTGAGCTCACTTTGAAGTTCTTTGTCTTCTTCCAACTAAAGAAAATTTATTGATGCTTAAACAACATGTATGCCTGGTGTTTGCTTACATACAGGGTTATTCAAAATCGCTGCTCGGTAGATTCAGTTAAACTGGGGCAAAATTGCCCATTTGCGTTCTAATCATAATGACATTTTAAAGTTTCCAAAGCTTCGATTACTTTCGAAGATATTCGAGTAAAACCGACATTTACGAAAATTGTTTTTGTTTTTTCCTGAACTTATTTGAATCGCTATTCTAAAATAAATTGCACATTCTCGTGGGAACTTTTTCTGATCTACTTACAGTGTTGTTTATTTTTTAGTCCGACGTTTTCACTTTTCTGGGGCATCATCAAGTTCAATTTTTTAAACATGGCTGTTACATTTGAATATCAAAAATTGAAAGCTCTTTTTATTACAAATTTAATGAAGTGTAACATTTCATGTTTTCGTTAGAATTTATCTCCTTTTTAACGATTTACTTACTTTACACAGATGACTGAAATCCATCGCCCAGCATTGAAATCTGGGAAATCGTAAAAGATGCGAACTAGATTAAATTGAGATAAATTTGTAATAAGAATTCCGACTTTTTCCGGAAATAATCGAAATTTGTTATAAATAGTTTTGAGTTTTTCTGAACTGAATAATTCAAGAAGTTTTGAAAACTGATTTTTATTATCTTATTGGCACTTTTTTTCTACAGATCCGATTTCTAATATAACGTTTTGGATTTTATTAACCGACGCCAAATATTTTTTAATAAGGACTTTTTATATTTTTAGAACTTTATACTTTTCTTACTTGCTCACACTATCTTGCATTGTATTTTGTAACATAAGTAGAGAAACATCACCTGTTTCAAAACGTTGTTTCTAGCATGGACAGAATAAGATCGAGGTTTTTTAAAAGTCAGCTAGAAAATAAATATAAACGGTGAAAAGAAAAAACGGTATAACACGGTGGATAAAGTCTTGGCCTTGGAGATGTGTGCTAGCAGGTCAATATTCGCTTAGCCATTAAGTTTTAATATACAAATTAGAAAGTAACTGTGTCAGCTGTCAATATGGATACAATTACTTCATAAGGACTGATATTGTTAAAGTTGTTGTCTTTTGCTATTCTGTAGAAATGTAGGATTATTTAGTAAATCGTTTCATCAAAACTCAAACTGTGTCTTTACTGAGTTTGTCTAAATTAGTTATTTACTCAAAGAACACAATCTTAATAATTAAAGAACAAGTTTTAGGGTGCCAGTATTAATTATTGATTGTGTATTGAAAGAAAACTCAGTAGAGAATTGAAAATTACTTACAAATGATATTATGTACTTACACAAACTTCAAATTATAATGTAAAGAGGTAATTTTGTGTCTTTTGTGAAAAATTTTCAATTTTTTATTGCGTATGCGTCAAATAATACTGGCACCATGTTCAAATTACTGGGGGGAATAATTTGAATGGGACCTGGATCTACCTATTTCAAGAGTAGAGAGTCCATTCTATCTAGTTCTTTTTTATCTACGGTAATTACCCCCGAAAATTGCATTCTGCTGGTGTGTGTATTGTTGATATCCTTAGTTACAATTGTAAGCAAATTGTAACTAAGGACCTAAAAAGTGTCTTTTGTCAAATAACAATCAAAATGCATTCAAGCTGTTTTCAAGGGCAACAAACCTTCAGGCAAAGCTTTTGGCAATTTTATATGCACTTAACATATTACTGTTGTTAACGCCCTAGAAAAACCAAACCGTCTGACTACAAATAAAATATGTAATTCATTTAATGTTCAATTTATGTTAAAATAAAGTTTAATAAAAAAAAACTAATAAATTCAGGAAAAACCAAAAACTATTTTCATAAATTTATTTTTAATAACTTAATTTTTTATTATTTTTACCGAATCTGTATTTCTTACGGTTTACGAGATCTCAATGATGAGCGGCGAATTCGAATAACCCTGTATACTAAACATAGGGGTGTTCATTTGAAAACGTCATCTAATTGGTGATGAAATATCAAAAGAAAAGGATGAAAGAACTAAAGTCCATTTGCTTTGATTATGTCCTTATGTGTCAAAGATTCATAGCCTTCTAGTGATGTTTTCTAATAAACACGGGGTACTTGCTCGTAAATTGATATTATACTTCATTCAACAATAAAGATACTAGATAGGCACAATAAAGGCAGCTTCTTAATAGTTCAGCAGCAGAAATTGGGAATTCAGTAGAGTTTAGTGCTTAATATCTTCAATCTTTAGTATCATGAGAATGGAGTCCATTAAAGTTGTTAAAGTTGTGTCAATTTGGAAAATCAAACAACACAAAAAAAGTAATAATATGCAGACAAGTTTTCAATTTTCAAATTGCAAATAAATATTACCATTTTGCATATTTTTGACAAGAATCGCTGCAATGAGCTAAAAATTTTAAACTCTGACACATAAAAAAGCATTCAATGCCCAGAGGAGTACTTATAAGAAAAACATTAATTTATTTTCAACTAAAGTGTAAAAAATTTACTGACCACTAATATCATTTAAACTACTTATTGACCTATTCAAAAACATACAAAAGGGTAAAAATCTTTTTGTTTCATGTGGTGGTGGCCCAAAAAAAAACCTTAATCAGAGGTTTTGGGTTCCAACTTCTAAGTTTCTAAGTTCTAAGTATAGGTCAATATACACATATAAACCAGTCACTTGTTATTGCCATCAAGTAGGCCTTGGAAATCTGACTTTGACATGTCTATCATACCTTCTCAACAGGTGTCAAAAAGAGATGAATTGAGAAAAAATGAAGGTTTCAAAGGTGAGGTAACCAGATGCCAAAAATAAGTGCATGAGGTATACTTAGAGGGTATATATGCTTATACAAATATAGGTGCGACCCAGATATAGTTTTATATATGTACATTTCAATATACTTGGTTACTAATAGCGTTTTCTTTTGGTAAATATCAGTTCACATGAGGGTTGCACTAGTTATCTACCAGTTCTACTATCATGGAAAACTGGTGCAGTCTCAACAGAACATGAATTACGCATCAACTTAACAGGTGTGGCAGGAGCTCGAAAAGAGGTTGTGCGAAAAAATTGGCACTCAGTTCAAAACTGGCCCAATCAGTAATCCAATAGAACAAACAAATATGCATGTGTTCTACCAAATGAACAAAGAAAATGCTATGAGATTTCTATTAGTTTTGAAACAATAGGGGCTTGGAAAGCCACAATAGACTGCAGGTCGCGGTAGAGGATTGTACCTACGTCCACTCACATCGAATACAATACAAGGGCTTGGAAAATGGAAAAGAAAAAGGAAACCTAGTAAGTAGGCTAGTATTTACTCAACCTAAGGAAGTAAGTACTTACGTTTTCTTTGCCTGATGATGCCTTGGTAGGAACACTAGCAGTAGCCATAATCTATTTTGCACTTCTTTGAAGCCCTTTTCTTCTCAAATAGCACAAAGATGAGATAAACACTGTTGTGAAAAACTACGCTCTGCGACCAACTACAACCAACGCTGGCACTGACGAAAAACAGAAGATGACTTGAGTTTGTCTTATTAAACAAAATTTCAGCTTTGTCGGTAATGTAAACGTCAATCCTAGACAGAATATTATTTCGGACAATTAATTTTATTAAATTAATTTATTAGTACTTACCACTCATCAGTTTTTCTATAAAGAAACTGGAATATAATATAATTTCACACAGAATGACGCGGACTTTTCATTTCAAAATCGGCGGTCAGCAGCCATTTTGAACCCAAGCCGTTGCGATGACAGCGATGACACTATTGACATAACAATGACACTGCATACGTTTTGCCGACACAGGGTTCGCTAACTAAACTTCTCAGCTGCTGCCGTCGGCGGAACGCACTGTTATGCAAACTGACCTCTCTGTTTGCATATGAGTTCATGTGTGGAAACGTGGCAACTCTGTAAGTCATTTTTCGAAGCTTTTAAGCTTTAACCTTATGGAAGTTTTTTCTATTTTTCGGTTTTCTAAATAAACCAGACCCATGAGGCCCTAAATGCACATATGTTTGCAATAATTTTTATTTTCGTCAAGAGCATTCCTTTTGTTAGTGTTGGACAGGCAATTTCACAATTTCTTGGGAATTCCGGCCATAAACCATGATACCTTACAATTGCCCTTCTTCTGTACCCGGCAAAGGCGCCTTTTTAATGGTTTATGGCCCTGGAAAGAATTTCAGACCTGTACGGGACCAGGACAAGAGTTTAGTAATGAAAGCGATTTTTCGAATATCGTTATTTGAAATTAAAAGCTTATTCTCTCATCAGATAGAGCTTTTAATTTCTTATCTCTTGAATCTAGATTCGAGCAATTTATGTCTTAATTGACTGGGCCAGGAAATTAACGGTTAATTTGAATGAAAAGCTTTAATTGTCAATTAAACTATGTCATGTGAGATGTCATTTTAAAGAGCATAATTTATTCTATTTATTGATCATATTTTCAATTTTCTTTTTCCAGCAGATTTTCTAGAAAAGCTCATTTTCTGGATTTATGCCCGCGCTGTCCGAAGCGCCATATAATCGCCACTGGTCAGGGTGGTATCGATTTTTTCGGCAGTACCCTTCCGGGGATGAGACGTACCTAGAGGGTGGTTGAAGGAAGATCTTCGACACTCGAAAGAAAAAGACGGTTTTTGAACTCGCGAGAGTGACTACCTAAACGGAAAAATTCGAATTTCGACGCGGAAAAAGGTCCTGGGCACCGCCGTTCTGATTTCCGCAATCGTATTTCTTTAAAAATTTTTTTTTTCGTTTAAATCCGCGCTAATTATTTTTATTTTTAATTAGTGCCGAAACAATTACACCGCTTATTGCCCGCCTACGAAAAGTTTCGTGGAGTGTTTTTTCGGTTGTGTCATATAGTGTCAACCCACCTCTACCCTTTTCCTGAATAGGTCATTTTCTTGCAGATAGCGGATACTTTGCAGACGCAGGAGACTACAGGCATTTAAGTATTTGTAGAGTAGTTGTAGAAGTTGAAGCATTTAGTATATTATAGGAGTGTTTTGCTCACCATAATATCGAGGATCCCTGCTACTGGCAGAATTATTTTCTCCTCTACACTGCGGCGTTTGTTGTAGTTTTCTTTGATGTTTATTTAATTTCGTAAGAAATCGTGTACCCGTCAAACACGTTTCTGGGGACCACTGAGCTTATCGCGAAAAGTTCACGTCTGCCGCTATTTTATTTCAGATTCCTGAGAAAACTAAGAATTGTCTTTTTTGATTTTATTTTTAAATTAATTAGTATTCAATTAGTTTTTTTTGGCGTTTTGCAGGTTTTGTCGTAAACAGTAAAACCTTGCTGGCATCCCCAAAAATATTAAATTTTATATTATATAAATCAGCGACCTAAGGGACGATAGATCCTTTCCAAGAGTTGGGTCCCCCTTGCAGCTTGATAAAAGAGATTTGGCGCAAGAAGATTCGTTGGACTTAGAACATCCACGTAGTCGAATCTCCGTAGACACGGCGGCAACACGGCAGCAGCCGCGAACACAGCCGCCCCCACGCAACCACCGATTAAACGGATTACGGATTATCATTAGCGGGGGGAACACTGCGCGACATGGCATCCCTGGCGGGGAACTCAAGTAATTTAGATTACTCAGAGGTGGAGAACTCTAGTATTTTAAATTTCCCTTGCAGTGACGCGAGTATGGAATATGTGAGAACGAACCCAACATTTACAGAAAATAGATCGCCACTTGAAAGGATCAGCTATTTCAATTCGGCTAATAATCATGATCCCCAATATAACCCTTCTATCAGGAACCAAGAAAACCACCTAGATGATAGTGCCAGCGTTACACAAATAATAGAATTTTTCTCTAACGCTATGAGCCAAATATTACAGCGAATTGGGAAACAATAATCCAGTTCCATTTAGTCGCACATTTAGCGGAAAACCTTATGAGTGTCTAAAGCATTTTTTGAGCGAACTTGAAGAATATTTTCTTCGCAACCACATCGTCAACGATGTTGAGAATGTTTGCACACCAGCGGCACAAATGAGAGGAGCCGCGCGTGATTGGTTTAAACCCCTACAAGAGTATCCAATCACGTATTTGGAATTTGGTCAATTATTAGTTAACCGTTATGACAGCATGGAAATAATAATGTCCTGTAAAGTACAGTTATATGGAAAAAGTCAAACTACCGAATCAGCGGAGTTATTCATCTTAGGAAAACGTGCCCTTTTGATCGCATTTTTCCCCAAGGTTCAGAGAGCGAATTAATATGTTTGATAATAACTTTATTACGCCCAGCCCTTCGACTTCGGGTCAGATTCATGCCAATTGAGAGCATAGAACGGTTAATGGCCGTAACGGCTACTCTAGAAAAGGACCTAGTCGATATAGAGAAGCAGGTACCCCAGCATAGAAATCAACCCCGACGACAGGACCGGCTTAAGAGAAACAAACATTTTTATGCCCATCGGAATGGACCTCCATCAAACCATGTTAGACAAAATGAGACCCCTAGACCACAACCTACTAGAAAGACACTGCCAGTAATGTACCACTCAGTCCACGATGTACGCTTTGATAAAGAAAGCTCAGCAAAAACCACAAATAAACGAAGCAAATACCTTAAGAGAAATCCTGACAAAGCTCCTATTGCAAGGCAGCTGGACAAAGGGAGACATAGAGCTCAACAGTCTCAGGATTTTCACCAAGAGGAAGCAGGAGTTTATGAGGTTACTGAAGCTACCTTATTTAGCCAAGTAGCTCGAGGACAGAAAATAGTACGGCAACTAAGAAGCACCAAGTCTTTTGTAAAGTTGTTGGAAAGCAGGAAACCTGAAGATCTTCTTCCTGCACAGAAGAGGTTACTGCGACGATTTACCGTGCAAGACAACCTTTTATTTAGGAAACAAGTAGCCGGAAATCGATTGGTAGTGCCATCGGTAGTGCCTATAACCTCTCGGCACAAGTTATTTCCGCATGTCATGTTTCACAGGACCGAATTAAACATTTATCCCAAAAACAGCCGTTACGCAACATAAGAGAGCAATACTTTTGGCCTGGGATGCACAAAGATGTGGCTAGCTACGTTCAAAACTGCCATAAATGTTATGAAACAAAAAAGCAGGAACAGCCATCTGATGCCCCTTTGCCCCAAACTGCGCCAAACAGTCCCACCTTTGAAGACGAACAGCCTGAACACGACTCAGATCTTTTGAATTACCTTGAGGGTTTTGAATTCCCAGAATCCAGAGTAAGTACTGAGGTGGATATTGTGCCAGCGGTAGAAGCGATTAATAAGCCAAATCACTCTCAAGGAGGGCCAGGATCTGAGGCAAAAGAAATTCCAGGAAATAAATTCGAAGCTGAGTATGTAGCACTTCAAAAAAATGACAGCATTATAAAAACAATTGCAGACCTTAAAGCCAGAGCAACCAGGTTCTCCGGATTTAGAAATTCCCAGGAATTTAACTGGATTTATGAAATGGTGACCCAAGCCTTCCTGACGCTAGATAGCATCGAAGCTGTAAGCTCTACGGTACGCTCTGTTCGTAAGCAGCTAACTACCGAGCTGCATTTCATACAGCATATCCTAGAAAAGAACTCTAACTTGTAATTTTGACCATTATATGTCTATTAGCCTAACCTTCAGCATATTTAACTAGCTTTTTTGCTCAAACTTATTAAAGAAAATATTTCTTTTCCTTTAATCAAGTTTTTGCCTACAGAGGGGGGTGTTATGCAAACTGACCTCTCTGTTTGCATATGAGTTCATGTGTGGAAACGTGGCAACTCTGTAAGTCATTTTTCGAAGCTTTTAAGCTTTAATCTTATGGAAGTTTTTTCTATTTTTCGGTTTTCTAAATAAACCAGACCCATGAGGCCCTAAATGTACATATGTTTGCAATAATTTTTATTTTCGTCAAGAGCATTTCTTTTGTTAGTGTTGGACAGGCACTTTCACAATTTCTTGGGAATTCCGGCCATAAAACATGATACCCTACAATTGCCCTTCTTCTGTACCCGGCAAAGGCGCCCTTTTAATGGTTTATGGCCCTTGAAAGAATTTCAGACCTGTACGGGACCAGGACAAGAGTTTAGTAATTAAAGCGATTTTTCGAATATCGTTATTTGAAATTAAAATCTTATTCTCTCATCAGCTAGAGCTTTTAATTTCATATCTTTTGAATCTAGATTCGAGCAGTTTATGTCTTAATTGACTGGGCCAGGAAATTAACGGTTAATTTGAATGAAAAGCTTTAATTGTCAATTAAACTATGTCATGTGAGGTGTCATTTTAAAGAGCATAATTTATTCTATTCATTTTCTGGATTTATGCCCGCGCTGTCCGAAGCGCCATATAATCGCCACTGGTCAGGGTGGTATCGATTTTTTCGGAGAGTACCCTTTCGGGGATGCGAAGTACCGAGGGGGTGGCGAAAAGAGAGACGATCTTCGAGTCTCGAAAGAAAAAGATGGTTTTTGGACTCGCGAGAGTGACTACCTAAACGGAAAGGTTCGAATTTCGACGCGGAAAAAGGTCCTGGGCACCGCCGTTCTGATTTCCGCAATCGTATTTTTGTTCAATTTTTTTTCCCGTTTAACTCCGCGCTAATTATTTTTATTTTTAATTAGTGCCAAAACAATTACACCGCTTATTGCCCGCCTACGAAAAGTTTCGTGGAGTGTTTTTTCGGTTGTGCCACATAGTGTCAACCCACCTCTGCCCTTTTCCTGAATAGGCCATTTTCTTGCAGATAGCGGATACTTTGCAGACGCAGGAGACTACCGGCAATTAAGTATTTGTAGAATAGTTGTAGAAGTTGAAACCTTTAGTATATTATAGTAGTGTTTTGCTCACCATAATATCGAGGATCCCAGCTACTGGCAGAATTCTGTTCTCTTCTACACTGCGTCGTTAGTTCAGTTTTCTTTGTTGTAGTTTTTCCAATTTAGTAAGAAATCGTGTACCCGTCAAACACGTTTCTGGGGACCACTGAGCTTATCGCGAAAAGTTCACGTCCGCCGCTATTTTATTTCAAGATTTCTGAGAAAACTAAAAATTATCTTTTTTTAATTTTATTCTTCCTTAATTACTATTCAATTAGTTTTTTTTGGCGTTTTGCAGGTTTTGTCGTAAACAATAAAACCTTGCTGGCATCCCAAAAATATTAAATTTTACATTATTTAAATCAGCGATCTAAGGGACAATAGATCCTTTCCAAGAGTTGGGTCCCCCTTGCAGCGTGATAAAAGAGATTTGACACACGAAGATACGTTGGACTTAGAACATCCACGTATTCGAATCTCCGCAGACACGGCGGCAACACGGCAGCAGCCGCAAACACAGCCGCCCCCACGCAACCACCGATTAAACGGATTACGATTATCATTAGCGGGGGGGACACTGCGCGACAGTACGCACTCTACTTCTTTGTCAACATGTACCACGGAATAAGATCATAAAGTAGGGCTGGAAACCCCAAACAAATGCCAATATTTTCCTAAAATTGGTCTCATTTTTTGATCCGCCATGTTTGTGTGACCCATGACGTAATGTCATCAAGGCACGCGTAAAGACGTCAAGGTCATTCCTGCCAATTTTGCCGCCATTTTTGAGACCGACTGCTCAAAAGGGTTTTTTTGCTTAGCCAATCACAATCTTGAAAGTCTGATTATTATTAGTTTATAAACTCATCACTTGGCGCTACGGCTTTAGCTTGAATCGGCCACTATTAAGTTATTCTATTTCTCCAACATTCAGGCAATCATAAGTTACGGTATACTATTTTGCGGATCGGGACGCACCCCAATGAATATCTTTAAAGCTGAAAAAGAATTGTTCAGTGTATTTTTGGTCTGAGATCGACGGATTCATGTCGCCCTTATTTTTCTAAATTGGGAGTACTTACCGTCTCTTCAATATTCTTTATGTCATTGATAATGTTTGTCAAAAAAAAACAGTGCATTATTCAGAAGGAACGCTGACGGGTGCTCCCAAAATATGTCAATTCTAACAAGAAATAGGGAAATGTTAAACATTCCACTCCACCAAACTACTTTTTTCGAGAGAGGGCCCTCATATAGAGCCATTAAAGCATACAATTTGTTACCCGCTGATTTGCAGGGTCTTCAAAATGACAAGGTTTTCAAACAACGTGTCAAGGCTCTTTTGCTTGAAAAAACTATTTATTCATTTCAATTTAATAGTTATTTTGATTAATTCATTTTAGTAAGCTATAAGGCTACTCTTGTTTGATGTTGCTGTGTCATATTTTGTGAACTTGTCAGCAATAAAGAATTTTTATTACTATTATTATAATTGCGAGAGGTGGATTAAAGGAATTGTTGTACAAACTGTTGTGCAAAACGAACTGTTGTGAAACATGAGTTCATGTGTAATAACTTGACAACTCTATACGCCACTTTACAAAGCATTTATGCTTAAAGCTTATTGAAGTTTTTTTCCTTTTCAGTGTTTTCTTAATAAGCTAGTCGTTGGGGCCATAAATGCACATCTAGTTGCAATATTTTGTATATATGTAAATTCGGCCGGCATATGTCTTAAATGACTCTGCCAGGACATTAACTGTCAATTTAAATAAAAAAAACTTTAATAGCTAATTTAACTATATCATTTGAAGGGTCATTTTAAGGATTGCTCTGTCCAATTATTACATTTTCAAACTCCTTTTTCCAACAGATTTTCAAGAAAAGTTCATGTTCTAAATTTATGCCCTACACCGTAGGAACTACCATAAACTACCATATATAGTGGCTACTGGCGAGGGTGATATCAATTTTTCTGTCGCACCGATAAGTTTTAAATGCGGACTCTTTCGGAGAGAGTGCGTATACCCAGAGACTGGAAGCGTCTGCATCTCGTGACTCGTGGCGTCCGTTTTGAAACTTGATCCTGATTTCTTCGGGACGAAAAAGTACACATTTTAACGCATACAAAACAGATATTGGCTACGCCGTTCTGATTGCCGTCAATTCGTATTTTTTTTCTTTTTTGTTTTTCTTATTCTGTTTTTTTGCATTTTTTAGTAATAAATCGTGTACGTATACCATATTCCATTATTTTCTGCATCTTACATTGCCATGGAATTTACCCTGTATAACATCGACGGCAATTGTCGTATACTTGTCGTCAAAACAGATACGCTAAAGACAGAATTAAAAGGTGATAACTAAAATTGGCAATTTGAAAGCTGGCCAATAAGATCGCTTGACGTATTTTTTTAACCAATACAGTCAAACTAATTACGTAAAAAGAAGTAGGATCACGAATTTTAATACCTTAGTATATACTATATATTATATGATTATGAATGATAATAAGCTTAGTTTTTGAATTGAATGAAAAGTAGCGAAAAGTGAAGAAAAGTTTGTTATATTAATTTATTGCTAATAACCGTCAAAGTTCAATAATTAAATTAACCGTTAAAATCACATAAATTAGTTATCGCAAGAGTTAATAACCATGAATTTTGTTGCCTTAAAATCTGGAATAATTGGAAGAGCCTGGCATCTATGTAGGCTTAAGAGTAAACAATGTCCATAACCTTAAAACCATTTACCAATCACTGTCAGTGGTGCAAACAGGTGTCAGTGTCAGTTATATATATATACTAGGTGAAATATGTCAAATTTCCAAGGCTAACGAGATGCAAAAAATACTGGAACAGATTATACGCGGTAAGCACGTTTCTGGTGGGCCACTTGACTTATTGCAATAAGTCAACGTCCGCCGTTCTTTTATATCAGGTTCCTGAAAAGACTAAAAATTCGCTGTTTTCGACCTTTTAAACAACTGATCAGTCAGCGTTTTCATAATACCGACGGCTAAAAATTGATATCTGTATTTTGCGATTATCTGCAGGACTAAAAATTGTTTTTAAATATTTATTTTAATCAGGTAATATTTAATCATTTTTTTAAAAGGCGTTTTGCAGGTTTTGTCTAAACAATAACAACTTTACTGGCATCCAAAAATACTAAATCTTATTTAAATTACTATTTATTAGATATATTCTTCTGGCTGAATTATGAAAGTGTTCTTTGGCATCAAAGATGAAACCCGCGGATTAACCATCGGCCCTTTGCATCCCAAATTAACCCCAATATTAGTGACCTACGAGAGAATGAAGAAAAACGATCCTTTCAGAGAAAAGTGTCCATCTTGCAGCGTGGTAAAGGAGATTTGGTACATGCTAACACGTTGAACTTAAAAAATAAACATTGTCAAATGTCAGTAAACCCGGCGCCGACAGCAACACCGCATAAACCTCCACCGCTACTACGTGATGACCAATTAGCCGCGGAAGAGGGGAGGCACGTAGAGGCAACTTTGATCACTTATTTTTGAAATCTCGATACATTTAAAATCTTTTTTTTTTGTACATATAAGCCATTCACTTATTATTGTCAAGTAGACATTTCTATCGTATCTTCTCAAAATGTGTATAAAAATTAAGGCTTCAAAGGTTACTAGATGACAAAAATAAGTGAATGGGTAATATGTCCTTTCTGCACATGTTGAGAAGATACGATAAAAATGTCAAAAGTCAAAATTCCACTGCCTACTTGAAATCAATAATAAGCGATAGGTTTATACGTAGGTATTTGCAAAATTTCTTATAAATAAATCGAAGCAAAAAAACACAAAATCAGACAGAAAGAATTTTTTATTTCTCATTAATATATACAGACAAAATATTCACAATTATCTACTTAATTTGAAGCGACACTTCTATGCATTTCAAGTACATAAGGATTATATGACAACGGTGCACATGCAATGAAGCAAGCTAAGGATTACATTATCCTTTTGTTTAACCACCAAAGTTAGAGGTATGAAAAAAAAATCGAAAATACGAACAAATAGAAGACTCCTCATCACGATATTTTGCGAATAATAATTATTAAGGGCAGTATTCTCCTTTCCAGAAACGTTTAACAAAATCCCATAGCCTTTTGGAGTACCCGCTCTGCGAGAGTATTCCTTCCCATAACTTTTCTCAAAACACTCTAGAGAAGGTACTCAAAGAGGCTAGAGATTTCTATAAAGCAGATATACACATATTCGCTTTTCTTTTCATGGTGTGAAACATTCTTACCTGCTCTTCGCTTAGTTAATATTGGTCTTAATAACTGGAATTAACTAAAGTACCTGCCGAAATCAATTTATTCTTCCCGAGTTTCAAAGCAAAACGTTTGTAAAGGAAAACATTAGTTCAAACGGGTCAAGTAGAGGTAACACACACGTTATTAAGAGGTATAGAAAGAGTATTACCTTTACGAAGTAAAAATATAACAAATCTTTATATACATAAATTATATTGGAAAAATCTTTAACGTAACAAAACTTTCCTTAAAGAAAAAAAAATGTTTACTGGACGCAGTTTGCCGCCGCTGCAGTTATATAGCTGTGCTATGTGAATATGTAATTTATATTAGTTTTAGTTAACACTAAGCTAATAAACTATGCTGGTTTTAACACTCGATACTTCAGGGTAAAAGGAAGAAAATGTAATGTAGATGTTACCTTCATTTTTTTCCTAGTTATCATTACAAAAAAACATGTGCCATGGCAGCAACAGGACATTTTCTTTACTTAATTTAGACTTGCAAAGGTCGTCACTAGAGAACAGCGTAGTTATTATTACCAAGTAAGTTTGTTTCTAACCAAAGGAATGAATTTCTGGTATACAGTCTATAGCCGCCTACTTTTAATCCATCTCCTCCACAAACAACTTTGACACCACAATAAGCAGCAAGATACCTCTGAATTTTCAAGTACACAAAATAATATCTGGCTAGTTCTCAGTTTAGTGTATAGAGTGAAAACAATAGTTAGTAATTGAGACTAATAAACATCATCCCAAAAGTTGGAATGATAATTTAGCGATCAATCACGAATCAATAAATTATCATCCGAAATTAGGATCGAGATATTAGCTCCCACCCTGTACATATAAAAAAAATATACATCTACTAGTACAGTATTTATTAACGCTAATATCTTGTGGAGTTGAAATCAAACCGTTATTATTATTATTATTATTTTCGATGCAAAAAAACTCAACTTCTCCTGTAACCGGGGTGAAAAGCAACCGGTCGCCTTAAAAATGTCTTAAACAAAAAAAATCAGACGGCCTTCTTAATATCACATAGAAAACAAATTATTAGAATTTATCCGAATATTATTACTTATTAAACAAAATAGTTAAGTAAAAAAAGCGACCAGTATACTGGACTCCGACCGCGACTTGATTTTCGGTGATATTTCCGAGACAAGAAAAACATTTTCTCCTGTATAAAAAGCTGAAACATTATAGAATATTTACGCTTAATAAGTAATAAATAAATAATTAATAGATATATCTCAACAATGCAGTTCGGTGAATTGTCCAGTATAGATCACCTTTAGCGGAACGGCAATTGAGCCGTTTGCAGCACTGCAACGCGTTCAATCTTTCAGCAGCAACGTTTCGATTTAACGACACTCCCACACTTTTACCGTCTGGTCTACGCTACCAGAAATTACGTAGGGGTACGATTTGTGGAAATCTGAAAAAGAAGAAACATTACATTATATTTGCTTTGAGGTCTCTTGATTAAAATTAGAAGTAATGAAGAATGATTGGAGTACAAAACCGGTACTTAATTTTTATGAAATTTTCGATATTTATTCAGGTCCTTTCTAGGTTGCTCTTTGAGTTTGCAAAGTTTGTCAGTAGAATGGTATTCTTTTCGGTTGCAGCATCCATCCACTCCTTTCAAAAATACAAATTTATCCGGCTTTTTTTTGGGTTTTGGAAAGAGGTTGGGAAAGAAAGGGTGACGGAGTTTTCAAGTTCCATTTATGTGGTCTTTTCGGTACTCTGATCGATTACGATCTCTTTCAAGGTTATTACTCTTGTAGCATCCTCTCCCTATATTAAAACAAAGATGCACCCACGTACATGTATAAGGGCAAGCGATGTATCAGTTGAAATGTCAAGATCATGATAGAAGAGGAGATATAGTCGCATGGTTTCTTAACTGGCGGGTCCGACGATTCATCAACGACCAACTTGAAATATTTGTTTCTTTTCATGGCATTTATTTGTACCGACCAAAAGCAAGCCGTATGATAAAAAAGACAGATATATACCACTTTAGACAAGAAAAAAAAGGATACACTTATATTTGTCTCTGGCTTAAAGTGGTCACCAAAATGTGTATTTTTTTCCCGTCAATTTGATTTATAAATGTCACTCTGACAGTGTAATTAGCCAAAATTAATAATTCTAATGCCCATTCTCACCAATATTACCTGAAGTTCTGAACAGGTAAGCGCCCCATAAAAGTTAAGTGACACTTGTGTCAATCTGTATTGCACCATTCCTTTTGAATACAATTTTAAGCAAGTGTCACGTTTAGAACCTATTATTTTTGAATCGTATATAGTTTTAATTGTTTCCTATTTCTTCCAGTTTTTCTTCGAAGTTGGTTTTGTTTATAAAGCACAGATTTCTAATTGCTTCAATCTACAAAAATATACATAGATGAAAATGCATCATAATATAGTGCAAATTTGTACATTAGTTATTATATTGAAAACTTTATTCGTGTCTTCTTTCCAAATTTTGTAAAAAAATACAAATACAAAAAGAAAATATATAGATGCAAAAAAACATTTTTTTTTATAATATTGATACGCATGTATTATGTATATTACTTAACTCTAATAAAGAATTTTTTGATCGATATGACATGATTCTTTTCAAACCATAACTCACAGGAACTGATGACCAAATTCTTCTAATATCAGATATATTTTTAAATCTGAAGTGAAAGGAAATTCCAGAATTAATATGGTACTCTACGAATTCTACGAGTAGTTAATCCGAATAACATTCCGAAAAAGCTTAATGTGATTAGATATAATGCCTTATGATTATGACAAGCTAACCTCGAATTGCTTACATCAGAAAATATTTTTGTAGTCACTGTGTTCTCTTATTTGATTCATATGGTTAGTGGACTTTGGACCCGCCAGTTAAGAACGTATGCGACTATATTAAGAAATCCAGCTACACTCCCACTTTTCACCTGATAGGTAATAATAAATTAATCGTGTTGAGTCATTGGCTTAAGAGAGATTTTAAAGCTATCGGTAAATGAAGTACAATAAAACATACTTTATGCCGTCTAATTCTATAAAAACTTTCTTGAAAAACACAAAACTGATTATTAAACCTTCGCTCAATAGAGCGCAACCAGAAATACACCAACAAATAAACGTCACTTCACCGTGAAAATAAAAATCTAAAAACAATATGGTTTATTTTTATTACTTTGATAATGATAATGCACCATATGACCTAGAAGATATGGACACAGCCAACCAATTTCCGATATTTCGCTAAAAATGGTCCCATTTGTTGGCCGGAAGTCCGGCAATCTTAAGTTTTCCATGACGTAATTTTGAGTCAGGATATTGATTATGTCGATGGTTTTTGGCTTTTGTTAGGTTGGAAGTTTTAGAAAACCTTGGAGCTAAGTCAGTTAAGGGCTAGGAGATGGATATGAGTTCGACATTCGATTAGATTGGAAATAAGAAATAATAAAAATAATGGCAGTGACAACTGTTTGGCAATAATTTGACCTAAGACGTCATGACATCACTTCCGGCGGATATCGTCACGAGTTTAAAGGTTCCCACTGCTAAAAAGGGGGGCCAAAACTGTAAAACAGGATGAGCCTCCAGATTAGCTCGATGTGATGATGCTATTCTGAATTTGCTTTCTATAAGGAAACCGTTTTTCGCATTTATTAATGAGGATCTCGGAAAAGATACGAAAACAATTAATTTAGTCTATTAAAATGACGTTTGTAAATTTCGAAAATTTCCGCTTATTAAGGAAACATTAGCAAAAAAATCGAAATTTTGAAACATTTTTATTTTATAAGAATGTGAAGGCTTTCATGGCCGAACAAAATACAATCCAAAGTGTTTTCCGGGCTTTAAAGCCTTGGTCCAATGGAATTTCTTCATGACGTTTCGTCTACAACTGCGGCCGACATTTATCAAAGGCGATGAAGCAATAGGCGACTCCCGTGCTTCCCGACATTGACTGAATCGACTGTGGAGAGCTTCGTGGTATTTATTCCTCCGCCGGCGCCGTCGCAATTGCAGTTTCGGCGCACTTGAAGTAGAACTCGCTTCCAGTCTGGATTTAGAAACATAATTTCCTCCTTCCTGTTAAAATTGTTGTCGTGTTTGAAAATCTCAATGGCCTCTCTCGTTAGTCTCGGATAGAAACGCTGCGATTTATAAAAGATATCGAAAAGGATGTCTTGATTTTCATTGCGAGCGTGCTCTACTACTGCTGACTTTTGTATTTGTCTCAGCCTGCAACTTCTCTTCTGTTCCGTAATCGTCGTACTCACATTGCGTATTGTGGTGCCAATGTATACCGAGCCACAGCTCCATGAAACACGGTAAACTCCGGGTGCCGATATGGGATCTCTGCGGTCTTTGGCCGATCTCAAACGTTGTTGTACACTCGTATATACGAGTGGGTTTAAAGACAGTTTTAACATTGTGCTTTTCCAGTAACCTACCAATCCTGTCCGTTACTTTGTGGATGTATTGTAAGACTAGTCCATCCGCGCTTTCCTTCAACTCCCCCCGTTGTTCCTTCCTGGAGCTCAACATTCCTTGCACAGACGGTCCTATCAAACTCGTGCTTGCTGTATCCATTCCAACCAAAGGTTCTTTCCAGATGCATCATTTCCCGTTGCAATTCAGCCGGCTCACAAATTCTCTTGGCTCTCACAGACTCACTGATCTTTATGACTCGCCTTTTCTGTCTGAGATGATAATTTGATCCGTTATTGAGGTATTGTGTGTGTTGGTTTTTTTTAAACGGTGTGCGCAAGCTTCCCATTCGATACCAAAACATCCAAAAACGGTAGGCGTCCTTCCTTTTTTATCTCAGTGGAGAATTAAATTTTGGGGTTGATAAGAGTTAAGCTGTAACAGGTTGAGGTATATGAGAGTTGAAGAGTAAGAGGAAATTTTGAAGTTCGCCCTCACCATGGCTACAAATAACAAACATGTCGGTCACGTATCGAAACCGGCACTTTGACCTCGAAAATATCCATGAAATAGTTGGCTATTACTGGACTAAGGGAGGTGCCCATAGCTACACCATCAGTTTGTACGTAGAAATCTTCCTTCCATTGAAATCATGAAGTGATTAGGCATTGTTGGAACAACTTGGCAATATCTTGTGGAAATTCCTGGTTAGTATGTTCCATGGCTTAATGGGTACCATCGTGAAGAGCGAAACAACATCGAAGCTAAGGAAAATTTCTTCTGGGGAAAGAGTCAAAGAATGCAGTTTTTCGTCGCAATGAGTGGAGTATTTTATAAAGCTGTCAGTATTTCCTATTTTAGGTTGCAGCACTTTTGTGAGGTGTTTCGCTATTTCGTAGGTCGGGTTTTCTATGGTGCTTACGATGGGTGGTACATCCGGTTTGTGGATCTTTGGCAAACCAGTTGTATCCGATGCCACATCCTTAATTAAATTGTTGGTGGCCCTCAGAATACCACTGTTGCGCGTTTTCTCTATCTGCTGGTAAAATGAGAATATCCTTGTAATCGTTCAAGGCTTTCAGAGTTTTCCTTACTGTAGAGGTGAGATTGCTTTTTGGTGGTTTTGCGCGTTGTAGAATTCGTGACGTTTCCATTCTTATCTGCTGCATCACATTTTCACATCACATTTTGGCAAAATTTTAGATGACTCGAAAGAAACCTTAAAGCAACTCAAAAATGAAATAAATAAAAAAGACATCAGAATGGGGTTCAAGAGCATTAGACGTACAAATAATGGGGGCAATTATCGTTGAAAGCTTTGATGAGAATCAACAGGACAAGCTAAAAATTGCTATCAAAGACAACAAACAGATAAATATAAAAGAATCAAAGGCGGATGATCCGATGTTTATGTTTACTGGCATAGAAAAAGGCTTTTCTGACACTGAACTTCTAGAAGAATTCGAACGAGTAAACGAGGACATTGTACAAGGATTAGGATATACGGTGCCTGATAAAATAAAGATAATAACAAAGAAGCAGTGTCGTAATGACAGGAAAGAGAACTGGGTCCTGCAAGCGCCACTTTAAATAGCCAAATGGTATCTTAAGAAAGGCACTATCTTTTTCACCCTACTAAAGGTCCATGTAGTGGAATACATAAACATGGCAATGTGCTTCAGATGTAGTGGTTTTGGTCATGTAGCAAAGTATTGCAAAGAAACTCAGTACTGCCATATGTGTGGAGGACAACATGAAGGAAAAGATTGCAGTGAAGAAAAGTTTACATGCCCAAATTGCAAAAAACTTAAGATGAGTGATCTCAACCACTCAGAAAGGAATCACAACTGTCCAGTGTACAAAAGAAAATTACGTAATTTCAAAAACTACATAAACTATGAGGATTTTTTATAAACGCATTAATGGAGAGCACTCCAAGTGGAAATCGGAAGGAGGTGGAGACAAAAAATAGGGGAACTAACGTTATGCTTTTTAGCATTATACAGCAAAATGTTCAGTCCCTCGGAAATAGTGTAGATAGTGTTAATAACTTATTAAAAAACAATCAGACATGTAAGGTGCGATGTATCACCGAACATTGGAAGACCAATAATCAATTAAATATGTTGCCCCTAGAAGATTTTCAGTTAGGTAACTTTCTGTAGGGAGTTTGGTGAACACGGAGGTAGTGCGGTCTATTTACATAAGAGGGGTAGTTACAAACCAAGATACAAAATTAATCAGCTATCAGTGAAAAAGAACACTGAATGTGCGGCCACAGAATGTGAACTAGATGGAACACCAATGCTGGTACTCTCAGTTTACAGACCTCCCTCAGGTAAAGTGAGCTTATTTTTGAGTGTGATGGAGAATATTCTATGCAATATTCTTAGTGAAAATAAAAAAATTGTAATCGCAGGCGATTTCAATATTGAATTGGTAAAGGACAATGATGATAAAAATAGTCTGTGTCTATGATGAAGTCTTTCAATTTCACGCAAACAACACAAAACACAGAATACACGAATAACTGAGAACACGGCTAGCTGCATAGACAACATTTTTGTAAATAGTGAATATGTTAGGACTGTGGTTTTCAGTAGCTTTATTTCTGACCATACTGCTAAAAAATAGGTTTTCAAATTAAAAAGCACTGCGCAAAAAAAGCTGAACTCAAAAGGACTTTCTCAAACAAGGCCACTCAAGACTTTATTAATAGGATTAAAGAGCAGGACTTGGCCGAGGTTTATGAAACATTGGTTTCGGCTTCAAATATATTGATAAGCAATGGAACACTTTTATGAACAATTTTTTTACTTGTTTTAATGAGGCTTTTCCTTTAAAGCTAGTAAATAATAACAAAGCAATTAAATTTTATAGAGAGAATGAATCGATAAAGGAGTGCAAAAATAGATTGGATATTTTGCTAAATCTTTCAAGGCACAATAAAGGTTATCAGGTGCAACACAAGGAAGTAAAAAAAGAATATGACAATCTATGGGCAGCCCTACGGTAGGAAAGCTACAGTAACAGATTAAGATCTTCTCACAGCAAGACGAGGTGCATGTGGACGATCTGTAATGAAATTACAGGAAGAAAAAAAATGCCAACTTTGCCATATCAGGATTGGCTGATTTCAATAATTGCCATGATTTCAATAATTATGTGCTCTAGATTGTCTCAGAAATGACGAAAACATTAAAGGACGAACTTCTGCGTAGTAGCATACAATCTAATATTCAATCAATCTTTTTAAATAGAGTGTCGCCAAAAGAAATCTGTCAACTTGCTCATAGGCTTAAAAACAGGCATTCCAGCGGCGTGGATGAGATCCCAAGTAGTATAATAAAGAGGGTGGTCCCTTACATACAGGGTGTGCTAAGTCTCTTGATGAGTAATGCTTTTAAATATGGCATCTTTCCTGATCAACTTAAAACGGCACTCATAAAGCCTTTGTTCAAAAAAGGAGATCAGGAAAAGATGGACAGCTATAGAGCGATAAGTCTGTTGCCGGAGTTCTCTAAACTCTTTGAATTGGCATTGCGTGATCGGGTTGCAAATTTATTTAAAAAGTGCAAAATACGGGGGTGTTCATTATAAAACTTCATCTAGCAGGCTATGAAATTTTGACAGAAAAGGATGACATAATCAAAATAAATGGACTTTTGTTTCTCCATCCTTTTCTTTTGACATTTCACAGCCAACTAGATGAAGTTTTATAATGAACACCCCGTACTTAATTGTCGCCAGCATGGATATGTAGAAGGGAAGTCCACTGAGACAGCACTGTTTCAGTTTGTGGAAACAGTGCTGGAGTGCCTGGAGGGAGGCTATCCAGCTTTGGGACTTGGTTTAGATGTGTCGAGGGCATATGATTGCATTGATAGGGGCATGTTGCTTCGGAAATTGGAACTGTATGGTATAAGTTGAAATGCATTTCGTTTGTTAAATTCTTATTTGGGTGAAAGACAGCAAAGAGTAAGGATAACGAATCAGAGCGACACATGCACTTCGGAAGTTGGGCGTAGTCATATGGGAATTGCCCAGGGAAGTATCCTTGGTCCGTTCCTTTTTGTGGTGTTTTTGAATGATTTGCATTGCATAGTTGATCTGCGCTGTGAGAGTGTGACTTGTTATGCGGATGACACGCGGAGCAAGCCTCTTTCAAAAAGCGAATGAATGGTTCTCAGAAAATAAACTTGTTGTAAATAAAGAAAAAAACTAACTTAGGGTGGCTCATGACGAAATTCCAGTTTCCAAACGGATTCGTTTTCTGGGCTTAAATATTGATGAACATTTGGATTGGTCGGATCACATAGACTTGGTGGTGGGTGAACTGGGTGGGGTCTGCTATGGTATGCGAGTGACTGAACGATATACATGTGAGAAATCACAAAGGATGCTGTATTTTGCAAACTTTGCGTCAATTTTGAAATATGGAATAATTTTTTGGGGTAGGAACAGCGGGGTACAAAAGATATTCGTGGTGCAAAAGCGTATTTTAAGAACAATGAAAGGAATGCATTTCAGAGAAAGTTGTAGAGGCATTTTTAGAAAGGATAAGATACTTACTGTATTTGGTGTATATATTTATGTGTGTATAATCTGCCAAAATAATTGTCCCATGCTCACGAGTATAATACCAGGACACTAGATATTAGATATCCAATACATCGTTTAACATTGACGGAAAATAGTCCACAGTATATGTGTATAAAACTTTTAATAGGCTTCCAAATGAAATTAAATTACTAGACAGTCAGAAAACATTAAAAATTCGTGTTAGAGAACTGCTTCTAAATTTGGATCCCTATTCAATTGAGGACTATCTGAATGGCAATTTTGTAGAAATGTAGGTGTTAATGTATTTTTGTACTTAATCCTGTTTAATGACGCCTTTTTTTGTGTTTAAGTATGTACTTATTTGTTAACGCAATCTGAAAAGAGTATTATTATTATTATTATTTCGGCGCGACGGCGGGGGAATAAATACCACAGAGCTCACACAGTCGAATCAGTCAACGTCGGGAAGAACAGGAGATCACTTCGCCTATTGCCTCATCGCCTTTGATAAAGTCTGCCGCAGCTGTAGACGAATCGTCAAGAAGAAATTCTAATGGACCACGGCTTCAATCCCGGAAAATACTTTAGATTGTATTTTGACCGGCCGTGGAAGCCTTCACAGAGTTGTAAAACGCCTCTACGGGGAGGATCTATTAAGACTGATTCGACAACTGTAGAACCTCCGCAAGATGAAAGCACAATTCCTGAGTTCATTGGCATTTCTACTTCGATGCCGTGACTCGAAGGACATCCCAAACTTCCTGAGGATAAAAAGGACCTTCAGATCTAGTCAAGAGAACGGGATTTACAACAAGACGGACACGACAAGATGGAACAATCTCTCCTCCGTGAAAGGATCCATAAGACCCTTAGAGATCTTGCGTATGATAAAAAAAAACTCTTATTTGGCAACTTAGAACTAGCTAACAGCTTGCATTGGAACAACTGGGAAAAGGTGGATCGTTTGATACATGAACGGAACCGACAAAGAAATTTGATGCACTAAGGGTCAGCAACAATTCGCTGGACATTAAACCTCACATCTGAAGAGAGTCAACGCAAGGTTGTAGTCAATTTGACCGACAAAAAACTGTCAATAGACGAGCTGAGCGTTCTGAACAAGGCAGGAAATTTTGCCATTTTACATTCAGTATACGTGTATAAGACATCATAGCAAATGGGGAGAGCCGGCCGAATGCGGCAGCTGCCAATTCAGACAGCTGAACAGATGGGAAAGGATGGAGACATCATGAGTGTACGTACACTGCGCAAAACCACCAAAAAGCAACCTCACTTTTACAGAAAGAAAAGCTCTGAAAGCCTTGAACGAAGCCAAGGATATTCTCATTTTATCGGCAAATAAAGCAAATAAAGCAACGCAACAGTAGTAATGTTAACATCGAATTACGAAGGAGAGAGACTTTTGAGAAAATTAACAATAATTAATTGAGGAGCAACTTATCAAAACGCATTATGTCCACTCGAGAACGAAATTCAGTTTGTAGCGGTTTTGGACTTATTTACATCTCTTCCATACTTCATGCTTCTGTAAACCTAAAATGAACCAAATACCGTTATGTCCCTATCTAATTTGAGTGAAGTAGAACAGTTTTTTAGGTTTAAAAAGAACAGGGAACACAAATATTCGTTTTTTGTTCCTTGCGAAAAAAACGTTTTGGTGGACATATTGCCTTTTGAAAAGTTACTCCTCAATTTGAGAATGTGAAAAAAGACCTCTAGCAGAGACATATGAAACCAACAAAACTTCGAAATATTGTAACATTTGTATCCCAAGAATAGCGTTTTTCAACTAACCGAAGTTTGTTAAAATCGGATCAGCCGTTTCGAAGATACAGGGTGTCGCTTAAAGGTTCAAATTATGAGATGGCTGCATCCAGCAGTATGCGCACGGGGCAGTATTTGCAACGTTGCCACATATAAAATGCAAAGTTGTTTGAATAACATATTTCTGCGGCTCATGGGGCATATTCGTAATAATCATAGATAAATAATAAAGTTTCGCTGATTTATCAATTGTTTTAATTGATAAATGATGTAAGAAAAAAAATATAGCGATAACATTAATTTATATACTTTTATGTGATTTTGGCAATTTTCGAGAATTAATGTAGATATCTACTGAACCAGGGGTAACTTTGATCCTACGATTACCTACGCGATACCACATTTTCAGGAATATGTTATATTTCTTAAACTGTGGTGATACTCTACGAATGAATCTATCCTTCATCATGATAATATGATAGATATTTAAGGATACCTATAGCCTATAGGTAACCTGTAATGTATTTTCATGTAGTAAAAATCATCAGTTAAAGTTCTAAATGCGCTTCTTCGGCCATAGAATTAATAATAGAATAAAGTGAATAGAGGATAAATCGTTATAATTATTTTTTATCTACTTTGGTTTTTGTTATGCCCTTTGCGCGCGGTTGATTAAAGATAGAAATATCACATCGGCAACCTTGCACAGGAGACGGTCCTTAAATTTACTATGAGAGTAAAGAGGGAAAGATACGATGTTGACGAAATTTTGAGGTTAGTTTGTTTCTGTTATTATTTTTGCCAGATTTTGTACCTTGTGCCCATATTGTGTTGGTTTTTTTTATGAATATTGGTACAAAAAAGTAGAATTCTTATCAACCCATTAAGAAAATAGACACAGGTTCCCAGCGAGTATAGTGCCATGTCTATTTAGTTTAATTCTTGATCAGTCTTGCCATTCTTCATCAGTCCTGAATTCCTGATGATATTGTTCATGCACACTTTACTTACCTTACCCCTAATTGCACCAAACAAATTTAGGGAAACCTAAACTTAAGGACCCCTTAGCCATAGCTATTAGCATGAGGAAGTAATAAGGAAAGCCTTAACTAGATGTACTTAAAAATTGTGTGGTGCAAATGGCAGGTAGTTTCATCATATATAAGTGAATTAAGTTAAGAGGCACTAGAATAGGTACCTACATATATTTTCTGATTTTGGACAATAAGACTTTAATTAGGCAAAAATGCAACAAACCTATCCATATTGGAGAATAACCCTACTGATAAGTATACACTCAGCAACTGGTAACACTTTAGTTCATTGAAAGCTCACTCTTTATGCAAGAAGCCCTACAATTTATCATTATTCTTATACATAAAGTTAGCTTTAGCTTTGTTGAAATGAACTTACTGGTGTGAGTAAAAGCCCTTTTTGGACACAACACGAACACAAACACAATTGAAATCACTGGATGAAGCTGATTTACCGTTCACCTTCAGCTTCAGCAGTGTTTGCTGATGAACACAGCAGATTTTCTTTGAATTAACTTGACTCTGCCCTAAAAGTGAACTTAGAGTCAGCTGTGTTTTCTCGATATGTTTAATACACGGAGCAGGGGACTTAACTATAAAACTGGGTCCAAGGAGAAACTGAGTGGACCACTTTAGAGTCAGTTGTAGAATTGTGGTTCAACTGAACTTGAGTGGTACTTGACCAAGACAATTATTCTGTAGAAAAGGGTGGAAGCGAAACTGAAAAGTTTTGACCCTTTAGGGTATCTTAAAAATGGGTGAGAATCAATTTTGCTTGGTCCCTACCTACAAGGAAAAAGTGAAAATGAAGGGATAAATCGCCATAATCATGTGAAAACACCTAAAAGTCAAACTGTAAACTGTTATAACAATAACAAAATTCACATTTTCATGTGTTCAAGTAAATAGACTTTTATTCTTTCATTTTTTTCTTTTGACGTTTCTCCCGCTGCTTTATCATGTACTTATGTTGATTGCTAAGCTAAGATAAGGGAGTAAATAAATGTATACATAACATCATTGTAAATATATTATTTATCTTTTAAGGTAGGTAGACACATATCAATTACTTAGTAACAATTTAAATATAAGATTTGTTGAAAGACGTAACAACTTTTTTCATGGGGCCCTAAAATAGGTACCTAAAATAGGCTCTGTACAATATAGGCCATTGTTGGAAAAATTTATTCCCCACTACTAGTTCTCAAGATATCTGACTGTCTCAAGTTAAAAGTCCATCCTGTATACAATACCTATCTTTAATGTAATATAGTTAACTTTATTTAAAAATGTGTTTAATAAATATCAATTTTGAGGTTATTTATACCTAGGTACCGGTTTTTAATTGACCCATTTACATTTGCATATTGAAGAACTGTGTGGGATCCTATCTTAGTCCTCCTCTTGTCTTCTTATAGACAAAAAAACCTTTGCAACTATTGGTGATATAGATTTTAACTAACAAAAGCTTGCAAAATATGTTTGTCCCTTCTTCCCTTTTATGCAGAAACTAAACATGAACAGGTAGGTAGTAAAAAGTTCCTCTCACTATCTTAGTTCCTCGTCTTTCAGGTCTTCCATGTCCTGTTATACACATTAGCCCAACATTTCTTATCATTTCATAATATGTCTGGTGATTTTTATTTCTCTGTTACCATGCACTCATGCACATCATAGAACTATTAACTATTTAACTTATTATAGCTTCTTGAAATACATATTTAATAATATCCACTTTAAAAAAATGCTTTTTAATAAATAATTATTTAAGAGCAGAATTATTTTAATATAATTTTAAATTGGATGAGCGATCAGCTGATATTGTTTACATCCTGTGCCCTGTCCTGATTGGCCAAAAGTAATGAATGAACACCGCGTCGATTTTATGAAGTATGCCCGATGCCCATACTGCCATGTATGGTGCTCCCCAAATTATCCTCGACTCAGAAATCAAGTATTTTTTCGTTAGGTTAATATTCACAGCGAAATTCACAGAAACATCACCTTTTTAGATTCAAGATTGCAGTTACGCAGTACTAGCGGCCAATTCAGAAACTTGAAAATATTTTCTAGGTTTTTCTCTTGGCCGTTTTAGTAATACCTTTTTTTGCTGCAAGCCTCTACGATGGATTGTTTCCCAGATAAAGAATCTCGCATTCTTAGTTGGCCACCCTGTATATAGTTAGGAACTCAATCCAGTGTTTTAAACATCAACAAACTCGGCGTCGACTGTCACCTACATGCGGAAAGACTGGTCATTTCTGATCTGTTTGTACCGACACGGTGGACACCACCACTGCTGTTTGACCTGCTGCTGTCGTCCACCCCCTCAGCCAGCAATGACAGTATGCACACAATTTTTATTACATAAAGAAGTATATCTTGTAAAAGAGGAGGGGATGTGCGATGAAGTGAGTGCGTAATTTAATTTTTTTCTGAGCTTTATTTCGAGCGACTCAAAAGACAGCCGTTTTCCACTGTTAATCCCTATGCCCCATCTGGATGCATCCGAAGCTATGTTGGAAATCCCAGAGTTTGTTGCTTATATCTGAGCTGCAGGATACCTATAATAACCAAAGTTAAAACTAAGGGGAGGCGCCCTTTAGTACGCATATTACCGAGGAAAAAAATCATCCAACCTTTTTGTCGCCCATTGTGATTAATAATCGTGTCACTTTATTTGTCAAAATAAAAAAAAATACGTCAAATTCTCTTTTATGACTAGTTTATACCTCTAAATTAAGAATTATACTAATTTTTATTTAAACTAAATTGAAGTATAAATGGGTCGAACTAAAAGTTGACATTTAACTTTGACAAGTTTAGTGTAAATGAAAATTAGTTTAATTCTTAATTTAGAGGTATAAATCCGGCATTACATTTTCATAATTCTTGGCGGACGTTGGTTTTTAAAATTATTAAAAGTGCGACTCACCTACTGACGTGCAGAAATGTTTGTGAGCATCCAGAGCTTTAGCACAGCGCTTGTTCCTTAAATCCCACACTCGCAGCGTCTTATCGTCACTGGCCGAAACTAAGAACTTGCCGCCCGGATGGAAGACCACGCCTCGCACCCAATTATCGTGGCCCACCAAAACGAATAGAGCTATACCGGCACCAACGTCCCATATTCTAAAATAGGGAGCAAACAAAACACATTAAACAACAATAAAAGAAGGTAAAACTTTAAATAGGGTAATGGCAGAACAGTATAGTGAACGGGTGGCAACATCAAAGGAATTATTACAGAATTTAAACAAAAGTTCCAAATACCACAGGGCTAAATGTTGGTTCTTTAGTATACCCATAGCGGATTTATCAAAGTAGAGGCCTTTATTTACATTGTTCAATATTAGCGTGATAATCAAACCCTCCATACAATGTTGCCAGGATTACTTTGCTAGTAAATTGGCACATCCTTTTTTGAATGATATCTTGCGAATCTTTACAGTACGGGAGTACTATAATATCTTAATATCTATCGATGTCCAAATAATTTTTGAATTATGATTAATAGAACACTTATGACGATAAAAGAAAAAAAATACGTTTAAGATTACCAACTGGTCACAATCGGAAACATTGCAGAATCCTGTGGTTTATGTCAGTTCATGACAATTATTTCATGGATTTTTTTTTCTGGTTTCCTGAATGTTTTAAGAGTTTTCCGCCGAATTTTTCGCTTTTAGCAATCGTTTTTGTGTTTTAATTTGTTTGTTAGCCATGGTGAGACAATGTTTTGTGTGTAAAACTTGGGATTATAAAAATAAATCTAGAAAATTATCTTTTCACAGGTAAGCTCATTTGTGTTTTGTGGTTATGTTGTTACTCAGCTCTTGGCCGTTAGCCAGTAGCGTTGTTTGTAGTTTTATTCTATTATTAATGTTTAATCTAAAAAAACTCAATAAATGGGTATAGTATATATGTATCAAAAATCATTTAATTATAAAAATATTTGAATGTTTTGGTCTGCATAAAAATGCAGACGCATGCTGCGTAAAAATCGTATACTTGTTTCCGTGAAAAATAATACGCCTATGTATCATCTGGAGATGTCATCTGGAGATGTGTCCTTGGAGATTCAAATTGTGCCATATTGTATTTAGCAATATTGGCCATTTTCTGCTTCCCCTCTACCCGAACAACCGCAAGCCTCCAAGTATGCGGTTTGTATATCATGCCAAACAAACAAATGCCAATTTATGATTAACTCGCGGCGTCTATTTATTTACTCCATTGTCAATGAGTATACCCCTGTTACATATACCACTGTTATTCTCGGAGAAACCGGCCTTTAAGGGTTTTATAGAATCAGAAAGCTTTTTCCTATCGAGTTCAAAATTACTCACTAAGCAACATACACCACAAACATCCAGTCGCGTAAATTAAAACGTTTTTTTTGTGCTTACCGAATAGTTTTATCCCTTGACCCAGAGGCCAAGAAAGGTCCCATATGCGCCCCCTTCTTGTTGTCCGCCCCGGCTGCTTCGTTGATCGCGTTGGAGGCCAAATCGGGTGCCCACGCGATACATTCCACCACGTGGTCGTGGGCGCGCAGCTCATTTCGACATTCTTTTGACGCGACCAACCAGACCCTCACGGACTGGTCGTTGGAGCAAGTGGCCAGAAGAGTCCCGTCCGGTGATGGCCTGACCATTCTTACCTGAATTATAATGTGTGAAAATGTAACAATCAAAATATAAAATTACTATCCCACCCTTCCATTGAACCCAATGCTTTGATAAAAAGGTATAAAATAAAGTAAACCTTTTGACAATTTTCGCCTCATTGTGGTACAGGTTAATTATTTGGGTCTTTTTTCTACTCATATTATCGACCAGCTAAAGAATCCTAGAAATTCGACAAAAGTGTTAGAACTTTTTTTATTATTTTGACATCTTCTACCATGATCCTTTTATCCAGTGTTGCCACTATTACGTGACGTTAAGTAGTGTGAAATACTCGTACCAATATTTAAGAACACTAGTCTTGAACATGTTGTTATAAGTCTTATTAACAGGGTTGGGCTGATTTAAATCAAAAAAATTCTTATTTAGACCCATAAAATAAAATAAAGAGCATCAAAAATTCTAAAAACAAAACCGGAATAAAATGCATTAGGTACATATCTACTGAAAAAATAAATACTTAAATAAAAAATAAAAAAAACCTCAATTCTCTTCATTATGGTTGTAAAGTTTAAACAAAAAAAACTAATATCCCTCGTTTCTCTATTCCCAACCTCTTTCTTATATCAAAGTGTACTAATCCAAAAGACCTGAAGATTCTTTCCACTGACGTCGAAGAAAGAGTTGCGCACAGGAACTGTTTAATTACTGGCAGTTGTTTTGCGATTTCTGGCTCTTCACTCTGTGACATCCACTACTGGACTCTATTCTCGTTCTTCACTATTTCGTCCGAAAATGTAATTCGTTTAAATGGGCTACTACGGGCGTTGAACTTTATTACCAAAGAAAAAAAATCCAGTGTTTCCATGTACCTCATTGATTGTTTCTAAGGCCAGATTCTTTTCTTCAGGTTTAACATACAGGCTCTGAAGTGATATTGCGTGAGTGCTTGCTTGTATCGACATTCAGCTGTTTACAGATAATTCTAAATCATCTTCGAAGACGAAGGCTACATGTTTCCACTGCTCTACAGCATGTGAAATAGTGGCAATTTTTTTCTGCAGGATGTTAACGAGCCACTGCGATGGGTTTCAAAATGCTCAAATATTCTTCAGCTGCATGTTTGAGCCCAATATTTGAAACCCTTTGGTAGATAGTTGCATCAATATCCTTATTTTCCTCGCAGATTTTTAGTATTAAGTCCCACTGAGTGAGTGACATTCATTTTCAGTCAGCAACACTATTCCATCGAACATCACTTGGTAGTAAAAAAGCCTTGCCTACAGCTTGACTGAATTTTGCTGTAGCCAGATGATTTTTGCGAAAGTACTTGACAATCTCGACCACATGTTCTTTAACATCTTGTACTTGAAAATCCTTGCATAGTAAATTCATTACATGTGAAGGGCTGCCATAAACTATAACTTCTGAGCTCGTTCTTTCTTCTAAAGTTTGCCTCATAATGTTCATGTTTGCAGCATTTTCTGTCCCGACAGACTTAACTTTGCAGTGATATTTTGATTAACAGGAAGAAACTAACACATTAAATTAGTCAAGTACTCGAAAGTATGGGGATTTCCCGAGGTGTCAATACTTTAGTATGGAAGTACTTGTCTCTCTTCTGTTGTTAACGTTGCACATATTGGTTTGTTGTGGACATTGGGGTGTAAGGGGAGAAAGGCAAGAAGGGACCCAAGCCTACCCAAAAGTCAACCTCACCTGCACGAGTGGTGGTCTTGTATAGATCATCCGGCACACCCTGCTAGATAACAGCGGAGGCACTGGCGACGAAGTAAATGTAATTTCATACCCATGGAGCATGATAACGGGAAATCACCTCCATTATACTTCCCAAGAGAACCACATGATGACGACATTCAATTCGAAATATTCCGGAGGAAAAATAAGTTCCCCGATCGGATCTCCGGGAGGAACAGTTTTGAATGAAGCCAATGAAACTAGGATACAAAGACTAAACGCCCGCGAAAATGTCAGTAGAGGGACCTGGAAAGTACAAAGTTTGTTCAAAGCAGTAAAGCACACAAATCTAACTCAAGAAAACAAGAGAGTAGACATAGATATATTGGGAATCGCAAAAACTTGGTGGCCGGACAACAGTATGTGTACTGTCAAGGAAGGCCGCTTCTGCTACTCAGGCACCGCAACAGGAACAACCGAAATGAATTGGGAATATTTATTAAAGATAAATTGTCTGCTAGCACCACAGACTTCTTCCCGTACAGCGACAGATTGGCTCTCTTGAAACTCAGCGCCAAACCCGTTAACCTGAATATTATCCAAACATATGCCTCTACCGCAGAGTCAACGGGACAGGATATTGATACGTTTTATGAGGGTTTAAAAGAACTACTCAAACTCACCAAAAGCATGAAGTAAACCTTATAATGGGTGATTTCAATTCCAAAATAGGGAAGGGCAGATCTGAGAACCTAGTTGGACCTTTCGAACTGGGAAAGCGAAATGAGAGAGGCGACCGACTACTACAATTCTGCCAAGAGGAGAATATGAAGGTAACTAATACCTGGTTCTGCCTACCAGCTCGTCGTCTGTATACATGGAAGTCTCCAGCAGATAAACCAAACAACATTGTGAGTAACCAGATAGACTATATCCTTATCAACAGACGTTTTGGAACCTCTATCACCAGAACCTGCACATACCCAGGAGCAGATGTATCCTCTGATCACGTTTTACTTCTGGCTCACTTTAAAATTAGAATGGCAAAGCACAAAAAAATTGCCCCGCAGGAAAATTGCCTACGAACGACTACCACTAAAACAAATTAGGGATAGTGTAAATGAAGAAATAAATCGGGGGATAGAAACAGTTACAGCAAAAATAGAAGCAGACGAATACCTAGGCTATATATGGTAAGAGACCCAAAATATTGTAACGAACACAGCTAAAGAGATAATAGAATATAAGAAACGAGAATACAAGCAATCATGGATGACTGACGAAATTCTTTTATTGATGGATGAACGCAGGAAACTCAAAAACCAATCGAACAGGGATAGCTATCAAAGGGCTCAAAAGATAATACGGGCAAAGATGAGAATAGCGAAAAATGAATGGCTGAAGCTAGGATGTGAAACAGAATTTGCAGACCCTACACGATGATTTCAATCTACATAAAAAACTAAAGGAAACAGCAGGAATATACCGGAAAAGAAACTTCTCTATAATAACAAATGAGAAAAACGAAATTGCATGCAACATCAATGCGCGGAAAATAATATGGGAAAACTATATTAGAAACCTGTTCTCAGATGAAATAATTCCCAACCAAGATAGAGAGAAAGATCTAGTAGGGCTCTCAATAACAAAATCAGAAATAGAATGAGCCATCCGCACTTTGAAAAACAACAAAACACCTGGTCCCGATGAGATACTGGAAGAGCTCATAAAGCTACTGGATGATAGAGGCATAGCAGTTCTTCAGAAACTCTTCAACAGGATATATGAAACCGGTCAGTACCCCGATCAATGGCTGACATCAACCTACATCCCCCTGGCAAAAAAGAATAACGCAAAGAAGTGCGAAGATCACAGGCTTATCGGCCTCATGAGTCACTAATTAAAAATATTTCTCAGAAAAATACATCAAAGGATATTTAGAAAGTGTAAACAAAACATCAGTGACACACAATTAGGATTTAGACAAGGCTTGGATACTCGAGAACCACTAGTGGCAACACAGGTACTAATAAAAAACTGAAACGCTGATCATGAATCCGACTTCAAGAAGGCCTTTGACAGAGTACAACACCATAAATTACTAACAATACTGAGGAAAATGGATATGGACGGCAAAGATATCCGCTGCATAGAAAATCTCTATCTGAACCAATCTGATCACATAAAAATCGATGGAGAAGAAAGTAATAATGTTGAAATCTGCGAGTCCGACAGGGATGTAAACTTTCGCCACTGCTATTTTGTATTCCGAAAATATCTTCCAGGAAGCACTAAGGAAAATTGAGAAAGGTATTAAGGTCAATGGAACGTGGATCAACATTCGCTATGCGGATGACACGGCTCTGATTACGGACAATATGTGCGACCTTCAACATCTTGTCAAAGTAGTGGGAGAGCACAATAGGCGAATGGGTCTAAAAATAAACGCCAATAAAACAAAATGCATGATTGTTATACGCCAACCAAACATGTTTAGAAATGCGAGACTAACATCAGACGGGTCATCAATTGAAAGGGTGAACAAATTTAAATAGGTACCTTGGAGTGTGGCTCACTGAAGAATGGACATCTGACCTGGAAATAAGATGTCGTATAGAGAGCGCCCGCAACACTCATGAAATTCAAACTCATCTTCACAAATACGAACTTTGACCAGAGCCTAAGAGTGAGGTTCATAAGGTGTTACATTTGCTGGGTGTTATAATATGGCATGGAGGAGTGGACATTAAAGGAAACCACAATGAATACAATGGAGACCTTCGAGATGTGGGTATACCGCAAAATGTTGAAAATCTCAAGGACGGCCCGAGTAACCAACGAAAATATCCTGCGAAGAATGAACAAAGAACGTGAACTGTTACTGACGATCAAGAGAAGAAAAACCGCATACCTAGGGCAGATAATGCGGAATACGAAGGACCCGATCTTACAACTGATCATCGAGGAGAAGATTGAGGGAAATGAAGAAGATGTCGTGGCTGCGCAACATAAGACCGGTGTACCGGCTTACGAACAGCGGAAAGCCTAATACATACGGCCAGGGACGGAATACATGTCATGTGGTCGCAAACATTAATTAATGAATATGTACAAGAAGAAATTGTAGACTTGTGACTTGTGATTGTGACAGAGATAAAAAACATACCTCTTCTTCCTCATAGATCTCATACAGAAGGGTGGTTGCTGCCTCCTTCCGGGAAGGAGGTGTATATCCGAGTCTTAATAAGTAAATGGGTTTTTTCACAGGTGAGTTACATGCAACTGAAGCTTGAAGTGGTAACAAAAAGTCGCCTTGGCTATTTGTCTATCTTATGCTTTTCAGCTGCTGTTCTGCAACACAAAACTCCTCATACTCATAGCAGGTTGGTTTTCACGTTTTATTTTCTTTTTTGCCGACTCAGTAGTTGTTGAACAGTCTGAAATGGAACTTGTAGAGAGAGAGGTTAATGTCAATATCGAACCAGAGTTTCCAGCAGATACAGGGTCGAGAGTTACTTGGACGTCCGTACTTGTTTCTTGCTGTTTTTTTTTACAAATTTCACGATTCAGTCTCTGAAATCTCTTGAATTTCTTTCTCGAAATTCTTACAAGTCGCTCTACAACCCGATTTTTTTTTCCATGTGTCGTTTTGAGATAAAGCTGCCATACGCTGTCTTCTTTTCTTCCAGCCATTGCCTTGTTTTCAATATCAATTACATACATGAAAGGGAAACTGTTTACACCCACGCGCACTAACATTTGATTAATGTAATGGGCCAAGCGCATCAGGTCATAGCCTTTTATAGATCGCGCCTGGATCGTGTTGGAGCAAGTTGGAAGCACGCGATCGGCAACGACAGGAATTTTCTTTCAAGAAGTGCGTTTTGATGCTTATAAGAACTATATCTTGGACGGATTTTACAGTGTTACTACAGATCTTCCGAAATATCGAAATCTGATCAGTCTTTTTCTTTATTGATTTTGGATTTGACAAAAAATATGTTTTAAGACTCTTTTCAAGTCAAAATTTTAAGATTATTGGCAACAATAAATATGAATTGCTAATTTCTAGCAATAACCTTAGCATTGCCGTAGAAATCTTCTCATTTAAAGATTTAACCAAAACCAAAACACAAAGTGTCACAAAGCCAGCTGCCGGACACAAAGCCAGCTGCCGGTCTCTGCGGGAGAATATCGGTTAATTCAGTTAAGTGCTGATGCACATTTTCATAAATAGGTATATTGTGTCTTTTCAAAAAAAAAATATTATGTCAAAGTGACGAACCAAGCCTCCGATCTAGATATGGGAAAAAAAGGATCAGGATGAGATGAAAATATGTTCAAAATTGGGAAATTGAGTAGAATCAGAAAATACAATTTTCCCGATTTTACGCTATAAACTACCGATTTTTATCATCAGGTATAAGCCATTCACTTATTATTGTCGTCAAGTAGGCGTTGGAAATTTGACTTTGACATTTTTATCGTATCTTCTCAACATGTGCTAAAAAGAGATGGGTATAAAAAAAAATGAAGGTTTTAAAGGTAACTAGATGACAAAAATAACTGAGTGGGTAATATATATCACCGATTCGGACTCTGGACGTTCAGCAACCCTGGTATTTTAGTCCAATATGGAGATAATTTTAAAGCATTTAAAATAATTGAGTTTTTAATTAAAATAAAAAAAAAACATGATTTTTATGACTTTTTTGTATATCAGAGATTTTTTTTTTTAGTTAAAATCAAATTTTGTCCAACCGAGCTTATTAACTGGTATTCTATCTAATTATGTATTTGACTCTAAATCTAAAAGATGAACTACTACTAAAACTAAGCATTCCTTAGCTTCTACGTTCCTCAATTATTAACGTAATCAAATAAATACGAAGTAAATGGACATGGAACTTACCCAATCCCTATGTCCTGTATACGTTCGGACGCAGTAGCCGGTAGTCACCTCCCACATTTTAATTGTCTTGTCTCGACTACACGACACGACGAAATCGCCGGCCGGCATAAACGCGACACTTGACACGTTGTGATCGTGGCCGAGCATCGTCCGGATGCATTCGAAGGTCTGTTGGAAATCCCAAAGTTTGATGCTCATGTCCGAGCTGCAGGATACCTATAAAACAAACAAAAACTATAGAGCCCTGAGGAAGACCTCAATAAAGGTTAAAACGTTGAAACTTTTGATAAATGGACGAAAAAAAAATATATGACTCTATATAACATTTGGCATAACAAAATGTTAGAAAAATAAATAATGCTGGTAAGGAGGTTTTTAATTCCCTTCAACCAAAGGATTTTGTTAAATGGAGATTTAGGTGTAGGTCAAGTTGTTAATTTCCAGGTGAAAAGGGTCGGGTGATGGGTACAAAATCAAACTCCTACGGTTACGCAGAAATTACCCAGGTTACGACGGCTATTTTATGAGGGTTTCAAGCTACTCTAGTCAAATTGTAGATATTGTCATATGGTTAACGTGCATCATTCAATGAAAACAAGAAAAACCTAGTCTAGAGAAACTATGAAAGAACTATACGTGGCAGTGCGTAGTACTCAAAAATCGAAACATTGTAACGAAGTTTTTTCTCTAACTCACAGGTAATGACGTCACAATAACATTTTCCTTATATTTCATCACCCAACTCATTACAACACCTTTTATTTAAATAAAAAAACGGGAATTCCCCATATAAAAGCAAAGGCAATGGCCAAAACGGCCGTAGGTCCGCGGGTGCGCCCATAGATGGCGCCACCTGTTAGTCGCGCTTAGCAAGCCGACAGAATTTATTAAGACTATAGTCGTTTTCAGGAAGATATTCATCTAGCCAGCCATGGAAATATCGGTTTTGTAGTGGCAGCCCTTCTTCCAAAAATTTTTCAACTGAAATCTGGGGAAATTCTTATTTTCTATTGGTATCAATCACATTATGTCAAAATTTAAGAAATGGCATGACCCTTACTTTCTAATTTCTATCCTTGTCTTCTGCATGTATTTTGAGAAAGAGAGCGCAATATTACGTCCGTCAATTCCTTGGATGCTTTGTAAATATTGTGAATTGAATTCTCATATTTCTTTTTTTGTGAGTAATTTTCAAATAACTACACTGCATATTATCATCAAATAGTCCTTTATATGACTACTTTTATACTCAACAACTTATATAGTGAAAGCAAAAAGTGAAATAAACCTACGACCTACCACGGATTTGATCCCTTACAGAATGAAGCTATTTTTTAACAATTTCCTTAACTCCAGTAGCAGAGCTGCAGCTGCATGCATCGACTGTTTTTTGACTTTGTATGAAGACTGTAAGCAAAGTGCTCGATGCTTGGGAAAGAAAGAAAAAAAGAATTGCCCATTTTCCAGTATTCAAGTGACATCTTCAAGGTGCTACTGAATGATTTTGTATTATCCAAATGAAGAATGATCATTTGACCACCTAAATTATCTGTGAATGTACCAAAGGAAGGATGAACTACCCTCAACAAATAATGTGTGTTTCTGTTTATAAATTAAGTGTTCTGTTAAGTGATTGTGTGGGAACCAATTTGAGGGTGACCATTGTGAACTCAGTTATACAGAGTGCTAATTATGTAAGTGTTAATCTCTCCGAAGGATGCATATAACATTTGTCAAAGTTTAAAGAGTTGGTAGTCACCAATTTGTCGATCAACCCATCTGCATACTAGTTTCGGGGTCTACTCCTCATCAGTACAGCTTTGGCTTTTCAACAAATTGGATACCATGTGCTTGCGGCTTAAAGCCAAAAATCTATGGATGCTCTGTACAACATCTCACCATTTGTCAAAATAACACTAAGTTTTTATATATTATCATACTCCTGCATATCATATTAGATATATTCATTTTTTGCTATTGTGATTGCTAAGGACTGGACCTCAAAAGCGGCCTCTTGTAGTTTACAATCCTGGGTTCTAATATTTAAATCACCATACATTTTTAAGTGTTTTGTATAATGTATTACTACAAAGATCCTTAATGTGCCTTTGAAGTGGATCTTCCATTCTTAGAAAGAAGCCAGCGGCATGTGTATGGAATTATTTTCTTCTGTAAATATAATTTTTAATTATACTTGAAATTTTAACAGAAACCAAGCAGAAACCTTTTATTTTATGTCATGTCATGGTTCTTTCTCATAACTCATTTCATTAAAAATTCCAAAACAATACATGAGTGAGTTTGAAAGTGTGTATCCAAATCACAAACTCTCAAGTGCATCTTTTCAGCCCAAGGTATGTCCTAGAGTATTGAGAAAAAAATGTTTACAAACAACTCGGTGACCTTGACCTGCTCTATGTGTGTTATAATTTTTTAAATATTTTCCAAAATGTGTACAGGTTGGTTGTGAAGTTTTCATAGAATAGGATAGAACAATGAAAGTAGCTGGTAGTTTATTACTTCAGCATTCTTGTCTCCTGATAATTCACAGCCAACTTAATGAGTTTTTCCATTAAACACACTATACTTGTTTTGCTTTGTATATAAAATAAAAAAGTTCTTGCAACTTCAACAGCATTTTTATTCCAGGTATAGTAAGTGCAAAGGGGGTGCAAAGGGGGTTCTTAATTTCAAACTAATAAATAGCCTTTACTTGTTTTCTAAAAGTTACTTCAAATTCAATGCATATAAATCGAAACATTTTCAACTGAGTTTATAAGAAATGGCCCCAGCTTATATGCCATTTAGTTTTAAAGAACTGTAGCTCTCTTAGTTGAAGTTGTTCCATTCCACCAAGAAACCATTCCAGAATGATCTATCATTCTTGACAACTCACTAATATGATATTGAAATAAACAATGTGCTTGTCCAGAGTGGTTCTGCAAACGTCAAGATGGTTCCTCATTTCAATTTGAAATGTTTGCTAGTGAGTTGGCCAAAATGGTTTTTTTAAAGGTTCTGAAATGGTTCTCTAGCATTTGTTTAAAGGTGGTAGACAATGATGTATTATTAAATGAAACATCTTGGACTTGCATTGTCTTTATTGAGTTTTTTCACGACGTTTGGAGCAGTGGAATTTCTGTTCATTTTCAAGTTCATTTAATGGTTTTCTAGCATGTTGGAACAAACCTCGTATTAAATCACTACACAAATGTTTTAGTTTCTTGATATTTAGGTAGTTTAAAAAAGTAAATGCTCAATTAGGCAAGACATTTTTTTGTGTAAGTAATTTATAACTTAAAAAATCAATAACCATATATAGTTAACAAACAAAAATACACTTCTCTCAATACCGACATATACAACTGAAAAGGTCAACTTTTATAAGTTGACCTCCAATAATGGAGCTATACCCAAGTGACAACTGAAATGATATAACAGTAAATTCATCTGGTAGGAAATATTCTTTTCTTTATGATGGGGAATAATCTCGACTAATATTAACTCGATCCATAGTGATCATTGAGGAACATTATGGATGGTGTATGGATATAGGAATTATGGATTGGCATATGGCATATAGCTAACCTATATGAAAAGGCTACTGGGACTCTCACCACGGATCCTAATCACACAATCCAAATCATATGGCAGTACCAGTACTTAAATTCACTCTAGTAGAAACATAATTTTTTCTCAGGTGATGTTGCTGTGTTTGGAACAATTTTTACTTGACTGCAATCTGCATTCAATTTTAAGCTTGGAAAGTGGTAAACTATATAATATTATGTAACACATAGGCATAAGCATAGTTAAATGTATTGTCTATTCCCAGGGCATTTGGATACTAAGGTAATTTCTGGGTGAGTATATTTGGTACTTTTGGAAATCTTGTTCATGGTTGATGGTCCAGTTCAGTCCTTCTCTCGTCAATAACTGCTTGAATGTGGTCTTCTTGTTTCAATTTTTGTAACTCTAGTCTGGCATCTTATTTTGCAGAAGTTGGAGGTTGCAGGTTGCAGATGAGTTTCTGGGTCATGCGATGAATTGTGTTAATAGTTCTGTGTGGTAGTTAGTTGCTTATTAAGCCAGTTTACTTTTTCTACATTACAAACGCAGCATAACAATTGGATTTGAGCAAAATTTGAGAAATAAAGTAGTTATGTTTGAAAATTACAAAATTTTGAGGTTAAAACCCGATAAATTCGTTCGTTAAGCTCGATTCGCACCACTCTCCGAACTTTTCTGGTAACTCTTCAATTGTTTTTAAAAGATGCGTTTACAATGTCATGGGTGGCTAGATGAATATCTTCCTGAAAACGACTATAGTAAAATAATTCGAATATTTTGGGGTCGACGGTCGCATCGAGTCAAAAGACTACGTGAATTAGTACCGGATATCCGACCTACGGGGCCGACGTTGTTCCTTCACGTTTCGGCTCCTGACGTCATGCTTATGCTAGGGTTTTACGACACAAGAGGGGCGGATTTGTGATTTTCCGGTGTAGTTGGAGTTGTGCTCCACCGGAGTACCTGTGACGTTCAAGTGACGCATGTGCCATGCTGATTCTGGCCGCGTTCATTTTGTTCATCACAGGGTGCGTTCATATGTAACCCGGGAAAATCGCTAACACACCGCTCACCGTACCGCTTCCTTCAAATCCGATTTGGACCCTATCACCGATTCCGTCACCATCCTGTTTTACATCCCGGGCTGCCCGTAGCCCCGATCTTCAAAGCCAGCCTGGATGTGAATAAACCGAAACCGACTATATCCGATTCCGAATTATAAAGTACGCCTCCTCCGAAACCCCAGTCCCAGTGGTCCCAAATCTCCGTTACCGTTTTATATTGTTGTTACTGCTTGTACGCAATATTGAAGTTTCCGACCCCGACCGATCCAGTACAGAATGTACTGGTTTATTACCGAAACCTCCCGTTTTCCCTGGTTCATAAGAATTTCCTTTACTAAGTAACTAACTGTTGCTTCCCCCCCCCCTCTCGCTGTTATTAATTTCATAGTTTTAGGATGTGTTCGTATGTAGTTATAGAGATTCACTAACAGTCGTAGTATTAGTAGGTGTTTGAATGTTGTTTTACTTTAGTTTAATAGACACCCTATTATTGTTCCTTACTCCTGGTGTTTTAATCTAAAAATCCCTGGAATATTTCTCCCCTGTTTAAAAGCTACCTTGTAGGCAATAGCGGTCCCTTTGTCGCTTTATAAATATCAAAAGGTGGCGCCCGTGGCTCAACGAATTAAGTATCAGCGGACCTGAGAGGGGTCCGCTGAGAGGGGTCCTATCAAAGGGCGTCGCAACGTGCATATTTGGAATAAAAGAAATGTCATTTGTCTGTCCCAAACCCGCTATACAACACCATCTATTAGTATTAAAGACCCTAACGAGACATAAATCATGAACATGTTAGTAATTTCGTATGCATATGTAAAGCGTCATTTGACCGAATATCAGAAGTGATTCTGAACTATTGACCACCCATGACAAATCAATTTTGGAAAAAAAAACGGATTTATTCAGAGGAAACAAAATGTAAAAAGAGGAAGTTGAAAATAAGTGAGAATACCATACTAAATAAAAATACCAAACTAACCAAGATAATAAACTAAACCTTAAATTATGCACTTGCTATTCTCGCTTTAGCAGAAGCAAAAAAAAAAGCAGTTCAAGAAGCTGGTTATTACAAAACAAAAAGGTGAGGCGGAAGAAAAAAAAGCCAGACACCACAGTAACTGTAGAAGAAACCCACAAAAAGTCACTCTTGTGTACAAGGTGGAAGAACTTCTGGAGCAAATTTAAAAGACTGTGGTGATTAAAAAATGGTGAGAGTAAAAAAAAAAAAAGTTACCAAAACTTGTAAAATAGTTAGAAAAGAAGGTGACAAGCAAGAGACGACTAAAATTTGTAACTACACAAAATAAGAGTGAACAACCTGAAACTACTGTAATTGTAGAAGAAGTTGAACCTTTAAAATTCTGAAGTCCCAAGATGGAGATTGTACTGTTGAAACATTTCGTGTAGAAATACAAGAAGCCATTACAATCCGGGATACCAACAAGGAATACCTAAGAAAACTGTGGTTAAGAAACGCAAGATTAAGAATCACAAAGGAGACCAAGAGCAAACCACAGAAATCACAACATTGAAAAAAGAGGGTGAGAAACCTGAAGAGAAGACTCCGGAAAGCTTCCAGCCAAGACGGTCGAAGACCTCCGTGGACAAGTGAAGCACACAAAAAATCAATTTTAAGGCTATTAACCTTATGTTAGGTTTTAAAACGGTAAGTAAATATACATCAACTTTAAAACGTCTTTAATATATGCTCTTTACACTTTAAGATCGTTTACTCTGGTAAATCAGTTTTAAACAGGTCTAAAGGCCAATTACTTAAGTCGTTTTGGCCCTAAAAGATCTTTGGTTTTAAAACGCCTTTATTATGATCTTGGAACAAACCGTTATAAAGCAATGTTGCTTTGTTATGCTCTTAAGGGCCAATTGGTTTTTAAATCGATTGCATTCCTAGAACTCCTTAAAACCATTTATTAATACCAAATATTTTAGAAACATATTTTAAAGTTAAAACAGTTAAAACCACGAGGCGGAATATTTATAACACGTTTAGTTTTATAACACGGTTAGGGCTTTTATGGAAGAACAAAGACAAGTCGAGTACAAAACTAGACTAGACGTAAATTAACGTTTTAAGAGAAAAAATCTTTAAAACGGTCTTACATAAAACTAAAAGGTTTCATTGGCATTATTAGGTAGGAAAAAATTATAAATATCATACCGATTTAGAACAGATTTCGTGGTCAATGTGACCATGTTTTTGATTTCTATCAATTAGTTATTAAACTCAATCGAAAACAAATGCGATATTGTAATTTTTCATAACCGGTATAATAGGCATTTGATCATTTTAATTCACTTACAATTTTATCGAAGCCCCCCTTATGGTAGACTTATAAAGGATTTAACGAAGAGTGGTCATAAGGTTGTTCTTAATTTTTTTATTAAGTTAAGGTTTTAAAAAGTAGTATTGAAGACCCCTCGTAAACGGGGCAATTTTAGGCTTAAATGGTTTAATGACACTCCTGAAGCGCCTTTCTAGAGTAAAATGTATTATCGCAGGTGTTATGTTTTAACCTTAAAGAACCCTTGTAGAATGTTTTAAATCGTAAATTGTGTTAAAAAAATAGGAAATAAAGAAGAAACCGCAGAAATTGTAACTATTAAGGAAGAAGGAAATAGCCCGAGGTTACTATGTCTATTATTGTCGAAAGTGTTACTGAACTTGAAGATACAATTATCTTGAAAGTGAGCTAAGGAAAACCGAAGAATCGTAAGATTAAGAAAATGGTTATTGACCAAGAAGAAATGAAGCCTAAAGATACTAAATTTAAGTCCCCCGGACTGGCAGAAAAACCAGAAAAATCGGTTTAGAGTTGCTAGAGTAGAAAAGCCGGAAGAAGCTAAAGACTTAGAAAAAGTACAGCTCAAGCCGGTCGGAAAAATTGAAGAGAGGAGTGAAGAAATAGACTTACCAGGTATAGCTGATGCCAAAAAATACATTCCTGAAAAAAACGATTTTGAAGAAAAGTCTAAAGAAGAAGAGTAGACACCTACCGCGCTGTGGTCGCGTCAACTCAAACCAAAAGTAGAATAAAGAGCAAGCTTAAGAGATGCCAGATACGCTAACATGATATTAGTTCTTGAAAATAAATTGAGCCTTTCAGCGAAATTAAAAATGTCTCGTATGTGCACCAAAAATTAAAATTTTTGGTCGCCCTTAAATTTGGCCGCCCGTGTTCTTTACACCCTATAGCTAGGATGAATATTAAGGACGACTTTCACAACTATCAGTAAAACTTCAGTTTGAAGTTTAAACTCCAGATATGACGTACATTTCATTGCTTATCTGTCAAAATCATTCGTTTATCCCCAAATTAAAGTTTAAACTGAACTTGTAACAGTAGGCCTAAAGTGTCATTGGAGGGCCTACGATTGCTACGTTGCAGCATGAAAACTATCCTACTGTTAAAATTAAAAACACGGCTACTAACTTGCTGGGATCCCTATTTGCAAAACTTTATGAGTAGGCATCTACTTACCAATAGTTTACCGGAAGCGTCGAATGCTATGTCTTGTATGGAATCGGTGTGACCTTTGAGCGTTCTCTCGTATTCTCCTGTTTCGAAGTCCCAGACTTTCATGGTTGCGTCTTCGCTTGCCGAGACCATGAGGCTGAAGACTGGATGGAATATGACACGAGTAATCGGATCTCTGTGACCTGCAAATATGTAATAAGAATTAGGGAGTAATATCGAAAATAAAACGTTTGTAATAATTGGATGAGTAAAGTAAACCAAAACCAATTGCTTATCTAGAATAATCGGTGACGTTTCAGCAATAATTTCACACAATGACATACAAAAAAGTACTATTAGTATACTAACACTATTACCCTTGCTAATTTGACAATTTTATTGTACGATGGATGAAAGTGTCAACTCACTTTGTATCTGTAAAATTTAAGCCACAAGAGTTAAATCTTTGTGCTAGAAACTTTGTGTGAGAAACAGTAAAATTTAAATCATGACAGTTACATCTTTGTGTGAAAAACTGTAAAATGAGCATAACCAAAAGACCTTCTATTACTAGACACCAACATGACGATACAACGTGTTGCCAACACATAGGATGTACTTCTTTTGACCTAAATCTCTTTCGTCGTAACGAAACTCCGATCTCATCTTGGCACGGGGCCACAAGAGAGTCTTATCAGACATCGTAATGTAGCATGAAATGGGTAGAAAAAAGAATTTTGGACCTTTTCGAAACACAAGTCCCTGGCATAACCCCACCAAAAGCGAATAATATTGTGTGATTATATCACCACATGTGATGAGTTAGTTAAATATAAAAATTGCATATTGTAGTAATTTTGTAACTTTATTACGTTTCGGTAAAATTATTCTTGAAAATAGAAATAAAATATTAACCCTGATCAGTCACTCATGTAATGTTATTCTACGTTACATTCATTGCCAATTGCAGATAAGTGAAAATTGCTCTTAATCACTTTAACAAACCGCCTGGGCCACTTAACAACAATATCGAGTTTGCTGCAATATTGTGTACTAATGAACAAAATTAATTAACCATTATTAGATAAAATTAATTAAATTGGGTGTCTTACTTAGAACTCGGAATATGAGGGGCAAAAAAGTGGAATACATCTTTACAGTACTTGTGTAAGATTGGTCTCTAGTATTCCTAGTCTAATTAGCAATTTGTATGCAAAATATACTGTGCCTACTTAAAAAATACGTTTTGGGAAAATAATTTTTTGTCTTAAAACAGTTCTTTACCAAACATGTTCCCAACGATGTAATAAATCTCTGACTCAACCCAAGAACATACAATCACATCGTGTAAATATTTACTCAAGCATAATCACCTCCTCCTACCTGCGGTAAGAGCTTATTTACTTTACGTGCCGCTAAATACATTACAAAGAAGTCTTCCTGGTGCCTTGCACAAAAAGAAAGATATTATATATGTAAGACAAGACAGTCGACGCCGAATGAAGGATAAACCAATCAGCGACTCGCGGCAATCTTGTCGTGTGTATATTTTCGCAAGGAAACCACACTGACAGGCCTTTGAGACGGCAGACAGCTCAAGACCCTGCTAAGTAGATAGGTAATTGTCCCTTCGAAAAAAATTTAAAAAAGTCACTGATATTAACAGCAAGAGGCATGTCTTGGCTACCTACATCAGCAGTACATTTGTGATGAGTTTATAATGTCTTAATGCATTTCGCAGTGTCCAAACATTAACTTCAAACAGAAAACGGTAAATTAGATCTTGCAACAGAGGAAGTACATTATTGAAATCCATTCTAATTTTGTCGCAAAATCTGCTAATTAAGCGGCACCTGCCACGGAAACATATGCATATCTGGGCGCCGGTGTGGTAATCTCCACCTAGTTTCAAAAATAATATCCACTTCCTGACTGATTTTATATAATAACCATTGCATTATATACTAGAACGTGTAACTCTCAAGAATAATTCAGTATTCAGTGCAATGCAGCAACAGATGACTGACTTTCTAGACTACTGTCCATGAACAAAAGCCACAACTGCCTTTTCCCTCGCTAAACGCATGGGTTATGTGCATTGTTGGCGAAAGCATGTTTATTTTTTGTAATTTATGACAAAGTAAAAAAAATATGGAGCTAACATGTTTAACATATATTTTGTTACACAGTGACTATTAGGCAGGGTGACGATTTGAAAACAGAATAGCTGATATAGCTGGGAAACAAAAAAGATGAAAAATGCCTCGATTTTCTTTCTATAATAGAGAAGAGCAATCAAAATGATGTATTAACTAATCCGTCCTCATTTACCTCCTCATCCCCAACGAGCCTAACTAATTAAAGTTAAATGCCAACCCTCTAGTTTTTATTTGCGATACCGTATTTTAAAGCTCTCAAAACATTGTCCTATGCCTCTACATACTCATAAGGTACAACATACATAAACTACAATAGGATATTCAATCCGGCTATCAATTAAAATGTCAAAGTCAGTTCCAACGCCTACTTGATGTCAATAATAAGTGAATGGTTTATAGGTATGCATATTAACGGAAATTATAGCTCTTCCAAATCTCGTTTGGCTCCTAATACTGCTCTCTTGATGACACTCTATAGTAAACAAAAACCGCATTTTCTGCAAATTTTTACTAAAAACTTTTGCTAAAAACTGCTCGTTCAAAGTCTGCAAAGTCAAAAATTACGATGTTTTTCAAACCATAAAAATTAAAGGACAGGAGAAATAATTATTCAACAGTTAACTCACTCACAACAAAACCTCACTCACCAATCAAACAGAATTTTTCTGGAGGCCTGGGTATCCATTCGGTGGGGGTTCGCTTGTTCCTCGTCGGAGCCCCTTCGATGTACTCTTTCTCTGCGTCGTTCAGCTTGGACTCGAGCTCCATGACTTTCTTCTGCAACCGTATGACTGAGGTCCATTTCTTCTCCAGAAGACCTCCGAATTTCCTTTCGACTTCGCCGGGCGGCACGTCGGCCTCCTTCTTGAAGGCGTCCAGTGCCCCCGTGTATCCATTACTGCTCAGGTAATCAGCGATGGCTTTATTACTGTAAAATAAACAAGATTTAGTTGGAGCGTTTTACAGATTATATTCAGTCTACGAAGACAATGACCATACAATAAAAAGGTTTCATAATATGCTAATATCGGCGCATTAAATCTATTCAACGGACCAATTACAAGCATTAATAGGCTATTATGTGATCGTAGTTCTTTCTCTGCGAAATTCGCTAGACAATTCACGTAATCAAAATACTTGGGGCCTCCACATAACATTCCCATGCGGTTGGAGAAAGTACGTGCTATGTGTGGGCCCACAAAAACTGGTCCTTATAGTGGAATTTGAGCACTTCCATTATCATTATGTAGTTCATTTGTCGGTTCTGCCTGTCTAATAAATGGCTGTACTTTCCATCATCATTCTTAGTTCATCTAATGCCATAATCTACTTTAAAAAAAGGCTCGATGACCAAGAAGCGTATACTTCGCATTATAATTAAATTCGGTTGGCACTTGATCACCTCTTTTGTGTTTTCACTAGTTTCAGTACCAGGTGCGGGTGTGCGAGTTTAGACAATAATAATTATTCCATTTGTAACATGGTTCCGTACACAGGGAGGTCAACAAATTGCGAGCAGCCGATACGATCGTTCCCAGAACATGAATTAAACGCAATTAGAAACGATTCAGACTCGTGCCATGGCAAAATAAAACGTGAGTTATTATTGGGAGATATGGCCGTGTAACGTGAATCGCAGAAAAACACTATTAATGCCGATTTTCCGACTAAGGTTAATTAAGTTAGTTAGACTTATTGGCAGGAGATATGTATTATGGGGACAAGCCTATTATTAAACAGACGAAATGAATTTTCTGGTTTCGTAAGCACCTTTCACCAATAGCGTGGAGAGGTCTTTAATCACTGTCAAGAATTATTTGGCTGTATGCATATTTGGAGCTGGAAGATAATGTTTTTTTATCTAGAGGTTGCTGCTTATCCGTGAGTTTCAAAGTATCAAATAGTTACCCGCTAGGTTCTACAGAACCTAGCAGGTACCTAACTTTCAAAACAGTCTACCCTATGTATGTGTTGTTCAGAACAGTCTAAACTATGTATATGGATATATAGGGTAGACTGTTCTGAACCTAGCATAAATACGGACCATACATAAGTATACCTAAATACGGCCCTGGAAATAGAAAGTATCTTTTATTCTTAATAAGACTGAATTGCATTATTGGGTTTTTAAGCCTGTCGATTTAATCAATAAATCCATCATTCATTTTATTAAGTCCGTCATCAAGGTGTGAAGCCCGGTCCTGTCTATGCATCTCAAGCCGAGGCTATTCAATCAATGTCTTATTGTTATCCGTAATGTTAATTTTCGTCCACCGTCTCATTTGTATGCTTAGTAGAGTATTGTTACGGTGAGCGGGCGCTGGGAGGCGGAGCGACATTGGAGGTTGGAGCTACGCGGCCTATCCGGCCGCTGAGGCATGGGAACTGTCAAGAGTGATTTATTGCTCTGTTTATTTAGACCGCAGTTATTTTCGACCTTTTTTATGTGTCTGTTATCAATCAGTTTTCTTCTAAGAATATTCTAGGCTTTTCTGTATTTTCAAGATTTTGTATAAAAAGCGAATAGCGTTTAATCGAGCTATAGGTAAGCTAAAGTACCAAACGATAATAGAAGGCTATAAAGTGTTAAGTAGTGAGTTATTTAGTAGGCGAATTGTCCTTGTGTGTATTTGTGGGATAAATAAATAGAGTTTTCGTGTTCAATCGCTACACTGGAATTATTGAACCCTGAGTTCGCAACAATATTATTTGATTTTTCTTATCAGTTTGAAGTAATCGTACATTCTATAGAACAAGCCTAAAAGCACTCCGGTTTAATAAGCCATGATATGTTTTGACAGCAAGGTTACCAGGGTGACCATCTCCGTGACCAATAGGCATTCACTTCACGCCGCAAAAACTAATAATAAATTGCAGGCTTACCAATGTTTCGCTATAGTTAAAGCAGGGCGTCGCTCGGATTATTGCGAAATTAGTGTTAGAATATGAGAGTGGTACTGGACGTAAATTGGGAGTTCGATGTGAATAAGAAAACCTAAGAAGTGGGATAACACATTCATTAAGCGTTTATACATACTATGTTTGTCTTTAGTAAGTACACCTACCTGTTACCTTGTTTATAGAATCTTTAGAAAAAGATCCCAATTATATTCAATAAAGAAATTGTGATAAGAAATATATTAAACACGTTTTTACAACAACAATAAAGTCCCTGCAAAATCATACATCATTTGGCTTCGTACGATACCTTATCACTGGAGTTGTCAATATCAACCTAACTTTATTCAATATACACCTACATATTTTATTTTGTAGTTTAAAACATTTTTATCAATCAACAAACTGCGACCTAGACGTTGCTTATTTTTGTTTGTTAAAATTAATAATAAGAACTTTCCTAATGATGTGATGAGTAAGTTTGAAGTAATGAAACATAATTTCCAAGGCTGTACTAGAGTCTGTGTTGGAGAGATTAGAGTGCAGTGAAACTTTAATAAAATTGTCATTTAAATTTATTTTTAACACAAACGGTTTTCTAAATAAGAGAAGTATGGTGTGTTCATTATAAAACTTCATCTAGCAGACTATGAAATGTTGACAGGAAAAGATGACATAATCAAAATAAATGGATTTTTGTTTCTCCATTCATTTCTTTTGACATTTCACAGCCAACTAGATGAAGTTTTATGATGAACACCCCGTATTTGTCAATTTTTACGTATTTTTCTAACTAAATGTCATAATTTCTAAAAATATCGGACCTCAGAAAAAGTTTGAGAACACTGTAGAATTTTTCTGAAAAGGTTCTACAAACAAAAGGTAACTTTTTGGTAATTTAACTTAATCGACCTCGTAGTTAGAGCGGTCCCGAAGATCGCAATACTGGACCATCGTCAAGAGGACACCGTGTATAGATACTCCAGTTGGATGGAATTACATTGACACTAATTCTTAGCATTCAAGGATACCTCATATTTTGATTCAAACCAGCAGTTTTTGCAATGCTGCCGACGATTTAAGGCATTTATGGTCATCTCTGATCTTAGAACACAAAAGTGGACAAAAAAATAATTATTGTTTTTTATCCATTTGGATCCATTTTACTCCAGAGTAGATTTTTTGATTGACTCTGAAAGTAATAGTGATTTTAGTTCAATAATTCAGTTCAAAAGAGACATAAATTTGCTTTTCTAAACATTTTGAGATAATAAAATGTCACTTAAAAAATTTAAAAGATTTTGATTTTTTTGTCGTTTTAGTGACAAAAAGTCAGTGTTTTACGTTTACGCTAATGATTATCAGTTTTCGATTCAAATCAAAGTTTCAAATAAAAAATAATTTTAAAAGATATTTAATGGTTGGAAGATTTTTTTTTAACTTTGATCAAATTTTTACAATTTTCCAGGCAGGAGCAGACATCATTCGGAAAAGAAAGCAGATTTCAGTTGAAAAAGGGCATTTTTCGCCTCTGCATGAGGAAAACAGGTTCTAAAGAAATAAAAAAAAATATTTTGGGCTCTTAACTTTTCCTCGTTTAGTAACCATGAAGCACAATAGCACAGACGTCAAAGCCCAGAAAAAGAATGCGTCTTATTTGATTTTGAGATGAATTTGACGAAAAAAGATGGGAAAAAAATGGCACAAAAAAATTGAATGTTTTATTGAGTTTAGCTTGGAGTTTAGCAATAGTTTGTGGTTCTGCTTTCAACAAAACTCTGAAAATGCGTTTATCGTGGAAATATTTTGCCAAACTTTTAATGTTCCAATTTTAGTTCAGTGAATTTTGTAAACATTGGGATCGATTTTATTTCGGCTTTAGTTGAAAATTATTAAATTATAGCTAAAATTTATATATTTTTTTGATAAAGGAATTTTGATCTATTTTTATTTTGAAACGATTTTGCTTCAAAAATTGTAATTTTTAGTTTCAAATTGGTTTTTTAAAGATGTTGCGAAAAGAGAAATGTGAATTTTATTAAATCAAAATTAATTTCTTTAATAACATTCTTTTTTTTGTGAAATGTTGCTGCAAAAACAATTGACGTTGTTTCAGAATCGATTTCTTTGTGGATTTTGGTCAATAAATTGCGTTTTTTATGTAATCAAATAGAGATAATAATTATCCTTGTAGTAGAAATTGGTTCTATTGCATAATATGTTCATTTGATCGGAAAACCCCAGTTTAGAGGGAGGGAAATAGGCTTAAAGGCCAGTATATTGCGTTCTATAGAACTTTTAGGTACTTTTTATAGATATTCAAATAAATCATCAATATTTTTGTTCCATTATTTCTATCGTCAAGGATGTTTATATGACTCATAGACAAAAAATGTTTAAAGCATACCCAGCTTCCAGCAAAGTAACCATATAATATATTTTAACAATTCTCTCCTTACTCATACCTAGTCTGATCGGGAGAATTTACTGGAAATTATAAACTTCTTATCCCATGTTCATTTGTCGAAATTTACAATTTTGATACAAAAAGGTTTAAAGTATTTCAAACTGCTTAGTGTTAGGTAATTAGTCTATACAATACTGCTCTCCTTACTACTTATTTTGGCACAAGTGTCGTTTACTTGTATCAGTATCAAAAATGAGTCCTAGAACGCCTCAAGCAAAATTAAAATTTTATTAGATATAACATAATTGAAAAATAAAATTAATAAATGTCATTAATTTATTTATATGTAAATTAAATGGTTGAGGCGAGAGTTGAAGTTATGTTGACAAACCCCCAGGTTCAAAATGTGACGTAACGTGCACAAAATCAAATTTTATTGAATTGTGCAGACTCATTGATGTGGAGGTCAAAGCGAAACATTAAAAAATGTCTATGAGCAAAAAAGAGATGAGAATAAACCGGAACTCTTACGTCATCGGTTGCACATGTGAGGATGCTCGCCATCTAGTAGTGAGGATTTCTATTAACCAACCATTGATAAATTATGAATATAAAGAAAGACAACGCTACTGCCAGACTATTTGATCAACTGGCAGTTTTAGTACTTCATTTCTCATTTCTATAATTTTCAGAATTTCCTTTCGGCTTTGAACTTACCAAAAGTGTTTCTTATAATAAGATATCAGTCTGAACTTTTGCCAATTAGGTAACTTTGATAAGAGTTTAGTTTGATTTTAATCTGGACCTTAAGCTTCAGTGTGCTAGAAATAGTAAAAGAACTAGTACTAGAAGGAGAGGGCAAATCTTAAAGGAAAAAGCATCCATGAAATCAATCACAAATATACGAGAGAAGGGTCAAATAAAAACGTTAAAAATGGTCTAAAAATGCACTACGTTAAACCTAGCCCTTCAAAGTTGGCAGTTTTTGTAGTCTTACTTTAATACATCAGTACCACACTCACTATACAAAGTTTGCAATAACGTTTGTCATTGACCGGTAATAAGTTACTATCATTGTATCAATTCGATGTAAACTCCTCACCAAATGAGAAGAAGCAGGAATTGAGAAACGTCCCTATTAGATCTTTCGATATAAACCTAAGACGTAGCTGAATAATGACTCCTTTGAACTCAAGTTCGTTTAAAAATAATGCATTCCTCAGATGAGTAGCATAACCATAGATAAAAACCGTCGATAGGCCTAAGAGTGGAAAGCCTAGTAAATCTATGGTCACGCTCATAATCGAATCATCCGGCTACAGCAAAAGTAAACAACCAGTGCCATCCATCATCCAGTCGCAGCAAGAAAAAAGATGAAAGTGCCCGACAAAGAAGCTATTTAATAAATCTGGGCGCGATTTAAATGCCCCCCGGGCTTGTAGGGCCTTAATGGGACCGATTTATTCGACTTGTACATGAGTGCGATTGTGTAACCAGCAGGAAAAAGAAATCGAGTTTCTCTCGTGCCTGATGATCTACACGGGCAACACGTACTTAATAAAAAAAAAATCTACCTTTTATGGCGGATCGCTATGAAAGTGAGGCCGTTCAAAATCAATAGGGATCTAAAAATACATCATCAGACAGCCCTATAATGAAATCGTGAGACCGTTATTGTTGGGCCACTTTTACGAACGCAGTAACCTAAGCGTGAAATCGCTAATCTCCTGGGATTAATCGGATTTTCAGGATGGGATCTGTAGCTTATTGGCAAATAATAAGTGGAGAACTTAATTGGCAGGATGTTTTGGAACAGCTTATTGTTCTTAAGTTGATGATGCATTTTAAGACGAAGTCTGTTGATGGCCATAACGCGGGCATGACACAGAGCATTTTTCTAGTACTTTTATGGGAAGAAAAAAACTGTACTTGCAATAGACGTGGGAATTTTAATGAAGAGTATCTACTGAAGAATATGCCTACGCAACGCTGAGTGTCGTATATTGTTAAAGGCAACAGGAAACGGTTGGAAAGTGTGCGTTTCACAAATAATAAATGTCTTATTTGTGTATTGTTGTGAGAAGACTAATTTACGCATAATCCCTATGGCAAAGAATAGCCACTAAGTCTGTCGGTTTATTTTGAACTATTGACATGAGGAACTACCGATGCTAATAAGATAACGTTTCGTATATATATAAGGCTTCGTCCTAAGCTGGTCAGTGACCTGCTTTAAGCATATTCTGTTTCAGGTGTATAATAGCAAAAACTACAGTGAAGGTTATAGCGAAAAAAACACAAGCACACACACACATCAATGTTTGTTCGAGCAAGAGTCAAATGAGAACCTTAAAAACGTTGCATGCATTTTCTTCACTGTTTTGGTAAGGCCTAGAATACCCGAAAAATAAAAACATTTTAGGCGACTGTACTGCCTGGATCACTTCATCATTACTTTGAAATTTTTCCTCAACTGATCCTTCTTTAAATGGGCCAAAGCCTTGATAACCGTTTAGGAATAGGCCAGGAGAATAATGTGGTAGACAATGAAACTTATGGTCGCAGTATGTCATCTGTACCATTACTTAGAAGAGATCCTCGCCTTTTAGTTTTGATGGAAGACTTGAGGGGGGTTTTCAGTAGTTCTAAGTATGTGGTAACACTATAACTGTAGCCCTAGCCCAAGCAACAATTAAAGTTGAAATTACGTCAATTTAATCTCTAACAGGTCGAAAACCTTTTGCTGATCACATCTTAATACGAACAAATAACTGCAAATTGTCTTCCTTTTTTCCATTGTGGGGAAAGAAAACCACATAATTTAGAAGTATATGCAGCACGAAAGCCATACGCACGGAAGACCGGTGAGATGTTGAACAGAGCAGGAGCAGGAGACATCCACCAGCGTACGTATTAGATCTAAAACTGCATGCCAGATGTCTCTCAGTTCGAGAAGCAGCCCATATTGCTCTGTACCTCGCAGGTTATCGGAACCCGAACGAAGTGTAAAGAGTAGGTGATCACCAATTTGTCGATCAACTCATTTGCATACTAGTTTCTGGATCTACCCCTCATCAGTACAGCTTTGGCTGATCGGTAAATTGGAGACTGAGGGCGTCACATACAGCGGAAGGTAATGTAGCAGAAATGTCAATAACGTTATTACACATGTCAATAACGTCATTACACATGTCAATAACTATTTTAGCTTTTATCTGATTGGTTTAAATTCAACTGTCAAATTACGCTCCGTTTCGCTTTTAACCAAATTTCGCTGTATGTGACGTCGCCCTGAGTTTGTGGCTGAAAGCCAAAAATGTACGGAAGACCGGTGAAATGTTGTACAGAGCAGGAGGAGGCGACATCCACCAGCGTATTAGATCTAATATGGCATGTCAGATAGCTTTCAATTCGAGAAGCAGCCCATATTACTCTGTACCTCGCAGGTTATCGGAACTAGAACGAAGTGTAAAGAGTAGGTGGTCACCAATTTGTCGATCAACCCATGTGCATACTAGTTTCGGGGTCTACCTCTCATCAGTACAGCTGTGACTGGTCGACAAATTGGAGACCGCGAGTTCGTGGCTTAAAGCCAAAAATGTTCGGAAGACCGGTGAGATGTTGTGCAGAGCAGGAGCAGGCGACATCCACCAGCGTATTATATCTAATACTGCCAGGCAGATGACTCAGTTCGAGAAGCAGCCCATATTGCTCTGTCTGCACCTTGCAGGTTATCGGAACCAGAACGAAGTGTAAAGAGTAGGTGGTCAGCAATTTGTCAATCAACCCATCTGCATACTAGTTTCGGGGTCTACCCCTCATCACTACAGCTTTGGCTGGTCGACAAATTGGAATTAAAATCAAAATCAAATCTATGTAGCTAAATTATATTTAAGTCCCCACAGTAATACTTTACCTAAAACGTGTACTTTAAATATACCACGATTTGTGATAAATATATCAACCCAATTGTGATAAAGTTGTCATTTCTTTTAAACTGTTGGAAAAAGTGTTGTCAGGTTCAAATATTAGGGAAAAAGCATGCAGATTTAGAGTTTTTTAATTTACTTCGAAGTAAAGTTTTCTTCAAAGTCATTAAGCCATTTGGATATTTGTAATAATTTATAACATATTTTTTGGCTTATACGTTCACATGCCTAATAGGTTCATTTTTTCATGAAAAAATTACTAACTTTCGACTAAAGTTGGTCAATTTTCCAGATCAGTGGTAATTTTAAGTTCATTAGTTACTTGGGAGTAATCTTCCAAAATTACCCTTATTGCGTTCCAAAACAACGTAATTTTTCCTGCCGAGACCGGCGTAAACAATTTTGTGTTAGATTTTTGCGACACCCAGGGGTCATCTGCAGTCACCACCCTCGTCAGAAAGCTTCTTCTTCAGCACGATACTGACGCAAAAGTTCTTCATATGTATTAACACGTACTTATTTCGGTTCTTGCTTTGGCACCCTTTTTATAGAATACTTGGATATCGTGCAAAATGTGAGTAATGCACACTACCAAAACTGCAGCAATTTCATTCAGGATAATAAAATGCGTTTTTCTTTTATCCAGATTTCTACTGCTGAAATGGAGAGTGTCACAACAAAATTTGCATCACCCGGTTAGTGCCCGTTTTTGGATTTGTTGATCCACTTGCAGGAGTCCCATGAATGTCCATATTCTGCGATGAATAACGATCGGTTTTACGCATAAGCTGTGCAAAAAAAACAAAACTCTTTTCGTATATCGTCAGAATGGTAGTTTAAACCCAAGGTAGACACCTGGCGATCTTTGTGACGTCAAAACAAGGCTAGTAAGTACCATTACGCATCTACCCCATAAATATGGTATCGTTTAACTTCTAACTCGAGGTTAACATGGTTCAACTAATATAGAGCACATTCAATATTTTGTACCCGTATATATAAAGTCCATTCTAACAGACCCACTACATATTTCAAACATGAGTTTTGGTAAGATATCAATGACCTTAAATCGTAATTTAATTTACATAGACACTTGACGGTCGACTTTTGTTGACGTAAATATCACGCTAGAACCACCTACTTTGAGGTGTATCCCATACATCTTCCAACTTCCTTATTGTCGAAACCATTATTTTGCGTCGTCTATTTGTGTCTGGCGGCATAGAATGCTCCGACAGGATAACGGTTTCGTGTTTTGCTGCACTTTTTTTGTCTAGAAGTTTGTTAATTGTTTCATATACATGTAGGCAAAAATAAGAATGTTGATGAAAAATCGGAACACGCTGATCAAGCATCAGCTGTTTTAGAACAAGGTAAGCCAGTAGGTCATTGATGAATTAAAGTGCAAATAATTTCCTCAAGCTCGCGGCAGGCAGCAAAGTTCAGAGTGTGACAATGTGATTGTGCGCTTAAAGAATACTACGACACACTTGAATGACAACAATCATTACATCATCTTTATTTGTTGTTAGTGGGCGCAGAGACGGCGTATATTTTACAGCTGTTTCTTAATAATTATTATAAAAACTGCCGCACATACTGGATGATGGTCTCTTCTACGTACACGCGACAAGAAGTATAGGCGTGGCATATAGGAGCTAAGCCCGTTACATTATACCTACTACAGTTCATTTTCTTCGAAATGTCGTACACCAAGGTGTGCTTAGAACTGTTCTTAACATTTTTTTTCGTTAATTAATATCGCGTATCCCGCAGGCCCAACATAAACAGACTAAAACGTACCCATTGAATAAAGACACCGTGGGAAAGGCCGCAACGACGATCGTATTTTAGCAACGCTAATGTTGCCGTTACTCTGCAACTGGAGTGCCAAAAAACCGTTTCATGTCGTTACATAATGTGCATCTCCATGATAATCGACATTGAATATTAAAATGGATTCACGTATTGTTTGGAAGAGATCGACGACGCTGCCGCCTGCACACAGGCGTCCCGACGCCTTGGCATTGGCAGCCAGTGGGGACGCGTCGTGACTCTGACGTAGGAAAGTTCAGCTGTATTGATTTTCGGGTAGGCGGGGAATTCCAGATTTGCATGGAAAATTGCTTTTACTATAAAATAAAGAGCATGGAAGACGTTAAAAATCCTCCTTTCGAAAACAGCTGTTTCTATGAGGAAACAATAAGACAACGACTCGGTTATAATGATACCATTACTCTCCGCCCATTACTGTCTACTAAAGTGATCAATCTACTACTACTCAATGGTTATTACAGTAATTTATATTACACCTCAACATACCAATTTGCGAGATTTTCATCTCGATTCCCACAATAAAAAAATCAATTTTATCTCGTGCGCACCATCTCCCGCTTCTCTGCAACGCTTCATGGCTCTATTTCCTGGACGATCTGTATGGGGCATTGGGGCCACCGACCACAGCAAGTGTGACCAATGGCAGAAAAAATCAGATGCATAGATGTTTAAAACTCGATTAAAAAACAGTTTCATGTATCAGATCAGCAAACCATTACAGCTTATAGCCTGAGGCCAGCACGAAGTATAATAGCCGCTGAACCTTTAGCGAATCTGATTTGTTGGTACGAAAAGACATTGACTCGTTCTACATTGTTCTTCTATATTTTGTTGGCCTGCTTTGATGGTACGAATTTCTTAAACACAGAGGTTTTTTTGGCATTCGTTTTTTGGCTTTGTGGTTGAGTGCTGCATAATCGGTGGTCAAATCGCTGCACAAATTAATACCGCCTGAAAGTCAACGAATGGTGAAGTAATCAAAGATCCCCTTGTGCATTGATATCTTCGAGGTTCAGAAGGCCATTTCTAGTTTGCCTGACGACAAATTTTCTGAAAGCTTGAATGAGATACCACTGATACTGATAGGGCTCTTATCGATTGGCCACTATGTTTCTCTTCTAATGTCTAAAATCATAGAACCTTTATTGGCGTCTTTCAAAACTGACTGCTTACGAAAAAGGAAATAAGATGCATAACAGATAAACTTGGTAGGTAGCAAATTCATAACATGATGGAGCACATTGTTCTTATTATGGGTTATGTCAAAGAGGCCAGAACTAACCTTAACGGACGGTTAAAAACCCAGGATGGCCGGTTTTAATCGTCCTGTCCAAAACTAGTTTTGGACAGCAAGTAGCCAAAACTGTAAAAAACTGGCAAACCTTTTTTTTTCAGTTTTTTTTTGTCCGTTTATAAGTGAAAGGAAATAGTAAAACGACAAATTGAATTTATGTGGTAACTTAGTTGATACAAGATTTCCTTCGCTAACTAGATGACAATAATAAAAAAATGTAGGTAGCAAACTCCTGCAATAAAAATGTGAAAGTTTGAAATTACCAATTCAATAAATTACGAAGAAACGGAAAGTTTTTAAATGAAAAATAGAACCAATTGTTGTCTTCATTTTTAAATTGATATAATCAAAGAAAATGTCAGTTCAGAAATTTCAATTCAAAAATGTGTTAAGGATAGGTCAATATACCGGGTGTCCAGCAGAACCCTGGACATAGGAGATTAACATGGGAAATCGGTTTTTATTTTTTTGCGCCTGTACGGTTGATTTGATTGAAAAACTTTTAAGAGTAAAGTTGTAGAGTTTATAGTCAGTTATCATCCTGTAATTTTTCAATACCACAGTTTTGGCTATTTTTTGGAAAAACGCTTCGAAAAGTGCAAAAATTTGAATTTGGCGCGTCACCCCCACCATGCATGTGCAGTGTCGCCAACATAATAATTTCTTATGTCAGACTCAGAGCTGATTTTCCTTTCTTATTTATTTTGAGGGACTATCATGTAGTAATTAACGTGATTATGCAGAGAAAATTAACTGAAAACCTGACGATAATGTTCTTAAATTATAGGTAAGTAAAAGTTACGTTTATAATTATCATAATTAGTAAAAGGAAAATCATTCCAATTTGTGTATGGCTGGTTGTCTAATTCATTTTAGTTTAGCAATACGACAACCACGATGACATGACAATTTGTCTCTTGTCACCAATTAAGGGTGTTCGTTGTTGTTGTTATTGAGGTGAATTCATCTATCTCCAAATGTTTTACTTCAAAAGTGTCTATTTTGCAGTGGTGTGTGACGCGAGGCCCCATCCTGCATGTAAAAAAACCCTTGCTAAGTGCTGGACTCTACTATGACAGACAAAATCTCATTGGAAAACCAAATACAGCGCGCCCCAAAATGCCAATCCACACATTGACAACTTCTCGACGTTGGTCTCGGTTGTCCTGCACTGTATGTGGATTTTAGAGAGTCCAAACTCATTCATTTTGTTGATTTGAGGGACCCATTAATCCAAATTAACATTCATTGGTGGACCAAATGTTTATAGCAAATAAGCAAGACCAGTAAGCAGATAGCAATGGATGTTTGATCTGCTAAGACCAGTTTCTTTCATGTTTTATCTATGTATCTGGAGACTATAGTGCCTGTGAAAAAAACTCTTTTCAGTGACAACAAATCTTGCCAAACTGGCCACAAACAACTTGAAAAACTGGCCAAAAATTGGTTTCATTCCAATCGATTGCTGCTGAATGCAAGACACAGAGGATGGTGTGACGCCCCATCTTGCATGTAAAAAACCCGTTCTAATGGCTGGATGGCTTCTACAGCAGGCAAAATGTGATTGCGAAGCATATTACCAGATTTGTTGGCGTTCAAACTGCAATCAATGAAAAATGGACCTATAACATGGCGCCCCAAAATGCCGATCCACACGTTACAGTTGCTCGACGTTGGTCCCGATTGTCATGCACTATATGTGGGTTTTGGAGTGCCCAAATCCGATCATTTTGTTGATTTGAAGAGCCAGTCAATCCAAATTAGTATTCATCCGTGAAACAAATGTTTCTAACAAATCTTGGGGCTGCAATAATTTTTTCGGTTAGGATTTCACAAAACTCCATTGGGGGGAAAAGGTGGGTCGGTACGAGTTGTTGATGGTTCTCTTGTTTGTAGCTTTCAAAACCTTCTTTTTGCAGATAATTATGGATAGTCGATCTACTAAGTCCAGTTTCTTGGCCAATCTGTCGAATACTCTTGGAAGGATCATCGTTTACTGTAGCAAGAACAACAAGTTTTGCCACATTTTCATCCTCTGGAGCCGCACCAGCTTGAAGTCGTCGCTTTCGCTCACAGGAACATATCGGCTTAATACTCCCAGTTTCCTCAAAACGAGCAACCACCGCCTGAAGTGAACTGCATGCTGGTATTGGTTGTTCAGGAAACAATGCAAAAATGTTGTCTCGAATTTGAGCAAAGGAATTACCAGCCCAGTATTGTTTTAAAACAAGTTTCCTCTCCTCAAAATTCATAACTAATGAAACATTTAAATAAGAAATAATAAAAATAAAATTTTACACTGTATCAACGAAATGGTTCCTAATTTCCTTACTTTTAATATCAATAAATACAATGTTTCTGTATACATTACATTTTTATTTCGGGGAAATCGTGTGTGAAAAAGTGGATGCAACAAGTACCAAAATAAGTATATTTCCATAATCAATCTATACATAAATTTCTTAACAGAAGAAATTAACAAGTGGACATGAAAAAGAAATGTAACATAAATTTAGGTAATAACACAGATAACAACAATTATTCCTATAAAAACACTATCACCTTTATTAAGATTCAATTCAATTCAATTCAAATTTATTCATGTTTACAATCACCAAAACAGCAATGTACATACCTCAAAAATAGAATAGTCTACAAATTAAATTTAAATAAATTCAGTCCAGATGTCATTATTTACTTAATACTAAAAGCTTACAGTCAACATCCTAAAATAGACTATACAGAGAGAAGAAACAAAAATTAATAATTTTGATTAAAATACTTAAAATACTCTTCATCACAATAAAAAACATTTACCATTAAAATTTGCTTAATTTCCTTTCGGAAACTATCCACTGTCAAGGCTTTAATTTTTATGGGCAGTTGAAATATTTTACCGCCCAGTAGCCAGGACCATTCTGGCACCTTCTCAAACGACAATATGAGGTTATTAAACTTTTTCGGCCTCTAGTAAGGTAAGCATGCATGTCCTCGTGAGCAGAAAACAGATACATGTTATTTTTCACAAACAGCAAATTCTCCAATATAAACATGGAGGGCAGGGTTAGTATGCTTAGCTCTCTGAAGTGCGCTCTGCAGTCATCCCTGTAGCCCAGGCCAGCCAACAATCTGACCGCTCTTCTCTGAAGCCCGAACAAACGCTTAGCCCTCGAGGCATGGCCCCAAACAACTACAGCATAAGAGAGCCATGCATGAGAAGATGCAAAGTAAGCCGATCTAAGTACCGTACAAGATATCCTATCTGAAAGCTGACGTAGCAGGTACAAACTTGTATTGAGTCTTGAAGCCAAGTTATCAGTGTGTAAATCCCATTTGGCGCTCTCATCCACAAGAACCCCAAGAAATTTAACCTGGGATACGTGGTCATTTACGGTTCCAATCTCCTTCAATGCAAACACCATCCTCTGTGCCTTGCATTCAGCAGCAATCGATTGGAATGAAACCAATTTTTGGTCAGTTTTTCAAGTTGTTTGTGGCCAGTTTGGCAAGATTTGTTGTCACTGAAAAGAGATTTTTTCAGAGGCACTATAGTCTCCAGATACATAGATAAAACATGAAAGAAACTGGTCTTAGCAGATCAAACATCCATCGCTATCTGCTTACTGGTCTTGCTTGTTTCCTATAAACATTTGTTCCACCAATGAATGTTAAATTGGATTAATGGGTCCCTCAAATCAACAAAATGAATGAGTTTGGACTCTCTAAAATCCACATACAGTGCAGGACAACCGAGACCAACGTCGAGAAGTTGTCAATGTGTGGATTGGCATTTTGGGGCGCGCTGTATTTGGTTTTCCAATGAGATTTTGTCTGTCATAGAAGAGTCCAGCACTTAGCAAGGGTTTTTTACATGCAGGATGGGGCCTCGCGTCACACAGCACTGCAAAATAGACACTTTTGAAGTAAAACATTTGGAGATAGATGAATTCACCTCAATAACAACAACAACGAACACCCTTAATTGGTGACAAGAGACAAATTGTCATGTCATCGTGGTTGTCGTATTGCTAAACTAAAATGAATTAGACAACCAGCCATACACAAATTGGAATGATTTTCCTTTTACTAATTATGATAATTATAAACGTAACTTTTACTTACCTATAATTTAAGAACATTATCGTCAGGTTTTCAGTTAATTTTCTCTGCATAATCAGGTTAATTACTACATGATAGTCCCTCAAAATCAATAAGAAAGGAAAATCAGCTCTGAGTCTGACATAAGAAATTATTATGTTGGCGACACTGCACATGCATGGTGGGGGTGACGCGCCAAATTCAAATTTTTGCACTTTTCGAAGCGTTTTTCCAAAAAATAGCCAAAACTGTGGTATTGAAAAAATTACAGGATGATAACTGACTATAAACTCTACAACTTTACTCTTAAAAGTTTTTCAATCAAATCAACCGTACAGGCGCAAAAAAATAAAAACCGATTTCCCATGTTAATCTCCTATGTCCAGGGTTCTGCTGGACACCCGGTATAGATAATTTATCCAAAGGAAGCCCCATATCCAAAGCCCCTAAAGCTTAAAACGATTGGTTGGTTTTTGAACAAAAAGATAAAATTCGTTTTTGTTAATTTCATTACAAGCATAATCTATGACTGAAAATTTTGTACCTTCATGTAGGACATCCTGCGTACAGGATGTTTAGAAATTAGCTAACAGCTAGGTAAAAAAAGGTAGAAAAGTTTAAAGGTCCTAAAAGGTTTCTTTTCAAATTTACAGGTTTCAATTTTACAACTCTTTCAGTGTCAGAAAAAATCACTTCAAACTTTTCCTGTGAGCAACTAATTAGGCTTTACATATATCCACTTGCTAGGGGTTTCCAAAAATCTACAGAAATGGGTGTCAGGCCCCCTTTTTACAACTCCAGAAATGTTTACCTAAGATTTATGCTCCCCATTCAACTTGGAAAATGTTGGCCACTTACAAGAACTTCATTATCTCTAATTGTTTTCAAAAAACACCGCAAATTACTTGGAAAAAGTTGACAGTAATGTCTCTTTTCAGTTCAGCAATGTCAGTTTGTGATTTCTCCTATTCTGACTAAAACAAGCACATCTGATATGAGTGTCTTAGTTGATGTTTTAGTAACATCTTCAGTTGTATCAACTGCACCTTTAAGAGCCTCTTCAGCAGAAGATACAAGTTGGTCAGCACTCTTTGAGACATGACATCTCTTGTGATTGGTCTAACCATCTATTTTGTCCAATCAGAGACTTCAGCTTCAGTACTACTTATTTTTTATTCAATACTTTCCTCGAGTGTCTTTCTACTTCTGCGGCACCAACTCTAGCGAGAGAACTGACCTCAGCGCCCGCATTTTTAAAGACACTGTTGTCCAATCCCTTTTACATCCTTTGCATTACCAGGTAGCTCGTCTTCAATCTTAAGTTTATTAGCCTCTTATGCACCATCACCCAATTGATCCGAGATTTCGCCCTTGTTCTCCTTAACACCTCCACCTTCTATCGCAGTTTAGTTGGAAAAAAATTATCAAACGTCGTCAATTTCGTAAGTTTCAAGTATCTGTAGGGACCTTAAATACCTCTTTTTGTTTTACACTCACTTCCAACTTAATTTTCTAAATAAATGACAAAGAACGCAAAGCATGTATTATTATTTGTGACTTTGTTATGAAATGTAGATAACTCCTAAATCTTTGAGGCGGAAAGTTCATTTTTTACTACTTACTTTTGGGTGAAGCCTCATTCACTTTTGGGCCCGATTCGTTCGTTGTTGGAGAAGGAATTTCGCACTACTCACAGTAAAATTACTGCGAATAACAATTTACCCTAGAAAGGGCTCGGACGAATCGACCTGGTTAACGTTTCGGCAACTTGTCTGCTGCCTTCTTCAGAACTATCTAAAAAAATAAAGCTTTAAAAACTATGAATTACAAAAAATTATACCTATTAAAGTGTTTTGTCTTTGAGTATTTGTGTGTGATATTCTGAAAATTGCTTTTTGCTTTTGACATGTAAATTAAAAACATGAAATAGTTATTTATGTATTAAGAGTGAAAAGTACAACTTTTTTGCTCGGAGAGTGAAGTTTGCCGCTCGACGCGAAGCGGAGAGCGGCAATCACTCGAGAGCAAAAAAGTTACTTTTTGCTCGTAATGCATACAACGTTTTTTCTGCAAACCATCAATTTCAAATAATGTGAATCACAACTGAGCATAACTGAAGACACAATCTAAAAATTTAAATCAAACTGACAATGACGTTTTTAATAATTGGTTGAGTGGTGGTAGTTGCTATTGACAGCAAGCGAAAAAATCTTTTTCGCTTGCTGTCCTGGGCAACGCGCGGAAAAGTAAACTCACATTCTGATCCTCAAAAAAGGCTAGGTTTTCGTTTGTCAAATGAAAGCGTAAAATGCGTCATTATTTGACGTTTGTAGAAAAATGACATTTTCATGTCAAAAGCAAAAAGCAATTTTCAGAATATCACACACAAATACTCAAAGACAAAACACTTTAATAGGTATAATTTTTTGTAATTCATAGTTTTTAAAGCTTTATTTTTTTAGATAGTTCTGAAGAAGGCAGCAGACAAGTTGCCGAAACGTTAACCAGGTCGATACGTCCGAGCCCTTTCTAAGGTAAATTGTTATTCGCAGTAATTTTACTGTGAGTAGTGCGAAATTCCTTCTCCAACAACGAACGAATCGGGCCCAAAAGTGAATGAGGCTTCACCCAAAAGTAAGTAGTAAAAAAAAATTGTTATGAAAGTTTCTCAATCTCACAAATTTTTATTATTCATTAATAATTAGAGTTTCTACCTCTAATCTACCACCGCATACATCCTAAAACGAACGTTGTATCACTTTAAAGGTATTTTGCCTATGTCAACAATAATTCAAGAGTTAATCTTGTTACCCAGCATAAAGCGCACACTGGTCATATGCCAATTTTAATGATCAAACCAAGAATGTTGGCTGAATACAGATATTGAATGATCATAGACATCAAAATTCGTTTTCATACTCTACGTGCATAACCCACATTCGATCTACCATTTTAATAGATATACCAAGAAGACAAAGTTCGTAAGAATACAAAAAAAGCGCTTCAATCAACGCGACCCAGTAATGTTTTTCTATCGCCTCATCGGTCGTAATCTATACGTGTACCGTTAAAGTACCGTACAGGTACAAGCCGAAGAGTTCCTTCATTCATTATTGAATTTACATTTTGTACTTTTTATGCGGTGAGAAGAAGAATAGTAAGTGTTCGTGACATGAAGTAAAAGCAGTAAATATTATTATAGAAATATGGAGCTTCCCACACAGTTGCATGGTAAAGTAATGTTTTAAATATTGAGTTATATTGTTAGGGCGGTCGTACCACCCTACCTGTCACTGGTGACAAATTGACACTGCCGCCTACGACAAAAGGCTCCAAGAATAAAATCTAAAGAAGTCTTTGATACAGTGACAAATGCAGTGCATCGACTAAAATATTCAGCGGGTATTATTAGCGTGCTTCCGCGCTCCCTTGACAAACGACTTCTGTCCTCGACACAAACCCTGAAAAACTGGGTTAAAAATATTCGGATAGTACATCCCATGACAGCGCTTCTTAATGAGGACGATGAAGAATGTCTTTATATAATTTTACTAGATGGAGTCACAAGTACAAGAGGTCACGCTAAATTAACCTCAGGCTGGCCTGCTAAATACCCAGTTATAATTGCCTAGTCATGCAGGACTATCAAGTGTAGTGTAACTAAGAGCCTTAAGCCACGTCGGCTGATGGGACTTCTTAACGCCATTTGGAATGGAATCTGACCATTAAAGATTCCTACAAGCAACAAAAATCCGAAATAATAAAAGAGAATGGCACGAAGATTATCCAACTGGCTTGGCTCGGCTTCTGTCTTCATTTTGCCGGCGAAGAAGTCGCTAGACCGGCCGGCATGTGCCAGCGTTGCCATCCCTGGTCACGAGTGTCCACCGGCACAAGACCAATGTGTGAGCCACAAAAAACAATATCACCAACTTGGCAGCCTAGCAGATTATTAAAATTCCAGTTTCACTTCTGCGCCATTGCGGATTGACCTTTAAGAAGAAACGCGAATATTTCCGCTAGGTACCGTGCCACGGCCGTTAGGCGCAAAATTGCTCTTGCATTTGAATATTTCGCATTTCACGACTTTTTCGTGGTCCCCGGCACGGGTAACAAGATCACGTAATGGGCGAGGCGGCAGTTAAGGTGAAGGTGGATTAAATAAATAAACCTTCCTCAAGACGAAGGAGTGTGGGAATGGAATTCTATACTTGCTTGCTAAGACCACTTGTTCAAGGGTGGGACTGCTGGTGGAATTTCAAAAGGTTTGAAGAGATTAGTGATATTGATTTAATTGAAAGAATTTGAGAGACCATATGGAGATTAAGTTGGACTTTTTTTTTCAGAAAAAAATATAAAGGAAGATAAAGAAACAAAGGGTCTTCTAGATTTCTTTTGCGTGAAGAAATTCCAAGAATTGATTGCGATTATTGACCATATAAATTTGACAATTAAACTTAACAATTGATTTGTCTTGTTAAAACAACCACTTGTTTTACTAATGATGAGGTACATTTGCTTCTTGGTTTTAGGTCAGAAACGTGGTTATGTTATTCTTCTGCTCACCAAAACTGTCGTAACTAAAACCCAAGCAGTGGTCCAATGGAAATTATTATAGGCAATGAGATAATGAGCGAATTGATCCCCCCTACGTCTCGACTATGATTGAGCTCTGAACGCTCCGTCGTATTTATATTTTCACAGCCACGCAGGAGTGGGGACTAAGTGTGGGGCGGGCTTTTCTCGCATATGACGTGTAACACAGAATTTGCGTCCAGTGTGAATTTAGCGCCCTAATTTCCTTTTTCCTGTTGAAGTTGTCCTTGTGTGCTTTGGTACTGCCGACTTTCGTGTTTGGGTCCGATCTGCAACTCTTTCTGTGTTTCGTAAGGCTGCTCATTGATACTGCGTTTTGTGGTGCCAATTTATACTGGGCCGCAACTCCTTGGATCCTTGTAAATTCCGTCAGCTGAGGCACTTAAGTCAGAATCAGACAAAACACAAAATGACAAGCAATGCTGCCAGATTTTTCCAACGCATTTAAGGTCTTCCTAAAAATTTACATTGCTTATGATTTGAATTATTGAATTCTTATAGTTTGTGATCGCACTGATGATCGCTTGTTTGTGTCTAAATTGTTCTTATTTCGAACTTGATTCCCATTCAGTGAAACTTGGTGGTTTCTAAATTATAGTTAAAGGACACACTAAGTCGTCTACCCTATTCAAGTTCAACACAAGAGAGTAAGATTAAAACAACTGATGTCAAACATTTTTTTCTTGTCAGAGACCTCAACTAAAGTCCTGAACAATTTCTACCTTCAAGCTCGACGACGAGTTTTGACAATTTTAAAAGTTCACTGCAGCTCTAAAACTCTGCATCTAATTTTACCGAGAATTTTACCAAGTAAGTTGATCCTGGCACGTTCTTACAACATCATCAGTTAACACGGCCAACCCATTGGTAAATATTAGTGGCCCTTGTTACCTGACGACCGGACATTAACCACTAGTAAAAAATTAAAGGGTCACTTCCCCCCAAACATCAAACCCCACAGAAAATGCCCTCTTACTTAATCCATCAGGATATGCGCGTTAATTATGAACCTGTCTGCCACCCTAGCTAGACCATTAACACGCCTTGCAACCCCATTATTATCCACCCTATGCACCTTCTAAAAGCCAACACCCCTCAAAAATCGTGTACTTGGTTGCGGTGTTTGTTACCTTAATTAAATTGCGTGAAAGTTGCTGTTCTTGCCTTTAGGCCTGAGGCCCGCCACCTTACGTAAGCCATGCAAAAATCCTTCTTAATGATCTCTAGCCGCAGCTTCAAAAGAAAAAAAAAAGATAAGTTCAATGGCCCCTGCTTTAAAATAACGTTACCCAATCGAAACCCACCAAATTATTGTGGATTCCATTTTGATTTGATCGGATGGTTTAGGAAGTTAATAGCCACAATGGGTACACTAAAAGGTAGTTATAACCAGCTCGAGATAATTACCGTAATTATTATTATTTATTTATAGATGATAAGAGGAAATCCAAAGGCATTAATGTAAAATTAATTTCTTGCTTAATAATGGGGCAAATTACCTATAACACTAACGTTGCGGCTCTTGAAGATTGAGTGAAGAGGCAGCGGAAAATGAAAGGCGCCTGGGAAACTACTTGAGGACCACCTTCTGGTCTAGGTACTTATGTACGAAGTGCTTAAGTTATTACATAATAGAACCATGGGCTAACTAATAACGATTCAAGATACCTTGAAAACATATTCCCAATCAAGTAGTATGTTTGTCATAAAATTTCTTATGTTAATCATCAAGTCAAACGGAAATTGCTGCACATATTTAAATAATTAGCAGTTGTTAATAGAACTACATCTCACTTTAACTATAATTAATAATTAAGTATTGACGCAGCACATTCAAACAGTCTAAAACTTTCATTTTCAGATACTTACAGCTCTTCTCGCTGGCGTTGAGATAGGACCATTTTCATGTTAATGTTCCGAAGCTCACTTTTCGGTAAGCGTCTAGTTCATGCCAACCTAAAACAAAGCACAAAAAATCTCATTAAAAGACATTCTTTTAAGAGCACAAATATACTTTCATCCACACAGGATGGAGGAATTTCCAGATTTGTATTCTTAAAATTAATTGCGCCACTTAAAGGGGCTATTTATACGTGCCGAAATTGAAAACAAACAAAAAGGCATTAGAAAGTGCATCTCTTGGCACGGATCCAACCTGGTTCTATCTTCGAGCGTCGGTTTTGTGTGTAGAAATGAGCTTTTATTAAGTTTAACGGCTGAAAAACGAAAACAATTAAGAAAGATCTTCTTATGGGGTGTTAAAGTAGGCTTTTATAAAGAGAAAATAATTTATGATAGTTTTGTGGGATTTACGAGCGGTTTTATAGAGGGTTTTACTATTTGACAAGAGTTTACGTTCAAGGAGGAAGTATTTACCTATAAGCTTAATTATTTTAAGTACCGTATGGGTAAATAAACTATCGTTTTTTTTTCCAACAAAACCCTAAACCAGCGAACTTTGATTGCAAATTTTGATTCAGTTCATTTTTGTCAAATAAACCATCCTCCTAAGGTCAACCGTTTCCAAGAAAATGCAGTCTGAAAAATCATATTTCTCAACTTTTACAAAGCGGCAAATCATAAATTGTTGGATTTGTAGCACAATGGTTTAAACTTTTCTATTTTAGTTTTGAAGATATTTTTTGACAGTCAATTTTTGTTGTGCAAGCTGTTTTGCTATCTTAAACACCGTTATAAAATTGAAAAATCTAACTTTTAGGCTGCATTTTCTTGAAAACTGTTATCTTGAAGAGCATCGATAATTGATATAATCAAAGTTTGCAATCAAAAATTGGGTGGGATATAACAAAAAGTGGTGCCATTTTGAAAATATTTAAGGTAAAGTTACCCCCACCTACTTTACTACAATACCAAATTTTCAAATTTAGATAAGTAGTTTTTCCATAATCCATAGGTGCAGTTTCCAGTAGATAACCGGTTCTCTTCATAAAAAAAAAACAAGGAATACTTTTAATGCAGCCTACTATTAGTCACGTTATTGTGTTTTGTAAGTCAAGATAAGAAATGACCTTTGTTATCTTGCATTATCAATTCATATTGTAATAAAATATTTTAATTTTGTATATTTTAACAACTAAGAATGTAAACAAAAAGAGCGTAGAGAAAAACAAGGTGGAAACAAAGGCATTTTAAATACACATATTGCCAAAATTCTTGGACCCCTCTCGTAAATTTAAAAACGAAATATTTATCATGGCTGCTTTTTGGTACATTTAATCTTTATTTATGTCACCACTGCTACGAAGCTAAAAATGTTAACAAAAACAATTTCCCACAATTTTAGGCAGCAATGTTTCAAAAATGGTTATGGTAAGTTTTCTGTCTCAATACAGTTTCGAGATTTTTTTTTTAAAAGAGTTTTTTATTATTCTTACAGATATGTTCGAAACATCATTGAACCCATTATTTATCTTCTCCGAAATGAAATTGGAGCCAATTTTATTTTCATGGATGACAATGCTAGACCCCATCGCACGAGAAGAGTACAAAATGCACTATAGATTCAGATTATTCAAATATTGCCGTTGCCAGCAAATTCGCCAGACATGAATCCTATTGAGCACATGTGAGATTTCGTTGAACGAGCAATCTCAAACAGAAATAATCCTCCTATCACCTTCCAGAAACTCACATTCGCGGCCCAAGAAGAATGGAACAACATCCGAATGGATACCATTAATGCCCTTGTTGTTTCCATGCACAGGCGAGTTAACAACTTACTACAGAACAGGGTAGGACACACCAAATATTAACGCATTTTTGATTTCGCTCTAAAGTGGTTTTCTTCTAGATTTAAAATTCTGGTAATCATTTTCTTATGTTCTATTTTTCGTTAACCTTTTTTTTTTCTTGTTCAGTTACAATTTAATTCAGCCAATTTGCATTGTATACATATTAAATGTACTTTGTAATACAATTCTTGACTTATAGTAATAGTGTCTCATTTTGACAAACATAAGGGAGTCCAAGAATTTTGGCGATGCGTGTACTTAAAAATAATACATAACTGAAATAAATAATTATGAAAATCTTATTTTCAATGAAATTGCCAAATTTTGTTGCAAAACTGATATTGCTTTCCTTTTTATTTCTCGTATAATCCTATATGGTTTATTGGGAGTATTACTTTGTGATAAGCATTGAATTGCACTAGAAAATCTTCCTACCAGCTCAGTAGCTTAAAAGGAGCATGATGTCAAACTACATATTATCATGACTCCTTATCAATTTGTTCATTAGGTACTTAAATTTCCATTTTTCTTTCACTTATTTTTATTGCTTTAAAACAGCAAAAGATTTGGTTGAGGAAGACAAATATGAGTATTTAATTAACATGGAACTGACTTTTACAAGTCCAGTTTAAACTTCCATTTAAAGTTAAACAGAATATTGTTGCGAACTCTAGTTCCAGTGTAACGATTTAACACGAAAATAAATCCAAGTCACCATCCTGGAAGCCGCGGGAGTTAGCCAGTAAATCATAACTTGCTTTGGCTCAATCACTGGAGATCCGCAGTTTATTCCTGACTTGTTCATGAACATTGTTAAGCCTCTCCTTAAGCTCCTTCACAAATTCTCCGAGTTGAGCGAACCTTTTTCTGGTGTTCAATACATCAAATCCGCAGGAAGCCTCATTTCCCTTCTGAACATCACTTTCGCCGGAGTATAACCAGTGGCTTCGTGTATAGAGCTTCGATATGCCATCAACATGAGAGGTAGATGTTGGTCCCAATCACGCTGATGATCTGCCACCATTTTAGACAGGCAATGATCGATGGTCCGATAAAATCTCTCCACCATGACCTCCACTTGATCCGTCGTGCATTTCCTGTAGTACATCCGATTTTCTGCTACCAGTAACAATCTTGCCACTCTGGTCTCTTGTCGTCACTCTTTGCCAAGAGTATGGGTCCAATATTTGGATCATTCATTTGTTCGTCTCGAAGCGTCTGTGTGGTCCAGCCATCGTTTATTTCCACCGACGTTGTTCTTACAGAAGGAAGTCCCTCACGCTGCTCAGTTCTTTGACAATGCCGACATTTTCTTTACACGGCCGTCTAGACAATGCATCGGCATTTCCATGAGACCTTCCTGGGCGATGTTCAATTTGGATCTTCTGTCCCTTAATGCGTCCGGCCACTGTAAGACTTTTGCCACCCAAATTATTGACTTTAAAGATCCTGGGGGTCTTAAAGGGCCCGGTCAACTGCCCCCTTACATTGACCGGAATTAGTTTTCCTGGAATCTAGGGCGGTCTTGGTCGCTGGTCGGTCTTCTAAACGACGGCGACGGAGTTCTTGCCCTATTACGGCAGTTACTCTTGGTGTGTTGTCTGTTGGCCGATTGTCTGTTGATCGAGGAATTCTTCCCAACAGCGCTCCACAGCCGCCGCTCACCGTAACAATATTTTGATTCAAGATATGTAGGTAAGTCAAATCCATATCTTGCTCCATTCAATGCCATATACCGGGTGACACAAGATGTATGTAACAGCCCAGCGTTTCCACAATTTTTATTTTAAAAATGTGCTTCAGATCCCGTTTCTCGCACTTAGGCACGATTTCCGGTTTAACCGGAAGTACCGCCATATTTCATTTTTTAAATGGATCGCCCTGTTTATTTATCCATTTTCGGATTCCCCGTCGAATTCTAAGTTATTAACATGTAACACAATGTATGCTTATCTCTTACCGTTTTCGAGAAAATCGCGCCCGAACTTTCCATATCATCAGTAATAAATGTGGATTTTTATGGAAACAAATGAACATCGATCAGTACTGATTCTCAGTCTTTCAGGGATTTCAGAGATTTTAATTAGATATAGACAGAAAAAGTTATACAAGGTGGCCCATCAAAAAGGATCCACCCAGTTTTTTTTTCAACTCAGTATACCGGGTGACACAAATAACAGCACAGCTGTCCAAAATTTTTATTTTAAAAATTTGAAATTTGGAGGTGATAAATATGTCGTAAATGTGCTTCAGATTTCGTTTCAAGCACTTACGCACGACTTCCGGTTTAACCGGAAGTACTGCCATATTTACTGTTTAAATGGAACACCCTGCATATTTGTTCATTTTCGGATTCCTCGTCAAATTCTAAGTTATTAATATGTAACATAATGTATTCTTATCTCTTACCGTTTTCGAGAAAATCGCGCGCCGAACCTTCCATATCATCAAAATTAAATATGGATTTTTATGGAAACAAATGAACATTGATCAGGTCAAAATCCACATTTATCATATACAGGATACACAAATATACAGGATGTTCCATTAAAAAAATGAAATATGGCTGTACTTCCGGTTAAACCAGAAATCATAGCTAAGTGCTTGAAACGGGATCTGAACCACCTTTACGACTTATTTATCACCTCCAAATGTCAAACTTTTAAAATAAAAATTGTGGAAACGCAGGGCTGTTACATACAGCTTGTGTCACCTTGTATGTCAAATCCGGAGTTTAACCATCAGATAAGGGGCAGACCACTCAGCAAATGTGGTGTACAGTCTCTACCAAATGTTATTCAAATTATCAAATATTAAGCAAATTTGGGGCAACTGTTCTAATAGCACCACTGACTAGATTGATAAATGCCTGCTTCCAATACCATAGGTTTCGGATACCTATATACCGTGTGTCCAGCACAACCCTGGACATAGGAGATTAACATGGGAAATCGGTTTTTATTTTTTTGCGCCTATACGGTTGAATTGATTGAAAAACTTTTAAGAGTAAAGTTTTAGAACGCATCAGCTATCATCCTGTAATTTTTCCAATACCTCAGTTTTGGCCGTTTTTTGGAAAAACGCCTCGAAAAGTGCAAAAATTTGAATTTGGCGCGTCACCCCCGCCATGCATGTGCAGTGTCGCTAATATATTTTCACTGCATAATCACGTTAATTACTACATGATAGTCCCTCAAAATAAATAAGAAAGGAAAATCGGCTCTGACTCAAACATAAGAAATTATTATGTTGGCGACACTGCATATGCATGGCGGGGGGTGACGCGCCAAATTCAAATTCTTGCACTTTTCGATCGTTTTTCCAAAAAAACAGCCAAAACTGAGGTATTTCAAAAATTACAGGATGATAGCTGACCATAGGCTCTACAACTTTACTCTTAAAGTTTTTTCAATCAAATCAACTGTAGAGGCGCAAAAAAATAAAAACCGATTTCCCATGTTAATCTCCCACGTCCAGGTTCTGCTGGACACCCGGTATAAGAAAGGATATATTGCGCTTCCTGAAAACTACCAACCTATTTCACTATTGCCAATACTTTCTAAAGTGATGGAAAAATGCATGGCCACAAGAATCATTGAATATTTTGAAAGAAACAAACTGTTTGCGGCCTGTCAATATGGCTTTAGGGCGGGAAGACGTACAAAGGAAAGTATACTGGACTTGACTGGATACTTGTTTGAAGAGTTTCATAACGGGAACTACCGTCGGGTTGCCTTTTGTGATCTGAGCAAGGCCTTCGACTTCATCGACCACGAGATTCTTATTAGGAAGCTCAAGTATTATAACTTTGAAAACTCTAGTGTACTTTTAATTGCTTCATATTTCTCGGGCAGACAGCAAAAAGTCAAGGTGGGTGATAGGTTGTCAGGTGAGGGAAAGGGTCACATGCGGTGTCCCTCAAGGGTCTAATCTCGGTCCCACACTCTTCTTGATCTACATCAATGATCTCCCTACTGGCCAGCATCCTGCAATATACAACCTGTATGCTGATGATGCAGCCATTTCAGTGCCCAGCAGCTCCCTGCGAGACTGCATTGACAGATCTATGGAGGCTTTCAGTGCTGCAGAGGACTGGTTTAACTCCAACAGGCTTTTGCTGAATGGCGACAAAACTGTGAGTGTGGTATTCACTCTGCGTAGTTTGGGGGCTTAGAGAGTAATCTTCAGGTAGCCAAGTTTCTTGGTGCTACCCTGGATCCAAGACTCCTCTCGCACAGACATGTGGATGTCCTGTGTGAAAAGCTCTTCAGAGGTTCATATATCCTTAGAAAGCTAACAAATAATGTGTCATATGGAGGGGCCAGGTTGGCCTACTTTTCATTGTTCCAATCACATGTCTCGTATGTCATTCTTGCATGGGGACATTCTGCAGGAATGAGTAGGGTGTTCGCTCTGCAGCGGCGGGCTGTGAGATCGTTGGCAGGTTTGGGTTTCAGGGATGAATGTGGAGCTGCTTTTGTTGGTGCAGTTTGTTGACAATACCGTGCATTTATATCCTCAAATGCCTGATATATGCAAAACAAAATACTGATCGATTTACCACCCATGGAGATGTGCGTGGCTATGATACTGGGGCAAGAGATGGTCTTGTTCCTGAGTATTGTGGACTGAGAAGGTGTAAGGATGGCCAAACTACAGGGCCATAAAATGTTTTAATGTCTCACCTCCTGTCTTAAGATCATACAGCCTGAATAGTTTTAAGGATAGGATTAAAAATGTACTGATTGCTAATGCATTTTATAGTTTTAACGAATATTTTAACTTTAATTTTAGTCAATTCTCATGTTTTTAATATGTATGTAATTGTTTAAAATGGCTGATAGGGCCCCAGCTGAATTGCCAACAATTCATTTGTTTCTTTTGTGATGTGTGTAAACAGATTCCTGTACTGTGGGGCATGAATAAATTATTATTATTATTATTATTATTATTATTAATATTATTATTATTATTATTATTATTATTATTATTATTATTAATATTAAATATTTGTTAAATGCAATAAATTCAGACAAGTTTGGAGATTGTTGTTTTAGCCACAATAGAACTCAGGTTGCCATAGAGGACAGTACAACTTCACTCACATTGAATACAATGGGGGACTGTTAGACAAATTCATTAATCATTAGGCAAATGTGTCAAATGTTAGGCAAATTGTGTCAATGTTAAATAAATGTTGCACATGTTGGCAAAGTGTTACTCAAATAATGAGCAAATCTTTCAAATGTCTACTAAATGGGAGAAATGGTTGGAAAATGTGTGAACAGATTGGATGTTTTGTTGAAATTTCCCAAATAATTTCAATTTATCTCATTTTGATCCAGTTCTCAATTATTGCACAGCACACTTGATAACTATACAACCTTAATCATAAATATTTGATGAAAAAATATATTCTGGCTATTGGGTTATCCAAAGGGTGGTTTGCTTTGGTGAACAAAGCAGTTGTTTCCAAGGGAGCCTCCTCAAAATGCTAATATGTTAGCAGGCTCGTTGTGGTGGAGACACATTTCATATCAGAACTAAACTGCAGACTTGCCTCAATCAGGTGTCACACCAAAATGTTGGTGAGAAAAATTGTCTTTCACAGGAAAAGACATGTTTCTCTATTTTCTTGATATCTGAGAGCATGAGAAAGTTGTGGAGGAAGCGAAACAAAAAAGAGTCATACGAAGTTGTAACAGTTATTTACGTTATAAGTCCAGTAATAGTTACTTACGTTGTAAGTCCGGTAAATATACTTTTACAGTAGGAGTAAGATGTTTCCTAGGCGACAGCCGAGTCTTGAATTTCGAAACGACTATTGTAACACGTAACCGGACGTATGATGTACCACATTTTACTTCATCTGGAAACCCGAAACCGGGAAAAAATTAATTTTATGCGTGGCGAATATATTTTTGAGAAATCCCGTATAGTTTCATTACGGTGTCCTGTACCGGTACTCAATACTGTAAAATTTCTTTACGATTTCCAGTCCTCTAAAAAACTATTTACCGGATTAAAATCAAGTACGTAAAAGTGTCCTAAATGATACAGTATGAAGTAAATATAATTTTACAGTAGGAGTAAGATCACAGTATAAGGAATAATACCTACATTATATCAGTAACGTCAGTTCGTGTCGGCCCTTTGAAAATTCCAAAACTAAAGCGTGCCGCGCGCACCTGCACCCGGCGTTTTTCTCGAGTAGTTACGAGGGACTTGTAAATGCGATATAGCTGCCGTTAGATTTAATCTTTCTAGGAGTGTGCTACTGGGTCTTTTTTAAACGTAATTTTGTTTCTTTGATTATGGCTAATTTTACCTTTGTAATGTTTCTATTTTTTTAAAATTATACATACTTTTTTATTCAGGGTGTTCGAAAAATAAGTATAAAAATGGGATTAAAATATCTCGTTAAATCTCGTTAAAATATCTTGCGTTATTAATAAATTTGTATGTTTTTATTCAAACTTTAACACCCTGTATCTTGTGAAAAAAAGCACTTGCGGACACATGTTCTCTCGAACGTTTTGCTAGGACTATAGGCTTTTTTCACCACAACTCTGAAACACCCTGTATATGCTACAGATGACGTCATTATCTGTTTTATTATTTCGATTTTATGCAATTTAATACATATGAACCTTTCTTCATCCTATGGAGTGTGGACATCTAAAAAATGTCATTCCTTCTCTTAAACGACTTTCGCAGCCATCCACTGAACACAAATTTTTCTGGAGCTGGGAACACTGTATGTCACTCAAGCACCATCGATGCACTGCCAAAATCGGTTTGGTGGTGCACCGACCGTGGCCGGGCGGATGGGGCAGGGGGAGAGGAGTTTCGATTTTTCGACCGTGATGATTTACACTGTGGTAAGATGTTGGACGAGGCCATAGCCGAGTCTGGAATTTCGAAACGAGTACTGTAACACGTTACAGGACGTATGACGAAACGAGTACTGTAACACGTTACAGGACGTATGACGAAACGAGTACTGTAACACGTTACAGGACGTATGACGAAACGAGTACTGTAACACGTTACAGGACGTATGACGAAACGAGTACTGTAACACGTTAGAGGACGTATGACATACAACATTTTACTTCCTACTTATTAAAAACAGAAAAAGATTAATTTTATGCGCGGCGAATAATACCGTATCCATTCCTGTAAAAAGCTATTTACCGGACTAAAATCAAGTACCTATGTAAAAGTGTCCCAAATGATAAAATAAGTATGAACTAAAAAATATTTACTGTCAAGACAATAAAAATGATAGTTTACTGCCTGTTATTTGTCATTAAAACGTCACTTTTTATGGCGAAAAACAACACTTTTTGAAGGACCGGAATTAATAATTTGACATAGACATATTTATTTTTCTACAAACGTCAATTAAACACCACATTGTATAAGTCAATGCAGCCTGTAGCAGTCGAATTTCTTGGATGCTAGGTGTGACGCAACCCGACCACAGAAAGACTACTTTTCTTTTTTTTTTTAAAGTGAAGCTTCTACTCCTGGTACAATATATGAATTTTTAAGTTCTAACTTCTATGTGTCACTTTTGGTCATCCTGTATGTTAATTTTATTCTATGCTTTTTATGCCCTGGGGTGTAAAAGTGCTATTTTAAAGCCCGAAGGTATAAAAATGATACTTTTATACCCGAGGGCGTAAAAGTTCTATTTTACGGTGACAAATGGAGGCTTAAAACAGCACAATTTCAAAAAAGTTATTTATTAGACTCTATGAATAGTTACAGCGTTGATTAAAGACGAGTTAAAGAACTACATAAAGTTAGTTAAATTTTTACCAATATTTTTCCAAATATGTAGGCAACCTCAAAATGGTTTAATTTTCGTTATTTTAGGAGATCTAATAACTCTTATCACTTCCGAAATAGCAATAGTGGGAACATCTTAAACACCTGAAAAGACTCTGTATACACAACTGTTAGCAGTTAGTGGCTATATTTGAACCTCAATCAGATCAGAATCTTAAAATGGTGAAAACAATCCATATTTTTCTGCATTTTTAAGAACAAAATGAGTAGTAGTATTTTGGTACAAAAGTATGAAGGTCATCTTCAACTTATTGCTGAAACATTAGATGTCTCAAGCCAGGCCTCCCATCAAAATATCTACCAGAAAACATCAACAAACTCCTATCGTTTCAACGATTTACCACCCTCCATATAATAGCCTTCATATCAGAAAAGGAATCAAACATCCTTGAAACATATGGGAAGCAAACATTACCATTCCTTCTTAATGACCACAATAAGGTACTGTTTTATGTAATTTACAATTCTCAGTCTTCTTTGTTCGAAATTGGTCTTGGAGTAGGGGCAAATTAATTAATTTTGCAGAAAACTGCAAAAAATAATTGACAAGAGACAAGAAACAATCACAGACTATATGCTCTCAATGCAAAAAAAAAACAACTAAAACTGGGAAGGAGGGAATAGAAAGTAAAAAGAAACGAATGTCTTGCTCCGCTCGAGGCTCTGTTGCAATTGCCCATCCACAAAGATTGGAACAAAATTCCCAACAAACCCTTACAAACAAGGCATGAAATGCCTCAGAAAAAACCTCTTGATAACCAAGATGACGATTCAGCTGTAGATCAGGTTAAAAGAATCGTCAAACACTACATACAGGGTGTTTTTTTTTAAGATGGACCATGCAATGAAGTTCGATGTTTTTTTTTAAATGAGCCGTAGCGAATACTACAGCAAAATAACCTGAAAGGTAGACCATTACTGAGAATGGTGGGTGGTGTTTTTAAATTGAGGCTGTTGTTTGACATGAATTTTGCAGAATGAAGAGCCTTGGTATTCTTTTATTATCAATTTTTAGGCCTGCTACTCCACCCAGAGGAGTATAGTGAAAACATAAATTTCTTTTCTTTTAATGTGTACATTTTTGCGGAAGTTCAATAACAACTCATGTCAAACAATAAATGTCAATAGAAAAATACCAGCATACTCAATAATGGTCTACCTTTCAGGTTATTTAACTATAAAATTTGCTATGGCTCATTTAAAAAAAAAACATGGAACTTCATTGCATGAAAATTCCTTAAAAAAAAACACCCTGTATGTACATTTATTAAGACTTCATCAGAGCCCAATGGAGACATTTTAATAGATCACAAGCTAAAACTTCAGATACCTACATAAAAAATATATGATTTATCAGTTGCAATTCAAGGTACCTCTGTAACTCTGAAATGCTTTCTTTGGAACTATGTTTATTTGAGCTTTGGAACAATTTGGACTATCTCAGTTGCAAGATTTCTTTTTAAAATTAGTTTCCATTACATCTGCATTACTCCACATTAGTTTGCATTGCAACTCTACTCACCTACATTGTTCTGCATTATTTCAATATATAAGGGCTTTGCTTCTTGCATTGCTTCAATGTATAATGGCATTAGTGCATTTTTACATTACTTAGCAATTAATGCACATTAATATAAATATGCTGCATTAGATGTAACATTACCTGGTGTTGCTCACATTATTGTGAATTATACAATATAATGTGGATTTCTGGAAATATATGTACACTTCCACTTTGCACCCTTTTTGCTTCAGTGGGAGCCTTCAGTTGGAGTTATCTTCAAATTACACATAATTTAAAATAACTAAAATTTTTTAAACAAAAATCAAGATTTTTTAGAATAGCTCCTAAAAGTGTTATAGTGGAAAACTTACAATTGTTTACAAAACAACCACCTGAATTAGAAAAATACTCATATGTAATATAACAAGTGCATTGAAAATTATCGGTCATTTTTGGACGATGTGCACGAATGCAATTTGGGATGAAAAAAGGTACACTTGTGCTTTTTCTGATTGCATGAATTGCGTATCGGTCTAAAATTACTTATAATTTTCAATGCACGAGTTATATTCCAAGGAGAATTTCATGAACAAAATAATTAAAAACCCTTGCGACCCCCCTGTAGGTATAGCTATTTTGACTCGAATCAATGTCAGAAAACGTATTGCAGGCCAGATGGTATGACTATGGATTGAATATAAATTAATTTGCATGGTTTATGCTATGACATTGAGCCAGTTACGTTTCATTTGACTTTGACAGAAAAATTATCGCATTAATTTTTTTTTGACAGAAAAATTATCGTGATAGTTTTTCTGTTGTTGAATATTACTATGGTTACAATTGTTCTATAACAATAGAATATTGGACAAATATTGAATAACAGGTGGTGAATGAAATTCTCAAGAATATCAGTAGCCTGTCATCAGATAAATACCTAGGTAAATAAATATCTTTAGGTGGACAAGGGCATAGGTATTCATTTTTTTGACAAAAAAATGGAGTAACAAAAAAATGGAGTAAAAAAACTGATAAAAACTCTCTAGGAAAAAAAGTGCAAGTGTCTCACAAAGTAAATCAAATCAATACATGTTTTGAACAGAACAAAAAAACGCTTACCACTTGACATTCACTGTCTCAACTTAAAACCCCCAATTGAAAGAGGAAGGGTTTAAGATAAGGAACAAGCACATTCAAAAAATAGCAAAAAAACAATAGAAAAAATTAAATGTTGAAAATTTCTTACAGTTAAGGCTACACTAACATTTTTTATTGCACCTAACTGAGGACAGGCCAAGATGAGAATGGAGAGTTTTGACCAGAGAAAAACTTTGCCTGAGATGAAGATTTGGTTGGATAAATAAAAACAAAAATTATTATAAAAGTTTGCCTATGCAAATTAGTTAAATCTCACCTTCTTACCACATGGACTTATGTGGGTTTATTTGGCAAACAGCAAAGCTATAACATCTGCACTTTACAGCTTCCAATTTGCCTAACTTTGAACATAAAGTTGAGTATGAATACTGTCTGTTCATACTATGTAGGTATATAATTTTTTTTCACTGAGGAGTACACTATTGGAACAACAGGGCGAGAGCAGAGCAAAACACCTTCCAATCCAACTTCAAGGTTTAATTTTAAATAGTTGGGAAGCACTGTTTACAAATGAGACTGTGTCATCAAAAGTTGTGAACATGTTAATGCAATGTATTACGCACAACGTAATGGGATTTATTTTTACTGATCAGTTTTCATAAAGAAAAACCGAGTTGTGAGTCGATGATAAGGCTGGGGTCTTTTCTTGTTTTTGCTCTAGAACTACTGCAATTTAGTTAGTGACACTCCTGCACACCTGATGTGAAGAGCGTCTTGCAAAGCAAATCTATACCAATTGAGAAATATATAAAAATGTACAAGTGAAACTCCGCAGCAGTTTTTTCAGCTAATTTTAATGATAAAAATCAATATCGGCCATTTTGCTAGAGATGGCCAATCCGATTTTGAGTAGGCTGGGACGTTGAAAGAACCAGTTAATCCTGCACATAATTTGCTGACTAGTACTTACCTCGTTATGTATGGAAAGTCGAACCAAAATCACTTGAAAACGGATCTTTTCGCGTATATTTCTGATCGAAATCCGCCGAAACACTTTCTACAAACAGGCTGAACGACTACACACAACGACAAACAAAATTGGAATGCGATTTGCGATTGCCGATTTTCCAACGACAATCCACTGACGTGTTTGACATTGTTGACACGCAATGCAGCCAATAGAAAACGAGCAGAATCAATATAGGGGTTTTGTAATGAGGCCAACGGCCGGTGTAGTCAGAGAAGTATGGAACTACTTACTGAAGGGTAATAAAGAGCAAACATTGAACAATTCCAACTTTCGTTGCTTTTGTAGCTACTTGAAAGAGATTGGTATTAGAAAATATTATATCACAGTTAAACAACAAATAGCTTAACTTAATTAAGCTGCTGCTCTACTTACTCTGTTGGTGTTGTTATGCAAACTGACCTCTCTGTTTGCATATGAGTTAATGTGTGGAAACGTGGCAACTCTGTAAGCCATTTTTCGAGGCTTTTAAGCTTTAATCTTATGGAAGTTTTTTCTATTTTTCGGTTTTCTAAATAAACCAGACCAATGAGGCCCTAAATGCACATGTGTTTGCAATATTTTTTATTTTCGTCAAGAGCATTTCCTTTGTTAGTGTTGGACAGGCACTTTCACAATTTCTTGGGAATTCCGGCCATAAAACATGGTCACTACAATTGCCCTTCTTTTTTGACCTGCAAAGGCGCCCTTTTAATGGTTTATGGCCCTTGAAAGAATTTCAGACCTGTACGTGACCCAAACAATAGTTTGGTAATTAAAGCGTTTTTGCAAATATCGTTAATTGAAATTAAAATCTTATTCTCTCAGCAGATAGAGCTTTTAATTTCTGATCCTTTGATTGTAAATTCGAGCAATTAATGTCTTCATTGACTGAGCCAGGAAATTAACGGTTAATTTCAATAAAAAGCTTTAATTGTCAATTAAACTATGTCATGTGAGGTGTCATTTTGAAGAGCATCATTTCTTCTGTCCAATGATCACATTTTTAATTTTCTTTGTCCAGCACATTTTCCAGAAAAGCTCATTTTCTGAATTTATGCCCGCGCTGTCCGAAGCGCCATATAATCGCCACTGGTCAGGGTGGTATCGATTTTTTCGGCAGTACCTTCTCGGGGATGAGACGTACCGAGGGGGTGGCGAAAAAAAGAGAAGATCTTCGACACTCGAAAGAAAAAGACGGTTTTTGAACTCGAGAGAGTGATTACCTAACCGGGACGACGGAAAAGTTCGAATTTTACCGCGAGAAAAGTCCTTGGCTCCGCCGTTCTGATTATCGCTAATTCGTAATTTTTTCCCCTTTTTGAAACCCGTTTTAAGTCCGCCGCGCTGATTATTTTTATTTTTAATTAGTGCCAAAACAATTAATCCGCTTATTGCCCGCCTACGAAAAGTTTCGTGGAGTGTTCTTTCGGTTGTGCCATCTAGTGTCAACCCACTTCTGCCCTTTTCCTGAATAGGCCATTTTCTTGCAGCTAGCGGATACTTTGCAGACGCAGGAGACTACCGGCAATTAAGTATTTGTAGAGTAGTTGTAGAAGTTGAATCATTTAGTATATTATAGTAGTGTTTTGCTCACCATAATATCGAGGATCCCAGTTACTGGCAGAATTCTGTTCTCTTCTACACTGCGTCGTTAGTTTAGTTTTCTTTGTTGTGTTTTTCCAATTTAGTAAGAACTCGTGTACCCGTCAAACACGTTTCTGGGGACCACTGAGCTTGTTTGCAAAAAGTTCACGTCCGCCGCTATTTTATTTCAGATTCTGGAGAAAACTAAAAATTGTCTTTTTTAATTTTTAATTTTATTCTTCCTTAATTACTATTCAATTAGTTTTTTTTTGGCTTTTTGCAGGTTTTTGTCTTAAACCATAAACCCTTGCTGGCATCTCTAAAACAATAAAATTTTACATTATTTAAATTAGCGACCTAAGGGACAATAGATCCTTTCCAAGAGTTGGGTCCCCCTTGCAGCGTGGTAAAAGAGATTCGGCGCAAGAAGATACGTTGGACTTAGAACATCCACGTAGTCGAATCTCCTCCGAAGACACGGCGGCAACACGGCGGTAGCCGCGATCACAGCCGCCCCCCACGCAACGACCACCGATTAAACGGATTAATACGGATTATCATTATTATCGGCTGGGGGGACACTGCGCGACAGTGTACTGCCAGCACCAGCACATAGAAAACAGTTGAATATAGAAGAAAATAGTCACATATAGCGGAACGGAAATTAACGGAATAGAGCAGAAATGTCAAAAACGTCGTTGTCATTACACATGTCAATTACTATTTTAGCTTTTATCTGATTTAAGTGATTAGTTAAAATTCAACTGTCAAATTACGCTCCGTTCCGCTTTTAACCAAATTCCACTCTATGTGACGTCGCCCTTAAGCCCAAAAAAATGAACGTTGGAACCCGAAGATCAAGAAGTTCAGGAACGGGGATGCACAATTTTGTCCAAATGAAAATCATCCAAAAAAAAAACGTCCAAAGTAAATCGGTCCACCGATGAATTTCTCCAAAATAAAAACATCCACCGAAATTCAATCCAAACTAGAAAATGTCCAAAATAAAATCATCCAAAGCATTTTCATCCAAAATCTCCTTGAAATGACCTCTAATCTTTTTATGGTGGTTGCTATTAGTTCGCTACGCGGATTGATATCTGGAGATTATTGATCCGAGTCGGCCGAAACGTAAACAAATCTGAATTCAGTTTAAACCAAAACGTAAAAAAATTGGTTTAAAAACTATAATGTATTGTTTGCATGAATTATTAATTATTAAAATGTTAATGTTAGCTCGTTAATTAAAAAAAATTACATTAAAATGTATTTACTGAAGTTTATTGATAGGTTTTTTTGATAAAATGTCATTCGACACATTTGTTGTAGTATAAAACGAAGGGATTGTATTAATTGAATGACGGAGATGTCTCGGGCCCCTCTTTAGGCGGAAGATGGGCAACAGGAGAAATGCTGAATGGGTAAGGGCCTTTAGATAATGGAACAAATTCCAGTGCATTGTTTACTGATGATGACTTCCTGATGAAAGTCAATGGTAAACTCTGTTACTTTTAGGATAAATCTACAGAAAGTATATCTCTGAAAACTCTGAATAACAAGAGAGAGACAGGGTGTTATTGAGGAAATCGGAGGAGAGATTGGATATTAATGATACCTATAGAATGAGGCCCTACCATCAAACAGTTAAGGTGGAAATATAATAACGAATAAGATAAAATTAGAAATAAGAGTTGGTTTCATGTATACCCCTATTAGCGTTCATGCACCAAATAACATAAATCTTATTTGGTGCATAAATGCTAATAGGGGTAATTATACATGAAACCAACTCTTATTTCTAATTTTATTTTATTTTATTTGGTGTATAAACCCACCTTTAAATTACTAATTTCAGATACTCAAGTAACATCAAAAGTGTATCACGGAGTGATTGTATTGGTTGTGGAGGACCTACAACTGGCAGAGCCAGTATAGAAAATGTTAAAGGGAGCAATGCCATACTATTGCCAGACACCAGAGTGCTTAATGTTTATGGAGCCACAATAGACCACAGGTTGCAGCAGAGGACTGAATAAGTCCACTCACATAGAATACAATAATCTTTGTGGAGCCCTACTACTACCACTACTCCTACCCTACAACTGTGTGGTGAATGAGAGGATAAATTTTATAGAAACCCCACTATTGGTAGACACCGGACTAGTGCATTTAATGTTTGTGGCTCCTCTACTGCTAGGTCCAGTGTAATGTTAGTTCAGGTAGTATACCTACATGAAGTATTCGTAATTAAGTTATTAAGTATGGAGTGTTCAATATAAAATTTCATCTAGTTGGCAGTGAAATGTCAAAAGAAAAGGATGGAGAAACAAAAGTCCATTTATTTTGATTATGTCATCCTTTTCTGTCAAAATTTCATAGCCTGCTAGATGAATTTTTATAATAAACACCCCGTATGTATAACCTGAACATACTTGCAAAATTTTAGAGTTTTCATTTCAGTTCAACTGCTAGCAATATTATTATTAAATTTAAACAAAAAAAGATTTTTTGGATTTTTTTTCATATCTAAAGATGTGCAATAAAAAAAATAAAAAAACAAATATCCATGTATTCCTATAACCTAGATATATAGAACTAAAAGCAGAAGTTTAATGCCATTGATTTAGTAGATTGTGTGTTCAAAATGTTAATTAACTGTTTCATTTTTTGTTACTTATTTTTTTGTAAACAGATCTATGTTCATATAAACTCCTTTTCTCAAAATCATCCACATATATTCACTCTCTTAAAAATGAACAAATTATCCTGTAGCATCCTATAGAATATATAGATAATAGTATCTACTTAACCAGCATGTAATACTGATTTAATTAACTCTGAGGGTCATTACACTGACTTAGTATAATATAGTAGAAATTATTTAAATTTCATGATCTGCGCGTTGCGTCCGATAGCAACGTTGTCATGATATAATATATGTGTGATATATATCATGATATTTATTTTTTCTTTTGTTTGAGCAAATTGCCAAATTTGCTGGTATCCAATTAATAAGCTAAACAATTTTTTTCATTTTGTATAAATTTTAAATTAATATAGTGATAATAATAATTAGTATTACTATTATTGCTTATAATATAATGTTATGGAACATTATATTATACCGATTTCTTCTTTTTTAGTATCGTTAGTTGAATCAAACCATTTTTTATTTATGGTTGTTCTTACATTCTTTGTTTTTTTGTACGTGTTAACAAAATAAAATTTAGTACTGTGAATATATTTGTAATTCCCAATATGAACAGCGGTTATACAAATGAGAATAAAGGTGACTTTCAGATAAATATCATCATTTGATATAATATCTGATGTATATCCGATATTTTGATATTTATATATCATGATATTTACCAACTTTGTCGGATGGATCTATTAGGGTTCTGAACAGAGAATTAATCCAATAAACGAAGTTATTGCATAACCATAAAAGTAACATCATAAAACAAAACAAAAACAGTATCTTTCTACAGTGTGACCCATTGAAAAGCGGGACATCCCCAAACTTTTGTATTTATGGTCCGATTTTGACATTTTTTATTTTTTATTTTAGATCGTGAAAAACTGTACTTTAGGACAAAGTGTTACTTTTTTATTACAAAAACCAAGGCCCACTAGGTAATTTTTATGGTCGAAAATTCAAGAAAACTTATTAGCAATTTTTTTACAATCTGAGTCACCACTGGATTAAGCGCCCTTTCAAATGGACAGGTACCAAGTTTCATTAAAACATTTTGCTTGGTAAGATTTCTACAGCAAAATTAAAAATTATGTTCTTTTTATGAAAGTTATTTATTTTTTTAAAGCAAGCCATGGAATGAAATGACAAAAATAACTTTTACTAATAAAAATATTCAACAACTCGCCAATACAATGCTATGAAGAATCAAATTCTGGTTGCTTCCACCAAACCGCCGTGTATTGCAATACATTTATCATATCTTTTTTGTATCTTCGAGGTGACATTTCCCAGTTGTTGTGGAGTAACATTTGCACATGCTTCTGTTATCCTGCTAGCACGTAGTTCTTATACCGACTGTGGTCTTAATTTATAAACTTTTTGCTTAATGATACCCAAACAAAAGTCCAGTAGTTTCAAGTCCGGTGACCTTGGCGGCCATTCAATAAAAGGACTATTTCATTCTATCCACCAATTCTCAAAATTTTCGTTCAACCATTCCCTCACCACTACTGCGTTATGTACGGGAGATCCATCTAATTGAAATATCACCTTCGGGCGAATAAGAAATGGTAAGTCATGCACTGCGTCCCAAAATTCATTCCTTAGAAAGGTCAAAAACCGATGTCAATTTAAATTACCCTCAAAGAAAAAAGGGCCAATAATTCTATTATCAAGTATCCCGAACCATACATTTACTTTATGTGAATACTGTCTCTTTGCGTTTATGACCCACTCAGAATTTTCAGACGGCCAATAGAGTGAATTTTGAGAAGACACCACCCTATTTGTTGTAAATGTGGCTTCATCACTGTACAAAATTTGTTTTAAAAAGTTCCTATTTTCCAGATATTCTCCTTGCGCCCACAAACAGAATTCCATTCTTCTTTCCTCATCTCCCAGTTCAAGAGTATGCAAAAATTTAAGTTTAAATGGCTTTATCTTACTTCTTACAAGGCACCTTCTAATAGATTCTTTAGGGACATTTAAGTCTAGACTTGCCGTTCTCAAGCTTGAATTAGGACTATTTGTGAAAGTGTTCCAATATTCGCTGGGTATCTCGTATCTCGAAGTGGATTATTTTCATTTTTGAGAATATGCCTTCTTACACTGCCCTGTTTCGTTGAAAACTTTATGTATGCGGTGTACAGCACTACTGCTCACTGCAGATCTATCGGGATGTCTGTCTGAAATTCTCTGGCCGCATCTCTTGCCGAAAGAATATTGTCGCCCACAAGACGCACAACTTCAATTTTGTCTCTTACACTCAGTTGTTCCATTATTATAAACTACCTACTATAAGTAGCACACTTCTTGCAATATTTTTAAAGACTCTGACATGAGAGAACTAATGATCAGTACATTTTTGATCTTGTCAGTTATTTTTGACATTTCATTAGATGGCTTGTTTCATAAAATGAAATAAAAAGGTCATAACTTTTAATTTTGCCATAGAAATCTTACCACGCAAAATGTTTTAATGAAATTTGGTACCTGTCCATTTGAAAGAGCGCTTAATCCAGTGGTGTACTCAGATTGTTTGTAAAAAAATTGATTAATAAGTTTCCTTGAATTTTCGACCATAAAAATTACCTAGTAGGCCTTGTTTTTTGTAATAAAAATGTGATACTTTGCCCTAAAGTACAGTTTTTCACGCCTTCCAATTAAAAAAGAAGTTTGTCAAAATCGAACACTAAATAAAAAAGTTCTGGGGGTGTCCCGCTTTTGCATGGGCCACACTGTATAAGAAGTATACGCGTCTAATAACTGCACATTTCTTATTGCCAGAGGTTATAACAATCAAACATTTATTTCTAGGACAGATCAAAACTTTTGGATTACCAGATTCGAGCATTTAAAAATAAGGGCGTAACTTGGCCTTCGCCATTTTATCCACGAATTGTTCTCATGGGAAAAAACATCGCCCGAATAAGATCTTGTCCCTATCTTTAATATAATTTGTGGGGATCCTACATAGAAGGTACCTAAATTTGGGTGTTTTATTCACAAAACAAAAAGAATAAAGCATTGTAGGTACATATGTACATGATTTTAGTTACAAGAGACCCATTTCGAAATAAGCTAGCATTATACGCAGGGTGTCTCATTTATCAAACCTATTATAGAAATAGCCCGCACAATGACCACACAACAAATGACCACAATTTAATGAATACGCCTTCTTGTTTACTTTACAAGATCCAAATGATGTGAGGTGTGGGTCGTCTTCGGTCAAAGGCTCTGTCTCTCCCTCCAACAGACCAACTCGTAGTGGGTCATCTACATTTTCCGAAAACGGGGTTGATCTAATAGGTTTGTTCCAACCCTATTAGAAAGAAACCGTTCCGGAACGGTTCAAAAATCATTTTGGTCGATTCCCTAATATAAATTTTAAATTGAGAGAACCAATGTGTTTGTCCATAGTGGTTCTGCAAGGATTTTGCGATGGTTCCTTGTTGGGTTAAAGCAAACCTTATACCTAAGGTTCTGGAATTTCTCTGAGTACGTAAATTGCTAATTTCGATTTGGAATTTTTACTAGAATGTTGGCCAGAATGATTTTCTAACGATTCTGGAACGGTTTTCTGGCGTGTTTGAATAAACCTAATATAATTAGATAGGTATATGTGAATATAACTGTTTGCAGTTATTGAACCTATGCCTTTGAACTACTTATGGTAAGATTGTGAATTCGCATCGACTATATCAAAATTTAAAGATGACAGTACCTGCTCTCAGAGTGGTACTCCAAAATTAACGCTTTACTCTAAAAGTAACACGTTGTTTTATAGTACCTAACAAATTACTTCAAAGTAACCCTTGCTTTAAGATAAAGTGTTACTTTTTAAGTAACGATTTTTCTGTAACGCTTTACTTTAATAGAGTAACCAAGAACGATTTAAGAGGTTTTGACCGGTCTATATAATTGACTTCTATCAAAGTCATTTATATTAAAAATAATGCTCTAGGGTGCATAAACAAAAAAAAATAATGCCTAAACCCGACCTTCGTACCTATATTTGACGTCCATAAGAAACACATTGGTATCAAAATTAATGTCAACATTACATCAACGAATTTCTTACCCCTATTTGCGCCAAGCAAATTTAGGTAAATCTAAAGTTAAGGACCCCTAGACAATATCCAGTCGACCAGAAAATCACCTATGACGTGAATATAACGTGATTATATGACCATATTAAACGTCATAAATATCAATGAAAATGAAAAAATATCACGTTTATTTTACGTGAAATTTTGGTGATAAAAATTCACCTATGTGACCCACCAAGATACTGATCTTTAATGAACGTACAAAAAACTTTTCCAATTATTCACAAAACATCTGCGCCCTCTTATGTAAAATAACGCTAAAGTCTTAATATAATTACGAATAAATCGGGTCTGGTATTATGAAAAGTTTATTGAATAATATAATTTAATATTACAACTTTACAACTATTCAACAAGCAATCATAAAATAAATTTGTGATTCAAATTAAAAGTTCGCGCGCTTTATCCCTCCACTTTTAAAAAATAGGACAGATAAAAATATAACATCACTTTTAATTTCACAGCTTAGCTTCTTCAATCCACAATTGAATTAATAATTAAAGTCATATAAATACGAAAATTTAAAAAAGTATCCCTGTTTGTGTATGCTTTAGCCTGAACATCTTCATTGTCCTTGTCTTCACAACTATAGCCGAGTTCGGTAATTCCATCCGAGCGCTCCGGACACAGACCTTCTCCCAAAATCTTAACAAGCTAGAGTGAGATAAACCCATATACCGAGCGCTCCGGATGTAATTACCGAACTCAACTATTATGAGACTGTCCCTAGAAGAATATTTCCCATTTCTTGAAATAAATGTCTGTCAATGTATGTCTAAAATTTCACAATTTAACTTTGAATCTGGATCATTTAAATTGCAAAGTTTTTTAGGCTTTGGGGTATTTACTTGCATTGCTACGTCTCTAAAAGACCTCTCACCCAACTTCACAATGGCCCTCATGCATCTTAGAAAATTCCCCTTCTTTTTCATCATCAAATGGATGACTGATATTGAGGTCTGATGGAGGTTGTGTTTCAGGCTGCATACTAATGAACTGAATATCCTATAAATTGATGATAATTTTTATAATCAATAACCCTGTTATTAATGCTTATTAGGAGTTTTTTGATAAAACTTGTAAGTACATAATTGCACTCACAGACAGCTTCAATTTTTTTAGGTTTCTTTTCTTTGCCTGAAGTTCTCGAATGGCTTGTGAATCCACAATTTTGCATTTGGAACAGTTTGAGTTAAATTGCATGATGGTACAGCATCATGTTTTAGACGATGCCATCTAATACTCCTTTTCATATCATATTGGGGTCTTAAAAAGTAACCAAACTAGTAATAAAATGTGTGTTAATAAACACTATGTATATATTTATATGTTTTACCTTCATTATAATTAGCTGGCCTTGCATCTGGCTTATAGTGAAAAAAGCATATCTGCATATGCAGATGCCTGTTTACAATTAACAGCCACAGGAGCCTTGTTAACTTTTCAGGGAAAGATTTGAAATTTATGATTTATGAACTGCTTTTAATGCTTTTGTATACATGGAAAGGATCATCAATTTTTGGAATTATTGTAACACAGCACTTCATAAAACTAAGGAATTTTGTTACTGACGTGTGTTAAATCTTGTAATATTGGAAAATATAGCAACTAATGCTAAAATTGTAAGAAAAACTGAAATATTAAATATTAAAGATGAACAATTTTTACTTAAATGGAAAATCCCTTTATTTTAAAATTAGGTTATGTTTTTTTATAACAATAAACGTAGTCGACAGACAACACTCAAAATATTAAAATACCGGAAAGTAGTCTGTAAGCACTCCCTGTTTGAAGGTCATTTAAGGACACTTTGGATGATTTTTCGTTGGATGAAAATACGGTGGATCGAAAAATTTTGGATGTTAATACTGTCGCGCAGTGTCCCCCCAGCCGATAATAATGATAATCCGTATTAATCCGTTTAATCGGTGGTCGTTGCGTGGGGGGCGGCTGTGTTCGCGGCTGCCGCCGTGTTGCCGCCGTGTCTTCGGAGGAGATTCGACTACGTGGATGTTCTAAGTCCAACGTATCTTCTTGCGCCGAATCTCTTTTACCACGCTGCAAGGGGGACCCAACTCTTGGAAAGGATCTATTGTCCCTTAGGTCGCTAATTTAACCCTTTGTTTTCTGGTGTGCTCAGGGTGAGAACACTTAAATATTCATTATTTGATCGTTTCCTACTGTGGCTGCCGTGAAGCCACGTTTAGAGGCGTGTGCACAACACATTTTCCCGCCAGAAAATCTATTGCTTCGATCGCGCGAGTCTCGTATTTGGTTAGTACGTTCTTGCACACACATTTACCATTATTTTGCACATTATTACCACGTTTTGTATTGTGTACAAGTGTTATTTTTGACCATAGCTGCCAAGCTGTTTGTTTATTTGCTTCCTAAAGGGTTAGGAATTAGATCTTTAGGGATACCAAATTCTTATTGAATCGTGATACTAGTATTTTGATGCTGTTTTGATGGTGGGTTCAGGATGAGCACACTAGGACTTACACATGTGAAGGTTAGGTGTTAGAGGAAATTCCACAGAACAATGTCAGTGAACAGGGTTATGTCAGTGAGGACGAAATTCCAGCGGAGGAGGAAATTCCAACAAATAATATCTTGTCAAACAGCAATGCTGCTTTTGACATTACAAATTTCCTAGTTATTGTGACTATTGGTCCTCTAGGCCTGAGCTAAGGGACCCTTTTATAAGTTCCGCCGTGGCCAGGGATCGAATCCCCTGAGACCATAACAAACTCAATTCGAATAGAAATAACCTCTAAAGAGGTTTTTTTAAAAATGGTCCAAAAACCAATTCTAAAAGTGCCTAAAAATCGACCTCAGAAGGGGTCTATCTCCGGAAATATTGCACCTACGGAACTTCCCATGGTGGGAGGTGAAAGAGGACACCAAGAAGAGGACAACACAGTCAGATTCACTCTAGTCGGTCCAGGCGTTCTCAAGTTACATTCGGTCAAAGTTGAGAATTGAGAAAAAAGTCGTAATACCCCCCCCCCCCCCCCCTTTGGAGCTTGGTTATTGAGTAACATTCATTTACATAACAACGCAATGCAACCAGGGAGAAGAGCCCTAAAATCATCAATCCATAGACAAATTGATGATTAGATTCAAAGTTCGAAGCATGCTCAAGCAGTATATGCCTAACAAACCGATCAAAAGGGGATATAAGGTTTGGGTTCGGGCAGAAGATTCAGGATATATTTGCCAGTTTCAAATTTATACAGCAAAAGCGGGTCATATTTCCGAAACAAATCTTAGCAGTAGAGGGGTTCAAGATCTTGCAAGAGACTTAGTTGGAAAGGGCTACCACATATATTTCGATAATTTTTTCAACTCTGTTGAACGCCAAAAAGTTTTGAAGGCTGACCTGATTTACGATTGTGGGACGGTTACAAAAGGACGAAAAAACCTACCAACAGATATGACTGCGGACAAAGGGTTGAAAGGGGTGAAAGCGACTGGCGGGTCATATATATTTAGGATCTCTAATGCCTAGTGCCTTCATGGTGAGCACTCCCTTCAAAAACAAAATCAGAAACAAAAATAAAAAATAAACCTCAACACAACATTTAGTTACCTCTAAACAACTAGGTTTTCCAAAAATATATACTCTTTTCTTGCGAAAGATAATTCCGGCCTCAAAGGGTTAAATAATGTAAAATTTTATTGTTTTAGAGATGCCAGCAAGGTTTTATGGTTTAAGACAAAAACCTGCAAAAAGCCAAAAAAAAAAAAAACTAATTGAATAGTAATTAAGGAAGAATAAAATTAAAAATTAAAAAAGACAATTTTTAGTTTTCTCCAGAATCTGAAATAAAATAGCGGCGGACGTGAACTTTTTGCAAACAAGCTCAGTGGTCCCCAGAAACGTGTTTGACGGGTACACGAGTTCTTACTAAATTGGAAAAACACAACAAAGAAAACTAAACTAACGACGCAGTGTAGAAGAGAACAGAATTCTGCCAGTAACTGGGATCCTCGATATTATGGTGAGCAAAACACTACTATAATATACTAAATGATTCAACTTCTACAACTACTCTACAAATACTTAATTGCCGGTAGTCTCCTGCGTCTGCAAAGTATCCGCTAGCTGCAAGAAAATGGCCTATTCAGGAAAAGGGCAGAGGTGGGTTGACACTATGTGGCACAACCGAAAAAACACTCCACGAAACTTTTCGTAGGCGGGCAATGAGCGGTGTAATTGTTTTGGCACTAATTAAAGATAAAAATAATTAGCGCGGCGGACATAAAAACGGGATTCACAAAGAGGAAAAAATTACGAATTGGCGATAATCAGAACGGCGGAGCCAAGGACTTTTCTCGCGGTAAAATTCGAACTTTTTTGTCTTCCCGGTTAATCGTCGCTTTTTGATCGTAACTCTATTGAGTTCAAAACGCGTCTTTTCTTTTCGAGCGTCGAAGATCGTCTCTCTTTCACCACCCCCTCGGTACTTCTCATCCCCGAGAAGGTACTGCCGAAAAAATCGATACCACCCTGACCAGTGGCGATTATATGGCGCTTCGGACAGCGCGGGCATAAATTTAGAAAATGAGCTTTTCTGGAAAATCTGCCAGTAGAAAAAAATTGAAAATGTGATCATTAAATAGAATAAATTAGGCTTTTTAAAATGACACCTCACATGACATAGTTTAATTGACAATTAAAGCTTTTTATTGAAATTAACCTTTAATTTCCTGGCTCAGTCAATTAAGACATTAATTGCTCGAATTTACAATCAAAGGATCAGAAATTAAAAGCTCCATCTGCTGAGAGAATAAGATTTTAATTTCAATTAACGATATTTGCAAAAACGCTTTAATTACCAAACTATTGTTTGGGTCACGTACAGGTCTGAAATTCTTTCAAGGGCCATAAACCATTAAAAGGGCGCCTTTGCAGGTCAAAAAAGAAGGGCAATTGTAGTGACCATGTTTTATGGCCGGAATTCCCAAGAAATTGTGAAAGTGCCTGTCCAACACTAACAAAGGAAATGCTCTTGACGAAAATAAAAAATATTGCAAACACATGTGCATTTAGGGCCTCATTGGTCTGGTTTATTTAGAAAACCGAAAAATAGAAAAAACTTCCATAAGATTAAAGCTTAAAAGCCTCGAAAAATGGCTTACAGAGTTGCCACGTTTCCACACATTAACTCATATGCAAACAGAGAGGTCAGTTTGCATAACAATACTTTGGATTGGTTTGGATGGAATTTCGGTGGATGTTTTTATTTTGGACAAAATCATCAGTGGACTGAATTAATTTGGACGTTTTTATTTTGGATGTTTTTACTTTGGATGATTTTGTGTGGACCCTCATGACGTCATATTTTTCTAACCGGTTATAACCATTTCGCATGAATATATCCGGTGATGGCCACAAGACTCGGGAAATAATGACTTCATTATCGTTCCCAAGTCCGCACTATGGTGACGTCACAATTTTGGGCAGATCTTATTTAAATAGCACTAGACCGTCTTGTTCTGTTCACCGTCCTTGCTCCCCACTGACAGTTTGAATTGGATTACGACGTTTAAAATTGTTCTATCTTGCTCGCTCCAATACCAATCTGAGAGAGATAAAATGGGAAAGTTCAATCCAAACTGCCGCATTTGGGTTAAAAGATTGGCGGTATTATAATTTCTTTGGTTATGTTTTATTTGAAATTATTTTTTTTTCTGTTTGTTTTTGTTTTTTGTGTATTTTATTAGGAACTTAGAACAAAATTGTGTGAATTTATCTTCTTCTTTTGGGCCATTTCACTAGCATTTCATTGTTTGTTATGTTATATTAAAAATTTAATTATTATACCTAGCACAACGCAATTTGATAAGTAATAGAGGACAGAACCATTATCTAGATATGACTACATTTAGAAAGGTAAGAAACATAAATAATTATTTTTCTTAGAGATCCATATAATTCCATTGTACCACTTGTGATAAAAAACTAACCAATGTTCCAACTTTTGTATGTAGAACCACAGTATAAGGAATAATACATTATATCAGTATCGTCAGTTCATGTCGGCACTTTTGATATTTCCAAAACTAAAGCTTGCAATATTCTCGAGTAGTTACGAGGGAACAAACACATGCGATGCACTGCCAAAACTGGTGTGGTGGTGCACCGGCCGTCGGACAGGGCAAGGGGAGGGGAGTTTCAATTTTTTGACCAACTGATGTTACTGATATAATGTATTATACCTTATACTGTGGTAGAACTGGCTTTGCAAATAAATAATTTGTAAAAGCATGAACATCTACAATAATGTATGAGTTTCCTTTTGTGCTTTTCACAAGTATTCCAAGATAACCTATATTAAAGTATCTATATTGGTTTAGCTACTTTTTCAATAGAAACTAGTACTCCAAGATATTCCTCAGAAGGTTCTTTATGGTATGCACATTTCAAGCAACACTGAAGTATATTTATCCATTTTTGGAAACCAATAATTCTGGGATTGGGAAATGAAGGAAGCAAAGTGACCAGCAGAATTATGGCAATATCGCACTTCCGGAGAAACAATGATGTAAATGCATATTTTTTTAATTTGCATTAATGTCATTGTTTCTCTAGAGGTGCGATATGATGTTATACTCGATGTTACAAGTCCTCTTGCACAACATTTGAGTTTTTTCATCCCACAAATTAGGTTATTAAATACCAATAAATTCTTTATTGGTTAGTAGATCAAAAATATAAGACAGTGACATCTAACAAGAGTAGCATTAGGGCTAGGTATAATAAATTAAACAAAATAAATGTTAGATTGAAATGCATAAATAATCTTTTCAAGCAAAAGAGCCTTGACAGGGTGAAAACCATATCATTCTGAAGATGCTGCAATTCAATAGGTAACAAATTGTATGCTTTAATGGCTCTCTCTCAAAAAAAGTATTTTGGTGTTATAGGGTGTTAAGCATTTCATGATTTCTCGTTAGAATTGACATACTATGGGAGTACCTGTCAGCATTCCTTCTGAATAATGTAGGTACTATTTTTTCTGACAAACATTACCAATTACCAATTAATAAATCCTGTCCTACTCTTCTTGAGCAAATAGAGTTAAGCCCTAAGCAGCTAAAGTATTCATCTGGGTAATTTGATTCTTGCTTAGTTCTGGTGAGTTTGCTGGCCTGTTTGTTTTTTCTTAACATAAGTAAAAAAAAATATAGATTCTCAATAAGAAAAAGCAGATTAATAAAAACTTTGTTTTTTAAATCTATAGCAGCTTCAAAAACCATCTGACTTTTTAAGGAATTTTATTTACCTACAGATAATAGCTGACTAGGCAACTAGCAAATATTTTTAGATGCATACTCTAAAAATATATTATTACTAGCGATGTAATGGTTACCTCATAAAAGCTGGGTTCCCGGCCTCTCTGCAGGGTATCCTATTTGGTCAGGTACAGTACTACTCAGTTTTATTACCTGGTCAAAAAAAAACTAGAGAAATAGGGGGTTATTTGAATTTGCCACCCCTCAGTGGGATCCCAGGTAAACTGTAAGAGATATAGGTTTGGTTAAATTGGAGCAAAGTTACGCATTTGGGTGGCAATCATGAAACAGTTTAAAATTTCTAGAATTTTTAATACTTTCAAAGATATTAAAAAAAACTAAAATTTACAAAAATTGTTTTTGGTTTTTCCTGAATTTATTTGAGGCATTATTTTAAAATAAATTGCACATCCTCATGGGTACTTCTCCTGCTCTACAAGACAGTATTAGTCAAGTTCTACTCGGAAGTTTCAACTTTTCTGGAGAGTCATCAACTTCAGTTTTTCAAATATGACTCTTAAATTCAAATATAAAATATTGGAAGCTGACTTTATTACAAATTGAATAATATGTAACACTTCATAGGTATTTTTATTTGAGATTGTAACTATTAACGATTTCCAGAATGATTTTTTCACTTTTCAGTCAAATTAGATTCAATTCGGATAACATTTCTGATTTCAGTACTCAACAAGATGTTGTTAAATTTGCTACAATTAGCTTTATTTTTTTTTCTACAAACGTCAAATAATGATGCATTTTACGCTTTCATTAGACACACGAAAACCTAACCTTTTTTGAGGATCAGAATGTGAGTTTACTTTTCCGCGCGTTGCCCAGGACAGCAAGCGAAAAAGATTTTATCGCTTGCTGTCAATAGGAACTGCCACCACTCAATCAATTATTAAAAACGTCATTGTCACTTTGATTTAAATTTCCAGATTGTCTCTTCAGTTATGCTCAGTTGTGATTCACATTATTTGAAATTGATCGTTTGCAGAAAAAACGTTGTATGCATTACGAGCAAAAAGTAACTTTTTTGCTCTCGAGTGATTGCCGCTCTCCGCTTCGCGTCGAGCGGCAAAGTTCACTCTCCGAGCAAAAAAGTTGTACTTTTCGCTCTTAATACATAAATAACTATTTCAACTTGATTGAAGAGATTTTGAAAAATAAAGTTCACTTTCTCATTTTTTTTTATTTCCTACAAGATGGTGTGACCAGGAGAGAAAAGTAAAAAGTATAGAACTTTTAAATAATAATATAAAAAATAAAAAAAGGTAATGTTGCTATTAAAAAGTAGTTGATGAAGCTCAAAATGTAGGAAAAAAGTGCCAGTAAGAAAATAAAAAGCATTTTGCAAAACGACTTGAAAGAAGTCCAGAAAAAAAACTTTTTTTATTTTAATAAGGTGTTATGCCCAATTTAAGTGACAACACAAGGTTCTAAAACTTTTGATAGAGAGACTAGGTAGTATAAAGAGAGCTGGATACGCGGCTGGGTACAACAAATTTTAATTTTTGTTGTTTTTTTGCAGTGGAAATCTTTTGATTTTGGTCCAGACACTTCAGTAAATAGCCCTAAAATGCTCCTAAAATCGAACGAATCGAGAATAATTGCTCATAAGTCTCCAATTTTGCACAAGACCAACAAGCGCAGTTTGCAACAGAAAGCATTTAACTTTTTTGAAATAGTAGCTCCCAAGAATCCTTCTGAACTTGCAGTGCACGCAAAGAAGATACAAGAGCTCGAGGGATGGCTAAAGACTGTTAGCCAGTGCAATGGAAGAAAGGTAACAAACAATTTTATTAGTGCATGGAACTTTGAAACTTCTGCTGCTTGCATAATATAATAATTACGTACAAATATTACCCACAAAGTACAAAAGCCATTAGTAATTGCAAAGTTCTCAAACTTTGGTTCTGTAATATATATTGATATTTTGGAACCCAAAATCCCCTTTATCAGAACTCAAAACACTGCTTTGATGGGTAGTTGAGTATGGTTGGTAGTTGGTAAGTTAGCAATGATTTCCATGTCAGTATTGATAAAATGGGTCTACGGATTTTTCACAAATTACAAGCAGCAGACTCGAAGAAAGTAGGTTAGGCAAGGTTAAGGCTTTGCTTTTACAGAGTAACACGGAGTTTCTACTTCTAACTGGTCCCACTGGCAGCGGTAAAACTACAACTTTAAAAACATTATGTAAAACTTTGGATTTGGACATTACCGAGTGGACGAACCCAGTAGACATTGACTATGAGCTTCTGAGAGGACCAGGTCAGACAACAAAGTTCTTAGAGTTTTTCAATGAAACAAAATATTGCTCTTTACTTCGTGGTAGCACCAGTAAAAAAGTCCTTTTGATAAAAGATTTTCCTAATGCCATTATTAGAAATTCCGAAGAATTCTCTGGTGTCCTAGAGTAAGTTCTTTAGTGGTAACTGATAACCATTGCCAGTAAGCGTCTATGACTACTTTTGACATATTTTAGAGATATATATTATATGGGCACACATCCTGTGGTTTTCATTTGCACCGATTCGTGTAGTACCGATACTGACTTGCAGCGACTATTGTTTCCAGAAGAAGTTCTTTTAAAGTTTGGCATTACTGTTTTAAGGTACTTATCTAGCTATTAGCTGTAGTCAGGACTGAAATACCTATTCATTTTAGAACAGCCGAATGGAATAAATTTCAGTATCTTTAAAAAACATATATTTCATATCTCAAACTGATAGCATATCAGTTTGGGATATGAAAATGAGAATAATTTTTTACACGTTTTACAAGTCTTCAATCTCCTTCGGGTGACAGTCGGCTAAAGTTTAAAACGGGAAAGAGTTATAACCACATTTTGTAAAAAAAAGTGAGATGTGCAACAGGAGTAATTTGTTCGGAGGCTTTAGTTTGATCTACACAACACATCAAAGTCTTAAGAATATTATTTAAATTTAGGAATGAAAACGAGAAGTTATTAGTCTATTTCAGTATTTTACTGTAAACTTGTAAAAGTGACCTCAAACCGAGATATGTTATGTGTAGGGTCATTTTCGAAATTTACTTTATTCCGTTTGGTTATTACACATTGTGTATCAAATTACGATATTTTCGTTTTGAAGCTTTAATACCTGCGCTCCCACCTTATTAAAGAAAGGCCTCAAGAGAGCAGTCGACACTTTACGATCTTATCCAGATTTCTTCCAAAGTCCATCACAAAATATCATTGATGCCATTGTGGCATCCTCTACTGGCGATATCAGGTGTGCAATGAATCAGCTCTATTTAGCGTCTGTTATTGGTAATTTAACTGCTAAGTGTTTCCATTTGCAGGCTAGAAAAAATTATATATTTTATTTAAGGAAATCATGATGATCTGACTATTTCTAAGGCCAAAAGTGACAATAGAACTGGTTTAAAGAGGAAAAGGTTTGAAAACTCTGGAACAATCAAACATATGATCAAGGATGAAGTTTTGGGATTGTTTCATGGTTTGGGAAGGGTTTTAAATCCAAAAATTATGGAAGGAGGTGAGTTCTGTAATATCTTATTTCTCTGCGGCATGGAACAATCAATCAATCAATCAATATGCTTTATTGTCGAAAACCGTAGTTTTGTTGACAAAGCTGTGAAAAAAATAAAGTAAAAACTTAAAATACTAAAAGAATAAAAACATGGCTCAAAAAACATAATATTAAAACTGGAATAACAAAAGAAAGGACAAGTGAGTACTATAAATCTAAAATTGATCTTCATAAAATTCGTCCACGGTATAATAAGCTTTGCCCCTCAGCAGTCCAGACACCGCTGACTTAAATCCAGGCAGACCTCCGAACTCTTTAAGATTTTGAGGCAGATGATTAAACATCTTTAAGCCTTCAAATATCAGGGAGTTTCTGGTCAATTCACTCCGGACAATCGAAAGCGGCAAGTCACGAGCGCGACGGGTGTTATGCTGTCCCCTTTGCACGGGGAAACGGGCTCGACATTTTTTAAATATCAAGCAAACCGTCTCTAAAATAAATAAACAGGGCAGCGTCAGTATGTTGTGTTTAACAAATAACGGCTTGCAGTGTTCACGTGATCCAGCCCCCGAAAGATATCTCAATGTTCTCTTCTGGAGAATAAATACCGATTGAAAATGGCATTTGTTACAGAATCCCCAAAAGGCCAGGCCATATCTCAAATGGCTCTCCACCAATGCGAAATATACCGCTCTAGAGACTTCCAGTCCAAGTTCGACAGACACAACCCTTACCGCATAGCATCCTCTTGAAACCCTTTCTTTCACCCCCCGAATATGGTCAACAAACCGGAGTCGGTCGTCAATCAAAAGACCCAAAAATTTTACCGTTTCTCTGCTTTCAATACTGCAGCCATCTAGAGAAATACTCGAAATGTTGCACTTAAAGCTCAACACGTTGGTTTTAGTAATATTGAGACAGAGGCGATTCGATGAACACCACTGCTTCAGTTTCACAATGTCATTTGACAGAATATCCTCAAGTATATCAGGTTGACTATGGGACCATAAGATGGTAGTATCGTCAGCAAAGACTGTAAAATGCCCCCGAATATCCAATAAAGTCAAATCGTTTATATATAAGAGAAACAGTAAAGGTCCCAAAACGGACCCTTGAGGAACACCATACAGCACTGGGAGTGCCCTCGAAACTCCAACCTCTGTCCTAACCATTTGACTCCTACCCGAGAGAAACGACTCAAACCATCCAAGAGTCACCCCCCGAAAACCATATGCCTCAAGCTTCTGCAGCAGTATTTGGTGGCTGACACAATCAAAAGCCTTTGAAAAATCGCAAAATACCGCTGCACTCACATTCCCTGCATTTAGTCCGATATATAAGTCCTCCAAAAAACCAAAGATTGCATCTCCCGTGCCCCTACCTTCACGGAATCCATACTGGCAATTACTAAGAATATTGTGTTTTCCTATAAACTGTACCATGCGATCTTTAACAAGTCGCTCCACAATCTTAGACAAAGATGGCAGCAATGAAATTGGTCGATAATTTGAAGGGTCAACGGAATCTCCCCCCTTATATAGAGGCCTCACGACAGCAGTCTTCAGGGCCGATGGAAATGACCCCGAATCGAATGATGCATTAATCGCATCCGCCAAAACAGAGATCGCTCTCTCAGGCAGATTTAACAACACTCGCACCGAAATCTCATCGAAACCAGTTGCGTTCTTGTTCTTTATCGTAGATATAATATTATGCAATTCAATAATGTCCGTGTGATGCATACAAAACGATTCCTGAATGGACACATTCGCAAGATAATCCAATGGATCTACATCTGCATTAGCCCTTACTCCTCCTATAAGTTCCGCAGCTACAGAACAATAAAATTCATTTAACGCATCGACGTCAATCCCGGAAGGGCCTAAAGCAACTGACCCTCCCCTCAGCTCGTTCACTATTGTCCAACTTTCTTTCGCTCTGTTAAGTGCCTTTTCTAATCTATTCTTATAGTATAATTCTTTAGCACACTTTACCGTTCTCCTGTAAATGCTTCTGTATTTTTTAAAATAATTATGAAAATGGACGTTTGCTGTATATTTTCTTAAATAATGTAAAATTCGGAGGTTAGCAGCCGATGTTCTAATACCTGGCGTGATCCACAACTTCTTGGTGTTTTCTCTAATCCGACGCAATGGAAAACTGCTCCGAAATACGTCCAAAATAAGACCATTAAAAGCTCCCAGGGGATCCGACGAATCAACAACACCACTCCAATCCAACCCCTCAATACTGCGCTTAAACCTGTCATAATTCACTGAGCTGTATATCCTACCGTATTTGAGTTTTTGTTGTCGATTGTTTTTCTTGTTGCTAAGTGTTACCAGTACAGCCTCATGATCTGATAATCCCGCAGGAATCACGGATACGGAGTCATGAGCATTCACAGGAAAATTTGTACAGAAATAATCAATCAGGGTACCAGAACGTGAGGAGATACGTGTAGGCCTGTCAATGAGCATCGAGATATTATGTGCCGAGAATATATTCTTTAAGTCCGTCAAATTCGCACTCTCCGCCATGAAATTAATATTAAAATCACCGGCAAGAATGATTCGTGAACTAATCGATACACTTGAGAGAAGCTTCTCAAGGCGTACCAGAAACTCCCCAACGTGACAGTTCGGGGATCTATAAATACAAACTATAAAAACATTGCTTAATTCACTATGAACCATTGAAAATTCGAACTGTCCCTCCACCAACAAAAAATCATACTTATTAACTTTACGTACGTCAAACATTTTTAAAATTTGGTCATTGACCAGAATCATTGTGCCCCCATGACGCATTTGTCTTCTACAATAACAAGACGCCACCGAGTAATTCGGAATAGAACAAGGTTCATCTGACATCAGCCAATGTTCCACTGAAGTTCCTCCAAAAAAACGGTCATTCATTACGTTTGTTTCGTAAGCATTGCACATTTAATAAAAGATAAGTGTATCGCGGATCAGATTCGGGTGTAGTTATTTTTCTTGTTTCATTATCTATAAAAATGGTTCGAAATAAAATCACTAGCCGCCATGGGAGCAATACCTCGGTCAACCGTGTCAGGCAGTTGAACACTCTGGTCAATTATAACAGGCACTCGCTCAATCAAACAAGGCGCCACGCATTCAACAAACTTAAGATTCGTCGTAATAATTCTAGACTTAAACCTAAAGATATATGTTCCAAATATATTTGCCAACCTATTAATACCCTTTGCACTTAAGCCATAGGAGAAAGATGGAAAGTCTCTTTTTGAGAATAAACAGGAAATATCAAGAACGTCTATACTAATTGAGAATCCTTTCAATCTTTTCACCACTGACTTTATGTTATTATTTAGTTGGTCAACTAAGCTGCCGCGATGACGAAATTGACCACCATTTGGTAAAGTACAAATTATAAGATTGGTTCTAAAACACTTATTAGAGAGCAGAGTAATGTCACTCCTACGAATGCTTGTATCGCTACAACCAGCTAAAACTATTACAAAATCACAAGCGGTCAATTTATTAACATAACAATCTGCTGTAGATACAATGCCTCGAAACCTAGCCCCCGGCTTGGATACAATCTGGACAGAACAGTCCGAACAAGTGTTCTTTAAAGCCCCATACAGACCCCTCCCGTAATAATCGGTCAATACAATAATCTGTCTCCGCTGACTTTCAGTAGACCCACCTTGTACCCCATCCTGACCCACAATCCCACTGCTGCCCTCACGTCGTTAGGACTTGGTGGTGTTAAATACATATTGGGGATTGGGGTATGCGAACTTATGACTAACCCGACAGGGGGCCCGGAAAGGGCAGGACCAGGAAGGCGTGATTCGTTCAGCTCCTTCTCCAGACTTTGAATTATTGATTGGTAGCTATGCTTTTCGACCTCCAAAGTTCTTATTGAGGTAATCATATTTCTATTAATTTGGTTCAGCTCTACCAAATCATTCTTAAGGGTGTCTATGTGGTCCGCATTGCGAAACACTTCCAGTTCCTTTCTCAAACCGTCAATCTCAGAGTGGTAGCAATGATTTTCAGATTCCAAGGTTGTGATTGAGGTGATCATATTTCGATTAATTTGATTCAAGTTCTCCAAATCGATCTTTAAGCTGCTAATTTGCTTTGAATTAGTATCCAACATATTTTCCAAAGAGACCTTTTGCTGGCGCATGACAGAAAGTTCACCCAACAGCCTAGTCACTTATTGGCGCTTCTCATTCAGCGATTCAGTCATTTTTTGTTACACTTCGAGAACTTCTTCTTGTTTCGTATATAGATTTTCTTTGGTTGCAATGTTTTTCCTTAGAACTTTGATCTCATCGTTCAGCTTAGTAATGGTCACATTTTTCTCGTCATTCAAATTCTCATACTTCTGTTGTGCTAAAAGAATCTGACCCCTAAGACTATGATTCAGTTGATTGACATTATCCAGATCCTTAAAAACCCGGCGTAGATCAGCATGTTCATCCAGCGACAGATTGGATATATAGATCCTACATGCATCAGAGCAAACAATCTTATGATTCCCTAATTTTGAATGAGATCTGAAATCCCTTTCAGGGCAGCTGGGATGAAAAATGTCCAGGCAAACAATGCAACAGAAGTTAGCAAATAACTTATTTCCACAGCATTTAAATCTTTTAGAATCCATGGTGTCTCACATGAAATGCAAAAAGCAAAGAGAAAAAAAAAAAGAAAAGTAAAAACATGCAAAGGAACGGAAATATACTGAAGTATATTTATTTTACACCTGTGTTTATCTTTATTTCCGAGATAAGAACTGGCCAAACCGAATTGGCATTCCAACGGATTTAATAGATCAGCCTGTTATCTATGAAAAACGAAGAAATTTCCTCAATTACGCGTAAAGTGCGCCTCGCACGCCGAAAGGCCTAACACTGTCCGACCCGCGACCCTCCAACGCACCCGTACATATCAAATTACGCAATGTAACTCGATTTTTTCGCGGTTCAAATGTAGTTTTCACTCGCACTCGACTCTTCTGACTCGACCGATCTGAAGTTTAAACTGAATAGCTACTAAATATTGTCTTTCTTTTATTTCTGCTTTCATCAAGTTATAGTTGGACACCTAAAAAAATATTGGTTTGCTGTAGCTTCCAGCAAACATTTGTAATTGTAAATTCGCAGCCTTAATTAAAGTGGATAGCAAGTGCTGACATTTTTGAGTAACAGGTCTGGGCGACTAGGTATTAAAACTCCTAAATTATCAAGCTTTCGACAATTTTTATTGACTTCATCAAGTGGCGGCGGCTGTGGAGGCGGAGCGACATTGGTTGGACCTTCGCGGCTCCCGGCCTATCCGGGCGCTGCGGCGTTTTGACCGATTGGACTGTCACGAGTGATTTATTTCTCTATTTATTTAGGACGCAGTTACTTACGACCTTTATTTTTCTTCTAAGAATGTTCTAGGCTTTTCCGTATTTTTAGGATTTTGTAGAAAACGCGAATAGCGCCGCCGTTAGTAGTCCCGGCTAAAGAACCAAACGATATAGAAGGCTATAAAGTGTTAAGTAGTGAGTTATTTAGTAGTCGAATTGTACTTCTGTGTATTTGTGGGATAAATAAATAGTGTTTTCGTATTAAGTCGTTACACTGGAATTATTGATTGAGTTCGCAACAATATGATCTGTCACTGGACCCTCTTAGACTTCAAAATATTAGACGCCCTGATGAAGACAATAAAAATTGTCGAAAGCTTGGTCGTTTAGGAGTTTCAATACCTAGTCACCCAGCACCAATTACCCAAAATTTCAGCACTTGTGTACCTTGGCGGTCAAGATTATTTTCTCTATTAAAGTGGATAAAGTAAGACAGTAACACAGGGGGGAAACAAATAAAATTATTCCCAATAGTCCTTTTATTTCTGGGGCTAAAATCCTAATAAAACACATAATCTAAACTCCAAAACCCGTTTTTACGTACATCCTTTTTAGACCATTCTTGGAGGTTGAACTGTGATATCCAAAAATTGGTGGACGAATTCAGTACCCAGCCAACCACCTTCACGTCCTTTCTTTTTGAAAATTACCTGAAATACTTCGGGGACTTGGAAGATGTAGCGAAAGCTGCTGAAATCCTAAGCTTTTCCACAAGGCTAATGGAGAATTGGGAAAACCACGAAGTTTTGGTGTTGGCCTTGTGGATCGCCGTAACGGGGATGATGGTGGCCAACAGGCATAAAGTGAGCAAGTGGAACCAAATCAGGGGACCCAAGAAGAGAGTTGGCAAGCTCCAGTAAGGATTGTTTGACATTTTTTTTCTTTTTTAATTGGATTTTATGTGGTTTCAGATCTGAGTGTCATGAGTTACATCCTACTGATAGGTTTTATTATAATGTGATTACTAAAAGTGAAAAGTATCATAAGTTCAAGATGGGTTGCTAAAGGTTTTGCTTAGTTGTGTGAACGAAAGAGAAATTATGGCTTTTTGTGATTCAATATATTATGAGTTTGTTGTAGTTTTTGATTTAGAAAAGCCCATCTTGTTTTTCATTTCTTAAATAATAATTAGGTGGTATAGCGTCCGTCATATTACGTAGTTTAAGTACGTTACGAGTTAGTGGGTCTAGAACAACAAAAAAAAAGAAAAACTTCTACGTATTTGTAGAAATTGTGTCGACGTTTCGACGTTATTTTGAAACGTCTGCATTAAACGTTTCCAAGAATTTATGTCCTATACCCGCTACACAGTAGCTTGTGAAATAATAAAATTCAGTCTGCATCAGCTACATACATAAGCACTTTAACCATTTTTTCTCTTCTCTTTCTCTACAATCAATATTTACTGAGAACTATATAAATATCGATATTTACTCATCTTGTGCACAACATTTTGATTCACACCCCATTATCACACTTTTGTGAAAGCTGACTGTAACTAAGTTTTGGTGGTTTTCGGCTCGCTTTTTTATTTTTAATAATAATAATAATAATAGTAATAATTGATTACAAAAAGGCTTTCGATATGGTTCCTCACAGCTGGCTTAAAAAATTCTTGATATCTACAAGGTGCACCCCAAGATACAGAAGTTTCTCGCATTTGCAATGACCAAGTGGAAAACCAAAGTACAAATCAAGACCACTAAAGTTTTTCTCGAAACTGAGCCAACTAATATCAATAGAGGTATTTTCCAGGGTGATGCCATGAGTGCCTTATGGTTCTGTGTGTCTGAATCCTTTATCCAAGGCCCTAAAAAACTCCCAATATGGATATAAAATTAAAGGCAGAACTGTACTGTACACGAACCATATGATGTACATGGACTACATAAAGCTCTATGGGTCTAGCGCAAAGCAGCTGAAAGAACTTCTAAGAACTGTCGAAAAAATGTCATCTGATATTTCAATGGATCTTGGAATGAATAATGTAAAACAATCCACATCAAAACAGGGAAATGGGCTCTGCCAGATACAAAGAACACCCTCTCCGAGCAGATCCTAAAGACACTAGATACTCCCGAACAGTACAAATATCTAGGGTTAGAGCAAAACAACAAACTGGATCACACCACGCTAAAACAAGAACTTGTTGCAAAATACAAATCTCGTCTCAAGTTATTACTTAGATCTAGGCTAAACTCAGGAAATTTATTTTAGGCTATCAACACTTTTGCCCTACCGCTTCTTGTGTACTCTTTTAGAGTAGTAAAATGGTCTGACACTGACCTAACCAATCTCAATATTGCTACCAGGGTACAACTCAGCAAACTACACCCAAAATCATGTGCCTAATTAAATCATTAAGATCTTACTTCTGCAAAAAGGATCATCCCCTACATAAGAGTATTTGCACCTTGGACAAAAACTACATTCCGCTCAATCTAGCGAGTCGAGTTAAAACTAGACCGAAGCAGCACCGAGATAAAACTAAGGGAATGGGCAGGAAAGCAGCTCCACGGGAAGCACTATGGAATTGTAAATCAAGAACATATATAGACACAAAACTTATAATCCATTCAGTTATTTTTGGCATCAACCCATGCCATGGAATTTCACCAGTATAACATCGACAGCGATTGTTTGTTTACTTGTCGCCAAGACAAATTTGTCAAAATGTGTCATTAAAATTTCGCTCTTGCCAACTTTTTATACAATTAAGGGTGCATTTTGTAAGCTAATTTGTTATTAAAAAACTATTTCTTAAGAAAAAATGCTCAAGGTAATAACGATAAAGTGCGGATTTGTATTAAAAAATGCTACCTCCAATTTAGAAGAGACCTCCCCCAATAATCGCAAACTATGACCTTGACTAAAGTTTTCAATATTTTTGGGGTAAGCATTAAATCTGCTTGCTTTCAATTGCCGCTGACGGAGACATATCATTTTTGCTGTTCTTTCCCACTGTTCGCACCTTTCTTTTAGTCCAAAAAGTAAACTTCTCATACATATCATCACAACCACCCTCACACTATAAACTTATTAATCTTAACTATTATCGTTGTGATATAATATTTTTGCTAACGTACCGGCCCATTATTACTAGGTTCTGGGTTAGTGATCATTAATCAATATAATTAAAAGTTTGAACTAATGAAGCAATCTGGCAACTAGTGAGCAAAATAGTAAACAATAACCTTAACCTCAAACTGATTATTAATCACTGTCACTGTCAGTAATGTTATACCGGGTGAAATATGTCAGATTTCCAACGCCTACTTGACGACAGAAATAACTGAATGGATTATACATACGCGTTTTTGCGGAATGGTCAGCTTTATCCCGAAACGGAGGGCTTCATAATTGCAATACAAGACCAAGTCATAGCCACCAACAACTACAGAAAATATATCATGAAAGACCCTACTACCAACAACGATAAATGTAGAAAATGTCATCAATTCCCAGAGACGGTCGACCATATAATATCTGGTTGCAAATTACTCGCAAGAAATGCTTATACTGATAGGCACAACTCTGTGGCTAAAGTTGTCCATCAAGCCCTAGCCTTGAGATATGACTTGCATACAGACACAAGCCCATACTATACTTACTCTGCAGAACCTGTATTGGAAAGTAAAAACTACAAACTCCTATATGACGTAGACATTCACACAGACAAGACAGTAATAATGCACAATAGACTTGACATCGTCTTCCAAGACAAGGTATCAAAGTCAAAATACTTAATTGAGATAGCCATTCCATCAGACCAGAATACTCTGAAGAAATACTCAGAGAAGAAAACTAAATATAAGGAGCTCGCGATTTAAATTGAGAGGCTATGGAAACAAAAAAGTGTTCAGATCATGCCTATTGTTATTTCTGCAACAGGTGTTACCCCATCCACATTTGCTAAACATCTGGACGAGCTGGATCTACGCAGGGACATCCATTCAGCGGCACAGAAAGCAGTTACACTGCACACATGCAACATCATGGGATCGTTTCTTAGTGAAAAATAACTTCTGATGAACTTGGCTGAGTCCCGTCTATCAGAGGAAATTTGCCAGCTAAACATCTAGCTGTGAATTCCTAACCAGGAGCGACATAATAATAATAATACAATCATAGACAGACATTCACACGATCATATACACAGCAACAATCACAATAATCAAACACAACGGCCAAAAAATCCCACATCAAATGGGGAAAATAGAATAAAAAACCTAAGGAGGGATATAGGACACATTACCCAACACAAAAATGGCAACAAATCTAAAAAGATAATGAATTATATAACGAAAATAAGGAAAACCCACCCGACACAAACCCACCCAGAAACCCTCGACATGTTGAACATTTTTGAAAGAAAAGATGCCAACTTAGCCTTCAACAGAAAGGAAAGCCAATTCTATAAAACATCTTGTTGCGAACTCAGGGCCCAATAATTCCAGTGTAACGATTTAACACGAAAACACTATATATTATCCCACAAATACACACAGGTACAATTCGACTACTAAATAACTCACTACTTAACACTGTATAGCCTTCTATTATCGATTGGTACTTTAGCTTACTTATAGCTCGATTAAAATAAGACTACTACTAACGGCGGCAAATTCGCCTTTTATACACAATCCTAAAAGTACAGAAACGCCTAGAATATTTTAGAAGAAAAATAATTAATACCAGACACATAAAAAAAGGTCGACTTAAAAAAACTACGCTCTAAATAAACAGAGCAATAAATCACTCGTCACAGTCTCATGCTGAAGCCCCCTCGCCGTCGCGAGAGGCGAAGGTTCTAGCTCCTTTGTCGCGAAGCGTAACGGTCACCGTAACAATATAATCAAAAGAAAATAACCCTGTAAAAGAATCACCTACTAAACAAGAACTAACAGATTATTGGACAAATATATGGTCAATACCCCTAAAACACAACGACAGTCATCACTGGATCAAAACAGAAAAAGAAAGACACAGTCACATACGAACAGAGATTGATAACCACACACACCGGAAGAACTTTCAGAAACCATCAAATACACTCATAACTGGAAATGCCCAGGAGCAGATAACATACAGAATTTTTGGTATAAACAGCTCACATTTACACACGAGGCACTCGCCAGAGAGATAAACAAAATGATTTGTGACCCAAAATTATTTGCAAAAATTCAAAAATATTTCTTCTACAGAAACCTTCAAAATTCCTGACACAAGGAATTACATATGCTAAACCAAAAATCGCAGACACAAAGAATCCAGCTAACTATAGACCAATAACATGCCTCCCTACAAAATAATAACAACCACCATATCTATAAAGAGAGACAAACACTTAACAAAACGTAATATACTCACGGAAGAACAAAAAGGCTGCAGAAAATTGAGTCAAGGATGCAAGGAACAAGTAATAATAGATGCGATCGTTCTGAAACAGACCGAAAAAGTACACAGAAACAGAAACCTTCATTCGTGCTACATAAACCTAGACAATTCTCTGGACAGTTGTACAAATATACGAATGTCGTCAAAGGCTGGCAGCACCGTTACTTCCTAGTCGATTCCAACGCGGGCTTGTTGCACTACTACCTTTGTGAGGGTGAGAAACCTGAGGGTACCACTCCTCGTGCCTCTTTACACCTTGCTGGAGCAGTGATATGTCCCAGGTAAAGTACTAAACTGATACATGAGATCAAATGCAAAAATTCGATTAAAATACTCATGTCTATCAACAAAATTACCTCTATGAACCTTTGAATAGTATATTGTGCAACTAGTGTTGAAAACTGCACTTTGATCAATTTGTGATATAAGCCGTAAGCCAGTGACACAAGTTCACAAGAATGTGAAGAGCGATTTGTATGCATATTACAGACTCCACTTTTTCTACACTTGTAATTTTGCTTGATAATTAGACAATTGTACTATAATCTACACCTATGCAAGGTGCCTGCAAAACTATACAGGAGCGTGTGAAAAGAGGCCTTTGTACACACTTTGGTATGGCTTCTGTTTCCAATATTTACTTTTCAGCAGTAGTTAGTAGTGAGTTTCTTATTAATTTTCAAGGCAGTTGTAGAAAAAAAAAATGTTCTGATATTACTTAGAATTCCTCATACCTGTTACATAAACTAGGGCTGCAAGCACATTACCTTATAAAGGTTGACACATTCTCAGATGTTTTTAAGTAATGTTGCACTTCTGACCACTATAAGACATAAAAAAATAAATAAAAAGGCCTTCGATTCCGTACCACATAGCTGGTTAGTAGAAATTCTAGACGTCTTCAAAATAGGTAAAAAATTAAAACAATTCCTTACGGAAAACGAAAATTGGTGGTGCACTAAGTGATTTATGGTTCTGCATGTGCCTAAATCCACTCTCAATCGCACTAAATAACTCCAACTACGGCTTTAAGATATAAAAAAAGCACAACATAAAATCAACCACATCCTGTATATAGATGAAAAAAAAAAGTACATTTACATCAGACACAAATGGAATTGGTCTAAGTAAGTGCAAAGCACTACACACCGAAAAGGGTAAATGGAAGGAAGGCGAATACAGGGAAACCATAAACAATGAAATTTTACACAACATGACTAAAGACGAAAACTAGAAATAACCTCGGATTCCAACAGAGCACTAAGTTAGACCACACGGAAATAAAAACATAATTAAAGAAACAATACAAACAACGATTTCTGGCCATATTAAGAACCCCCCTCTCTTTCCGTAATCTCTTTAAAGCCATTTACACCTTTACGATCCTAACACTCACATACCCGTTTGGCATAATCAGACCTGGAAACTCTCCATACCCTGACTATATCAACCCTACCCTAATTTATGCAAAGAAAAAGTTACAATAAACAGAAGAGAAGGAGAAAGTGGTATGATTGATATCCGAATATTACACACAAACCAGATCCAACAACTTCGGAAATTCTTCCTTAGTAAACAAACATCTCTTCCCCAAGCAGTCTGCAAAGCTGATAAAAAAATACACCCCTTGATCTATCGACAGTCAACCACCCATTGGATGCTTGTACCGCAGCTCAAAACAGAAGAAAAACTTCATGCATGGAACATGGACAACAAAGCAGCTGCATGGAAAGCATAGATACAACATGCAGCACGACCACGTATCACAAAGTCTCTCTTATAAATGGCTCAAGGATGGAAGATTGTTTCCTCCTTGCAATTCAGGATCAGGTAATAGCAACACGAAATTACCAAAACTACATAATGAAAGGCTCTAACGTGCAGATATATGCAGAAAATGCCACCAACTTAAAGAAACCATAGACCATATCACTGGTGGAGGCAAGATCTTAGCAGGCACAGAATATACCCACAGACACAACATGGCAGGAAAAATTATCCATCAGCCGCTCGCAAGAACTTATAGACTCACCACATAGGAGATACCATACTACAAGTACTCTCCAAATACAATCATTGACACATACATATAAAACAATAGCATTCAATAGACCAGACATCGTTTTCCAAAATAAAAAAAGAACAAATTATGTATCTCATCGACATACATATCCATACCTAACGATCCCAACATTCAAGCAAAATATGGAGAGAAGATGACAAAATATTCGGAATTAGCGATAGAGGTTCAGAGACTTTGGAAACAGAAAAAGTATTCATCATACCGGTAGTTATTTCAACAACAGGCATACCCCACACACCTTCACTACACATCTCGAGCAGCTCGGCCTCAACCCGAACATCCATAAAAACATACAAAAGTCTGTTATCCTTAAAACATGTAATATAGTGCGATCATTCCCCAATTCTGGCAATAGACTTGGTATGGCCCGTCACGTCAGAGAAGAAACACCACTTGATTAAGTGAAAGAATTAAGTGTAAAAAAGTATCAATCATACCGCTAATTATTTCAACAACAGGCATCACCCTACACACCTTCACTACACATCCCGAGCAGCACAAAAGTCGATTATCCTTGGAACTCCTTAAATTTGTAATATAGTGCAATCATTCCTCAATTCAGGCAATAGACTCTGAGACGACTTGGAATGACCCATCACCTCAGAAAAGAAACACCACTTGATTAAGTGAGAAAGAAGAGAGATAGTAATAACAATAATCTTTATTGACAGCACAATCTAAAATAGACAATAGCAAAATCAAGCAAATTGCAATAAAAAATGTCGGTCCGTATTTGAAATAACAAACCTCATGACCCCAGAAATCTGAAAAGCACACACAAAGAATTCTAATTAATAAACTAATAAGTACTGTAAGTGGCGCCATCTGACGACGGCGGGTGCTTCCACTAGGGCATGCGAGATGATTGTGAAGCGATCCAAAAACCAGTTTTCTGCAATATTGTCACTTCCCACAGACAAATGGCCGAGATTTCGTACCTATATTGTCTGGGGGCGACGTTTAGCAGAGTATCAGACTCATTTCTCTATCAGGCAGAGGAACCATAGACTAGTTTCGCTCTTATTAGAGCTCATCAGTACGGTATACCTCGAACCTGATAGAAAAATAAGTCTGAACGGCAATTGGATCTAAATCTTGCTTAGACGCCTGTACGTATATGTAAGTGGCGCCATCTGACGACGGCGGGTGCTTCCACTAGGGCATGCGAGATGATTGTGAAGCGATCCAAAAACCAGTTTTCTGCAATATTGTCACTTCCCACAGACAAATGGCCGAGATTTCGTACCTATATTGTCTGGGGGCGACGTTTAGCAGAGTATCAGACTCATTTCTCTATCAGGCAGAGGAACCATAGACTAGTTTCGCTCTTATTAGAGCTCATCAGTACGGTATACCTCGAACGTCGCCCCCAGACAATATAGGTACGAAATCTCGGTCATTTGTCTGTGGGAAGTGACAATATTGCAGAAAACTGGTTTTTGGATCGCTTCACACTAATAAGTACTGTTATAAACTAAAACAGGGAATTATTTTGAATCTATCTTGTAATTAAAAATATTTGTATTAATTTAAAACAATTAAAGAGTTATTTTGAAATAAGCATTTACTTAGCTTAAGAAAAATGTACCTAATCAAACACCTGAATGTTTTCATATACAGGGTTTTATTAGTATTTTCAAAGCAAAGGTACTTTAGTTTTTTAGTTTCAATTGGAAATCAGGAACCATTTTTAACATTGCTCTGGTGATATTAGATATCGCCACTTGAAGCTTTAGTTATTTAATTTTTCATCATTTGCATGTGTTGTTGTCCACCTAAAAAGGTAGCTCTTGTCAATATAGTGACCACCTAGAGCGCACAAAACTATTCTTGACGACAATGCAGGGGAAAACGAAGTAATAGTATCAATTAACTTTAAAAGTATTTGAAACTATCTACTTATTACAATCTAAAGTGTTTTCCGGGCTTTGAAGCCGTGGTCCAATGAAATTTCTTCTTGACGTTTCGGGCAAGTGATTTGCCGTGCTTCCTGACATTGACTGATTCGACTGTGGTGAGCTCCGCATTATTAATTCCCCCGCCGTCGCGCTGCCGTGGAGGGACTAGGGTGGGGGTAGTGGTGGCGTGGGGTTATACTAAAAACCCCCACACCAGTCCCTCCACTGCAGCGCGACGGCGGGGGGTTAAATACCATGGAGCTTACCGCAGTCAAATCAGTCAACGTAGGGAAGCACGGGAGATCACTTGGCCCATTGCCTTATCGCATTTGATAATGTCTGCCGCAGCTGTAGGCGAAACATCAGGCAGAAATTCCGTTGGACCACGGCTTCAAAGCCCGGAAAACACTTTAGATTGTATTTTGACTGGCCGTGAAAGTCTTCACAGTCTTATATTTTACTTATTATTTACAAATTGGCATTAGGCAGCATATATGTGGAACCTTAAATTAGAAGTTGGTTATTTTTCAGTATTATACGTCACAATAATACTCACTTATTTTCAGAATTATACGCGGTGTAAAAATTTGGTAAAATATTTATTATTTTGTGCCAAAATCATCAAGAATCTTAAAAACTTCGCTAAATAATTTTGTTTTCGGACCAAAAATTTCCTAAAAAAAACCATATTTGACTCATAGAGCTATTTCGAACCAAAACTATATAAAAACTTGAAGAACTAGGTATTATTATTTAAAAATACTCAGTTTTTGGCCCAAAATGTTTCATCTTACATTACGATTGTTTAAACGTAGAAAAAGCAATTGGGAAATTATAAAAAAATATGCCAAACAAACCAAAAGAGGAAGATATGGTCCATAAATCTAAAATATTTTATCCACGACCATACTATAATAATCATATTATTCTTGTACATTCTCAAGACTAACGCTAATCATTATTCACTAGTGAATAATGAACACATTATTCACAAATGATATATAATGACTTGTCCTGGAAACGAAACATGTCATACGCACACTCAACTCAAAAAGTAAACTGCCCTAAACATGAAATCGGTAGTTACCACTGGTTCATTCAAATAATTATCCTTCTATTAGGATGTATTGAGACAAATGTAGGATACAGTGTCTCTTTTTCACTAAAATATGTACTTTTCACTGAAAAATACTTAAAATAGACCATAAAATGAAACAATTTACGGTCCACCCTCGTAGCATTGAAATAAACATGCGCGGGCGACTAGACCGTCATCTGACTCATCAAACGTCGCGCCATTAAATTGCGAAGCCAGTCGCGGTCGTTGTTTTAAAATTGTAAATTATCTTTGTGGCACCTATCATATTTGAGAAAACCCAGAATCTTGGTCGTGGATAAAGTATTGTTGCAAACTCGGGGTTCAATAATTCCAGTGAAACGATTTAACACGAAAACACTATTTATTTATCCCACAAATACACACAGGTACAATTCGATTATTAAATAACTCACTACTTAACACTTTATAGCCTTCTATTGTCGCTTCCTACTTTAGCTTACTTATAGCTCGATTAAAATACGACTATCTTCCGCGCGCTCTATGCGCCTTTTATATACAATCCTAAAATTACAGAAAAACCTAGAAAGTTCTTGATAAGAATTCTTGAATAATCTCACATAAAAAAAAGGTTGTAAACAACTGCCTTTTAGATAAACAGAGCAATAAATCACTCGTGTCAGAGATGATGCAGCGCGGATAGGTCGCGAAGCTCCACCAACCACACACGCGTTGCCCCGCCTCCCATGCGGCGTCGCTGCGAATCGTAACAGTATAGTATTCAACTCGCATTTAACGAGCGTTATTCTCTCGGGCAACTTGTGCCACTGGCTTCGCTCGTGGGCTCAAACGTTACCCTCGAGAATAACGACTCTCATTAAATGCTTGTTGTACGGGGTGTTCATTATAAACCTTCATCTAGTTGGCTGTTAAATGTCAAAAGAAAAGGATGGAGAAACAAAAGTCCATTTACTTTGATTATGTCATCCTTTTCTGTCAAAATTTCATTGCTTGCTAGATGAAGTTTTATAATGAACAGCCCGTATAAAATACTATATATTAGATTTGCGGCCAATATTTACACTTATGTTAAAAAAGTTGCTAAATAAGGCTTCTTCCGGACCATAATTTTTACCATTTCAAAAAAAAATTATTTGGGACTCGTTTTAGATCCTATGTTTCGGGCCAATACCGTACAAAAAAATTAAAAAATTGGGATTCATTAATCGTAAAAAAACCATAGTTTTGGCCAAAATTGTCTCAATAGAAATAATTTACATTACAAGGGTTTACTCGTTAGAAAAGTCCTAGCTTGTGAAAAATTACCTCTAAAAAAATACAAAAAATGCAATTTAGATCGTTTAAAAATATATAAAACATTTAACGAAACGTGACATAGAATCAGACTTGAATAGTAAAAGAACAATGAGAAAAGAAAAGAAACACAAGTTGAAAACTTGTAATTAGAAAAAAGTTAATTAAAGTGTACAATGTTTTGCCAAAATTGTCTCAAATTTAGGATACTAGGAACTTGAAAACTCAGGGACGATTAATTACAAAAACATAGTTTTCTGCCAAAATGAGAAGTGGAAATGAGCAGTGCAAAATGTGGAAACATTTGTTACAACTTTGACTAAAATTGCTTAGAACTCGCATTTTTTTTCAAAATGCAAATTTTGATGTTTTTGGAAAATTTTATCTTTAATACAAAAGCAGGCAGAACTGATTCCAATCTTCTAGTTTATTGTTTTTGGTAACTTAATTGTTGGATCAAAATGTCAAAAAGTGATATATGACCAAAAATCGTTACTTATAGTAATAAATAACCTAACTTAATTAAATAAAAAGTTCTTAAAACGAAAACGATTGCTTTTCTAAGTAAAGGCGACCATGACTCTTTTGAAATAATACATTGATCGTTTAGAAGTGACAAGCGCTTTCGAAATATGCAATAACAATTCCAGGTCCGTACCAAAAAAAAATTCAGTTGGTAACAATAACTCAGTTAAGTATTAAAATTTGCATAACGTCATGCGGTATGCCATTTTGTAGAGATTGAAAAGTTATTGCACTCTCTAATTAAAAATCTTCAATCAGAAATAGTTAACGAACTACAGGAGATGGAAATTTTGAAACATGTTCACATTTTTCCAAATAATTCGGAAACTACTGGAAATGTGGCAATCTCGAAGTTGAGTCTTAAAGGAACACCACAAAAGGCACGTTTTTCTAATTTAAGGGACCTTGTAAATCTTACCGTTTCGGAGATAGCAACGGTGGGGACACATAACAAAAACACCCTGTATATGTATTGTCACAAAATTTCAGCTTACTTTGGTTAATTTAACTTTAACGCGCGTTTAAAATAAAACCGACCTGTAATTTGACTTGCAAAGTAACTTCATGTCTAATGGTGTTAGTCTAAGTAGCTATATCTATCTAAAGTCTGTGTTATCACTTATCAAAATAATTATATCTTTCTATGCAGAGTGTTAATAAATAAGTGCGACAAATTTCAGGGGGAGATTCTGCATGAATGTGGCCTCAAATGATTCTTTTTCCGAGATACGGGGTGTTAAAATTTTTCTTAAAAACTGACGATGTACTTATGGTTCCGAAAGCGGTTGAGATAGGAAATGAAATTTGATGGGTCTTAAGAGGTAGTCATTGCGCATTTCTTGACATGCAGTTATATAAGAATTTTATGTTCATCATTGGCGCGCATAAGGGTCATCTCAATTTTTTCAAAAAAAATAGTACGCCAAAGACATATTACCAATTATTAATCATTTTTAAAGTTCTCGTTCAATTTGTGACAAAAATTCTCTCTTGTCTTTTTTTCATATGGGGTGTCGTCGAAAAAAATTAAACACCTGAATGTGTATTTTTCATTTCTTTAATACATTGCAAGAACTATCTAATACAATAACAGTAAACCAGAACGATAACAGGAAGTAACACTTATTAAATTTATTAATAGGCGGAAAGCTCCAACAAATGTTCAAAATGACCTCCCTCAGACGTGAATAAATACGTCAGTTTTTAAGAAAAACTTTTTTTCATGCAGAGTCATCAATTTGTCGCAGTTATTTACTAACACCCTGTAAATCACTTACCATACATTGAAGTTTGGACTATAGTCACAAGTGCGATTTTTTTTAAAAGATGTTATGTTACTCTACCACAATTATTTTTACGTACAAATGAATAAAAATGGGTGTTTACATATGAGTTTCCATGGCGGAAACAATGAGTTTGATACCTGCGAGCGTTTTTATTTTTACGGCCCGAGTCGCTCATAGCAGCAGGCCGTAAAGTGAAAAAAGTCTCCCGCTAATGTTTTAACCGCTTTTAATCATAACTATTATTATTATTTATTAATAATATTAAAAACACAATTAGATACATTGTGAAAGCATTGTTTAAGTACGGGGTGTTCATTATAAAATTTCATCTAGTTGGCTGTGAAATGTCAAAAGAAAAGGATGGAGAAACAAAAGTCCATTTATTTTGATTATGTCATCCTTTTCTGTCAAAATTTCATGGCTTGCTAGATGAAATTTTATAATGAACACTCCGTATATCTAGTTAGATAATCCAAATGGCTGCATTTCTCGCCCTAAACTATTTAAGTAAGCCCACGGTAGATGTCGCGACGAGAACGAAAGTAATATATTTTGAACTATTTCTCAAAATGAGGGAATTTGGTACCGCTCCATCTGTTTGCCTTATCACTTTTGTTTACAACTTTATTGACCGACTGGCCGAATTTCGTTGAAAGACTCGATAACACGGAGCACAGTATTTAAGAGTACAGGGCCGTATTTAATGATTTGTTTCAAAACTTTTGGATAGCATAATAATTATTCTTATTCATTACATATAACATAATTATTCTTATTAACTAGTAGGTTAGGATAAGTAAAGTTAAAAAAGAGATTTGGCTGACCATTATTCAGTTCTGTATACCCGGATTCTTGAAATCTAGTTTCGATTTCGATTGTCATTTATCACGTAAATAGCCCTTTTAAGAAAAGGTCCAGCAAAGAAATGTCGAGAACTTTGAAAGGGGTTTTGTTATCCACAATGATCTTGAAATATGTTTGTTTAGTTTTGCCGAATGTTAATTAATTACGAAAATAAATTAAAACTATTGACAATCGAAATCGATTTGAGATTTCAAGAATCTGGGTGCAGATCTTGTTTTGTTAATTTGAATGCAATGCATGATTAATGACGCGCGATTATGAGCGCACGGAAATAGTTATTTTCCTAACAAGTGCGCAAAGTAACACTTTCGCGCACGCGACTGCCGTTGCCCGAACGACGCGAAGTTTTTCAATCAATTCAACCGTACAGGCGCAAAAAAATAAAAACCGATTTTCCATGTTAATCTCCTATGTCCAGGGTTCTGCTGGACACCCGGTATAAAACACCATGGAAAATGGTGATATCATACAAAAATATGTATATTTTGCCTGCCCGGGCCTCAGAAAAGTGAATCAAAGTGTTCAAATTTGACCAAACTGAACTCATTGACAGTCGAGGTGTCATGTTGCCAATGACGCGCCTTAATTTTTGAAAGAAATACTCTATAGAGATTGTTTTTAAAATTAATGAAGACTTAATATTAGCATGGTCGAAGAAAAAGTATAGTGTTTTACTTGTCAAAAAAGCATTTTCTATCGTTCAAGAACAAACTGTTCTCTTGCGAGAAAAAATGCTACTTTCGTCACTCGTTAAACAATATACTATTTCCTAACAAGTGCGTAAAGTGATACTTTCGTTCCGCTTTACGTCGTTCGGACAACGGCACGAATGTGTTAGGAACGATGGTGAAGTTTGGCTAATGAATTGAATTCACCTAAGAAAATGACGCTCATCATATACAAGTGAAATATTACACTTTGTCGACAGCCTTTGAATGATAAATGTTGCTCAAAATCTTAATTCTTAGTAAAAAAAGAATATTGAGATTATAAGGGCCATATCACCATTCACTATTTGCAAAAAAGATGCATACATTTTTATACAGGGTGTTTCAGAGTTGTGGTGACAAAAGCCAGGGGAGATTCCTCTGCCAAAATACAGCAAAAAGTTCAAGAGAACATGTGCCCGCAGGTGTTTCACTCTCGAGATAAACAGTCGGTTAAAGTTTGAAAAAAATACAAATTTATTAATAAAACACATTATTACAATTACAACAAATATTCAAATTGAGCACCTCCTGCTTCGATATAGGCATATAGCAGGTGTATAATATTAATTATTGTTTTGTTCAGTAATTTAAAAATTTAAATTGAAATAATAACATTGTTTTTGGACGAGCATAACAACAGTGTTTATTTTTATATTCAAAAATTTTTCATTTTTTGAAAAAATACAAAAGCGACTTTTTCTCTTCAGAATTGAACGGGCATATCAAAAATAATTTTTATGATAAAAAAACAGTGGTGTAATTTTTTTCTTTAAAAATATCCAGTGACGTGCCTGCATGCGCCCTACTGTTGGAACTAAAAACACCATTTTTATCGTAAAATATGTAGGTATTACCGTTAGGTATCAACACCACCAACATCTCGTAAAAGTTTTTTTTGCGGATTACGTTATATTAATAAATTTGTATTTTTCTATTCAAACTTTAACACTCTGTATTTCGAGAACAAAACACTTGGTGACACATGCTTTCTTGAACTTTTTGCTTTATTTTGGCAGAGGAATCTGCCCAAGGGTTTTGTCACACACTGAAACACCCTATAGAGCCTTGGACAAAGTATCAAATAGTTTGTTTATTTTTTATCCTCAATCAGAGGGGTGTTAATCATACAAGTTGGTCACGTTTCAATAATTACTATATCAAATTCAACTCCCAAGTTCTCCCCCTAAAGACCGCTAGAAAATCGTTGCTTCAGCATTGCTTAAAAATTATTATAAAATCTTATTAGACACATAACACACAACATAACTATAACCATTGTCTATCTATAAGCATTCTATAACCATCTGTAACGTAAGTACTGACCTGGTACCTATTTTTTCGATCCATACCAAAGATGGCACCTCGGAAGCCTGCATACGGAAATCGATAAAGAACTTCCTTTCCCTTAAGAACAGATTACTTCGCAAATTCATCAAACTTTAATAGCCTATTTTTACAGCTTTAGTACCGTCGCAGACAACAGATGTCGCATACGTACTCTGCGACGGTAAAGCGTCGAGAATTGAACAGCATTGGATTATATGACTAGATGTGTATAGACAATGGTGAAAGTTAATTCCTCTAGATAGCGCATCCAATAAACTCCTTATGGCAAAATTAAAGCAATCAGGTTGTTCAGTATTCGATAAAGAAGTATTGGCGACAGTGTAGAAGTCCAATGTAGAAGTACTAGGCATAATAACTGGCTGGTTTGAAGAAAACAAAATACGTGAAATCTAATTTTTTGACTGAATTGAGTCTTCTACATACCGTTCAGCTACAGATGAACTTTTCCAGCCTTTTTAGAGTTGTAATACCTGTTCCGCTCTCTGCCAGCAACGTCGCTGATGTTCTTTGAAGGTATGCCCTCTATAGCTAGCAGCATTTGGTAAATTGAGGTATTTGACAATCGTATTCGGCATCGTGCAAATGTATTCTTACTAGAGCCTGTTTGATACATTTCCCATTTTTGTGCTGCACACTATACTTTTTCTACGACTGTGAGTGTTTCATAAATGATCATTCGTATTGTTACACCCGACCGTCGGTCACAGAGATTTTCGGGCCGAAGCGGCAACGCTGAGCGCCGACCGGGACCCCGGGAACCCATCTAGACTAAACGAGAGCCGGGAACAGTCGCCTCCGTTCTCGAAAGTACGAGAGTGTGTTCAGGCCGGGTATATAAACCAGCAAGCCGCGCGAGATGGAATCGAATAGATAGTGCAGTGTAGTCAATAAGCGAAACAAGCGAACTACGGATGAGGCAGCAGAAGCCAGGCGTAAACCTACAGGAATTTGGAGCGGACATTGAGCGTTTGACAAGATTAGCGTATCCTGTGGCTCCCTCTAATTTTCTTGACCAGCTATCAGTCCAGGCGAATCTCATGGTAACGCAGATGCATTATCACGCAGGCCTTGTAAAGGAAAATGTCGACACTGCCAACGAGTAGAACAACAAGAAGGACCAAGCATTCTTAGGAGAACCAGGATTGACGAACAAATGAATGAACAATGACGTCAATGGAAGTTGCAAAATCAAAGACCTGATTGGAAGAACATAGCAGATAAGAGCCCGGAAGTAAAAGCTATGTGAGCTCAATGGGATTCCTTGGCGATTCAGAATGGTTTACCGAAGAGGACTTGGGAAAGCCACGACCCGAAAAGTGTAAAGAAAAGCTCTAGCATGTTGTACCAGAAAGTAGGCGGAAAGATGTCTTGCGAGAAATTCACAATAGAGTGTCTGGAGGCCATTTTTGGAGTGAATAAGACCCTGGATAGAATTCGGGAAAGGTACTACTGGGTGAATTGCCGAGATGTATTTCGGTAAATGGCCTGAAGCTTATGCACTACCAAATCAGGAAACTAACACCGTGGCATGTGTCTTGGTTGATGAATTCTTCAGTAGATTCGGCTTACCATTAGAGCTTCATTCGGCCCAGGGACGGAATTTTGATTCGGAACTCTTCAAGAAGATCAAGGAACTTCTGGGAATCCGCAAAACGAGGACAACTCCGCTCCATCCACAATCAGATGGCATGGTCGAGCGTTTTAATCGAACCATGGAACAATTCCTCTGCAAATTGGTAGCGGACCACCAGAAAGATTGGGACAAGTTTCTGCCTCTTCTAATGATGGCTTACAGAGGTGCAGTGCATAACACGACAGGACTTACCCCTGCCAAGGTTATATTTGGTGAAAAACTTCGTCTTCCGTTAGATTTGGTGTACTGGATCACCAGAAGAACCGGTGCAAGATGTCCGGAACTATGCTGATGAACTTCGAGAAAGATTAAAGGAAATCCATCGAAACGTGAGGACAAAGATAGAGATTGCCAGCGATCGGATGAAAGCCAAAGGGCGACTTCTGCAGGATTTAAGATAGGTGACTTGGTGTGGGTGTATAATCCACAGAGGAAGAAAGGAAAGTCTCCCAAGTTGTCTCCAAGTTGGGCGGGTCCATATACCGTCATCAAACGGATCAACGACGTGGTATACAGGATCCAACGTAGCCCTAGAGCAAAGATGAAAGTGGTTTATCTTGAACGGTTAAAGACTTACAGTCGTGGAGATTTCTCTGATTGGGACGCCAGAACTAAGAGGGGGCAATGTTACGCCCGACCGTCGCTCCACAGAAATTCAGGCCGAAACGGCAACGCCGAGCACCGACCGCGACTCCGAGAACCCATCTAGGCTAAACGAGAACCTGTAACAGTCGCCTCCGTTCTCAAAAGTACGAGAGTGTGTTCAGGCCGGGTATATAAACCAGCGAGCCGCGCGAGATGGGATCCAATGAAAGCCAGAGTAAATAAGCGAAATAAACGGACAAGCGAACAGTGCGAACAGTGCGAATTGTTAGTGGAGAGTAATTGTGTTTTAATCGTGTTGTAGTAGTTCAAAGTAAAATAAAAGTGTGTGGTTAATTGACGATAAATTATTGGAACCTGTATCCCGTAACAGTATATTACATCTGGAGACTCCTTCCAGTTCTACCCCCTCCCATTTGCAGCCACCCACAGCAGTGGAAACCTTAAAGAAATTATTGCAAAACAATTATCACTGTCATTATTTTTATTATATCGTATTTCCAATCCATTGGAATATCGAACTTACGTCCATCTCCTAATTAGAGCGCTAAGGTTCTTAGTTCCTAGATGACCTAGCTGCAAGGTTTTCTAAAAGTTAACTTCTAACAGAAACCAAAAATAATCGACAATCAATGTCCGGTCTGGCTTTAAACTGCTATGACGCTTGTATGACGTGCGCTGACGACAACATTACCTCAGGGAAACCTTATAAATGGCGGACTTCCGGCCAAAAAAGCAGGACCATTTTTAGCGAAAAGAGGTTGGCAACCACACTAAGCATCAATTGAAACGAGACACCCCAATTTTGATAAAGCTCAAAATGGATTGATATTAGGGCGGAAACAAGGATAAATTACAAATTGAATCAAAATAATTTTATTTATTGCGCAACAACAATCATAAAAACGAATATTTGAAATATCCATACAAGAAAAAGTATTGTAAATAGGACCGATTTTCTTTTAATTTTAATTAAATATAAACTATTAGGACAATATATTCACATTCACGCTTCCTCCAATTTCCCGCAATAATCGTAACGTTCCAATGAGATTCCACATCCTTTGTTTAAATATTTTATAAATATCTTTTAATTAAACTAGCCTTTAAGTTTAAAAGGTAATATTTGGTGACAATGGGACAGTATATTATGGTTTTGTACACAGATATGTATGTATAAATATACATATGAGGAGAGGAGACGATGCAACAATCTACAAAAAAGATGATTAAATCATTAATTAAAAAAATGTCACATAAGAAAGCCAAGTGTTAATATTAATAGCTCTAACATTATCAGTCTTTGGAAGGATATTATAAATACGATTAAAACTAAAACTACTACTGTCTTAAAAATCTCCTAAAGTAGATAAGAATCTCTTATATGACATGTTTTAAGTGTTGTGTTGTGAGGCATGAAACACAAAATAAAAGATTGTTGTAACCAGCTGAATTGTGTTTATTTAAGTGTATGTTGTTACAACGTTGCCTCACTTAGCGACGGAGTTGTTAGGTACAAATATTGAGAGGACATTTTCATGTTTTATTCTAAAAAGTTAGGAATGTAAGTGATTATATTCTACTGCAAATAAATAACTCATTTTATATAATAAATATAGGTAATTTCTTTGGAAACATTTTTTAGGATATCTTTTTGAAAATTTCATCTTTATAAATGTTCTCTCAAATCCATTTACAACATCTTGTGATTCGCTAAATTATCTTATTTGCGATATGTTATTATCGTATTATAAAAGAGAGCAGCGTAAACACCATCAAAGCGAGTAAACTGTTGCCAAAGACGTTAGACCCCGAAGTGATAAGTCCGCACTCCCTCGGCCCATAATTCTGGCAGTGCAACTGAAAAATAAAAACAAATTGATTAGAGATTAAAGCGTTTTACACATCAAAGGCAGAGCTTCCTCAGGGGGAAGAAATCGCGGGGGCAAAAAAGGAAATGAAACAGAATTACGTGGCTGCGATAAATTGCCTCAAATCCGTCGTTTTTTTTTAATATCGGTATATTGCATTCAAATTATGATTTATGGAATTGGGTTTTCAGATTTGCTCCCGGCCACGAGTTTTTTTTATAAACAGACGATTTGAAAATGTGGTTTTTGAGGTAAAATGATATCGAAAAAGCAAAGCAAAAAATAAACAGTTGGTATGTGCTCAACTTATTTTTTTATAATAATAAATGATGGCTTTTTTGCCTTGAAAATGATGTGCAACGCCACAATAAGTTTTCCTATACCTAATGGCCTTCCAGTTACAGTTTATGTTGTCAGCACATTTTCATAAAAACTCCGTAATATTCCGCCTCATATCCGAATAAACTTTGTTTAATATCTTCCAATTTATCACCGCAGAGAAAATAAATAAGTACCAAATTGCCCATAATCAGCCCCCAGTTATGATGGACGCCGTTATTGTGTCATTCATGATGCATTATCGTTTTATATTTTGACGGATATTGCGATAGTTTTGTTGTGGTGTGCATGGATGTATGTAGTTTAGATTTTTTGATTAAGTATATCAAAGGATATTAGTAAAGTTATTTTAGGAAATATGAGACATATATAATATATTTTATACAACAGAAAACTCGGCATCTGAACTTGAGAGACTATTTCTAAAAAATATGGTTTATCTTGAAGGATCACTCTGTAGCCAATACAGAACTATTCTAGAGTCAAAAATTCTTAGAAACTAATCGGGATGCAAAAATAGAAACAATCTTTTTTTCTGGCTTAGAGCAACATCATAGCACAAGTTGCAACCTGAGGAACTCTACCCGCATTTGAGAATTTGAGGAAATGAGTCCACAAGAAATTAAAGCGTTATGGTATAATAATGCAAAAACCATGACTTTCAATTAATTGGATTAAGCTTTCAGAAAACAAAAGAGGAATCCTTCCTCTTACACCTTAACTCTATCAACCCAAAAGTTCAATTCACTATGGAGATAGAAAAGAAAGGACGCCTACCGTTTTTGGCTGTTTTAGTACCAAGGAGGCCGAAGGAAAGCTTGCACACACCGTTTATAAAAAACAACCAACACACACTGACCGACACCTCAATAACGGATCAAATCATCATCCCAGACAAAAAAGGGCAGTCATAAAGGCTGGGAGCCAAGAGAATTTGTGAGCCGGCTGAATTGGAACGGGCAGTGAAGCATGAAAAGAGCCTTTGGTTGGAATGGATAGAGCAAGCACGAGTTCGATAGGAAGGAATGTAGAGCGCCAGGAAAGAACAACGGGAAAATATGAAGAAAAGCGCGGATGGACTAGTCTACCATATATTACAACAAAGTAAAGGACAGGATTGCCAGGCCACTGGAAAATCACGATGTTAAAACTTTCTTGAAACCTACTCGTACAATGAGATCTTTAAACAATTTCAACAGGAAGGAGAAATGCAGACTGGAAGCGAGTTCTACGACAAGTGCGCCGAATCCCCGCGTCACAACTACCCCCAGCCCAGTCCCTTCACTGCAGCGCGACGGCGGGGGAATAAGTAACACGGAGCCCACCACAGAGCGAGCTCTGCTACTGCTGACTTTTGTGTTTGTCCCAGTCTGCCACTCCTCTGGTGTTCCGTAATTTTCGTGTTGACACTGCGTTTTGTGGTGCCAATGTATACCGAGCCAACATTGCATGGAACTCACACACACACTGCACCAACACATTGCATGGAAATGATAATGTCTGAAGCAGCTGTAGACAAAACGTCAGGAAAAAAATCCATTGGACCACGGCTTCAAAGCCCGGAAAACACTTTAGATTGTATTTTGACCGGCCGTGAAAGCCTTTACAGTCCTATAAAACGAAGAGTTTTTTACTTTACCAGGGGAGGAAAATTATCAATAAAATTTAACAACTGTTTCTACACCCTGCCCAAAGAGTTATTAATGGGAGGGCAAGCCACTTCAGTTTTGCAGCAAGTGCTTGAGGAATTATTATAAGCGCAAGCTCCAGAAACTTTCCAACATGTTTATTGCATTTTGATGAATATTTTGGCAATAGATAACAGGTTATGGCAAGAAACTGCACCAGATCCTTCCACGTTTGCAGCTTAGGAAATTTCGCTTTAATCTGTCTAAGTTATATACTCCAGAAGCCAAATATCAGGATTCAGGGAGTTAATAACTTTTCAAGCTCGAAAGACCTGAAGGAGGAACGCGCCCTTGTCGGACTTGCTAACTATCATGTTTGTGCAGCACCTATACATCGACTGACGGGACCACGCTTACTGCAGAAAAACGTTCCATTAAAACCGACCTCGAAAGTTCAACGTCATCAAAGATACGCTGCATATACCTTGTGTTCTTTTGGCTCATTTTCGGCGACGCCTGAAGCATATCGTTGCTGCTGATACCTGTCAAACCAGAATTGGTGATGTTGATGCCCTCCTCCAAAGATATCTGACGGAAACCAGAAAGCTCTAAAGCATATGAGCGAAGCTTTGTTGTCTCAAAGGAACTACATTCAAATTGAGAAGGATGTTTTTGCATTCGTCATAGTGGTGGAACGACGTCACAAGAATATCTGGGGAAAACATTTTCTACGTTGTCAACGAGTGATCTACGGCTTGCGCTGTTCAATACATGCAAAAGAGAAAGGACTCAACGAGAGGACTGCAATTTGACTTCTTAGATGGGCTCTCTATCGATCGTAGGTCCTCCGTCTCATTTTCAGTATCGAGTATGTCAAGTCTGAGCAGTGCTTAGCAGTTTTGTATACATTTTCTTTCACAAAATAAACCTTTTTTCTGAAGCTTCAACAATTCTGAAGAGCAATTATACATCCCGCCAGGCGCCTGTAAGTTACTGGTGAAAAAAAAAGTGGACTTAGTGGCGAAGGTATCGACTTTTTTAATTGCCCGTGGCGCTGAAGATACATAATATAGAGGCTGTTAGTGGGAAGCAATCTATATGGCGCATTATAGAGTATTTATACCAAAAAGTTTCAAAAATTACAGACATGATTGTAAGTGTTAGTTTAAATTTAAGTACTCTACACTACGCTCTTGTAAGTTTAATATGTTAGTAGGCGACTAAAATTTACGTTATAGAAAAAAAAATTGTTCATCGTTTTCTTTTGATATTTTACAGCCTACTAGATGAGGCTTTTAAGTGAACACCCTCTATTTGGTTGTGTAAAATTCGCTTCAGTGTACTTGCTGCGCAGCTTTATATATATCTTCGCTCTTATCGCACGGAATTGCGAGTTGAAAGTATCACTTTAATCCACTACTGCGTGTACTATAACTTTCTATCGCAGTAAAAATACAAACTTGAAATTTTTGGAAAAATTCCTATCATGATTAGGCCCAAAATCGGTTAAAAATTACCTAGAGTCACTAGAAAGGCAAATTTGGATGTTTAAGAGTAGGTAATTAAAATTAAGGTTATGACCAAGCCAAAATCAAAGTTAAAAATGATTTACAACGTTGAAAAATCCGGGCAAATTGAAAGTTTGTGGGGAGATGTAAAAAATTGCGTAAAACGTCTAAAAATTCAAATTGGGAATGTTTTTAAAAATGCTGATTAGAATTAGGTCTAAAATTAATAAAAAAGTACCCACGTCGCTTAAAAATCCATTTTTTAGGTTTTTAAATGTATAAACTTAACTTTAGGACAAAATCAGGCTTAAAGCATCTAATTTGTTTTTTTTTTTGTAAAATTACATTTCAAGACTAAATAAATGAAATTTAGGTCAAAACGTTTCAAAATGCAAATTTTATGTTTTTTCGAGAAAAGTTCAGATCATATTTTGAACCAAAATCGGTTAAAAATTACTTAAAGCGTCTAAGAATGCAAGCTTAGAGAGTTAGGAGTAGTTCAAAAACCAAAATCCGTTAAAAATTCAAATTAAAAGTTTCTGGAAAAACTCATATTAGGATGTCGAAAAATCCGGGAAAATTGGAAGTTTGGTAACGATGGTGGTAGGGTTAGCGATAAAAATGACTTGAATTGTCTAAAAATGCAAATTTGAAACTTGGAAAAAATACAGGTTAATATTAAGGCGAAATTCGGTTAAAAATGGCTCAAATTGTTTAAAAAGGCAAAAATTCGGGTTAGGATTAGAGCCAAAGGCGTTTAAAAAATACAGGGGCATCAAAAATGCAAATGTGGAGCCTCGGGAGAAATTAAGGTTAGAGGTAGTGAGTAAAGAGTAGGTGGTCACCAATTTTTCGATCAGCCCATCTGCACACTAGTTTCGGAGTCTACTCTTCATCAGTACAGTCGACAAATTGGAGACCGTGAGTTCGCGGCTTAAAGCCAAAAATCTACGGAAGAGCGGTGAGATGTTGCACAGAGCAGTATCAGTCGACATCCACCAGCGTATTAGATCTAATACTGCATGGCAGATGGCTCTCAGTTCGAGAAGCAGCCCATATTGCTATGTACCTCGCAGGTTATCGGAACAAGAACGAAATGTAAGAGTAGGTGGTCACCAATTTGTCAATCAACTCATCTGTATACTAGTTTCGGGGTCTACCCCTCATTAGTACAGCTTTGGCTGGTCGACATCGTATTAGATCTAATACTGCATGGCAGACGGCAGATGATTGATACAGAGCAATATGGGCTGTATCCCGCTCTCACGTAAATTTTTGGCTTTAAGCTGTGAACTCACGGTCTCCAATTTGTCGACCAGCCAAAGCTGCACTGATGAGGGGTAAACCCCGAAACTAGTATGCAGATGGGTTGATTGGTAGACAACACAACAATGGGTTGATTGAGGAAAATTGGTGACCACCTAACTCTTTACACTTCGTTCTGGTTCCGATAACCTGCGAGGTACAGAGCAATATGAGCTCTTTCTGAAGTCTTACTGAATTTTGCGTCTAAATTAGCAAATATGAAGTTTTTTTGATAAATGTAAGTAAGAGCTTTGAAAACGCCTCAAAGCGTTTAAAAATGTAAATTTGAAGTTTGTGGAAAAATTCAGTATTGCCACCTTGACATGTTTAGGAAGTACTAAAATGTATCGAAAACTGTACTAGATTCCTTCTATCATACTAACTAGGTCATTAAAATTAAGAAAATTTACTTCTGTCGGAGACTATAGAACCACAGAAATCCGAACATATCGTGGTCATACAAGATTGCGCACAATGTAAAATAAAGAATATGTCACACTCCGGCATGAAAGCATAGCAACTGTATGCCCCTTCTAAGTTGCATCTCTCTATACGTTTCTCTCTCGCGCGGCGACAACAGATCGTTCCCACACGCTTAGCGCTTAAATAATGACAACGCCGTGCAATTACCTCTATATTATATCGTGCTCAGTACAAAAACAAATTACAATACAAGTTTCATCCTCACTATGGCGAACAAGGGAGGTTTTCATTTTGTAACCATTAACTTAAACATAGTTTTGGTTATTACCTGTATCATGGACGATGACATTTTATCCAGGAACTTTTTACTAAAATCGGCTGCCTCGTCCCCGCAAACGTTTCTCGTCGTTGAGGTGGTACACTCCATATACTCTTGAAAAGCACTGAAAAGGAATAAAAGCTAATTTAATAAAACAAGAAAAATGTGGATAATAACTGAAAAACTAAATTAAGGTTTAGAACATGCCAGAAACTGTTGGATTAAACACCCGCCCTTAATAATAGGATTTTACTAAGACCATACACAAACAACCGTAAAAACCGCGTCTGTGTCTAAGTCGACAAAAAAACTGCCAGATAGTTTAAAATTTCCCAACCTCGGTTCGGCGCTTTTCTCTCTCTCCCCGGCTGGCACGATGACGATATTAGATTATTTTTAAATGGGCCGTGTACACAATGATAAAGGGTTAGTTAATATTTAAAGGGTCCGGTAAAAAAGTAAAATTTCCATATTAATGAATATTTTAATAGGCGCCGTTGAAAGGGCTTTTAAACGGCCCTGCACAGATAATGCGAACGACTTTTTGTCAGTTGCGAAATGCGCACCGGCTTTTTGTTTTTAACAAGTTCTCTGTTTCCGTAAGTAGAGAGGTTCGGCTTTGGTGTTCCTTTTGAGATAATAGCAGGCAAAAAGTGGTTTATTTCATTCAAGGGCACTTTTGTTGCGAATTAGAACGCTTTTTTTTTCGAGGGACTGATCTATTTACGGTCCAATTATTTTCCTCGTTACACGCTAATACTTCTTACCTAAAAGTCGTAGAAGTGTTCGGTTTGTATAAAGGAAGTGAAAAAGTTGTCGACAAGTTTCCATCGAACTTCTGGACTCAAGAGTCTTTTATTGAAAGGGAACGGCAATAAAAGAACACCTCATTAAAGTTTGCAGAAACTTCCATAAAATTGAACTCTTTTGGTCCTTTACGGTTCATTAATGCAAAATTTGCCAAGTCAAGAGTCTACTACTTCTGAGAAATTTCTATTCGACTTCTCGAGGAAAATTCCCATCCTATTATTTTTAAATTATAAATTTAGTGTTATAAATACGCCATAAATAATTTATGGATATCATCACATTTATTATGTTTTTGCAGCTTTATTACCTTTGTTCATTCATTAGAGATGTTCAGAAAGTACAAGACCACAAAATAATAGATAGATAGTCGAGAAATATACCTATAAGCCATTCACTTAGTATTTCTGTCAAGTAGGCGTTGGAAATTCGACTTTGACATTTTTATCGTAACTTCTCAACACGTGTCGAAAAGAGATATAGGTATAAAAACATGAAGGCTTCAAAGGTAACGAGATGCCAAAAATAAGTGAATGAGTTATAGGTACACAGGGTAATCGTTTTTTGAGTTTAACTATGGGAATCTCGGTGATTTGAAGAGATAAGAAGAATGTTAAATTAGGGCAAAGTTGCGCAATTGGAAGTCTATAAAAATGATGTTTTCGAATTTCGAAAATTCTGACTGGTTTCGGAAATATTTGTATAAAATCGAAATTTTGAAAAAAAATTTTGTTTTTTCTTTAGTCTTAATTTAAAGAGATAATTAAAAATAATTGATACCACTTCAGAGCCACTCTTTGCTCTTTTCAATGTGGTATTTTCTAATTTAAAATCCGACGTTTCGTTTTCATGCAACCATTATCAACTTAATCTTTTTAAATATGGTCCTCGAATTTTTATATTGGATTCTGAAATAATCTCATTGCAATTCTGCGTTCGGTGATATGCGACAATTAATAATTTATTAATTTCAGGTTAGATTCGACTGCTGACTTAGCTAAATCTTCACACTCTACAAAGATTAAACTCTTTGATTGGTGATGAGTACGTAGACAGTCCAATCAAACCACCAATCAAACAGTTGAATCTTTGTAGTGTGCGAAAATTCAACCCAATCCGACTAAATTATCGACCACTGAAAAAGTCTGTGTCTGCGGATACAGTTTACTAACGAAATCAGCAAAATCTAACCTAAAAGTTAATAGAGTTATTAATTGTCGTATATCGCCAATTAGAGAATTGCAGGTAGATTGAAAATCCGATATAAAAAAATCCAGGGCCGTATTTAAAAAAATTAAGTTAATGATGGTTGAAATAAAAACGAAATGTAAAATTTTAAACATAAAACAACCAAATTGAAGAGAGCAAAAAGTGGCCATGAAGAAGTGCCAATTATTTTTAATTATTTCCTTTAATGAATTATTTTAAACATTTCGATTTGTACAGCTTTTTTTCGTCAAAAATTTTATAAAAAAAAAATTTATAAAGCATATTTTTTTTTAATTTAAAAAAATTATATCAATTTCTTTTCATATAAATTTTTTCGTTATAAACAATCAAAAAAACAAAAAAACCCAATAATATTTCTAAAATAAAAGTAAAATATAATAATTGTGTACCTATTTAAGTTTTTCCCTAAACAAATTAAAAAAAACTAAGCGATAAAATATTTATAAAAAAGATGATTTTACAACGCACAAATCTTAAAATGTTTGTGAAAAAACATAAATGTTTCGACATTTCGTCCGCTGCCATCATTAAGGAATTCTTTTACATGTGTGCCTCCCTCAAGAAAATCTTTCTTAAATGCATTTTATATGGGAGGAACTTTGAATACGTAATGGTCAAGGTATTTCAAATTTCTGTGATAGGTACCTTGAAACCGCCATCTTTAATGGGGACGACAATCCCGTTTACCAACGAAATAAAATTTCTAGGAGTCATCCGACAAGTCACTCACATGGATCCATGTGACTCGTACCGTTAGGAGGCCACACCTCTCCCTTTGGTCATGCAAGAACTTGTGCAGCAATCATCGGCATCACGGGGGATGGGACCGATAATCACGTATGGGGCCATAATTTGCTATCGAAAGAGCAGACAAAGCTCCATCAAAGCTAAACTGTCCTCTCTGCAAAGATAAATATGTCTCTGCGTCACGGGGACAATGAGAACAGCGCCAACGGCAGCTATGGAGCGCATGCTTGACCTGCTTCCACTTCCAATAATCCTGAACGAGAGACAATGAAAGCAATGAAAGAGACAATGAAGAAGAAGACATACTGGCTGCAACAAGCGACCGCAGCACTGGCACTGACACTGGCAACAATGCCCGGGTGGCTTGGAAGGCCTTGAGCTATTGAACATGGTCTCTGACCTAATGGCATCAAAAGGTACATTAGACACTCGCTACGTCGTCAGGGTTCTCTCACGGGAAGTCTGGGACGAACGAGGCAGAGATACACGGAGGGATCCAAAACTGACGAAGGGGCTGGCTTCGAAGTGTACCGGAGATCGGACGGCGTCTGCATAGGGGATAGACTGGGCCAATTTACCACAGTGTTTCAGGCAGAGATACATGCCATTGAATTGTGTGCCCGACACCTATGAGAGGAGGGAGGACAAAATAGATCAATAAAGATCTGCTCGGATAGTCGGAAAGCGCTTCTAGCGCATATGTCATTGCGCTGTAATTCCAAAACTTTTTGGAAATGCCGCAGGACTGGGAACACCCTATCGCAGGAGAGCAGCGTCACACTGGTATGGATCCTGGGCCATCGTGGTCACGAAGGCAAAGAGAGGGCCGACTCTCTAGCTAAGAGGGCGGCGGGCTCTGCATTCGTAGGCCCAGAGCCGGCACTGGGAGTCCCATACTTTCTGGTTAAGGCTGATCTCCAGAAATTGAGCAATGCCAAGTCCCAGGACTGGTGGAAGAACCTACCCGCACTATCACACTCCAAAAAATGTATCACGGGAACAGGGCGGGCAAAAGCCCAAACATTCCTCAGAGTAAAGAGGAGACAAATCAGAGTAGCCAATGCACTATACACAGCAGATAGCCACCTAAGATTTCACATGCACAGACTCGGACTGTCCGAAGAGACGGAGTGTCGGCTATGCTTGGAAAACGACAAGAGAGTTGAGCACGTCCTATGTGACTACCCGGCTATTGTCAGATCGAGATACTACTTATTCGGAAACACGATCATTGAGCCTCAAGATGCAAGCGCAGTGTCGCCCGTGAGACTCATCAGATTCGTTGAGGATCTGGGCATAACGGGTGGCAACTAGTGGAGCTAGCAAGGGCAAACCTTGCTGGCAACACTTCGAGTGCGCCACAAGAGACCGCAGGTCGCGGTGAAGAACTGTACAAGTGCACTCGCATTGAATACAAATACAATACAAAATACCTTGAATCGCAAAATAGTTGACAGCTACGGGAGATAAGTTAGGTCCGTTTATAATTACGAAAACCGCTCACGGTGCACAATTCTAATTTGAGTAGTAGGTAGCTACGAGGATCCATAAATAATTGTAAAATAGCGCATTACCGCTGTTTTATTACCTGATGAGATGAAAATCGAATGGTAGGTTTTCCTTAGCGAAAAATATCATTTAAAAAAATCCAAGAAGGCCGCCTTGAAAAAAAAGTGGTTAAATGGGAATATCTCGGTAACTATAAGAGATGGGAGGCTCACATTTGGTATGTGGTTTTCATCCAGAGTGAACTAGAAGTCGCAATGGACCTTTCCGCTGGTACCAACAATTTCGCTTTCGATTAATTCCCTTTTTTCCCACATCTTAAAGACTATTGTTATAAGACCCTGAAAGCAATATTGCCTGACGTTTCGACGTTTAGGCTACTATGCGCCATCATCAGGGTATGTTTAAAAATTAAAATTAGTGCTTAAGTCTGCGACGCGCAGCTTTTCTATCAATTTTTCGTGTATAATTTTGTTTGATTAAACCGCTTATTAATCAATTTTGGGTTTTTAAAATTCATAAAAATCGTCTTAAATATTACGCAGAACTTCTAGTTTTGTTTTGATAGGTTTTATAGCATCGTCAATAGAAACACAAAAGCTGATAGAAATTAATGTATAAAATATTTATTAATTTTTAAATTTTACATTTATTTAAATTCGACGTTTTTAAATTTGACATGACAAAAATTATTGAATATTTCGCCAATAAGAAAGCAGATGAAATGAAACGATAAATGACATTTTTGGCACTTTTTGATTATCGAGATAGGTAGATCTAAATTTTGCGGCATCAACAAAAAAAGAGTAAAAAAATTACAATTTAGGCGCTATTTTGATGGGAAAGAAAATTAGTGAAAACTTCCATTTTACATTTTTATGACAAACTTCATGCTCTCTACGATCTGACGTAGTTGTCAGTAAATGGTCTGAAGAGGTTATTGAGGTCTATAAAAAGGAGCAATAAGGACGAAGGTATCGTTCATGGTTTTCGAGGGAAATAAAAAAAAGTAAAAAATCTGTACCTCTTATTTGGGCCACCCGTGCTCAGTTGCTATTGTATATTTACTTTCGGCGCATCCTGCAGAATAGTCTTAATAAAGACGTAAATAAACGTCGAAACGTCGGCAATTTTTGCGTAAAGTAAAAGTTTTTTATTCACTGTCCTCACCCCGCTATACCATTTGCCATCTTGTATATTTACCTTCAAAGAGTATCTCAAAATGTAGCTTCACCCTTCTACTTTCTTAACTGTTATTAAACATTTTCGGATAAATGTTTATCGATGCTCTGCCGTCAAATGCAATGCACGACTTTTAACTCCAAATTTAGATGTCTAGTTCTCTAGATTTTCTCTATTACTATCTAGTATAGGGCGTTTTAATTTCTGAGTTTGAAATTACAGGGTGTTCCAAAAAAATGCAGAGTGACCGTTTTTCGAGTTTAACCATCATATCCAAATCGGGGATCTCCGGTTATTTGATGAAATATGAAGAAGGTTAAATTAGGGCAAAGTTGCGCAATTAGAAGTCTATAAAAATGACGTAAGAGATAATTAAAAATAACTGACAACCACTTCTTGCTCTCGTCATGGCGATATTTTCAAATCCGATGTTTCGTTTTTCTACCTTCATCCTACCGTCATCGACTTTTTTTTCTAAACGGTCTTGAATTTTTTATATCGGATTATGGGTCCAAAAAAGATCGTGACCCAACTGTATCAACAAATTTTAACAATCACATCACAAAATCATCAAAGTCTAGCCTAAAAGTTAATAGAATTATTAATTGTCTCATTTCACCAAATGCAGAATTGCAAGGAGATTCAGAATCCGATATAAAAATATTCACTAACCGTATTTTAAACAATGTGAAGTTGATGATATATGGTTGGCATGAAACCGAAACATCGGAAAATTTGAAAATACCGCGTGGTAAAGAGCAAAAAGTTGCTATGAATTTAATAGGACTAAAACCCGTTATTTCGAAATTTCGACTTTTTCGAATATTTCCGAAAGCAGTAAAAATTTTAGAAATTTGAAAACGTCATTTTTATAGGCTTCTAATTGTTCAACTTTGTCCCGATTTATCCTGCTTTGTATTTCTTCAACTACTTCAGCTTCAACTCGAAAAACGGTCACCATGTAGAGATTTGCGCCTTTAGATTAACAAACTATTTTTCATATAAAGGTAGATTTTTTAGTTCACTTTAATTAAAAAATCACTTCCTTCTGAGCGTCCATTTTTAGTTTGGTAATTACCTTAAAAACAGTTTTACATCTGGGCTTGACAATATCCCTTCTTTCCTCATAAAGGGCTGTATATATTGCCTTTGCTAAACCTCTGCTCCACATTTATAGCCTTATTACCAAGAACGGTGAGTTTCCAGTCGTATGGAAGTCTGCTAGGGTCGTTCCCATTTTGAAAAAAGGATCTTCCTCTGTTATTAAAAATTATCGCCCCATTTCGCTTTTGTACTTCTCCAAATTTTTTTGAGATGATTATGTTTAAATTTGTTTTGGCCCCACTCAGGAATGTACTTTCTACCGATCAGCATGGCTTCGTTGCAGGTCGTTCGTGCGCAATACATCTTGCTTCTTTCTCACAGTTTATCTGTGACACCTTCAATTGCAGAGGACATGTTGATGTGACTTATACAGATTTTAGCAAAGCGTTCGATCAAGTTGTCATCGTATCTTGCTGAATAAGCTGTCCTCTGTTTTAGGTTTCACTAATCACTTCGGTCAACTTTTTGAATTTTACCTTATTGACCGTCGTCAATTTGTGGAAACGAGGGCTACAGATCTCACACGTTTATTCCATCGTCAGCAGTACCTCAGGGCTTGCTCCTTTATTATTCAATATGTTTGTTGACGACCTGCTACGTAAAATTGTCATCAGTAAAAAGATTGCTTATTGCTGCAGGACAATATGGATATAGTTTCGAATTGATGTAACCTAAATGGACTTCATCTAAATGTTGAAAAATGTCATATCATGAGGACTAGGAGCTGTGTGTCTTTTCCATACAAGAAAGGCAATCATGTCTTAAGCGCCGTTGCTGAGATCCGGAACCTGGGTGTTATATTTGACAATCGTTTGTCGTTTATTACGCACATTGAGCAGATGGTGTCAGGGGCAGCGGTCACCTTGGGCTTTGTGATTCGTAATTCTAAACCTTTTTAGGGCATTTCTACCATTAAAATAATTTTTAACGGTTTTCTGATATCCAAGCTAGATTATTTCTCGCTTGTTTGGCATCCTATGTTATATTGACAATACAGAATCTTTATAAAAACGTTTTTTCAAATACCTTATTTATAGACTGGACGGTAGCTACCCCCTTAAAGGCTCTGACTACAATCTGTAACTGAAGCGTTTTGGGGCAGATTCCCTTAATCTATGTAGATCTGTACATTCAATTAAATTCTTATGTAAACTTTCACACAACAAAATTGATTGTCCCTCACTGTTATCCGCGATTGCCTTAAGAGTACCTCGGCTCGGGTCTAGACATCGCAATACCTTCTCTCTCCCTTTCTCGACGTCAAACTTATTATATCACAGCCCAATTTTCATGTCAAATAACTTCAATGTGCGTTGCTCTGGCATGGATATTCATTTTGATTCTCTCTCCACGCTGTTGTCTCTGGTGCAATCAGGTGTCTAGGTTGCTTGAGAGTCTTAGGTTAAGTTTGTAAGCTTAGTTTGTAAGTAAAATGGGTCCCTATCATTCATTTCCACATTGCTTCCTTTTTTTTTCTTACTGTATATCTTACGTTGTAGTTTTAGGCAAATTTATAAATGTATTTATAATTTAATTTCGTTACCTACAACGGTTTTCTGTAAGTGGGCTTCGAATCAGTTGAAAATAATAGTATATTATACAACAAGCATGTAATGAGAGTCGTGATTCTCGAGGGTAACGTTTGAGCTCACGCTTGAGAGAATAACGCTCATTAAATGCGAGTTCAATACTATACTTTATCCACGACCAAGATTTCGGGTTATAGGTTCTCTAATGGACGGCGCGATGTTTGATGCGTCAGATAGATAACGGTCTAGTCGCCCGTGCATGTTCATTTCAATGCTATGAGAGTGGACGGTAAATTACTTCATTTTATGGCCTATTTTAAGTATTTTTTAGTCAAACGTACATTTTTTTTGTGAAAAAGAGACACTGTAACAGCCCTTCTGTTTCTCGGTTAAAATATTGTTGTTCTCTAGGTGTTGATCTATTTTACCCGCAATAATAGATGATATGATTTTATAGAGAGTTGGAAGGCAGGTGATGGGCCTATAGTTTGCAGGGTTTTCACTGTCTTCTGGTTTGAGTTTTATAAAAGTTTGCCCTTCGGTGAGAAATGTTGGAAGAAGTTCTGGGTTATTAATTATTTCATTTATCCGTACGGTAAGATGTTTATGAATTGACGTAAATTGTTTGGATACCGTCGGGTAGAGGGTATTTCCAGTTATGAGTTTTTGAGACTGAGTTAGTTTTTTCTCTGTTGTTAAGAATTCACTCTGTTCCTTGATGTTTCTGACGCTCTCGATTTCATCATTGATCCATTCAGCCTGTGTATTATGATTGACTGATTTGCCCCAAATTTCGTTCCAGTACTCAGTTATGGCTCTCTCTTGTCGGCGGGACAATTACTTTGTGTTCATCTGAAAGTTGTTGACAAAACTGTTTTTCTCTCTTTTTGCATAATATATTTTGAGTTTTTCGCTCCTTTAACTCCTTATACCTCTTAAGTCGCCCTGCATATGCAGCAAGCTTCTTCTTCAAGGTTTCAAGTGCTTGCAAAGGTGTATGTTCTCTGATGTTGATGACATGCTGAGTTTTTGTAATAATTGACTTTGTTTGCTTTCCATTGATGAATTGGGTTGTTCTGCCTATATCTTGGAGGAGTTTTGCTATTTTCATCTTAAGTCTTATTCGCCAGTTCGGTGTCCTAATAGGATTTGTAGGTTGTTTAGAGAAATAACTGATTTTCTGATTATTTAGGATAAGGGTGGCGCTAGAGTAGACATAAATAATGCAGTGGATATCCTTATCCTTATTATTATTATTCTAAACCCAATCTCGAATAGTCTTCCGTAACTAAATTCGTCAATACTGCTTGTGACCAATCAAGAACTACTTGTTGGATAAAACAAAAATAGTATGTGGTCTATCCTAATAAGACAGAGCTATTTTACCTCACAAAGAGGATAAACAAGAGATTCAGGTTGTTGCATGGGACAACGCTGCTTCTAAAGTTAGAGGACTCCCTAAGGGTGACAATCGCCAGCACCTTAAGTTGGTGAAATCTATGAAGAGCAATAAACCCAACTTTATACAGCCACATTTTCCAATAACCGGTCTTTTTAGTCTACCTACTTAAAGAAGTTTCTCGTGTTTCTTAAATCATAGATTTCCCGGTCGGTTCTCAATAAAGCTCGTAAAAATGCCTCTTTTTTTCCCGAGACAAGAAAATATTCGTCAGACAATATAAATGAAAGTGCCTGACAATAAAATCAAACGATCGAGCGTCGTCGGCGGCCGTCGAAACCACATCTCGTCGTAAAATATTTACGATAATAAAATTTCCCTTAATATTTTATTTTTCCTTTTTAAAACGATCACGTCCGAGAAATAATGTAAAACCCGTCATAAATGGGAAATATGAATTATTGCCCGACGTGTCTTAAAAGCTAAAGACATCTACCTTAGTTGGGAAAAGGTAAATTTATGATTTAATGTAGCAATGGAGAACCGTATATTTGCTTTTCGATGAAAATTGGTTTGGGGGATGATTGATTGTCTATAGTTTATAAGTTCAGGCGAGAGACAGAGAGAAATTGCTAGAACTTGTACTGTAGCGTAAACTTGTGCATTAATATTGACAATCATTGAGATAAACTTACCAGCAAACACTTTTAATGCCCTCGTCTGCAGCATCTCTTTTTCTCTTCAGGCTGGTCTTGAAAGTGAGCAGATCCTCCTCCGAAATATCATCCATAGGAGTTTTAGCCTCGATGTCGTTCATTTTCTTAGTGTATTGTTTGAAGCACACCTCATTTTCTTTCTCTATCTGTTGCATACAAGGTGCGTGCCTCAAGAATTCTAAAATATTTAGTTATTAGACAAACAATAGCTTTTGTTCAAACTACATCTTTTATCAATTCATTAACAATAATGAAATTGAAATGTTAAACCGGCCGTTTTGTGTAAATTTGTTTCAGAATTACCGAGCGAACGCCGGCGTTTCAACATTAAATATTTAAGCTTTTACCGAATATTTTATGTCCAATTTAATAGCTGATTTTCCCCCGACATGAACCTCCCCAAACCCATTATTTGCTGGATTTCATGGACTATAATGTTATGCTTTATATATTCGTACATTCAAATAATTTGGTTTAAATTTTGTATAGTAGTTACATAATTTGGTTAAACTGTAGATATGTCCTTACCTTCTTGGTATGTACCGTTCTTGCACAAATTGCTAACCATTTCGCCAGTACCGTGGAACAGTTTCTTAAAGTGTTTCCTGTCCTGCAGGTTCATACAGAATCTAGTGTATCGGTGGATACAACTAATAGCCTCCCTTAAGTCACTGAAAAAAATTAACTTTTTATTGTACAATTCTCATTTCTTGCTAATGGTGCATCTGAACGCAAACTGACGAAAGCTTGTAAAGGAACTGCTTTAATAATTGATCAACGTGCCGGCATTTGCACCCGGGTTCAAATCACTTCCATTATTCCGAATCCGACGAAAAGAGGTTTAAAAATTCAAACTGAAATCGATTACAAAAAGTTTAATTATTACTACACACCGTCCGGGCTAAATGCAGAGAAAGAGCCATGGAGGGTATAATTGCAGGACATAAATCAGAAACTTGAAACTGTATTGTAAGGCCGGAATTTTCAGGTTGGCTTTCTCGTTTTCGAAACGACGATAAGACCGCTTTTCTAAGCGAGGAATATATATGACCCTTGGAAAGTATGTTTACAACTCGATAGGCTGTGGGTTTCATACATAGACAGGGTGTCGCGAAATTAGATTCCATAATTTATGACTAAAAATAAGGCACAAGTTCAAATTTATTTCCGAGATACAAATTTTCTTTCCTGATGTTTTCCTAAAAATTTGAATCATTTTAATGAATGTAGAAACTTTTTTGATTTTTGCTTTTTTTTCGTAACCCTTAAAGTTTTTGGGAAATTTGAAAGTCTCTAAAAATGCATATATGATTTTGATTTCCCACTCGGGATTTTTTGGCATCTTAGTGGCCATCTATTCTACACCCATCTCCATGAGACGTCTTGAAGCTCATGTCAAGAAGATTGGCAAACAACGTCAAATTTGTTGTGAATTAGCTATTAGTGTTAAATTGTGAATTATTAGGTCTAGTTTTTTTTTTATTTTTTATTTTAGGCCAAGCTCGTTGGGCTCTTCTATTACGACCCTACGACTTCACCATGGTAGGGCAAACATTATAGTTCGTACATTATAACTTTACTTGCGCAGGCGGCTGTGATATTTTTTCGTCAGATTGGCAGTTCTGAATTGTCAATTCTTGTTTGTCACCCTGATTCTTTTAGACTGAATCCATAGCTGTGCCTACAACGAGGTAAAAAATCGTAATCACGTATTCGTTTTGATCAGATTTACACAAAACTTGGCACAAATAATGCTCTTGACCCGGAGCATACACTATTACAATTTTAGATTCGGATGTCTATTCTAAAGGACACTACGCTCTGAGAAAAAACCGATTGACTGTGTATTTATTCTGATCAGATTTACACAAAATTTGGCACAAATGATGCTCCTGACACGGAGCATACACTATTACAATTTCAGATTCGGATTTCCATTCTAAAGGACACTACCCTCTAGAAAATTTTGATAAAACCGATTGACTGGGTATTTATTCTGATCAGATTTACACCAAACTTGGTAGAAATGGTTCTCCTGACCCGGAGCATACACTATTACAATTTTAGATTCGGATATCCATTCTAAAGGAGACTACCCTCTAGAAAATTTTGATAAAAACCGATTGACTGGGTATTTATTCTGATCAGATTTACACAAAACTTGGCACAAATGATGCTCCTGACACGAAGCATACACTATTACAATTTTAGATTCGGATGTCCATTCTAAAGGACAGTACCCTCTAGAAAATTTTGATAAAAAGCGATTGACTGGGTATTTATTCTGATGAGATTTAGACCAAACTTGGTACAAATGATGCTCCTGACCCGGAGCATACACTATTAAAATTTTAGATTCGGATATCCATTCTAACTCACATCACTATTACAATTTTAGATTCGGATATCCATTCTAAAGGACACTACTCTCTAGAAAATTTTGATACAAACCGACTGACTGGGTATTTATTCTGATCAGATTTACACCAAACTTGGTACAAATGATGCTCCTGACCCGGAGCATACACTTTTAAGATTTCACATTCGGATGTCCATTCTAAAGGACACTACGCTCTGGGAAAAAATTGATAAAAACCGATTGATTGGGTATTTATTCTGATCAGATTTACACAAAACTTGGCACAAATGATGCTCCTGACACGGAGCATACACTATTACAATTTGAGATTCGGATGTCCATTCTAAAGGACACTACCTTCTAGAAAATTTTGATAATAACCGATTGACTGGGTATTTATTCTGATCAGATTTACACAAAACTTGGCACAAATGTTGCTCCTGACACTTTTAAGATTTCACATTCGGATGTCCATTCTAAAGGACACTATGCTCTGGGAAAAATTTGATAAAAACCGATTAACTGGGTATTCCTTTTGATCAGATTTACACAAAACTTGGCACAAATGATGCTCCTGACACGGAGCATACACTATTACAATTTCAGATTCGTATGTCCATTCTAAAGGGCACTACCCTCTAGAAAATGTTGATAAAAACCGATTGACTGGGTATTTATTCTGATCAGATTCACACCACACTTGGTACAAATGATGCTCCTGACCCGGAGCATACACTATTACAATTTTAGATTCGGATGTCCATTCTAAAAGACACTACGCTCTGGGAAAAATTTGATAAAAACCGATTGACTGGGTATTTATTCTGATCAGATTTACACAAAACTTGGCACAAATGATGCTCCTGACCCGGAGCATACACTTTTAAGATTTCACATTCGGATGTCCATTCTAAAGGACACTACGCTCTGGGAAAAAATTGATAAAACCGATTAACTGGGTATTCCATTTGATCAGATTTACACAAAACTTGGCACAAATGATGCTCCTGACACGGAGCATACACTATTACAATTTCAGATTCGGATGTCCATTCTAAAGGACACTACCCTCTAGAAAATTTTGATAAAAACCAATTGACTGGGTATTTATTCTGATCAGATTTACACCAAACTTGGTACAAGTGATGCTCCTGACCCGGAGCATACACTTTTAAGATTTCACAGTCGGATGTCCATTCTAAAGGACACTACGCTATGGGAAAAATTTGATAAACACCGATTGACTGGGTATTTATTCTGATCAGATTTACACAAAACTTGGCACAAATGATGCTCCTGACACGGAGCATACACCATTACAATTTTAGATTTGGATTTGGATGTCCATTCTAAAGGACACTACCCTCTATAAAATTTTGATAAAAACCGACTGACTGGGTATTTATTCTGATCAGATTTACACCAAACTTGGTAGAAATGATGCTCCTGATCCGGAACGTACACTTTTAAGATTTCAGATTCGGATGTCCATTCTAAAGGACACTACGCTCTGGGAAAAACTTGATAAAAATCGATTGACTGGGTATTTATTCTGATCAGATTTACACCAAACTTGGCACAAATGATGCTCCTGACCCGGCGTATACACTGTTTAAATTTCAGATTCGAATGCCCATTCTAAAGGACACTACCCTCTAGAAAAATTTGATAAAAACCGATTGACTGAATATTTATTCTGATCAGATTTACACCAAACTTGGTAGAAATGATGCTCCTGACCCGGAGCATACACTTTTAAGATTTCAGATTCGGATATCCATTCTAAAAGACACTACGCTCTGGGAAAAATTTGATAAAAACCGATTGACTGGGTATTTGTTGTGATCAGATTTACGCCAAACTTGGTACAAATGATGTGCCTGACCTGGAGCATACACTTTTAAAAATTCAGATTTGGATGTTCATTCTAAAGGACACTACCCTCTAGAAAAATTTGACAAAAACCGATTACACATTACTCTATGTTACCACCTCGTAATTTCGATCTCAAATAGTCTCAGAGTTTCATTAAAATCTGCTTTGCAAATTATTGAGTAAATTAACTGACCATTCTTATGTGGTACATCCTGTATAACTTTTTGTAGCATTTATAAGTTTTAAAAAAGTTAATAAAAAAATAAATTGGAAAATATCCATTTCAATTGTTCCAGTAGGGGAAAGCTGATAAATATTTATTACAAATATAGAACTTAAATATCAATTCACAGTCTGATTAAATATTTACTTTTAAAATGTAATTGCTTTAATACAAAAAATATAAAAAAAAAACTATAAAATTTAAGAAATGGAACCAAAAAATCTATAAAAATATAATATATAAAAATGTTTGAAATAAATATGGCAATTTTTTTTTTTATTTTAAGTTTTTCAAATTTTCAATATTTTGTACGGTGTGTTCATTATAAAATTTCATCTAGTTGGCTGTGAAACGTCAAAAGAAAAGGATGGAGAAACAAAAGTCCATTTATTTTGATTATGTCATCCTTTTCTGTCAAAGTTTCATAACCTGCTAGATGAAGTTTTAAAATGAAAACCCGTACATTTAAGTGTATTTTCTAGGATATCTGGAAAACGTTAATTTGGGTCAATTTTACAAAATACAAACCTTCAGGTTTGCCTTTCTTAGGCCCAGTTGTATGAAAAATAGTTAAATAAATGGTCAAATAACCAATGATCAAAATCCAAACCACAGATCTAGGAGAGAGTGTTGTATGAAAGGAGTTAACCATTAGTTAACTGAACCGCCTTTTTGCTTTTGAAACTAAATGTCGGCACTTCTAGTAAATTTTTCTTTTATGTCAGATATTTCAGGTCAATAATGTCAATTTTATATCGGCAAACCGGCTCGGGTGAAGTTTGATGTTAGGTTTTTTGTTCTATGGGTGGCATAGTTTGGAATGTTTCATGCAGGTGATATGATTTGTTATTTATAAATTTTTGGTCCAAATTCTTTGGATTACAAGATTATCTTGTAACATAACAACATAGCAAAACCTACCTTTCAATTATCAAGACTATTGTATCAACAACTGTCGTGTTCTTACTGGTGCATTACAATGAATGAAATGAATGGGAGCAAGGAAATTGTTAACACGCGATCTGCAAATTTTTCTAGTGCTGAAGAATCAGTCTTGGTTCAATTGGTGGGCAAAAACAAAGACATTATTGAGAATAAAAAAAAACAGATTCCCAGGCTAGCAAGCTCAAGAAGGATGTTTGGGAAGAACTAACCAAAGACCTTAATGCAATATCAGGCTGTACACCCAGAAGAAGTGACATACTTTTAAATAAGTACAGACACCTAAAGAAGAAGTTTGCAGATGAAAAATGTTACCAACAAGGAACAGGTGGTAAGCCTTATCAAAATGTTCCAATAAACGTTAAAAAATATACGTTAAACTTTAACACATTGTATCTTTGTAACGAAGCATGTCTGGACATATGTTCAATAAACTTTTTTTTCCTATTTTTAAGCAAGGAAACTCAAACTGATCACTCATACTTTTTTCGCACATATTATGAAACACCCTGTATAATAATGTAAGAAGCACACTTAAATCTACTACTTTTGGAACGCTCGTGCTACAAAATTAACAAATTTTTGGACGATACTTTCAATTCTTCCTCTTATTACTACCTTCAATAACTCCCGAAAATATTCATCATCTTTCTTCGTTTCTTCCTCTATCAGCTATCAAAAAGCGTTTTTCGACTTTCTAGTATTTAGTTGTACATCACTGACCAATTTTCATACAACTCACTTTGGAGCTTAAACTAAAGTTAACCTTTGATCATAGGTCAACTATCTTTCAAACAAATGGGCCTTACAGTATTTGACCGATATCTGTTATATACTTTTTTAAATACAGGGTGTTCCAACTTTATTTAGACCCTACATATCGACGGCCCTGTACATGCTAGGAAAAAGAGCTTCATACAAAAAGTGATGGTTAAGAAACTGCTTTCAATGAGAATTTATTTATATACACAGGATGACGCAAAAGTGAACTTATTGGCATAAACTTAATTTAGTTCAATAGCACATCACCTCGTATATTTTCTTATTTTTGGATTCGCCTTTAAATTGTAATGATATTTTATGAATCATAATTCAGATTTTGAACTGTTTTCATTCATAGTTATATAAATAAAACTCAAATTTTGAAAAATTTGTACTGTTCTGATTTTGCCTGAAAAATAGTAGATTATATAACTAGGAGTAAAAGTCGGTCTTTTTGTGCTGAGGCCAGTGACGGCCGAGGAAGCCGAGGCCTGCAACTGGGCGAAGCACAAAAAGACTTTTACTGCCTGTAACATATACTATTTTTATTTCAAGCTACTTAAATTCCAAGTCTACACGGTGATTCATCAGTATGTTAATATACTTTCATTTTTTTATTTATTATTTTAGATAAAAACGTTCAATGCAAGTAGGATTTTATATAATAATTTAGAAATGGATATACATTTTTGTCAATATGTACAGTGTTTTATTTACATATAAACATGGCAGACCCACGTCAAGTTTTTCTTTGTTATGAAGTTTGAAGAGTTTTTGGGTTGTGGTCCCTTGATATGTTGGAAAAAAGAAACAATTTTCTTTCTTTAACTGTAACAAATGTAGCAGTTCAATGATTTTTAGTATCTTCATAAGTAAAACTTTAAAACATAATACTGAAAAACAACTTTTTTATTTTGATTGTTGAGATAAACAAAGTTTTTTTTCAAGCGGACTAAAAGTACGTCATTTGTTTTCTCCATACGCACACCTAAAGTGGGCTTTCAAATCCTGAGACCAAAAAAGTAGCAAAAAAGTCCTAGGCAGTAAAAGTAAAGTCAAAAGTCACCGCTAGTGTCATGGTGGCGCATATATAAAGGATTTTCATTCAACAAAATTATTTTAATAATAGATGACACCAGATAAACCGATCTGAGTGTATTGCCATCTTTACATTCTTGTTGAAAAAACAAAGGACAGAAATACTCTCAGAGCACTCAAGAGCACCATCCGAAACCGTTATTAGTCGAAATCGCATAGGTTCTCGAATTCTGAATTCGTCTGTTAAATGTCATGCGCGTCATCATATTTATCTGTCAATGTGACATTTATTAATTTAGTATTGAAAATAATGCTACAAGTTCTTAGTTTACCATAATCATTGGTTATTATTTAATACATTAAAACCATTGAACATTGAAAACCACCATTCTAACATATTCTATGTATTTTACAAATAATATACACAATTGGGTAAGTACCTAGACCCGCTTAAAGAGGATGAGAGAAAATTGCAAAACTGAACCACTTTTAAATAGATTTCTTATTTCTTGCATGCTTGAAAAAAAAATAGTATATGTTACTCGCAGTAAAAGGTCTTTTTGTGCTTCGCCCAGTTGCAGGCCTCAGCTTCGCTTCGGCCGTCAATCTCTGGGCTCAGCACGAAAAGACCCACTTTTACTCCTAGTGACATAATCTACTATTTAAGTAATCAAATACCTTATATATTACAAAACCAAAACCTGCAACTACTAATCAATCGAAATCCGCGAAATCAACTAAGAGTTTGCAAAAACTAAAACATAGGATGGATGCACTTTCGCTCCAAGAGCTCTGATTACTCTTTGTAGTCAACTGCTGGAGTGCCATCTAGTATCTAGTGCTTAAAAGTTTTCGTAAATTACAATATTGACAATCATTTATGTACAACTGCGCCACTACGACAGTAGCGGTGACTTTTGACTTTACTTTTATTGTCTAGGACTTTTTTGCTACTTTTTTTGGTCTCAGGATAAGAAAGCCCACTTTAGGTGTGCGTATGGAGAAAAGAAATGACGTACTTTTATCCAATTGAAAAAAAATATCTAAAGAAAACAAAACTAAATATTTATTCTGAATTTAATTAGTTTTTGAAAAAAAAAGGTCAAAAAAAGACCCTAGAAACACTAATTTTTAATTTTTCGAAACATACAGATTAAGATTATGACAAAAATCGACTAAACGTGACTCAAAGTGTCTAAAGATGCCAATTTAAAGTTTCTCGATAAAATCAAATTAGGACTAAGGTTAAACTCGATTAAAAATGTCTCAAAGTGTTTAAAAATTTAAATGTGATGTTTTTCAGATGAAAGAAAATCAGCTTAGAATAAGACTAAAATCGATTTAAAGTAACCTACTTCTGCTACAAACGCAAATTTGGATGTTTTTGACAAAAATCGATTTCGGAATAAATACGGGCAAAACTAATTAAAATAAATGATAAAATCACATTTTTCTATCAAAATAAGTGAAATATAACGCAAAATTGCTGCAAAATTCAAATTTAGTGTTTTTTTGAGAAAGTTAGGTTAGGATTAGGGCCAATACTGGTAAGAAATTACTGAAATAGTGCAGCAGAAAAAAAAGCTTTTTGGTTGCAAAAAAACTTTCTCGACACCTCTTGTCCTCTTCGCCTTCGATCACAGAGACGTAAAAGTGACATACGTGACAAAGCTGGAGCCTCATTCTGTAGGAAGTTGTGAAAGTGAGAATGAAAATCTTGATAACCTTGATTGGTCAAAAAAATCTATTGACCTATTCCATTGGTCAGAGATTTTAATTTTCATTTTCACACCTTTCTATAGAATAAGTGCCCTGAGAGACAAACATAAATGCATTGACAGATGCATAGATGACAGATTCGTGTAAATTTGTAGCGGATATTGGCATTTTTCAGAATGCTCCAGTATAATTTTGGTCGCTTTAATCCCCATAAAGGACTTAAATCAGGCGTTATATTAACGTGAAAAAGACTTGACTTTGACGTGTTGGCTAGTCATTCAATGACATTTTTTTATACGTCATGCGCTTGACGTTATTATGATGGGACTTATTTAATTTGCGTGATTTGGTAAGTTATTTGTACGTCATTTTTTGTACGGCTATTTTGGATTGGAGATAATTAAACAACATTTTGTAGATATTATCAGCTACGTAGGAGGGAAATTCTTCATTAAATAAAATATTTTTGGGTTTACCAGTGGCACGCATATAAAGATAAAGAGTTGTTTATTACTTTTTGAAAAAAAAATGACCAGACTTTTTCGTCGATTTCACTCAAAATAAATAATTATTTCTATATTCCATGTTCAATTCTAAAAAGAAAGCCTTTTTTATATTTATTATTTTATGGTACGTCGCACCGATTTTGAGTAAAAAAATAAAAACCATTTTAAGGAAATTTTAAATTTTATTTAAATGAATTTTTATAAAAAATCGAAATGTAAAGTACAACGAGTTATATGTTGTGATAGTCAAACATTATCGAAACCCACAAACATTTCTATAATAATTATCTCCAGTGGTTTGGCACTTATAATAAATTTTAATTTTTTAAATTGAGTTGAGTGAGACACCCTGTATCTCAATTGCTGTTGATGTTTCGAAAAAGAGTCAAAGAAAAAAACTTTTTTTTGAAGCCCTATTCGCTGTTATAAGAATACCACCAACTTTGGAATCACTATTTTTTTAATTGTAATTTAATATTATTACGACACTTTAATATACAGGGTGACAAAACATACCAAATTTCATAAAAATATCTCGTACGCTTTCGGAATAATGAAGACGTATGCATTTTGACTGCAATTCTAACTTCAACACCCTGTTACTTTTCAACGAAGCTTGATAGGTACCACATCATCTGTATGACAGATCCCTCTTAAAATTTACCCATTATGACTCACCATGTACGTACGTGGATGAAAAATAATTAATCAAAGGATGTCGTTAGTTTAGACCATCATGGCAACAATAATACGAAAAACTGTAACTTGTAAAGTCGTAGATATAACCTATAATATATCTCAATGCATGTCATATATTTTAGGCTATAGTGTAGCGAACTATAGGGGGTGTTCATTAGAAAACGTCGTTTAGAAGGCTATGAATTTTTGCACCAGATGATGTTTTCAAATGAACAACCCCTAAATTTAAGGTCAGGTCATGAAAGTTGAAAGGAATTTATTTTCTGCGAGGTAGGTTAGAGATTGAAATTTTTAGCTGTTTTACAGAAAGATGACTTAGACTCTCTAGAACCGGATTCCACGGGATTTTTAGCTTTTTTGCGGAAACTCCAGTTGAAAATATGCAAAAGGCATCTTGATCTTCGGCGAATAAGCTGTAAATTTCAATCTACATTTAAAGTCCAAAATTGTTAAGTGGAACGTTATATCTCTTCTTTAAAACCAATGGATGATGACAGGAACTTAGCTTTGATTTGTAACCAGCTTCAAAATTACTCTCGCGAAGATTAATGCACTAATAACACCTTAAGGGTCAAGTAATCGTTCAATAGCCCTATCGTGTACTTACGGGCAGATTTTGTCCAAATCGGCTTTAGACGAGACCAGCGTAAGCCCAGAATCCAGCACTGCGAGTGGCTTGGAACACTGCATCAGCTCGTCAGGCGTGCATTGATTATTTAACGCTCTTACTTTGGTTGTAATCACTGAAACAAAAAAAAAACAATTCTAAATTAACTTGCATTTTGCAACTGCTTAAAAAAGAAACGAAAACTAACCATTCAGCCGGTTTTAGTTAATGGCCGCGACGGTAAAAAAGGGGCCCTGTAATCAGAGGTGGAATTCCTCATTTGTTTTAGTTGGGTGGCATTTTATTCTAATTGATTTCGTTTGTTCGGCAAAATCCGGTCGGGTTCCGAAATCAAGTTGCGATTAATTAAATACTTCGTATTTTGTTGCACAATTTTCAAATATTTCATCATTTTGAAAGTCTAGTTAGGAGCGTTTTAAAGCATCCATAATAAAGTTTTTCGCCTCCATATGCGCACTGAATCAATTACCTTCGGTTCTTTTTGCACCTCAAAAAAAGCAACTATTATTTATGGATATTTTAACGTGGTATACGCTTTATTGTTATTAGTTTTAGTTTTTTTCTCTGTCGGGTAGGAGAATAGAAGAGAATACGAAACAACTATTTATTAAAGTGCTTTCGTTTGTTGGTTCGTTGTAAAAATGTAGAATAGAAATCTAATAAAAGTAAGAGGTGGAAAATTTGGAGTGGTTTATTACACAAGAATGCTTCTTTATTTTACTTCATAGAGCAAAAGATTCTTACTTCATATTATGACTATATAAAGAAGAAAGTGAAAAACATCTGTATAATGTTACGTGCAAATGCTAAATGATACCTGTAAAACACCAGATATTCAATAGTCTTCAACTTTTCTTTAAATTATGAGAAAAGCGTGAACCCACTGACAAAAACATTTAAGGATAGAAGAGGCGATTAAAGCATTTATTCCTTCGCCATTATGTCCACATTAAGACTGGATATTAAATTTGTCATTGCTAAACAGACCTGATTTAAAGAACTGCTTCTCAATATAAAAAAAAATCAATAAATATCTTTATTGCCATTTCCATAGCTCACGGATTCCACTTTTTTTCCCGCCAGAGAATATTTTCATGACAAAACTGTTTATCAGTCCTCTACCTGGCACAAAAAGCCAAGAAACCCAATAATAATACCTCGGTTTTTTTCTCGTTGGAAGCCCTTTGAAGTCCCTTTCCAAACATAAAATAATGGAGCCTTATTTATTTCCGCGTGGAACGATCCACATATTTCATTTCTCGGCTTTGATGGGTTCCAGAAAAAAATTTGATTCCCCCGGAACTAGCCCGTTCGATAAATCCAATTGCCAAGAATGGAGTTCTCGTGGAGTTTTTTTGCTTAGTTCTAAGGTTTATTAGGTCCCCGCCGCACTTGGGTACTTTTTACCATCGCGGGTAAATAGAGCACACTATTGTGGGTATAAATCAAAATTCCAATGTCCTCGTAATCCACAAAACGTGGCGTATTATTTGTAATTTACAGCCCATTCAAGAGAGAAGCCGAAAAGGCTCAAACATAAACGAAACAATGGGGCTACCTTTATTCAAAATACCTCCGCAGCACCGCAGAAAACAATTATTCGCGATATTTAGTACTAGAATATAATCATGACAATAATAATAATCGGTAAAATTCCAGCTGGGTTTCCATTGTCTAATATTTTCGACAAAAATGAAACCATTTTCATTCTACCGAATTTGGTTTTCGAACGTAACGTTTAACAGGTTCACATTAAGGGACAAAGGGACCATTCTTATTGCTTCCCCAGTTTTCTTTATGGTCTAATTAAAGGGGAGAGCCCGGAGAATACCGGGAGCATTGAAAAAGTATCCAGGTGTTTTCCCGGTTCTTGTTTATATATATATACTCCCAGAAAGGAGAGAACTAAGTAAGTGCGTATCATATACGGCACTGTTATGTTCAAAACGGAAAATTGAGTTCTCGCGTAGACACCTCGTAAAGCGCCTCTTTAAGAAAAGAAATTCGGTTACGCCTTTAACGACGAACATCGTTTTTTCTTTGCTAATAGAATGTGAAAGGAAGATAACCGAATTACCCCGGAGACTATTTTGAGACCCAAATTATGGAAATTGAAATTGATGTGTGCTCGAGTAACATTAGCGGAATTTTAACAATCCCCGAGACTTTGCTTAAGCGCATTTTCATTGATTTTTAAGTAAGTGGTTGCGAGGTATTGTCAAAAAAAGTCCCTATCGACAACTCTCAAAGCGAATAACGATGAAGTTTAGAACTTTGGACGAAGATCGGTATCTCACAGGAATATTGTGTAATCTACGATCCATAACTTGATTAAAGGGAGTATTGGGTAATTAGTTTAGCTGGCCCTTTACTAAAAGGGGCTGTGAAAAGTTATATAGTTTGATTATATGTATAAATAGGTGCTTTTTTTTTTAGAGAGAGAGAGAGAGAGAGACAGAGAATTTCAAAGGGGAAAAGAACTTTTTACTTTTATATTCTATCGTTTAGTGGAGGACAATTAGTATCCAGACACTTGGTTTATGTATTCTTTTAGATCTTGGATACACAAAATAATCTAACTGTGGTTCGTAGGCAAAAGCTAAGCTACGAACTACAGATAGAATTTTTCACTTTACTTTAGTGTACGGTCATATTTTTTCTCTGTAGAAAATTTTATAGTCTATGGTAGTGTGTATGACTCTATCTCCTCTATAACCGGAAATATTAATAAAAATCTGAAAAAAATCTGAGGGTTGCAAGGCTTTCCTAAATTAAGTCGTAATTGTAACAATTGTTGATTTGCGTAATTCCCACGACCAGTTTCCAAAGAGAACTAAAAAAATATTAATAATAATAAAACTGAAATAAAAAGAAAGTCAACAATAACAATTATTTACTACAGACCCTATATATGCCGAACCATCTATTATATTGTTACGGTAAGCGGGGGCTGTGTGTGTTATTGCTCTATTTATTTAGAACGCAGTTATTTTTCTTCTAAAAAGGTTCTAGGCTTTTCTATATTTTTGGGATTTTGTATAAAAGTCGAATAGCGCCGCAGTTTGAGTAGTCTTATTTAATCGAGCTATAAGTAAGCTAAAGTACCAAACGATAATAGATGGCAAAAAAGTGTTACATAGTGAGTTATTTAGTAGTCGAATTGTACTTGTGTGTATTTGTGGGATAAATAAATAGTGTTTTCGTGTTAAATCGTTATACTGGAATTATTGGACCCTGAGTTCGCATTGTTCGTAACAATATCAATTATACTAGTTATCGCCTGACTGATATCTGAGTCCTTGCCTTGGCACTAGAGATGTGAACTCCGCCGGGTACACTGTACAAGTCCACTCACATTGGATACAATACAATACAATGCAAATACTTTGTGACCCGTTTTTTATGTTAAATAATAGTTAAGTATCAAAGTTAATCTTGAAATAACTTTGATGACGTCATCTAAGTTAGTAACATTGCCACCATTTCATTTCCGCCTCGACATTGAGCAACTTTTATTTGAAACTTTTGCTCTAAAATTAATAGTTGACCAGATATTCCCTGTGACAAGTTAAATGGATCACTCTGTATAAGACCCTAAAATTGTTCGTTGAATGGGTCACATTGTTGGTCACCACTTATGAATTACTCTGTATATTTCGCTCCCTGAAGTGTCCACGCACCACTACAAAACCTCGTAGAAATATCAGGTAGACTGAACAGGCTCCAACAAGTTTTTTCTTTTCTTCTCTTCCTCTCTTTATTAGAAACAAGTTAACTTTATCAATATATACAGGGTGATTCACCACTACTAAATGGACCTTGAACAGGTAGGCGTAAAAGGCACCAAAAATAGCGATTCAGACCCCTACGGTTGCTGAGATATTGGTCTCAGAACTCAGAAAATGCCTTAAAAAAACGAAAAAAACTCTGTATTTAAAAAATGCCTTACCGAATAGGCAAATAAAAAAATATATTTACTTTCTTGACGTCTTTAGTTAATAGAAACTTCAAGCGTTTAGGGGTGGGTGCAATTAAAAACTTTTTTTATTTTCTTTATCCCTTAATTAATTTACGATAGGGTTGGTCATCTTAACAGCAAATTCAATTCTACACTTTTTTTTAATTCTTGACAATTTTTTGAAAAACTGCTGGTTTTGTGAGAAAACTGCGATATTTCGATATGAGTCATTAGAATTTTTTTTTTCTTTTTAAATTTATGAAAAGGCAACTATTTTCTGTTCAACATGCACGTGTTCTATGTAAATTGAGTTGTGAAACACCTGTACATTAAAATAAAAAAGCGACCTTTTCATTGCAAAAGTCATTGTAATTTTGATCAACTAAGGGTTGGGACTTTTTTATGTTTTGACCCTTCGACTGACATAAAAGTAATTCACTGCCGCCATATTTAACCAGTTTATTTAGACATTCAGTTTTACCCCAAACCCAAATATCACCGCCTCCATTTAACCAAATAACCCCAACAAACAATACCCATCCGTGTGATATGATACCACTCACTATAACCCTTATTAAGCCGAAATCTTAATTGTCCTCCGAATTAAGCCGGCATAAATTAAACGAGTGTAGTGTGTGTCTGTTACCGTTCCTCCGGAGTATGTTAACCGGAATTAGAGCCTGAGCATTTCCTTGACACGACAAGCCTATGTACGTTATAATCCGGCGTAAGAGCCGAGCCAAAAACTATTGTTCGAATAAATGGATGAGCAAAGGCTTAACACTAACTTAATTAATTAATTAATTTATCTGGGTTGTGTTGTAAGGAGCAATTTAATCTGGGAACCGCAAAAACTAATCAGGCCTTAGCAGTGCCTCAAGGTTTTGTCGGATTACTTACTTATACATTAGAGGGGGGAAAGATGGGGTTTCCACATGAGAGGCAGCTAGGAGAACCTGTGCCCCCTTGAAGTTTTCTTAGTTTTATTTAGCTTTTTGCTTTATTTGCTTAGCCATCCCAATCAGGCTCTGGTGAAGTTTTTCACCTCTCGATTTTTGTTTCTTTTTTTTATAACGTTTTTTAAATTAAAGTACCTTATCCATTTAAAGGAGAGAATAATCTCAACCACCAGTGCACTTGTTATCCATTTAAACTCATAGTTTATACACATTTATTGAAAGTGCACAGATGGTGACAGGATTATACCTTAAACTTGTGACCATTGGCGCAATCATGCTCTATCCGAAAATACAACGCAGGTCACTATCAACTTTCGAATAAAAAACGTTTGCGCCAATGGTCACCATTTTACGTGCAAAATCTTCACCTTTCGGATTTGCTGAAATGACTAATAGAAATAGTTGCTACGAATTCATTGAAACTGGGCACCATGAAAAGGTTGAGCATACACGCATGAATTCAATATACAGGATGATGCATTAAACTAGTGACCATTGGCGCAAATATGCCTCATTCGAAAATACTATCAACTTTCGGATGAGGATTGTTTGTGCCAATGGTCACCATTTCACTACAGAATTGCCATTTTTCGGATTCCCCGTTGTTAGACAATGACGAATGTGGTTCAAATGATCGATGATGCATGTATTGGAATAAGTTTTGTACTATACGTGGCTAACTAGATGATTCATGTTCAGAAATACGGAAGGTCCGAGCAGTAGTACCTGCCTGGCGATACGCGAATAAAGTTGATAGTTACCAAAATAGTTTGTTTTATTATACGGTGTAAACAAAAGTAATAACATCGTAGTATTCTACAATGCATTTAAACAGTGACTGTTAATACAAGTCACTGTTTCTAGTTAAACTAGCAACCGTTGGCGCAATCATGCTCTATCCGAAAGTACAACGCGAGTCACTATCAACTTTCGGATAAGAAACGTTTGCGCCAATGGTCATCATTTTACGTGTAGTCTTAACTTATCAGGTTTTCCGTTGTTAGACCGGGATATGGCCTTTGATTAGGTTAGTTCAGTTATGTTTTTCCTTTGTTTGGGTTAGTTCAAATGTGTTTTTCATTTGTTTATGTTGATCCCGGTTAGGTCATTTATATTTTACATTTGATTAGGTTAGTTTAGGATCGTTTAGTTATGTGGACCTTTTTGTTTCACATTGATATTGCAAAATAATTATAGGAATAGAGACAAAATAAAGCAGTAGAAAATAGGTGAAAAAAGAATATTAGAGAGTATTGTAACAAAGTTACTATTTTTTTCTTAATTATACGCAAAAGCCTCTGCATAATTGGGAACTCACCTCAACATGTCAAATAAATGTAACCTAAGCTTATGGTCCATTTCAAGTATGTAGATATTCATCTAGCAGGCTGAGGAATTGACAGATTCGTCCTATTCCATCCAAGTAAATGTGTCATTTATATGTCAATTTCTCAGCTTATTAGATGAACATCTATTTGAAATGGACTCTAAAGGCGACGTCACATACAGCGGAATTTGGTTAAAAGCGGGAAGGACCGAAATTCGACAGTTGAATTTAAACCAATCAACTAAAAGCTAAAATAGGAATTGACATGTGTGATGACGTTAGTGAAATGTGTAATGACGTTATTGACATGTATAATGACGTTATTCCGTTCCGTTCCACTGTATGTGACGGCGGCCTAACAACTCAACACCTCTTTGCCAAGGTATCCAAGTTGTTTATCGAAATAGATATAAAAGCACGCATTTACCCCGTTAACGGGAGTTAGACGCCAGCCATCAGGGGGTAACACCTCCTCCTAAAAGCCAGATCTGATAACTGAACCTGATCGATTCCGATCCTGAGAGTAAGTTACTGGTTAAAGGCGAATCAACTTACTTTATAGTTGAGGTCAACTAAATCAGGTGAAGCATTTCGCCTGGTAGACATAACTCGGTCGTCTCTTTCTTTCTCATTAAAGTAATTTCCTTTTTTAACTCGCTGGAGCATTTCACCATTTCAGTTTCAGTGGGAATTTCGGTGTAAATCATATATAAGAGACAGCTGGGAATCACGACCATAACCCCCTTTATATTACCGTCTGCAAACTGATCCAAATATACTTACCCCTCATTTCCGATTCCGAAGTATCTAGTAGTTTATAGTTCATTGGTATAGGGTTTGTTTTGTATTTATCGTTACAACGAATGAGTATTTGTAAATATAATCACCGTTAAACAACTTGTTTTTGTGGTTTTTGGGTCTGGGTGAAAATGTCAACTGTCTAAACTATCAAAAACTTAATAAGCATTTTCCAACGAATTGCCCCATTTACACCACTAGTGGAACTGGAACTCTGTCTCCATCTGTTTAAAAGCTACACTGGAACAACAGGGCCCTTCACCACGGGTGGAGCCCGAGTTATTCGAGGAAGATCTCTGACGCAGCTTAATTATAACTATTGTTGAATCAACGCAACGGCGCTACAGCATCTATTTGACGTAAAAAACCGGATAAAAAAAAACAAAGAAAATCAGGTCGTTCAATACCATTTGGAAGTTCTAATCATAAAATTGAAGAAAATCAGAACACTCAAAATAATTGTACTTTTTTGAAAAGAGTAAAATCCTGTAACAATTTGTGGTGTACAATAAAAAAGTGGTAGAAATGTAAAAAAAAAAATGAAAAGGAAATCAGAACGTTCGAAAAATATCAAAAGGTGGAAAACGATTTCAATGGCGTCCGTTTTACAAACAAAAAAGAAGAAGGATTAAAAAAACGCATTTTCAGTTGTTGATTCAAAATTCTTTAAGTTATACCCTATCTCGATCATACTACATCTCGAATAGTATCACGCCCTTTTACTTACTGAAAAGGTGTAGAAAAGATTCAACTAAAACACAAACACATTTTAAGATATTAATTTAAATTTTCTATCCTTTTTGAATGAATGAAACGGTCAAAGAAATATGGAAACTTTAAATCGAAGACAATCCGAACGTTCATATATATCAGGTGAATGTTCCGATTAACCTGATATGAACTTGAAAATATGGTTCTAACCTGAAACAAAAAAATAACTATTTAACATTATAAAAGGATGAAAGAGAAGAAAGCGCTTTATTCTTCTGTGGGAAGCAAAGGGGCCCGTAAGTGCCGTTTAGCTTTCTTCTATGGGGCCCTAGGTTAATCCAAATGAGTTCAATTATGTTTTTGCTTTGGTTAGGTTAGTTCAGATTTTTTTCCTTTGCATAGGTTAGTTCAGTTTTGTTTATTCTTTGTTTAGGTTCCTTAACGTCAGTAATTTCTGCATTTTCTGTTCTTTTAAAACGCATTTTATTTATACACTATTTGATAAGATCACGTGTGCAAGATCACTTACGCTTTTTTTTCCTGTGGGGGCAAGGTTTCCAGATGAAGATAAATCTACACATTTGGCAACATTGCAAATATCATTTGTGACCGCTGTGATAGTTTAAGAGTTGACGCATTGAATTCGAAGTGAAGTTTCACGATTGTGATGATCATTTCAATTTCAACATTCAACAAGTATATTACTGATCAGAAAAATTTACAGGTAATAGAAGACCAAATTTACATTTACTGCATACTGTATCATTTAGAGGTCTTTATTTACATTTTTCAATATTGGCGTGATAAACAAACCCTCCATACAATGTTGCCAGGATTACTTTGGTAGTAAATTGGCACATCCTTTTTTGCATGATATCTTGCGAATCTTTACAGTACGGGAGTACTATAATATCTATCGATGTCCATATAATTTTTGAATGGTGATTAATAGAACACTTAAACGATAGAAAAAAAAAATACGTTTAAGATGGCCAACTGGTCACAATCGGCAACATTGCAGAATCCTGTGACACGTGGTTTATGTCAGTTTATGACAATTATTTCATGGATTTTTTTTCTGGTTTTAAGAGTTTTTTGCCGACTTTTTCGCTTTTAGCAATCGTTTCGGTGTTTTAATTTGTTTGTTAGCCACGGTGAGACAATGTTTTGTGTGTAGAACTTGGGATTATAAAAATAATTCTAGGAAATTATGTTTTTATCGGTAAGTTCATTTGTGTTTTGTGATTATGTTGTTACTCGGCTCTTAGCCGTTAGCCATTAGCGTCGTTTGTAGTTTTATTCTAATATTAATCTTTAATCTAAAAAAAAACTCAATAAATGGGTATAATAGGTATATATCAAAAATCAATTAAATATATAAATATTTGAATGTTTTGGTCTGCATAAAAATGCAGACGCATGCTGCGTAAAAATCGTATACTTGTTTCCTTGAAAAATAATACGCCTATGTGTGCTTATGTCATCTGGAGATGTGTCCTTGGAGATTCAAAATGCGCCATATTGTTTTTAGCATTTCTGCTTCCCCTCTACCGAACAACCCGCAAGCTTTCAAATATGCGGTTTGTATATCATGCCAAGTAAACGAATACCAATTTATGATATACTCGCGGCGTCTATTTATTTACTCCATTGTCAATGTTTAGAACACTTTTACGTACCTACTTGATTTTAATCCGGTAAATAGCTGTACCGGTACCGGTACAGGATACCGTAATGAAACTATTTTTCAAATTGGCGGATTTGTCAAAAATATATTTGCCGCGCATAAAATTAATTTTTTCCTGTTTTTAATAAGTATAAAGTAAAATGTTGTACATCATACGTCCAGTAACATGTTACAGTAGTCGTTTCGAAATTCCAGTCTCGGCTAGCGCCTCATCCGCAAACATCTTACTCCTACTGTAAAACTATATTTACCGGACTTATAATGTAAATAACTATAATTCATTTTTGTACCTAATTTTATATTTTAACTACAGTATTCACGTCCTATCTAAGTTAATGGTGAAAGGTAACAGGCTTAGGACTGGAAATAAAACTTCCAATTTCTCGACACGCCTGGCGGCGAAATTGGAATTGGAAGTTTTATTTCCAGTCCTAAACCTGTTACCTTTCACCAGTATTTGTCCTGTTGGGGAGTAGTCGTACTTGTTCTGTTCTTGTACCCTGAAGGCGCCCATGGTTTTCCATACTTTAAATTGAATGGGTAGTGTTTGCCCTTCGACGAGCTGTCAACAATTGAGGAAAACTTTAAACATCCTCTTACCAATTCAGAACATATCGCGCCTTTAGAAAATCAATTTATGTGTCAATTGAATGCCTCCATTGTCTGATGTGGATATCGAGGTCGGATGGCGTACTCATTTACACGCAACTAATGTTATCACTCTATGTAGCTCGCCCGCTCTATTGTCAGAGCTAACTGGCTTTAGAGAATTGGAGTATACCATGGCGAACGAATATTAGATTAGATTTAAGCGGTTTATTATTACGGGGCTGTAATTGGATTATGGACGTGTATGGCAAGATCGAAGCCCGAAAAAAGATCCAGCGATAAGATTACGCAGCCCTCGAGGCCTGTCCCGGGTTTCAATAGATATCGGACCAAGATTGCGGAGGAAGGGCTTCTCTAAGATTGGAATATATTTAAAGGGCAAACACAGGTTGTAAATATCGGGATAGATTGTGCGCTGAATAAACATTGTTTTCCCGATTTTCGGATACGGAAAATATATTACAATTCCCGAAAGAAACTCCTCGATAGTTACCTCTATTTAACGTTGGCCTCTCCTGGGTAGAATTGACAAACATCGGAAATATGTTACTGGGCAAAGCGGAATTCCGCCAAAACAATCTGCCACAGAAATGGATAATATGCGTATTATGTAGCTTTGCTACGAATGCAACGACAGATTGAAACCTTCATTATTTGGAACATTCGAATGCAATCGCTTCAGCGGGCGAATGACAGCATTGACTGAAGTGTTTAAACTGTGGCAGTCATGTTGTTAATTGAAATGAGCTTTGGGTTTTGGGCGAACACTACGCCACAAACCGATAATAACTATGAAACTGTGTGCTTCTTATGCTCAGAATCCACTCATAGAATTATTCTCTAATGGAACAGTTTTTGACACAACGATGTAGGCGAAAGCAGAGTTTTCAGAAAAAAAAACTCATACGCTTTAGAGACAAATTAACTTTGAAACCTGCAAAATTAGTTAATATAAAGTTGGATAATGGATAGTTTTATAATTATGTGCGGAATATTAGGATGAATAGTTTTGACCGAGAATTTGACATAACAGCGGGCTGAAACTTGCTACTTCTCACCGCCCCCAAAGGAAATAAAACATTTTATAGTTTTTATTTAGTTGTAATGCAAGCTAGCAAAACCTCTTTAAAAGCGAATAATAATTCCTATTCAATTTAAATATTTAATTTTTTATGTAAGTTAATACAGGTATGTACACACAAACAGTGCATTAGGTGTTGGTCGACTTACACCGCTTACGCGAACTCGGCAAAAAGCGCCTCTCTAATCTCAACGCGTCAAATGTAGACTTTGACAGGCGACAGCAGACAGAAAGAATTAAAGTTGAGTTCGGTAATTACATCCCGTATATCAATCTATCTCACTCTAGCTTGTTAAGATTTTGGAAAATGGTCTGTGTGTGGAGCGCTCGGATGGAATTACCGAACTCAGCTTAAAGTAGAGTTCAGTAATTGCATCCCGAGCGCTCGGAATATCACTCTATCTCACTCTAGCTTGTTCAGATTTTGGGAGATGGTCTGTGTCCGGAGCGCACAGATGGAATTACCGAACTCGACTTAAAAGCGGCGTGCCGGCGAGGCGAGGTTGATTAAAATCAAATGGACTTTTAACTTGACAAATGTCCGGTTACAAAGCTTTTCAATTAAAAAAATACAATTTTATGATATATCTTTAAATATATATGTTTGCCTTTTGCTGCAATCGCCGCTCTCTTTCTTTATTTATACAAATGTGATTAAAAGTGACGTTAAAAGGCCAAACCCCATATTTAAAATGACTGAAATAGAAACAGACCTAAGGATGTAGGAGTAGCAGGAGCCCCAATTTAACTGAACAAGAACTTTCCCACATAATCCATATAATTACAGGTAATCCACTCACATTAATATAGTTTGAATAGTTTGATATAGGAAAAGGCAGTTGAGTTTGTGGTTGGTACATGGTTGTCATAAGACCAGAGAGCTAAGGTAGAGTAGTAGTAGGAGCCTCCAATCAACGGGCGATCAAGAAAAGTCACTTTAACTCCAAATAATAGCATATGTACGTGAATACACATGAGAAGTCTATAATCAAAGTTTTTGATACATTTTTTGGCATATAAAAACCATGGTAAATGCAAAATGCAATTGCGAGACCAAGAACTGTTCAGAAGGAGTGCAATATCGCCATTTTGTCTCTTTTGTTAAGTAAGTTATAATAATGTATACTTCGTTCACTTATTTTTCACATCTCATTTTTCCATCTCCAGATAGAAATAAAAAAAATCTTACTGTTTTTCTTATTCTTATTTAAAAACCTTATTTTTTTTATTTCTATCTCCTTCCAGCAGATGTTGAGAAGATACAAAAAAATGTCAAAGTCAGATTTCTAACGCCTACTTGATGTCAATATAATGTGTGAGTGGTGTATAGAACATTTATCGCACGCATTTGGGAATTGAAAGTAACACTTTACGGGTGAAAGTTTTTGGAAAAATTTAGATCATGGGCCAAATTGGTTAAAAATTACTTAAAGTGTCCAAAAATCTAAATTTAGAAGGTTGCGGTGATTCTAATTAAGATTATGACCAAAGTCAGTAAAAAAATTCTCCAAGCGTCTAAAAATGCAAATTAAAAGTTTCTGGAAAAACTCTGGTTGAGATTAGGACCAAAATGGGTAAAAAATTACTAAAGCGTCTAAAAATGCAAACTTGGAATTTTTGGACACAGGTGAGGATTAAGGCCAAAATCAGTTAAAAATTACTCAAAGCGTTTAAAAAGACAAATTTGGAGTTTCTGGCAAAAATTCAAGTTGATTAGGGCCAAATTCGTTGAAAAATTACACAGGCAACAAAAAATGCAAATGTGAAACCTTCGAAGAAACTAAGGTTAGAATTATGACTGAGATTAGTAAAAAATGACCCACATTCTCCAAAGATAAAAAGTTTAATGTTTTTTGAGATATTCTATTTTAGGACAAAATTAGGCAAAATTTATTAAAATCTTCAAATTTGTTGTTTTTGGACCAAAATAAATGAGATTTTACTAAATACGTCCCGATATGAGAATTTTATGTTTTGCGAGGAAGTCAGTCTAAAAATGGTTCAAAAAGGCTTGGGGCGTGCGAGAATAAAAATTTGTTGTTGGTGAAGTTAGCAGGATTGGGACAAATAATGCACCTCTTCTTTATTCGAAAATGGCCGACGTTTCGACTATTTATTTAGTCTTCTTCGGGGCTATTCTCACTTAGAGAGGATAGTCAGTTAAAAATCTATTCATGATGGTTTCAACAATTAATAAATAGAGCCAAAACATCTTGGACTTCCATTGTCTTTATTGAGTTTTTTACACGACGGTTCTAGCAGTGGAATCTCTGCTCGTTTTCAAGTGAAACTGAGCGCTCGAGGCTACTTGCTTATGTACTAACACAGCTAACCACGCCCATCATTCCTATTGGCCGGATCGTCGCCACTGTCGCTTGCGTTGTATCATTGCGCGTTAATCGCACGTTTATCGTTATATCTTTAATCAAGCAAAAAGGCAAAAAGGTAAGACCGATTTCATTAATAAAATCGTCGCCACTGTCGCGCGTCAAGCGACCAGCACTTGTCCGCCGTATCAACGGATGCCATACCGAAGAGACGTCGCAACTTGGTTTACTAAAGACGCCCTCATTACTTCCAATGAAGACTGTTTCCTTAAACTTTCGTTTCTTCCAGTGCTGGTCCCTATGCACAATTTTGGCTTCCGACTACTTAATATTATGGTGTTCGGACCAAGCGTGATCTGCTATTCCCGATTTTGATGTTTGACATACTATACTCACACGGGATCTGATATATACAATCTTTTTGTTAACTTGAATTTTCCGGTTTGGTTTTAGTAAGTACGCTTCTTAATGTGTTTTCAGTTTTGAAAACCGTTAGTATGTTGTACTAATTCGCGATACGTCGAAGTTTCTCTGAAGTTTCATTTATGTATGGTATAATAAGAAGTTGAGGTTGGTCCTCGCTGTTTTGCCGAGGCTTTTGCTTTTTGCATTCCGTAAAAGCCCTCAAGATAGCCTTTTCCGTATAACCATTTTGCATCGATTCCTGTTTAATATTCTGAAATTCAAAATTTATGGATTCTTTGTCGCTGCATATTGTTACCGCGCGCCTATATAAAGTTTTAATTATTCCCATTTTTGTGGATGCATGATGGCTCGAAAGGAAGTTCAAGTACTGTCCCGTGTGCGTGGGCTTACGGTAAACAGAAGTTCTTATGAGACCCTCCGATTTACTCACCAATACATCCAGAAATGGCAGGCAGTAGTTATTTTTCAGTTTCTATTGTGAATTTTATAGTTGATCTTATATTATTAAATGATTCAACTGCCTGTCGTTTCCGTCCCACACAATAAAGGTGTCATCGACATACCGAAGACAGACTTTGGGTTTATACGTAGATTTTCAATGGCATGCGTTTGAAACCACTCCACGTAAATATTTACCATAACCGGTGATAGTGATGAACCCATCGGAAGCCCATCCTCCTGCTCAAAAAGCTGATCTTTGATGAAAGTATGAGCCTTTAAAGGAGAATAGACGGCAATAGACCAGTTCCACACGCGCCCCTCTACCGCTTAAACAATATTATATCGTGGCTCTTGCCAAGAGAGAGTAGAGAAGTAGGTACAGATGTTATCGAATATACCCCGTGTTCATTGAAATCGTCATATAGAAGGATTTGCATTTTTGACAGAAAAGAATGACATAATCAAAGTATCACTTTTGTTCTTTCGCCCTTTTGTTTTGACATTGCACGGCCAACTAGATGAGGTTTTCAAATGAACACCACCTACATAATCACCAATAGTAGTTTCAGCTACATGTTCGGGGTCGTTTACTTAATTTTTATTTTCTATACCTTCTACCAAGTCATATGTCACTTTTGTAATGTGTCCCTTAATTTGAATCTGACGCCCGGTATAAGCCGCAATTATATCGGATAATCCCCAAATTATTTCTTCTTCTCTTCTCCATCACGGCCTCTATCATTGCGCATTAATGGCACCTTATCGTTATATCTTTAATCCATCGAAAAGGACCTCTCGGCAAAAAGATAATACCGATTTCATTAATAAAAATTTCGCATGGAAGAAATGAAGCCGTTTGCGGAAATCTCCGGAAAATTTATCTTTTCCAAACTAAATACTGAGATTTCGAGGGTGATATATTTCTTTTAAGAAGCTGAGTTAATTAAAACAAATATTTATCATCTCTCTCTCGAAGAGTCTTTTCAGACGGATGTAATATTTGTTTAGTGTTATTAGAAGTGGTCTATTTAACCGAGATCAAATGAAACCGTCAGAACTGTTGTAACTTTTCCCTGCAATCCAATTTTAGAAGAGTAAATTTGTCATATCATAGTGGGTATAAAAGTAAAAAGGATTTAACGCTCGTAAACTTTGGAACGAATTATTTAAAAAGAAGATTTAAAACCTACCAATTTTTCAGAAAACACCTAAAACTGGGACAATCCGACTTTGCTCTTGACCCCTGAGTCCTAGAGCTTGGAGAATCAGATTTATTACCCAAGCAGCATGTTTCCTAAACTTGGCAAAGGGTCGTGTTGAGATATTTCCTAATTAGTTATACAACAAATCTCTCAAACTAGATCTCTTGGGGGCGAAACGTTGGGAGGTAATTTACGTTGACATGTCACAGTGCCGAATTTGTGCAATTTTTTCAGCTTGAGTTCTGCTTCCATTTCAAATCCCAATCGCTTATCTTATCACAGTCGCTAAAAGCCAAATTAGGGGCATGAATAATACCCCTCCAAACTCAATCTTTTGAATCGAAGTTTCTTTAAGGCAGATTGCGTAATAAATGGCTCTTTTACATTCAGTATGCCACGAAAACATCAAGCAGCCTCCTTAATTTAATATTGTATATAGTAGTTCTTATTGTTGTTATACGTTATACGTGTTGGGTTCATCAGACTTTGTTAAGGATATTTATTCCTTTATTCACTTGTGGCAAGAGCATCCATTACTAATGGAAAGTATGCCGCCATTTCGCGGATTATTGAGGCTGACCCTTACAACCGGGACATAAGCTTTTTGGGCAGTAAATGGATGACATTAACTCCTCTTTTACTATTTCTTGAGGTTTTATGTTGGTTTTATACGTCCAGTCTGAAAGGTACATGAAGTAATGATGCATGATGGTCTCCCAAGGCAAAAAAGCACCATATAAAACTTTTTTCCCCTTCAAAAAAAAATCCCCAAGGACTTTATAAGACCGGTGTACGGACAGCATAATCTTGTTGCTGGAGTACTAAAGTATCCAAGTTGCGTCAATGGCCGGTAAGTAGGTATTAAGGCGAAATCGTGTTTCCAACTAGAAAATCCAATCTCTCAAAATCCAGCAAACTATGTCCATTAATTCCGTTTAATCGAGAGGGTCCAGACACGAACTAATTAGCAAATATTCTCGCGGCTTTTAACAGCTCGGGCCCAGGGGTTGGGTTAAGTAATGCATTGCTCCTGCGGGACGACGTCTTTGTCTTAAGGAGGGCCGCAGCTAACAGTTGGATCACTTAGGAATAAAACCGCCATTAAGCATTGCCCCGAGAAACGCACAGAGATTTTCACGATTGCAAACACTCAATTAATATCATGGATGCGTTACATTCTCATAAGCACTGAACACAGCTTGTTCTTCTACCTTTGATTTGGGTTGAGGCTTTTCTTCTTTAGGTAAGTCTATTTATTCACTTTTCTTTTCAAACACCGTAGTTTACTATAATGCCGGCTGGTCCACCGGCGTGAGCAATACTTTCATTAGACTTTCACAGATTCTTCAGGTTTTTCTACTCTAGCAACAGGTTTGAGCCAGTAATTAACTTTTGAGTATCAAACTCTTTAACTTTCGCTTTTTCTTGTTTCTCTGGCAGTTGAGAGGACGTTATCAACAATTTCTTTAGGCTTCATTACTTCTTGGTCAAAAAACCATTTTCGTAATCTTGCGTTTCATCGGCTTCTCTTTGCCCCACCTTCAAGAGAATTGTCTCTTCAACTTCAATAACAGTTGTGACAATAACAGACACAGTAGTAACGGGTTTTTTACTTTCTTCCTTAATAGTTTTTCGTCATTTCCGGAGCGCTTCATTTCAGGTGAAGAGGAAGCTGCTGAGATCGAAAATGATCATAAGGCACTTGAAGATAATGAAGAAGCAACGCTTAAACATTTTAGTTAATTAATTATTATATTTGTTTTTCCTTGTTCATTGGGTACAACCTTTTAATGTGTAATTTATTTTCTCTCTCGTCGAGTCGTAGGAAACGTACTTTAACCCAAAGTAATTTAAATTTCTGAGCCGTGTTGCTAAATAACCATATCTTCACACTTATAACTTATTAGAAGTAAACGCTCAGAAATGTATCACGTTTGCAGACAAAAACCACTGAATAATTTAGGTAGAAAAAATGTGATTCCTCAAAGTGAAGTATTATCGAATCTCTAAAATAATTTACTTTAAGTAAGAATAATTTAAATAATTTAAGTTGATTCAGTTAGAATTCTGATGGCTTGGACAACGAATGTTCAGAAAACAATTTTGATCTCTGCTGTAGATCCGTCAGGAAACAAGGAAGGATTATGTAATCCAACTCAAAGCAACTTATCTTTCTCAGCCACGTTATGAAGTGTTATTAAACGCTTGGAAAGTAGGCAAATATTTTGCCATCTAGTTATCTTTGAAACCTTAATTTTTCTAATACTGTTGCGATCTCAGGGTTCAATAATTCCAGTGTAACGATTTAACACAAAAACACTATTTATTTATCCCACAGATACACACAAGTACAATTCAAATACTAAATAACTCACTACTTAACACTTTATAGCCTTCTATTATCGTTTGGTCCTTTAGCTTACCTATAGCTCGATTAAACAAGACTGCCGCTACGGCGGCGCTATTCGCCTTTTATACAAAATCCTAAAAACACAGAATAGCCTAGAACATTCTTAGAAGAAAAATAATTGATAAGAGACACATAAACAAGGTCGTAAATAACTGCGTTCTAAATAAACAGAGCAATAAATCACTCGTGACAGTTCTCATGCCGCGAGCCCGCGAAGATCCAACCTCCAATGTCCACCGTAACATTCTCCTCCTCCTAAGGCTGTTCGTCCCGAACAGATAGGGTTCCATGGTATCGTGCTAATCGATCCGGATGAACAACCTTCATCTTTGACCTGGGGGTCCGCTGGATCCTATACACCACGTTATTAATCTTCTTAATAATTGTATACGGTCCTTCGCAATTTTGGCTAAGTTTGGGCGACTTCCCCACCTTTCGCCGCGGATTGTACAGCCACACCAAATCACCATCCTGGAAGCCGCGGGAGTTAGCCAGTAAGTCATATCTTGCTTTGGCTCGATCACTGGAAATTATCTCTGGGATTTGCAGTTTATTCCTGGCTTGTCAATGAACATTGTTAAGCCTCTCCTTGAGCTCCTCCACAAAATTATCAGAGTTGAGCGAATCTTTTTCTGGTGTTCCATACATCAAATCCGCAGTAGGAAGCCTCATTTCCCTTCCGAACATCACTTTGGCCGGAATATCCAGTGGTTTCGCGCATAGAGCCTCGATAGACCATCAACATGAGAGGTAGATGTTGGTCCCAATCACGCTGATCATCTGCCACCATTTTAGATAGGTAATGTTCCATAGTCCGATTAAATCTCTCCACCATCCCATCCGACTCTGGATGCGAGAAGTTCCATGACTTTTCCATGACCTTGGAAAACAGCCGATTTAAAATTTCCTCCAAATAACCTCTACTTGTTCCGTCGTGCATTTCCTGTAGTACTTACGATTTTCTGCTACCAGGAACCACCACCTATAGCTCGATTAAATAAGACTGCCACTACGCCGGCGCTATTCGCCTTTTATACAAAATCCTAAAAATACAGAAAAGCGTAGAACATTCTTAGAAGAAAAATAATTGATCAGACCTATAAAAAAAGTCGTAGATAACTGCGTTCTAAATAAACAGAGCAGTAAATCACTCGTGACAGTTTCCATGCCGCAGCGCCCGGATAGGCCGCGAGCCGCGAAGGTGCAACCTCCAATGTCGCTCCGCCTCCCTGCGCCGCTCTCCGTAACAATACCCATCTCCTTTTAGCACATGTTGAGAAGATACGATAAAAATATCAAAGTCAATTTTCCAACGCCTACTTGATGAAAATAATAAGTGAATGGCTTATAACATTCGCATATTGCCTTAAAACTTTATTTTTCATAATAATTATGTAAATATATTCTTTCTGTACTAAAGTACTACAGTGCGATAGTGTTAGTGGTGTAACAAATATTTGCACCAACCAGTAACCAAACATATCAACATGAACATAGAAGGAAACAATTATTCTGTTGAATTCGAAGATTTGAAGACAGCCAAGCTTCTACTGAAGGAAAAATATTCTAGAGAAATGAAAACACTAACACAATCATTCAAGTTAATGCATTATAATCCAATTTTATTTATTTTTTGAAATTAAGTTAATTCCTACTTTAATTTTAATTATTGGTTACTCTAATTCACAACCAACTATATCAACTGTTGGCCAAACAGCTTACTTTGTATACAATCCTACATCTCAAAACACTTTTTATGTGAATTTTACAAGATTACATCACAATCACAGGAATCACACTCCCAACAGGGCCTTGGAAAAGGCCTTGGAAAAGAAAAGTTTTTTTTTAGTTATGATAATTAATGCAAACTAGCCAAATCTCTTTAAAAGCGAATAATAACTGCTATTCAATTTAATTACTTTATTTTTTATGTAAATCAATATAGGTCTAATATCTACATTTATATATTTATTAAGTTACTTGAACAACATAACTAAAACCTGAAAGAGTTCAAACGGTGTTGGTCAACTAGTTCGAGTTACTCCGCTTACGCGGGCTCAGCGAAAAGCGCCTATAATCTCAACGCGTCAAATATTGACTTTGACAGGCGACGGCAGACAGAAACAAACAGCAAAGGGGTGGCGGGGATAACCGAAACAAAATGGTGCGGGCTTCAAATTTGAAAAATATCCGGTTGATTAATTGAAAAAAACACAAGTTTATGATATCCAACTTTAAATATAAATGATTGTGTTTTGCTCCAATAGCTGCTCTTTACCTTTATTTATACAATACACCAGTGAGTACGGCCAAAACCCATATTTCAAATGGTTTAAATAGGACCCGAGCTAAGGATGTTAAGAGTAGAAGCCCGATTTCACTCTAGTACAGGAGGCTTCTTGCAAGGGAAAAGGGCCCCAGAAGTTTCCCCCATAACCCATATTATTACAGGTAAGCCACTCGCATTAATCTACTTTGATACAGGGACAGGCAGTTGAGTTTATGTTTATGGTTGTTGTTGTTGGTAGCACCCTTTTTTTTTCAATGTTTATACAATATGTAACAATACACCAGTGACCACTGAAGTTAAAAAACTAAAACCCACATTTGAAATTGTTAACAGAACCAGAGCACAAGACTTGGGAGCCCCAATTTCACTATGTTGTACCTAATATTATACATAAGGCTTTTTGCAATGGATTAGACCGGGTCACAGACTTCCCCATAGAACCCATACTACAGGTAAGCCACTGACATTAATTTCTCTTTAAGCTAAGAAAGCAAACTTTTATTTTCTAAGAGAACAACCAAAAATATTTAGTTGTGTATAAGTAAATAATCATTGCCACGTGCATCACCCAATAGTTCAATTGAAACTTGTTTGCAGTTTACCTAGGTTCAGTGGCGTATTAAGACATTATGGTGCCAGAAGCTTGGTTAGCTGTGTCCCAAAACCACTATTTTAAAACCGGTAACCTATACCTACCTACTTTGAGGAAAAAATGTGCCACTTTGAAAGTTATAACGCCCTCAAAGGTTTGCCGCTCCAAACCTGAGCCTAGAAGGAACTTAAGGCCAAAAGAACAATCTTGGTAAGTTTATTAACATATTATTACATTAGAAATAATATAGAATATGTTGTGAGTGTTGAATTTTGGGTTAAAAGTAGATAGGTACCTACATGAATCTGTAGTGTGTTATGTACATTTAAAATTTTTATTATATTTCAGTCAATGTGAAGACTGTGGGAATAAAGCAAGGAAGGCATCAAAAACAGTAGTTTTGTGCATTTTGTGTCTATAATGTAGTAGGTACCTACCTACTTAAGTAATGTCTAATTATTTGTTTCCATTATGTTGTGGATATTTTTGCCCCATGATCTCCAAACTCGATTATAAAAGATTTAATTCATCTCCTTGAGCAAAACTTAAATTGGGGCTCTTTTTATTTGCTCGAAACAGAAGGCGGGACTATAATTGCGAGTAATTCGAACTGTCTTTTTCAGATTGCAGATTCAAACCCGCTCTTTAGGCGGATTTAATTTTAATTTGGATTGCCCAGTTTTTTTAACTAACTTAGACAACTAAAAGCGCAATTTAACAGTTTTTTTTATCAAGCTTCCCCAAATGAGCGAGCATTGAGCTATAAAATTTGAGCGCAAAGTTTTAATCAGCGAAGTACTTATATACAGGTGCGGTCAAAGGGCCTATTTCACATAACGGTGTAGCGTCCACCTAGAGGACCGCGGTATCTAATTTCGATTCGGCCACAGCAGCATATTAATGAAAACCGCCTGTGGATAATCTGCATCGTCGGAATAATGCATTAGAACACGAAAATTCGAGTTGAACATATGGAATTAATGGGATGGTACTGAAATTTAAGCTCAAAAACTTGTCGGATGGTGTTTTTCTTCTGCTCCTAACAAGCGTTCGAAAGTGGGAAGAAAATTGTCCTGGATTCACGTTTTGATTGTGGAATTGGCGGTAAACCCGAGACGTGACTTACGAAGCCTAATTTTCATCTTAAATTACCTACCTACTTCTTCCGTATAATAAAGTTTTCTTTCTGGTGGGCACAACGCCATGCAATCAGCCCTAATGGTAATGTATGTTCGGGGGATAAAAATTTGCTTCGGTGGCATTTATTACCGGGGCCATTAAGAAAATTGAACCTTTGAGGTTTAAATTAGAACAATTTTTTAAATTATCGAAGCAAAACATGTACCTTGATTCAGCCTTTTGATTACCTGAGAAAAGGACTTGGCATAAAATTATTTTCGGAACAGAAACCCGGAAACGATGATGGAACAGTCGAGTCGGAAGGGATTTTAATTTTTCAACATTTGCACCGCAGCAAATTACACTTTCCGAGGATTAGCATTTGAATTTGAATGCGGCCCGGCCGCGCGGTGATTTACTTATGAAAGAAAAGATCTTAAATCCTTTGGATGCTATTATAACGACGTTATATGAATGCTGAGTAGCTCTTATAAAATGAAGGCTATTAATGCTTTTTTTTTAAAGACAGAGAAAAACGATTAGCTATAACTTTCTTTAAGTGTCTCGTAGTATACACATAAATTACATGGAACAATGGCACCAATCATACCGAACCAGTAATTTCGGAAATAATTTGCTATTTCTTGCAATAAAGCGCCGCGGTAGTCATGCTACAACGTTCTTTCCAGCAACTATAATGCACGACATCGGTAATTGTTAAAACGATGTAGGGGCGAACGGTGTGCGGTAATTAGGGTGTAAAACTATAATTTGACACGCGAGCTGCTCCAGAAGCATTTATATCGATCTGATAATTGTGTCTTGTTTGAGGGGTTGCTTGTTAACGCCTCTCGCTTTCCTGTTTGTTTAACGTGCATTAAATCTTGCATGGAATCTACTTGCTATTTATTGATTCCGTTTAATGCCGATTAGACCTCTTCAATCAATTACAATAAAGCGACTTCGAACGATTCGACTTTATGGACCAATTAAATTTTTTGCCAGTTGCAACTCCAGCACAACTTCCCAGTTGTTTACGTTTGTGTCTCGGTTTGTACATACCTATAGTTTAAGCTCTGAAAGGGAAGTTGTCCAAAGTTGGGACTTGGAGTCTACTTTATACCTCGACGCTGGAAGCGTGAGCAATTATTAATAGGAAGGATTTAGCATAATAGATGGCAAATAATTGCCACCGCCAGTGTCAGTTAGTATTGTTCGAAGGTGAAACTTTGTAACTGTAATAATCTAACTGGCTTTTAGCTCTACAATACGCGTTATCGCACCAATCGCAGTTTTAAATTTTAACTCCGGAGGGAGATGTTTACAGAAACTACTCAATAAACCTGGCCATATCGAACACCGATATCGAGACCTAGGGAGAGCGGTTTCATTTAATTCCAGCTAATATTGAGCATCCTTGAAATCGTTTTCCAGTGCCGGGTAGTCTAATAGCAAAATCGAAAGCTAAGAGTCTCACAGATTCGGGCAACATGCGGTTTTTAAATGGATCGCACGGATTAATTAATCCAGAGTGATTCTGTCGGTTTATTGGAATGTTTTCTGGTCGATGGTTCGTTCAATTTGTGTTACAGGTGTGTTTCATTTATAATGTCAATTTTTTAGAGGGCTTTGAACTAGGTTTGGAGTATCATTATCTATTTTGTAAATCACCGGTGACATATACCCCATTCAGTTAGTCCATCTCTTTTCGGCACATGTTGAGAAGATACGTTAAAAATGTCAAAGTCGGATTTCCAACGCCTACTTGATGACAATAATAAGTGAATTGTTTATATTAGTTTTGGACTAGATGTACCTAGTTGAATTTCATTGTCACTGACATGCATAGATGAGGCATCGCAGCCACCACATTGTAATGCGTCAAACCTCAAGTAAATGAATTATCAATTATTACTTGCACGGAAAAAAGAATCTATTGACTCAAAATCAAACTACTTTCAGCCAAGAGATTGGTGCTTTTAAATAGAAAGCAAATCTTTTTCTTTTGTTAAGAAAGAGAAAATCATTTGTAAGAAGTTACTGAAAATAGCTGGATTCAAGACGGTTTTCTTTTGTGCGAAAAGAACTAATTTGTTTATGATAAAGGAGTTTTGAATCAATCATGAAAAAGTATTGGTACAAGAGATTATGTTTTTTGTTCCAAATGCTTAAACGTTGTGTTGGTCTTCACTCAAAAGAATGATATTGTTGGAGGATGAACGTTTTTTTTTGGAGAAAACGTAACGTTTTCGAACTAAGGTAGTTGTGTCTTCAAACAAAAACATTTATTTTTGATTCAATTGAAAAGATTTTTTGCAAAAAATTAGTGCAATTCAGTACAAGAGCATTAACTCGTGTATTTAACTATCGCCATCTGTTTCAAGAACTGTAATTCTTCTTTCAAAAACATAAAGTTTCTTAAAATTTACCCATTAAGACGCCACGGTGAAACTAGGTTTATCTCGCGGTTTCTGAAATATCTCGAAAAAAAGTGAAAGAACGCAAAAAATGAAAAAAAATATATATATCTGCTGGAAAACTGTTAATCCTATTTTGATAAAACTTGTGATTCTGAAGTTTCTTGTGATGGTGCTTAGCATAAGCATCGGGTTCTTGCCTACTGACCCTGTACTTTAGTTTTTCTTATGGGCGCCATATTGGATTTTATACCACAAAATAGAGACAAAAATTACCTCATTATTTCATAATGTCCGGTATGTAGGACAGGTATGTAGTACATGCATCGATTTGAGTCCGGTATATAAATGGAACTTTATCAGACTTGTCCGGTAAAGGTTGCTAGGCAACCGATGCTAGAGAGCTACCGTCTAATATACGTTACTTAAATTTGTTTCACATTTTGTCATGTGTTCGCAGTAGTTACGACGTTTGATAATACTTTTCATTAAATCAAACCATTAAATCAAATCAACCATCATTTCCTGATATTCGAAACGAAGCTCTAAGTTATTCAGTAAAATTTTAAAATCTCCTCAATGCCCAGCAGAACCGACTTATTTCAAAATACTACATATTATTGAAGAAACACAAGCACATTGTTAATGGTTTAATGCTGACGTCTCTATCATTTTTCCTATCAGGAAAATACGAAGTGTTTATTATAAAACTTCATCTAGCAGGCTATGAAATTCTGACAGAAAAGGATGACATAATCAAAGTAAATGGACTTTTGTTTCTCTATCCTTTTCTTTTGACATTTCACAGCCAACTAGATGAAGTTTTATAATGAACATCCCATACTTTTCGAAGGAATTTGAGAAACATGTATTACTCGTATGAAGTAATAATTTTAATAAAAAATAATATGAGATAATGAAGTTTTGAAACTAGTGGCTACATATTTTGAAAAGTTTATTTTGGTACTATAAATAGCGTAACTTTAAATCATTATGCTATAGCTCTCGAATTATGAATTTTGACAGTGACAATAATGCAGACACCGCCAAATGTCAATAAATATAATTCTTACGTGGTAATTTTTTTTATTTTTTTTTAAATTACTAAATCATAAAAAAACAGTATGAAATAAAATATTGTACGGTACACGTCCATTATGTGTTCTTACAGTACACGTGTAACTTTCCAGACTGGGTTCCTGAGGTCGCCTCGTCTGTAAAAACCTCGTACTGTAACAAGTCACCTAATGAACTTATATATATTATATATAACGTAAATTACTATTGCGCTTCCAAAAGAAAGTGCAAAGTTGCGTTTTTCGATGAGCAAGCATTTTTTAACTTTGCCGCTCGCCGAGCGACAAAGTAACCAAAACGCTCGCTTAGTTACCATGGAAACCATAATAATAGCTATTTGTATTAAGAGCGCAAAATGGAAAAGGAAAACTAAAGTAGAGCGTCAGTAAGCAAAAACTAGATGACCAAGCGCCATCACAAAAAACGTCAGAATTACAAGTTTTATCAAAATAGGATTGATATACTCTATTCAGCGAGGATTAAATATTACGTCATAAATTCTAACGTCATACAAAAAAAAACTCTGTCTCTGATAAAACGTCAGTTCAACTGGTAAAAAATATGGTATTTATAGCGTTTTTCACTGGCTGCACTAGTGCGCACTAAGTGTATTTCTGTCTTTATATTTTGAACAAATTGACAAAGGGTAGAAATACACTCAGTGCACACTAGTTTTTTCGGGTGAAAAACGCTATTAGTCTTCGAAAATACCTCAAATAATTAGAAACTTACCTTGAACACTGCATCTACTGGTAATAATGTTTTTCGTGACACTTTTTCTCGCTGAAAGTAGTCAATTCATTTCTTTTCATCATAGCGCCAAGGCATTTTGTAACCATTTCACAAAACTTTACGCTGTTTTGCAGGTGACGATTAATCCAGAATTTCTAAAGTTTGACGACATTTTGACATTAAGTGTCAAACTGAATTTAGCTGGTGGTTTTATTATTAATAAGAACTAATAATACGTTTAGTTTTTGGCGATCTTTTTCTAATGAAATGAGATGAGGAATGTGACGTCATATTGAACCCTCGCTGAACAGAGAATAGTTTCCCACTGCAGACTTTTTTGAAGTGTTTGCATATTTTCACTTTTTTCGAGATATTTTAGAAACCTCGACAGCCAAATCTGGTTTCAAGGTGGCGTCTGAATGAGCATTAAAATGCGCAACTTTTTCCGAATTTCACCGACCCTATAGGTGTTACCCGTACGGAGATCCCAATGGTGAACTTTGTAAAAGTGACCATCCTGTATACAACTCCAGATAACTAAAAAACGTTACTATATTAAAACAATTTCTAGCTATGTTTATAATTAGCGACGAACGTCCCAATACAGATCACAAGGTATTAGAACACTATACAGGGTGTCTTTTTCAAAACTTTTGGAGGGCCTGTTTAAAAAACCTTTACAATATTGCCACATTTTGAGTGGATTCTGAAATATTAAAAAAAAAATTTAAAATACCAAAAACTTAAATCTCTTCACACGAAGCTAATCGAGATGTCATATGGGAGGGGTTAGAGTATAGAAAAACTTTGAAATTTAAACTTTTTTTGTGTCATCAATAGTTTTTGAAATAGAAGATATTTAAAATTTTCAACACTGTTAATGTTTTCTAAAAAGTCTCCACAAAAAGCAACTTTTTGCTAATTCAACCGACCTCCATAGTTAGAAGGTCGGTTCAAGCAATACTGCACGCACTTAAAAAAGACACCCTGTATAGTTAGATGAAAAAATAATACAGGGTGGTGCTGCGGGAACTACATTGATTAATTATCGAAAATCTATACGAATGTTAAAAATTTGAAAATTTGATCGTACGAAAACCGATGGGGGTAATTTAAAAATTAAAATATTTTCAAGATGAAACACACTTTTGGTTATCCCGGAGGTAAACCTTAACTTCCTTATTTTAAATGGAACACTCTATATATGTTTCATTTTTGGCTTTGCCTCGGAATTGTAAGAATATTTTGTATTCCGATTTTCAACGGTTTGAAATGTGACACTTTTCGCCTTTTCGAAAGCCGTAATATCCAAACGGTTTTCAAGGCGAATCTAAATCTATTTATCGGGCACCACTGCTCGTACGCGGATGGCTCCAAAACTCCCGAGGGAGTGGGAGCTGGAGCTGGGTATGGCGGTGGATAGAGATACAGACTCCAGGAGAGTCTGGGAAAGCACACGACAATATTTCAGGCGGAACTCCACGCCATTGAAATATCTGCCAAGTGGATAAGCAATCAAAACTGGACAAACAAAAATATCAAAATATATCCGGACAGTCAAGCGGCACTCAAAGCACTTGACTCCAGCAGGATCTCTTCGAGAACTGTCTAAGGAGTTCGAAACATATTACATTGGAGAGCATAATACGCTAACCTTAGTCTGGATTCCAGATCACAAAGATTTTGAGGGCAATGAGGCGGCGAGTGCTATCTTCATAGGGCCTAAACCCTATGAAGAAAAAAACTGTGCTTGCAGGATGATGAGACTGTAGAACACATTCTGCGAGAATGTCTGCAGCTGAAAGACTTAGATTTCCGAACTTCGGAAGAATATACACCCGGCCACCAGACTTCCACAAAATCTCACTCGAGAAGTTATAATGAACTTTCTAAAAGGACTGGGTCTTCTGAGTGAACATAATTGATATTGAGGCACAATAGATCTTGAAGGTCGCGGTGCACTGGCCCCCCTCTTGTGACTACTCATTTGGAATTAATGAAATATATTTATGTAAAAGATGCCAAGAAAAAAATTTGAAAATTTTGATTGTAAATATTTTAGGTGAGTTGCTTTATCGATTTTGGTGCACTACCCATGTTTTTTAGACCAAGTATAAATGGCTCGATAATTTGTTATTATTATTCTATTTAGCCCTCTTTTTTGTCATATGCACTTATGCCTTTCTGTTAAGAAAAATAAGATTTGCTGCGGCCATTAAAGCAATTTCCTATACTACCCTAAATTACATTAAATTTAAAATAGTTACAATCCTAAACTTACCCTGAAATACACCCCACATAAGCCATTCACTTATTATTGTCATCAAGTAGGCGTTGGAAATTTGACTTTGACAGTTTTATCATATCTTCTCAACATGTGCTAAAAAGAGATGGGCATAGAAAAAATGAAGGTAACTAGATGACAAAAATAAGTGAATGGGTAATAGGTGTCCAATTCCAAACCCCATTTCTTAAAAAATGCCTGGACTTTCATAGTCAACCAAGACACTTTAATAATTTTACCACTATAATACGACTGTTCACACAAACGACTCAACGCTTGACAATTTTTATGTTCTTGAATGGGTATCTTTCTTCTCTTCATTTCTTGTCTTTAGATCATTAATATCTTATTTTCGAACGCTATTGATATAAGAGCAATATTTCTTGATTTGAGTGCTTGATCGTCAAGGGAATTTGGGACTTAAATCAAAATCTTCATCAATCACAGGACATATTCGTAATTCGATGAAAGCGTTGTCTTCTACTTCAAGAGAATCTCATTCAAGAGAAACAGCGCTTTTGAATCATATCGCTCTTTTTCTCTGTGTGTGTAAAGTAAGTGAGTCATTCACATTCGTTCATATTGTTTGTCCAAAAGCAAAAAAAACTTAAATTACAAAGCAGCTTTACAAGCCCCTTGCCATCAAAAGAATCTTCTTGGTTATTGAGATCGCAGACAAAACCTGAACGTTTGAACCGAGAATCCGAATTTTCGTTTTCGAAGTAATGTATAAGAAGCTGCTTTTTTTCCTCAATTTCCTTTGTCCAAGAGCAAAACAAATCTTGAATTATAAAGCAAGCTTTTCTCTTTGTCATCGCAAAAAAAAGCCTTGCTTAGGCAAATGTATCCATTCTCTAAAAGTACAACAAAGACCGCACAGTCTAATTCGATTTTGAAGAAGACAAACCCTCAGGACTAAAGCCGCCTCCGGGTCAGTCGTTCAAAAAGTAAACACTCTAATCCCTTTTACATCGAGATACGTACGTTTATCAAAAGGTTTCAATTTAAGCTCAAAGCGGTTGAGGTGGGAGTTTTGTTAGGCAAACTATGTTAGGGCGGTCTTTGGCACGTAAAGGTCGCGCTTCGAATGCAAAATCCCTTTTTTGTTGCGGTGCATTCTGGTAATTATATTTTGTTACCCTACACACTTCGGTCGGGTTTACTGATATAAATGTGCGATGCACTTTTAAAAATTGAAATTTACCTGATTTTTCTGGCTTAATGTCCAGATTTCAGCTTTTAATGCGAAGTTGCTGAATTTGGTATGCGGCCGAGCTCAAAAGCCGCTATCTATTTAAGTAATGTCTATTTGATAACATTCGTGTAGTCATTTGTAAATGTCGCATTTAATTTCCTGTGATGATGTATCTTTTACCTTAATTAGAGGGACGCATTTGAAATATAATCTGTGCATTTGCGTCTATGTGATGTAAATGGGAATATTTGGATAGTTCGTAATTATTTTAGTTATCGATCGTAATCTCTCTAAAATGAGATTTTATAAAATATATGGTAATTAGTATATTATTGCTGGACAAAAACTGAATTATGTGCACGAGCAGGTATTTTGCACTAATCTAGTAATTGCTATTGCAAGCAAGTAAATTAAACAGGCGGATAATTAATATCGACAAGCGGACTCAAACAAATATGTAACTTTTGGTGGACCTTTAAAATCAGTTTAAATTCTCCATTTGCTCTATAATGGCTGTTCATTACCGTGGCTTTATTCGGAATTTCCATTTCAGTTATTTTCACTAGCTATTATTGTTTCGTTAGTTAGTCCATCTTTTATACCTATTTTCACTGGGTCGATAAATGGTTGACCATCTCTATCTCTCTTCGTTATCATTATGGTATTTATAGTAATGTAATTATATTATAGATAGCTTGCAGTAGCTATTATATAATCGCCAGAAATTATTGGATAAAAAATGCGATTAAATTCGTCTCCTCTTTTGAAGAGAACTAATACGCAATTTTCCCTGTTGAGGACGCCACATTTATCTAATCAAAAATAGAAGTCTCAGGTCCCTGTCGGAGACATCCTATTTCATCTAGCCAGAAAGGCTATCAAATTTTAAATCTAATAGATTGACTCGCTTTGGGACGAAGTATTGAAAAGTTCTGCTTCAGATCCCCAGAGTGTGTCTGGAGCTCTAAAAAATCTTGTTATCACCTATTTTGTTACCACTATGGAGTAATGTGTCCCTTAGTTAAAAAAAAGTCCATTTATAAGGGGTTAATTACATTAAATTATTTCATTCCTGTTCGATGATCCCGAGGGCAACAGCTGGTTTTAGGGGTAAAACTCTAAATTAATAATTCCAGTTCATTATTTTTATATAAAATATTTTGTAATAACAAAAAAAAAACAATTAACTTTTTTTTATAGACGAAAGCATTTTGGGGAAAACACGATTCGAAATAAGTAATAAGAACGAGCACGTTTTTTTCTTATAAAACCCAAACGTTTTTGTAATGGGTAACAAAAAGAGTTTTGGGTTCATAAAAATCACCTTTTTTTAAATTAATTTAACATTTAGTACGGGTATATATTCCTAAACTTAACCCTATTAATACGTTTTTTCATTGTCTACTATTCGTTACACCCAACCTTACCAATAAACTTAATGAACAGTGACGCAAACTATCGCAAAAGTTTCACAAGAAAAAAAATATCAGCCCACCTATAGATTGCAATCGCGAAAAAAGGTAGCAAAAGCAATTCCCGAAAAAAAGCTCGTAATGGAAAAAGAAAAGGGGGACCCATTGTTTCTCCCCCTTGTTGCTCCGAAAGATTAATCCTTTAAATTGCAAAGCTCCCAGGTTGGTATCGGCCTCTAGTGAGTAATAAGCGGCCGAGTGAGTAATGGACCTTGCCTGGGACTCTCTATGTCGTTGTCAGTCGCCTCGGTTTGATACACCACCACGACTTCTCCCGATAGAGATATGGCACATGTGTCGCATTTGTCTTTAGGCTACTTAAGGGAACGATTTTCTTCCAATTTAGGCTTAAAATATAGGTATAGAGCCAAAATCCCTATTAATTAATAATAATTCCAAATGTACTGGAATATTACACTGGTCGACTTAAAAGCATCGTTTAATTATGTACAACGTTTGAATCTCTGGAAACTTCATGTATGTATTAATATTACCATCAATACCAATCCATTCGTAATGTTTAATAATGCATTAACTGACGTCTGTTTAAAACAATAATGAAGTGGAAGCTTCCGAACATCAACGGAAAAAAGCAATCAAAACTGGCGATGAGGTCGCTCCGGAATTTATAAAAGAAATTTTTAGGTTTATATGTATACGTATGTATGAGACCAAAATGAAAGTTTGACGAAATCACAAACATGGCGGAGTAATAGAGTTTCTGTTTGTTCTCCGGGCTGTACCGCAACAGAGCAACTTTAGATGGAGGCAATAAGCGCAAATCCGTGTATATGCGTTAGGAGCTTTCCGGGAAATTTTAAATGTGATTTTGTTCGCGGTTTTTCTCGCGTACTCATATCAAAAGCAATTTTATTGTAGGTTTCAATAAATAACGTGAAAGTTCATTTGGGCATTATACGAACACATTCGAGCACTGCAACACGCAAATATTTTCTTTATTTCTCGATTGGAATAAATGCAATTACTCTTAAGATTTCATAGAGAGAGGTTGGTCAGTAGATCTCTTTTCTTAGCACATTGGTGACTCATTTTAACTTACAGCAAATCATCCTTGATTCGTTCCAAAATCCTAATTTGACTTCTGATGGCTTAACATTCACACCATGGGCACAAAAATGGCTTTAGAGACCGCTCTGTGAACAATAATGACCTCTCTCAGAGATTTTACCTCTCAGAGTTTTTATTTCAATTTTATCACCATAGACCTCAGTCCACTTTTATTTGAGGAAACAACTCACTTCTTCATCACTCAACAAATCACACATCATATTTACTCCAAAATACCTTAAGAGAATAGGTGCAATGAATTGTAGGCTCAAATACAAAGTAACATTTTAAAACCGTCACCTTGCGTTGGCCAGAGCAATCAACTTCTTCAGACCCAAATAAAAGCCCTTCCATAGAAGAATTCCTTGGCTTAATTTTGATGGAAGAAATCATTTACTGAAACGTAATGGGTTAGATAAAGAAAGGCATGTACATACTACCAACATTCATTATAAGAGAGACAGGTATTCACTTACTGGACTCAATAAACACAAAAGGGGCAATAAATTGTCTTTCAGTTAGTGCCAATTAGTAAAAACCTGCCAATCTCATTAAAAAAGTTATCAAATTAAGTTACTCAATTTCTAATTTGCTAAGTTCAGGTGGTTTTCTCAATTAGAAGCCTGTTAACAAAAATATGCCAAACTCGTTCAAAAGTAGTCAAATTAAATTTCCTGACCATTAATGAGTAAGTTCAGGTTGATTTTTCATTAGTGGCGATTAATAAAAGCCTGTCACACTCATTACTTCGTACAATTTCTTCTATTTGATTGTTTTTCAACTAGTGCCCATTAATAACGGCCAAACTTATTAAACCGGTGTCAAATTAATTCCCTTACTCATTAACTATTGAGTAGGTTCAGTTTGTTTTCTCAACTAGTGGCAAATTAACCAAAACCTGCCAATCTGATTTAGAAAATAATCAAATTAAGTTTCTTACTCATTCATACATTCATACAGTTTCATATTATTTTCAACTAATTGCAGTTAATACAAATTTGTCAAAGTTATTAAAAACGGTGTAATTTAATTTACTTATTCATTATCTATTTATTAGATTCAGTTTGTTTTGTCAACCGATGGAAAGTTGAAAAAACCTGCCAATCTGATTCAGAAAGTAGTCAAATTACTTTCTTTCCTCATTAATTACTTCGTACAGTTTCAGATTGTTTTTCAACTAGTGCCAGATAATGAAAACAGGCCAAATTATTAAAAACGGTGTCAAATTAATTTCCTTACTCATTAATTACTTCGGACAGTTTCAGATTGTTTTTCAACTAGTGCCAGATAGTGAAAACTGGCCAAACTCATTAAAAACGATGTCAAATTAATTTCCTTACTCATTACCTATTTGCTAGGTTCAGTTTGTTTTCTTAGCTGGTAGCAAGCTCACAAAAACCTGCCAAACTGATTTAGAAAGTAGTCAAATTAATCTCCTTACTAATTTATTACTTCGTACAGTTTCAGATTGTTTTTCCACTAGTGCCAGAGAGTGAAAACCGGCCAAACCCATTAAAAAGGGAGTCAAATTAGTTTTCTTACTCATTACCTATTTATTAGGTTCAGTTTGTTTTCTCAACTAGTAGCAAGTTAACAAAAACCTGCCAAACTGATTTAGAAAGTAGTCGTATTAGATGAATGTGATTGCGTCCCAGAGAAATATATGTGGATGTAAATTGGCGGATTGGGACATGTAGTCATGGGGCGGAGTAGTCATATTCTTACTCATTAATTTCTTCGTTTAAGTTCCATTAATTTTTCCACTAATGCCAGTTCATGAAAACCTTTCAAATCCATTCAAACCGGTGTCACATTAACTTTCCTACTCGTTAACTATTTAATAGGTTCAGTTTGTTTTCTCATCTGGCAAGTTGGCCAAACTGATTCAGAAAGTAGTCAAATTAATTTCCTTATTAATTCCTTCGAACAGTTTCAGATTGTTTTTCAACTAATGGCAGTTAGTTGAAACCTGCCAAACTTAGGTTTGACAGGTTTCCTTAGTCAATTGCAAGGTCAAAGTAGTCAAGTTAATTTTTTTACTCATTAAAGACTATTAACTAAATTAAACTTCAATTACTTTTTTCAACTGATGACCGATTAACAAAAATTTGCTAAACGTCCAAAAATGTAATCAAATTAATTTCCTTACTAATGACTACATTTGAATGATTTTTCACTAGTAAGTTATTAAAAATCTGTCAAATTCGTTCAAAAATTAGTCAAGTTAATTTCCTTACTCATTAATTTCTACTAACGCTAGTTGATACAAACCTGCCAAGCTCCAAAAGTATTGAAATTAATTTCCTTTGCCTGCATATACAGAAATATTTCTATTTATAGCCGGCATAATTTCATAGTTAATAACTTACTTTTCACAAAAGACCGAAGTGTCCACAAAGGCACTTTGACATTGAAAACTTAGAAAATAGATCGCTGTAGAAAGACAAACCTATGTGTAGATAAGGTGATAGAATCCGTGTTTACTAAGTTATGCATTTTTTTTTTTTTTTGGCTATCCATCCCGTATATTATCCAACTTGTGTCTATCGCACGGACAGGAAGAGTCGTAAAGAAATGAAGACACTTTTTCCAATGCAACAATTGGGAGTGTCATAATCCACACTTATGTGAGGTAACTGGTAAGTACTGTTTTTCAAATTTATTTTTTAGGTAACTAATAAGTGACTAGTGACAAAGAGACCGACCTTTATAATTTCGTTATAACTTCATCAAAAATAAGACTTAAGAGTTGAGCTTTGTCTTTACGGCAAATACACGTACGTACATATTTAATGGAACCAAAATGCATTTGCAAACATTTTCAGATTTGCGGTAAGTAAATTTCGCCTCTTTAAATATTTACGTGAATTTAAAACCATGAACAAGTTAATGTATGTGCATATGGTTTAACGAAAAAATGTTGTAAAATATTCTATCTACCTATAATAATGAATCTTGTTTTGATCTTATTTAATTTAATAATTAATTACTCCTATTCATCCTGATGCATCCTTGTTATATCATCAGCATGGTTGCACAATTTCTAAGCTGGAATACATATAATACCTATATGCATTTGAAGTGGATAGTCAATTACGCCACTAACTACCTGGTAATGATAAAAGTGGATTCAAAAAGCATATTTGACAAAGAGTAAATTAAACCTCGTTCGCAAAAGTGGAAAATTCACTCAACTGATTGTGAATAGCCAGATATTCGCAGCTCAGTTTCTGAAAAACGCTTTAACTCGATATTTTCCCGGATATTGCGATATTTGCATCCATCCACCACCTGCATTATTGGTGCCGCGACTATTGTTCCGTGGCATTGGAGCATAATCCACGTTACATATTTGCAATCTGTAAACGTTGCAATGGAAAAAGCGCTGTACGCCACATTTTTAGAACCGCTGTCTCGACTGGCATTCTTTAACCGTCGCCGCTTACCATTCACGTACACAAGGTACCACCGGGGACATGCAGTTTTCTATACTTAGACTGTGCCTATTATTATGGGAGTCGAAACTATTAAGGCTGGTCAATTTAAGCAATTGCCAGTTGAAAAGGTGATTTATTGAGGTTAAGTGGAGGTCATTGTTATAAAATTCCTTTCATCAGGTCTTCCTTCTTTTGTCGGGCGGCTTGATCAAGAGTTATTGATTTGGGTCACAGGGAAAAAGGAGGATTTTATTTTAATTTTTTTTGCGATTTATGGTAATTCATCTTAGTGCTTACTAAATATTTGTCATTAAAAAATAGTTTATTTGCTAGAGGTAATCGTAACGCAATTTCTGTTGTGAATGTTTCTGTTCTTCTGTTCTGAGTGTGAGAATGTTTGTATTGGCATAAAATATTTAAATCCGTGAAATTTTATAGTACGTCGTACAAAACGCGTAAAATTCCCTAATTACTATGTGTGTGTTTCGTAGCAGATCAGCTGTCAAAACTAATTGATTACCGAAATTTAAAGTAAAATGCCTGCTAATGAATTTTTATGTAACATCATACACATATAGGCGCCGTGCCACATATAATATTCACAAAGTGACGAGCGAAACCTATTTGGGTTTTACATATCAATCAAATATACTGCGTATGCTTCTGCTAGAAGCACAAAAAAAAATCAAAAATTGCTAGTTATAGGAAGCATATACAATTAACATTAGACTGTAGAAATAAAAGTAAAGGAGAAGCAGGAGTGGGGGGGGGGGAATGACAATTTGAAAGACATCTAAAAGAATAAGGTCCCAGAGACATTGGGGTCTGATTATCTTTTACACTGAAGGTTGCCAAGAGATTTAACCCCTCTGTTCGGACTGGGTTAGGTTGTTCTATATCGACGTTGAGAAATTATTCGACGTCTTAAATAATTTTTTTCTACGACTGCCTTGAAAATGGACAAATGGGCACTACTAACTACCGTTGAAAATCGCATATTGCAAACAGCGTGCGCAAAGTGCGCTTCGCGCACGCATCCTACAGGATCGTGTGCAAAGTCCACTTTGCACATGCTACCGATTGTTTTGCGAGGAGTTTTGCGATGTAATTACGAGTGATCATCTATGAAGCAAAATAGCAGTCATAGAAAATAAAAGGTATAATGTGCAACACGTACGAAAATCGCTCGTCACACTCGTGTGACGTTGTGTCACTCGCTTACGGCTCGTGTCCAAACCGTCACACTCGTGTGACAAGTGCAATTTTCGACACTAGTTGCACAATATACTATTGTCAAGAGAAAAGATTACGGTAAAGATCAGAATAAGAAGGAATCACATATTGGCACCAAGTCATTTACACCGCAGAAGAACAGAAGAAGATTTGGTGTGCTGATTTGAAATCTTTAAAGCACGTCAAAGATATTTCCACCAATCAATGTACATTCAATGTTATCGCCTTAACTATCCATACCCTCCTTTAGATTTTCTCTCTTGTATCTTTCTATGTAGGGTATGCTATGGGTCATTTCATGGTCAATCTCGAAACGAAACAAAAACGTTTTGTTTCGTTGGCCCGTGTGTTTGTTGCTTGTCTTTTACGTGCACCGTCTGGATTTTAACAATTTTGGTTTTATGTACTTCCATGACGGTCTGTATAAGCTTTGGTGACATTCTTCACTGATTGAAAAAGCCCTGAGGAAGACCTAAAAATAAAGGTCAAAACGTTGGCGATTTCGAGAAAGTGAAGTGGCTATTTGTCCTACACCTGCGATCCAACACCTTTCTAATTACAAGAGTTCTTATAAAATTTAGCATCTCTGTTACAAAAAAATTAAGTGCAATAATAGTGGCAATTTGAAGTACAATAAATAACAAGTCAACATAAGAGTAAAACAAACAAAAACAAACAGTTATAAAATTTGTTCAAAATGACGACTTTTCGAAACGAAATTTAGAAACGACATTCCGTTTAAATGTTCGTCAAAAAAATAAGGTCCAATCACATACTGTCCCATTATGCCCCCCATACATTTACTGACCACCTATGTTGGTTATTAATAACTCTAAATTCATGGGGGTTAAAATCAGAATAATAATGAAAATTATGTAGGTTAAAAGAACTATCGTTATGATAAGTACACTCATCACTAAATAGAACTGATTAAAAAAAATCTTCTTGTTCTCCAACTTTTTCTAACACCCACATACAAAAGTCCACTCGTTGGCCAAAAGCGTTATCGGAGAGTTCTTGATGTAGTTGTTTGTATCTTATAATCGTGACATTTATGTTTTTGAAGAATCCTTGATACGCTTGCTTAGCTAATATTTAAGTTTTGTGCAATTTCTCGTTGTCCGACATGGGGATTTTCAACTACAGAGCCAATAACGGTAGGTTTCTTGGTTTTCTGTAACTGGTCTCGTTTTGGCAGTCGTTTCATACTGAACACTACCAGTTTGCCTAAATTGAACCAACAGTCTTTCAAAAACGGCTCTATTCGGTCGAGTTCGGTTAGGAAACCTTTCCGCATAAACCCTTGATGCTAAAAGACAATTTTGCAAGCATTCTCCTAGAATGAAGATCATATCGACTGGTTCTTTTGTTGTGTAAACCAGCATTTTGATTAAATAAAAAACTCCCTGTTAACCACCAACATAACAGTAAAAAAATATTTAACTTTAAGTTAATATGTGGCAACTAGAAATGACAATAAATTTTGCTTTGTCAAAATCAGGTAACACCTGAACAGACCTGAACAGGTAAATTAGATTACTACATTCGTTTATGTCAGCGCAAATTCAGAAAATAGTTATTTTTCTACAAACGTCAAATAATGACGCATTTTACGCTTTCATTAGACAAACGAAAACCTAACCATTTTTGAGGATCAGAATGTGAGTTTGCTTTTCCGCGCGTTGCCCAGGACAGCAAGCGAAAAAGATTTTTTCGCTTGCTGTCAATAGCAACTACCACCACTCAACCAATTATTAAAAACGTCATTGTCACTTTGATTTAAATTTTCAGATTGTGTCTTCAGTTGTGATTCACATAATAGTTATTTATGTATTAAGAGCGAAAAGTACAACTTTTTTGCTCGGAGAGTGAAGTTTGCCGCTCGACGCGAAGCGGAGAGCGGCAATCACTCGAGAGCAAAAAAGTAACTTTTTGCTCGTAATGCATACAACGTTTTTTCTGCAAACGATCAATTTCAAATAATGTGAATCACAACTGTTTATAACTGAAGTCACAATCTGAAAATTTAAATCAAACTGACAATGACGTTTTAAATAATTGGTTGAGTGGTGGTAGTTGCTGTTGACAGCAAGCGATAAAATCTTTTTCGCTTGCTGTCCTGGGCAACGCGCGGAAAAGTAAACTCACTTTCTGATCCTCAAAAATGGTTAGGTTTTTGTTTGTCTAATGAAAGCGTAAAATGCGTCATTATTTGACGTTTGTAGAAAAAATCAATTTTCCAAGAAAATGCAACGACCAAGCTATAGGAATGTTTAATAGGTTTTGATAGGAAACTAAATTCTGCATCTAACGATACTATAAAATACAGGGTGTCTAATTTAAATTAAACGAGTTATTACTATTTGAAGTTTGCAATAATTTAGTGTTCATTTTTTTACATTTGGTACACAGTATTTAATATTTAATACATACCGCAAAAAATTCAATGTACTAGTAGCCCTCCAGCCAATTTCGGTGGTTGAAAAGAAAGCAAGTGCTGAGATTTTAAACATTAAATTTGATGCTGCATTTTCACAAACTCATGAATATCTGAAGAACGGTACGATTTAGATGCCATAAACCTTAATAAAACTACCTTTACTTTTGTCTGTAGATACCGAAAATACATTAATATACTAGGTGTTTCATTTAAAAAAAATAAAACTTTAATCAATTTTATACTTTTGGGACCACCTGTATACAATGACAATAATTTTAAAATGCACTTCCAATAGACCCTCATCCATTCCATCTACAAAACTTTTTTTAAATCTTAAAGTTTAGCCATAATCTTCCGTGTCGAATAACGTGAATCACCCTGTATAGCATCTTAGCGTTTCATATCAGGCAACGGTAAAGAAAAAGAAGAAAACAAAAAAAAACAGAGAAGCCAATACCTAAAACCCAGGAAGTAACCACAGAAACCGAAGCCTGATGAAACAAAATAAATATTTCGATGACATATGTCACGCCATGTGTGTATGTTTGATATGATCACTATCTATGATGACTTAAAGGAGAGGAAGAAAAAGACCAAACCAAATAAGGAAGTCAAAAGTGCGCTTATCAAAAAGGAGGATTCTATTTGAATGGGAGCTCTCACGGAATCTCCACAAGAACAAGAAGAACCTGCACAGGTAGTTTTCAAACCTAACATAAGATGAAGAAACTCCTGAAACGGTAAAAAACTTATTTAAGAAACAACAACCAGCAAATTCTGAAGAAGTGAGGTCGAAACAAGTTTTATTGATGAAAGAATCCAAATCTGAGGAAGCGGAAATGTTTCTAGTAAAAGTTACCGTATAACACGACGAAGAATAAGAGGATATTATTTAGGAACAAGTCATCATTAAGAAGAAAGAAGGTAAAATTTCAAAACCGAAAGAAAAAGTTGTAGAAACGAAAAAGCCACAAATTCCCGAGGTGGTGGAGAAATAATTCAAAAAGTTTCATCGAGGAAAAGCCAAAAGAAATTCCATCAGATATGTCCCGAAGAAACTACCGATTGTCTAAATACGATAAAAGAAGCACTAGTCATTCCATCAAGAAATCGTACCAATAATGGCAGTCTGCTGTGACAAATGGAGCGAACCGAAGGTAACCTCCAGATCAGAGATAAGTTTTCAAACAATCTTAAGAAGAAAGAAGATGGTGTAACACGAGAATGGTAAGTAGGTCTTTGCGTACTGGAAGAACGTTCAGATTAATGTATTTGAAAATCAGAAGGGATTGAAGGTAACGCTACCAATAATTTCGATTGCCAGTGATTTATTGCAATAGGCTCAATGTGAAGATTTGGAGGATCAATAAGACTTTAAAAACAGGAAGAAAACGATTTGAGATGCCTTACGTGACCTTGCAAAAAAGAATTAATTCAACTGCATTGGAAAAATGAAAGAACTACTCCAGTCACTACACAGTCACTAAGTCCAGCCATCAAGAAAAATATTTATCAATCTACAAAAACGAGTCAAGGAGACCAAGAGAATGGTGAATATTAAAAAAAATCATCAAAAGGGTAATGACTGAACAAACTGAATGGTGTAATTCGCTAGTCACGTTCAAAGATGGTGATGACAGTTTTCAGTAGAAACGGTTCAACAACATTAAGCAGCTCTACACAGATTTCAGGTAACTTCATTAGAGGTTTCGTTATTTGAAACTTTTATGGACTGTGTTCAGAAACAGAGATGTTTCATGGAATGTTCAGTGAAATGATTTTTTAACTTGCTACGAGTTGAGGTCACATTGATGATGTGATTATGTAACATGTTTGCGTCCACAGAATATACAGAGGATTTAAAAATTTTAACACTGTATCGAAAGATGGTGATGGCAGTTTTCAGCAGAAAAGGTTCAACAACATTAAGCAGCTTTATACAGCTTTTAGGTAACTTCATGAGAGGTTTCGTTATTTGAAACTTTCTACAAACTGTGTTCAGAAACAGATGTTTCGTGGAATGTTCAGTGAAATGATTTTTTGACTTGCTAAGAGTTGAGGTCACTTTGATGATGTGATTGTATGTGGCACCAATTAAGCCTTATGAACGGTTCAACATGTTTGCGTCCACAGAATATACAGAGGATTTAAAACTCTTAACACTATAAGGAACACATTGAAAAAAAAGGGGGGGGGGGTGAATCTACTAGACCTTTTGGCAGACCGGTATTGCAGACACCAACTCCCAAAATTTGTTATAATTAAATTGCCAAAGTTAAGAAACCACTTCGTCATGGATTCTCAGCCCGGACCAATCCTGTACCCCATTGCGTGTTTCAATTTTTTCATTTTATTTTGAGAATTCGATCTTAAGTTAATTTCAATTTTTTTTTAACCGCCAAAGCCCACAAAATGGTCTTTTGCAAAATGCTAAATAACTGCGTTAAAAATCACTTATTAGACCAGTAGACCGAACATGGGTAACATGAACACACTAATCAAGCCTGAAACTATTAAGCAGGAATTAATAAACCTTTTGCCATTTTAGTTCAATGCGGTATGAAGAGTAAATTGATCGCAGCATTATCATTTTACTGTAATGTCGTTCCGAGTGACTTCGTATAGACTGCACATAACTTTTGCCAGCAGGAAGTAGGTTACTAGCACATTCAAGCCAATAGAGAGCAAAAGTGAACAATTAATAAATTAACAGAAAAAAGTATTCTCACAGAGTTTTCGGGTGCTTGGCCAGCAATACATAAATAAAACAGAATTAATTCCGATGGAACCATTTTATGATTTTTGTGTTGAAGACGGGTAAGAGGGAAAAATAAGTTGTAGAACATTAGATTTCAAGGTGTCTTCTGTTCCAACTTTCCTTGTAACAAATGTCATTCTGGTATCATTGACTAATAACGTTAATTGCTATATTAAAAACCAAGGGGACAACACAAGAAGCATACATATGACGTCAATTGATTCTGAACCTACGTTAATCCGCTTAATTTACACCAGTTGGTTGTCAATAATAATTATTGGCGTCACTTAAGTTTAACATTAGTTTAGATCGAGTGCAACTTAATAGACATCAATTTATGTTAAATAGGGGAAGCAGGGTCTGTCTGACTATGGTCATTTTAGTACATTTCTGATCTAAAAAATCACTCTCATCACCTAAGTAACATTTCGCGGCAATTTGGTGAAAGATAACGATTTGTAAATAGTACTAAGAAATTAAATATTTGTCGTGGTCCGTTGGAAAAGTGAAGGTTAATTCGTCGTTTTTAAGGAAATGATCAGGTGATACAATACCTAGACAAGGACGGTGACTTTCAAAATTATTATAGTATGTTATTAGCTAAATTATTCTCTTTCCAAACGACATCAAAGATTATGTAACTTTAATATTTACGCCCCAGAAAGTTTGAACCTGATTCCATATTCGTAAAAGTTTTCAAATGTCACAGTGGTTACAAGAAAGAAAAGAAAGTCCAAGATAGCCGAGTAGCCCTTTGAGGTAGGCAATCGGGATTATTTTCACTCGAGCGCGATGGTTTTCCAAATCGTCCCACAAGTACCAAAAGGTCAGCAGCGTTATTAACAGAAATAACCCTATAATAGTCTAACTATTTTTTTATTATAGTATACCTACTTAAACCATCGACACGTGAATACATATAAAAGTTCCTCAATAAAAATTTTAACAAGCAATATAGTCCCACACTTATGTCAAAAAACCCCTCCCATTTCCATTTCCCACCATCTAATGCCTAATAGCATTTAATAAATATTAGAGTTACTTTAGGGAGCTTAAAAGCTCCTACATTATTGAGTTCTAGAGCTTTGTGTATAGTAAAACACTGTCGGATAGTAAAATAAGGGACCACATCAACGGTTTAGGACCGAAAGCTCCATGCTGATGTTGTTGTGTGCTAAGGAAAATTGAAAATCGCCCAGACGTGACCGACTTGGCAAAAATAGTGCGAAATATACATCACATCTCACCTTGAATATTGCTATGTATTTACGTGAGTTAAGTCAACGGTTTTGTATTCTTAACTTGGATATTGTTAAAGAGCATTATTTGTAAAACTCATTGCGATCCAGAAAAAACGAGATAAAAAACAGTGCGCTCGAAAACGTTCGCGACGTCAATTATTAAAAAATAATTGATATGTGCATAATAACATTTATTCCATTAGAACTAAAAACAAAATCCCCATAAACAATGCAATTAAAAATTAAAGAGAAAACAAATAAATAAATGCGAGGCGTATTTGTTTTGAAATAGCCGTGCGTCCCGATTCGTATGCTTCAATTGTCGCAATTTGTCGGGAGGAATACGTTTCGCGATAAATCGAACGATGATTTATTGTGAAATTGGACGATTAATGTATATAGAGAGCCCCAGGTATGTTGATTAAAACATTCTTTAAAAATCAATAAGTAAATTCACAGAGGGTAATAATAAGTAGTAATCAAGTAGGTACGGTTCGGGCGAGCTCAGAATAACTCGTGCGGAACGAGGATTTTTGTAGTCTTAGGAATTTGTTGAATTTTATTAAACAAAACACCTTTAAGAGCATTTTATTGTGTCTCGCTCTGTGGTTTTCGAATATTTTTAGAAAGTTGAGAAAATTTCTGAAGCTCAGCAGGTTTTGGAGTAAGATACTTAATGAAGAGAATAATCTTGACCGCCAAGGTACACAAGTGCTGAAAGTCTTGGGTAATCGGTCTTGGCGACTAGGTAATAAACCATGCTTTCGACAATTTTTATTGTCTTCATCAGCGCTGTTACAAGATAAAATAACAAAAATGCAGTCAGTTCACAGTTAGAGACCTCAATGGCAATCGATGACTTACCGTCTATTTAGAGATCGGTTTGGGCGATTCTTGGGTAATCGCCCAGACCGATTATCCAAGAATTTCAGCACTTGTGTAAGAAGGACTTATTGAAGTTTTTTTTGTAACTCCGAAATTCATATCTTTTTGAACAATTTTAATAAGTAATGTTCTGTAGCCTTGGAGTTAATCAATTGCAGTTTTCTTTTCGGAAAACCTGAGGAAATTAAGTCTCTTGTGTAGCATCAATGTTTTTTCCATTTTCTCCTGACTAACGTTTTTTGAGTTTTGTTGTCTAGACTTCCGTATGTTTTTTCACTTTTTCAATTAATAAAATTTGTAATTTTCAGTGAACATTTACGCTGAAACGTTCCCATCCTAAACTTACCAATTAACGGTTTGTATATTCTCTATCCCGGTGGCCGAAATCAGTGATTCACAAGCACAAAGCTTCAGAATTCGATAATGTAGGAGCTCTTAAGCGCTCCTAAAGTTACTGTAACATGAAATACTATTACACGTTACAAAGTGGACACTAAGGCCGCTAGAATTCGGAAGAGCTAGCCCTGAATTTGCATGTGGGTTTGGTTTTATAATGAAGCTTTAAAACAAATACTTAAATTGGGCTTCGAAAGTTTTTAAATTGCAAAGTTAGCAAGTGTCACCAATAGACAACTGTGGCTGTTTTGCTATCTACACTGCGCGAGATGGAGCAAAAATGACCCTAGTCAGACGTTTTCAAAACGTAAAAATGTGAAAAATAACAAATTATTCGTTTGGCCCCCACTGTTGTGGAGATGGAGCTAAAGAGAATGAAAATAATAGTGGAAACGAAAGTCATTCTTCTTTTAGGAGAAGTTTACCTATAGGGAACAGCCTTGTACTTAACATACTTAACATGCCAACGTTGAATGATAGAAAGTTAAAATTTTCACATTTTTAAAAAAAAAAAACGATTTAGGTTGTATTTGTAAATTAATCACTTGCACACTCCCCCCTTCTCTCTCTTTCTTAATAATGCCAAATTTTATGTGGAATGTACATGTCATTCTATAATTTATGAGTCACATTTGGTCCAAAAACTTAATATTTTTACCTGTAGTTTGACATTGTCTTTTCCAGTTATCGTCAGTTAAATCAGTTCAGAAATTGGGCAAAAAAGGGTCTTTTTTTTTGTTCGTCTGTACGTAAAGATATTAATCACAATTAACTAGAATTTGAAATTTTATTTGTAGGTTTACAATAGAATACTATTTCTTCAATAGATTAGTAGGTATTCATATGCATTAGTTCTTCTGATTAAATTTGTTCTGATAAACATAGAAAACTAAAAAAAAAAACAAATATTCTAGATGATTCTACATAATAGAAACTGATAGATGCCGTAATAAGTAACGCTTAAAAACGCAAAAAAATATATATATGAATAAAAATTCTAGAAAAAAAATTATATCGTGTCCATTGAGTTGTGGGCCACCCTGTATATCAAGAGCAAAGAGTGTCACTTTGACCGACTTCGGAAAGTTAAACCGCAGATGGACAGATGAAAAGGGAAAACAAGCTTACGGTTGGTGTGCTTTTGGCCTCAAAAATTGTGTTTAAAAATCGAAAAAATCCTGCAGCCAGTGATTGGCTATTTAGGAAGCCGTAGTTTGGTGGTGGAGTGGGTCACAATTAAAAATTTGCGATTTTTTTTAACTCTAAATTAATTTGCGATTTGAGTGTACTAGCATTTTTTCGAGAAACATATTTCTGAATAAACTGACATTTTGTTAAAACAATCAATAAAAAAAAAGTCTTATGAAATAGCAAATTGTTTTTAATGTCCCGGTCACGCACCTTTTCGTTGAGTTGTGAATCACCCTGTGTATCAAGTGCAAAGAGTTGCTTCTTTGGCCGACTTTGCGAACTGAAATCAGAGAAAGACAGGTGAAAAGGGAAAACGAAAAGCAAGGTACTTTTAGAAAGGGAAAACTGACTTGTAACGACACATTGAAAGCAACAAATAATTTAAGAAATGCGAGAAGAGCTCAGAGTATGTTTAAATTAAGTAAAATAAGAGAGTTTGGGAAAAAAATAGGCAAAAAATGTGGCAAAATCGAGATAGTGATTAGATGAAAAATTAATGGATGAAAGACAATAATTTTTCTCAATGAGACTTACAATTTTTAATGGATAAAAAAAAGTGTAATAAGTTTAAAGAAACTATCACAGAAAGCATAATAATCGAAGAGTTAAGTTGAGACGAACAATTGAATGAGATAAAGAATTCTGATAAAAAGAGAATAAGTAAAAATAAGTCGAACAAGAGTTGTGCAAAAAAAAATAAAAAAACTATAAATAGTGACTTGACGAAAATTTGAGTGAAAAATAATATTTTCTTTCAGAGATATTGATAGTCTCTGAAATTCCTACAAACCTGATGATGCAGCACAAAAACTTATTGAAAACTACATTCCAAAGTGTTCCTCGTGCTTTTAAGCCGTGGTTCCATAAAATTCCTTCCTGACGCTTGGTCCACAATTCCGGAAGACATTATCAAAAGCGATGACGCAATTCGCCTCGACGGCAACTGATTCTACCACTGAACGCTCAGTCGTATTTATATTCTTCAGTGTCACGCTAGAGTGGTGGGGTTGGAGTACTTTTGTTGCAAATGACCTATGATAGAAAACTCGCTGCCAGGTAAATTTAGGGCCGTACTTTTCTTATTTTTCGAATCAATTCACAAAACTATTGCAGTCAAAAATAATAAATAGGAAGCTTTATAAAAACCAATCATTTCGTCGAAGAACTGCATTCTTTGACATTCTCTCCGGGAAAAGTCCTCGGCTTCGATGTTTCGTTCTTTACCATGGAACCTATTAACGGTGCATATTAAAGAATTTCCAACATGTCGTTAAGTTGTTCCAATATCTACCTACTACATATTTTTACTCGAAGGAAGAGTTCTACGACTATACTGGCGGTATTGCCTCGAAGAGTCTGTAGTCCAGTAAACTTTTTAAAAATGGTACCGGGAAACAGGTTTTAGGTTTCCCAAAAGGGCTATTGACCCTACAAGATGCAATATCCGCACGAGCATTACGGAACACAAAAGAAGGTACAAGGTGAGATAAACATTCAGCAGTACCCCACCACTCTCCTTTCGAAAGTCTCGATATTCATTTCAACGAGGTGCGTACCTTACATCAATCCGAGACTAACCAGGGCAGCCATTGAAATTTTCAAAAACAAGAACAGCTTCAACATAAATTCGAAAATTATGGTCGTGTTGAGGTGCAAGGGGAGACGCACTTACTTATTGCGTCATTGCTTTTGATAATGTCCGCCGCAGTTGTGCCTCCAGCTGATACTTGTTTAATGCTGAACATAAATGTTGAATAACTGAAGGAGAAAGTGGAAACCGGCCTAATCTGAAACGAATCTGACAGACAAACACCCATGCACTAATAAAACGTGCTTATTAATCGCATATCCATAATAATTGTCCGGCTGCGTGTGGTTCGCTAATGTCATTGAACGAACGGGTTTTCGTACGAACAAAATGCATAAGCTACTTGGCCATGTTGTTAACCTCGGTGTCAATGGTTGCCTTCCATAGAAAAACATAATATTTTATGCAATTCCTACTTACGTCAATTTCAAGGAAAGCTCGTTTTACCAGGTCTTTGTGTCACTCCAATACGGTTTTTGCTCTATACTAATTATAAAAGCTTTAAAAAATATCAACACCATCACCGTCAGTAGTAAACCACCTCCGGTTTAAGCCAAAATTGCTCCAGGCTTAACCTGTCGTGAATTAATTTTGGAATTATAGCCCGGATAACGATTTAACGTGCCAATATTAATAGTACAACAAACGTTGGCATAAGCCCACTTTGCGGTCTGAAAATTGTGCAAAAAGACCTTGACAAGGAGGATGACAGAATGAGACTAGTTACGAAACAGGTGAATGCACTTTCGGGCTTAAAGTGGTACCTACGGGTCGGTGTTGCAAAATTTTCTACTCTACTATCACCGTGCGTGGCAGATGGTCTTTTTGAGTCAGCAAATAACCATTTCAATCTACAGAGGTTAATAAAGGTTCAAAGTTATACTAATAAAACATCAGCGAGTAATTAGAAATTAGAAAACAATGTTATTATGTTTAGAGAATGGAATAAACCCGGTCTGATGCTGTAGTACGTGTACGTGAAATGAATTTAATGACCAGGTTTTTCCATTATCATTCACAATAAAGCATATGTATATGTAATTCGACTTTTGTGGGAGTAATTAATATAGTGCCGAAATGTGTTAACTGCCAATCTCCGTCAAATATGTTTAAAACCGTAGGTCGATTAGCGCGTTCGTAAAATCGAGATGAGAAAAATATTTATTCTGAAAGTTTACGACAAGAAAAACCATTATGAAATGTTGTTACGTGCTGTTCGGAAAATTCATATGGAAATTTCTATTATTTGGTGCTAAATCTTATACTTTTTTACTAATAAAACTGTTTTTTTTTACCACATTCTGATTAGTTCACGTGTGGTAAACGAGGCATAATAAATAAAATATGAGTTAGTAAAAGGTATTTAACTTGAGTTCAATTAGTTTGTAATCAAGTTTAAGAGAGTTATTTTGGAATAAAATTGATGAATGTGTATTGATGATTTTTGTAATAAAATTGACCCATGGGTATCCGCAGTTGAGGGGCGGGGGTCTCAACCCTTGGATTTTTTTTTATAAAAAAAAATATCTCCCAACTTTACACATATTCAATTGTTTATCAGCGGTATGCAGTGCCATTTAGTGTTGAACGTTTTTCACAAATATTTGTCGAAAGGTAGCTAAAAGTGAGCGTGGCATCTGGCACTTAAACAACCTTGAATGAATTATAACCCCCTTATCTTTCAAATTATACGTATAAGTAGGTATATAAAAATTCCAAGTAGACGCCATTATCTAATCTACTATTATCTAATCAATAACGTAACAGACACTTATGTGGTACCGCCCAAGGACTTTTTCCACATCAAAAAAAAAAAATAATCTCATTCGATAAGACGACTCTTGCGGTACTACTTGCTATATTTAGCCGGTGTATAATCCATCCCTAATCTACAGACGTATTTCCGTATTGAAACGCTGCTGGCCGGGCAGGTAGATAATAATACCTACACTCACTCGGCAGATGCTTGTAGTTGAGATAAAAGATATATCTGTCCGTTGCACGTTCTACGGTTCTCTAGAATCGTACGATGCGATTTAGACCAATCGCAGGCCGGCATTTGTGGGCTCGACCATGCCGTACAACCGCGTCATTCATTACTAAACCTTCACCTTTTTATAGCCGGCTACAACCAGAGGTTCTCAAACAGTCGGTTTACACCTAGTGGACTAGGTCGTAGTGTGTCGACGTGTTTTTTGGGCTTATTTTATTTTAGCACAATAGGTCTGTAACAGAAAAATTTTGAAAATTGCACAATGACAGGCAATGAATAAAAAGAAAATAAATAAACTTCTGGTACTAGGGCAGCCCCTCTCTTCAATAATGAGGAGTTACTAACAAATTTATTTTTTATATCTATTTTCCATAAATTTTCTTTTTTCAGTTTGGTCTAGATTTCGTCTTCTTTCCCTATATTTTTATCTACTTCTTTTCCCACCCGCCAAACATTTGCACCGCTCTTCTCGCAGCATCAAAGTTCTTTCTCTCATTAATGTTTAAGGTTTTTATTTTTATTTTCCTGCTTTGTATCCTACTTCCAATCTCCCTCTCTTATCTATCTTTTTCTGTCTGATGTTATAATGTTATGTATTACCTGTTTTATAATTTTTCTTTCTCTCTTTTTCTGCTTTTTTAGTTCCTTCTTTGCCTTAGTTTAAACTTAAACTCTTCCCCAATTAACAATTTAAGTTAAAATGACCACATTTCAACTTGGTTGTGTAGTCACACCAGGTGGTTGTGTAGACCGAGGAGCTTTAGTTTAAACTTGAACTCTTTTCCAACTAACCATTTAAGTTAAAATTACCATATTTTAACCTGCACTGAAGATACATTTTTTTAATACCTTGACTTCTACAGTGTTATATATGTTTGCCTTTTTCCGAATTTGGAAAAAAAAAGTACTTTATGTGTGAAAAAGAGGTCAGAATGGATTTTACTCTCAACTGGTTGTGTAGACACAACCAGCTTGTAGACCAAGGAGCTTTACTTTAAACTTAAACTCTTCCCCCCTTAACAATTTAGTAAGTTAAAATGACCACATTTCAACCTGCACTGGAGATGAAACTTTTTAATGCCTTGACTTCTACAGGGCTTTTTTCCGAATTTGGGAAAAAAATAAAGTAATTTATATGTAAAAAAGAGGTCAGAATGAATTTTTCTCTCAGCTGGTTGTGTAGACACAACCAGCTGGTTGTGTAGACCGAGGAGCTTTAGTTTAACTTAAACTCTTCCCTAACTAACAATTTAGGTTAAAATGACCACATTTCAACCTGCACTGAAGATACAATTTTTTAATGCTTTAACTTCTACAGGGATATATATGGTTGCCTTTTTCCCAACTTGGGAACCAAATAAAGTAATTTATATGTAAAAAATAGGTCAGAATGAATTTTTCTGTGGGCAAACATAAGTAAAATTCACCTTATTTTTAACCAAATTTCAACGTTTAAAATCCTTACCGTGTTTTTTTGGTCATAATCAGGTAATTTGGTTACCTTCCAAACGAAATAAAATAATCCTTAACCTGCAAGCCAAGTTTATAGTAAATTTGAAGTTAAATGTAACTACAAATTATTCTACTTGGTAATGGTTGGCTTTGAAGTCATATAACGTGGTTATTACTTTCTAAGTTACCGTACTTGATAGTTCTACGAGCAGGAAGAAATTATTTAGGTTGTTTTTAGGTAAAACATAATCGCTTTAACGTCATACTTCTTCTCGACAATAAACGAATATTTTGAGTTGTAAGTTAGCAACATTTTACCAATTTTTGTTTTTATTTCTTTCCCACGGGTTAACATCTTAATTTGCTAGTTGGATCGTGAGAGAGAAAAAGTTGTTAAAGTAATTTTTTCTTTATGTTTCGGATTTGTAGGCCCACCCTCAGGTTGTACCAATTTTTACTTTTTAATATGACACCCACATAAAATATGCATCTACCAGCTTTCGACCTGAAAAGTTTATCTCGAAATTTTTCTTCGATTTTGGCTTTAACAAAAGGTTTTTGCTTAACAAACTGTTATTGCTATCTACTTCTTTATAAAAATTTGTTAGAAAGAGGTATACATTTTTCTTTTAAGACACTCATTAATACTTTCGTGTAATTAAGTTTCACTGATTTTCTTGCGTTTTTCATTTTTTTTTAGCTTTATTCTTTCAAATATTTTTCTGCATTTCCATTTTGTCAACTTTCTCATCATTTTATCCTGTTTGAGCATGATTTCAAACTCTCTCAACAATTTCTATTAAAGTAGTGTATTTCCAAACTATAAGTTACTAAATCTTGTTTTTTTCTAGCATAGTTACCATCGCTATGTTTATTTATATCACACTTAAATCAAAGTCATCCTCAATTATGTCGGTAATTTTACATGTGAAAAAAATGTGTAAGCACATGCAAGACCTTTCAAATTTGCAAGTATTGTGTTAGTGTTACGGGGCACTTATTTTAAGCCTTTCAGGAATATAATGTATTTAATTGCTCTCGAATACTTAGTAATTGGTAGATGATAGAAACATTCAATTGTAAGTTCGCACATAACGCACAATAAAACAAAATTAACAATAAATTATTACAATTTTGGCGGTAATTTGAAATTGAATGTCATTTTAATTGTGCTAATATCTGGTTAGTGGTTACAAATAAATAATAAGTTTTTTATTTTAGGCAAAAAAAACTACTTTGAAGCGGCTTATAATCTATAGAAGACTGATTTTCTAAGGTGACAATAATAATTTAGGTTCAATTATTGAATAATCTGATAATAGTCGAATTACTAAAAAAAAATGTCTCTATCCCTTGGATCTATTTGCGAAGCTTACAGTTCATTTGTGTATCCAATTTTGACACTGACTGATGCGACACTACTTGGGTTTTTTTTATGAATTTTCGCTTTGAACGTGGTCAAAAACGCTAAAAAAAATTGTAAATCGACAGAAAGGTGATAAAGCCCTAGACTGGTGCTTGTTCTTTTTTAGCTTCTAGTTCACAGTACACTATTATACAATTATTGAGAAAAGTCTTTTTAAAACAAAATTTAAAGGATGTAAACAGGAAAGGAAATACATTCAGAGAAGGAATTTGTGAAGCAAATGTATAAATAGATATTTATTTTACTGCGTCGAAATTTAGCCCCAAGACGCTTCCAATTGTTATGGAAAACGATAAATACGGAATTGATTTTTGAGCTCTGTCAATATTTTATCGTTGATCCTGATTATATAAAATGTAGTTTTCAAAGCTTTTAATGGGGGTATAGAACTACGAGTTAAATATCTGTTTATTCCTCCGGGTCATCATCATGCTAAAAAAATATAATGCGGCCATCCACTATACGTTATTCCTTTCAATGGAAATTGAGCTAACTTGATTTCAACAAAGAATTTGTAATCATTAAAGTCACTTAAGGGTTTAAATCCATCCTCACTTAGCCTGTATGGTCTGTAATAATTCTCCAGGTCTCCTGCTACTTGTCCGCCCTGTCAAGTTTATCACCTACAACGTATTCTTTTGGCGCTGTGTATTTCTATAATAATTTAATCTGATGGTGACCCATAGTATAACTCGAAACGTAGCCGAAAATCAGAGGTGCTGTAATTAGCAGGACACTTTCAGATAAATGGATTTTTTCAAAACCCATATTGAGCGCCAAAAATTCGGAAAAAGATGCCACTGAGATCCACAACTTGAATGATTAGACCAGATAATTATTTGGCCGCCATAACATTTTTTTTTAAAGATTTTCGTCGCGCTCTAAAAATTAACGATTTAATTTTCATGGAATTTTTAGTAAAAATGTTTATAAGTTTTTTATCAGGTGCCAAAGGTTTTTTATTTTAGGGCCTTTTTGGAACTGAATTAATGTATGTTGGATACCTCGACTAAATAATTCTCAATCGCAACACAAAAAACTTTCTTTTTTAAGCCCCACGTTGGGCGCAAAAGTTTGCCTAGTTTACCAAATGCACAACTTTGGCTCAATTGAACTACTTCGTAATCTGATGATGACTTGTAGTATAGATCGAAACGTAGCTGAATAATTAGATTGAATTCCAAAATAAAATTGACTCCATAATTTAAGTAGTAAATTTCTTGAATGGCAGGACATGTAATTAGGAGGACACTTTTAGTTAAACAGCTTTTTTCAAGGCCCACATTGGGGCGAAGAAGATGGCTTTTAGTTCATTCTTTACTAAGTTGAATGATTAGATCAGATAATTATTAGCCGTCAAAACTTTAAAACATTTCTTTTCAAGATTCACATAGGGCGTTAAAAATTAAGAAATTCGTTTTCCAAGCTGTTAACAAAAAAATTAGGATTCTCTAATTATCATGACATTTAAAAATATTGTTTTTCACGTTTCCCGTCAAGTGCCAAAGGTTTTTCATTTTGTGATCCTGATAATGCCTTTTTGGAATCGAATGTATCTTTGATACTTCGACATGGGGTTGAAAAACTTTCTTCTTCAACCCCATGTTGGGCGCCAGAAATTCACCAAATTTGTATGCCAAATGCCCAATTTTGAACCCTGAATATTATTTTTTAAGCTGAATTCATCAATCTCTCTTATTCGTTGACATTTATCTGCCTCAAAAGGAAGGCAGAAACAGGCTCCATGTGACGCCTAACATGGAACCATTTGGCTCTCAACTTGGGACTCGCTTAGTGAGTGATATCAAAAAGATCCAACTTGCGGTGTTTTATTTTTTTTGTAGTAAAACGCTTTAAAAATGCATAGGTTTTAGAAAAAATAGAGTCAAAAATTCAATTCAACTAGAAATAGAGCTCTACTTCTATCTGACCCGAAAAGTGGCCAAATTACTTTACCCCAGACTTCCCAGATTGACTCAATGATTGAAATTGAGAACTGACAACATTGAAATTTTAAAACTCTTTCGGATACCACTGTATTGTTGGGGGTTATAGTATTAGTTGATTTTCAGCCAATTAGATTGACTGGCCTGTTATCAGTCACCAATCCGGTTACCTGAAAATCAGTTCTAGGGATCAGAGTCCTTTTATAACCAAAAAGCCTTATTAATAAAAATAACAGTTCCTCTCGCGTGTCCCTCTCCCATATCTTTTAGTAACGTCGTTACAATGATTGTTGCGATAATAAATAAAACTTTGCTTATCAGAAAAATATTTTTTTATTAATGAAAATATTTAATATTTTGCATGGTTTATTTCACTTTTACTGTTTCATAATTTGCCAGTTTGCATGTACATAAAGCAAAAACGACTCTAGCTTTGTGCCCATATTGCTTTCTTATCGTTTCAATAACTTTAAATTGCAATTTGCGCTTAGAATCGATAAGGAACATTCACAAGCGTTAGATTATTGTGGTGCAACAAAACTCAAACAGAAAGGTAATTTTTCGTGTCAAGAAAGTGTCAAAAAAAATTCAATCTAAACGGTAAACAACGTTCAAAGCAATTATTATTATTATTATTATATCTTTTGAAACCTTTGTATATAGAAGTGCGTTACGTTTTCCAACTAGTAAACTTCTAAATGATTACTTCTAAAGAGCCCATTTTGTTCTTTTTTAGACCCCCTGAAGATGGTTATTCCGCGCGTCTAGTATGTACTTATTCCTCTCATTATTACAAAGTTTAAGAGAAGTCTTTCCAGCAACGAAAAATTTATCCAATGTTTCATTTCCCAAAGTCCGAAGTTTCCCATTAACGTCAAACTTAACGTAGTAAAACCACTATAAAACCCTTAGTAACGACTAGACGCTGCCCCATAAAAACAAGCCTTAACCCTTATACAACTCATGTAAAACTCCTGCTGTATATTTTTAATGCAACGCGAGAAACTTTTGAAAGTTAACGGTTAACTTCGAAAATAAAATAAGGTCATTTGATGTCTTTAGCGTGGGACATCCACCAACTTTGCCATTAGAACGCGGTATTTACTTAACTTTCGAAATTTATGGTTGCGATTAAAATACTTTGTGTTTGGCTTACTGGCTTTGACGTTAATTAAGTGGCAAATAATTTGGGACCTAGGGCAAGTAAGTAGCGGGAATTAATTTAAGGTTTTTAGTTACATGAGACCCCATTTTTCTGCTAGTTAAAGATTGCGCCAAATACGGTCGGAAATCGGCAATAGACAAGCACCAGTAAACAAAGGAATTAACCGAAAAAAAAAGCAAATTGTTGGTGTTGTTGCGTAAGTAAACAATTACATAAGCTCATTAATTAAAACTTCGGTAATTAAGAATTCAAATAGAGTGGAAAATTTGGTAAAAGTTTATTTAATGCGAAGTTGACAGCTCCGTTTTCCAAGTTTAATATAGAAGTTTCAGCCTGATTTATTAAGGTGGTAGGTACTTTCGGAGAATAATGCCTTTAACTGAAATTGAGATTACTTCTTACTTAAATTGATTAATGTCTCTCCAGGGGGGATTATGAAAATTTTATTAGTCACGTTTAAAAGATAATGAAAGATTGATATTTATGATGAAATTTTGTATCATTCCCGATGTATTAAATTTATGTCTTCGTCGATAAATCGTCGCGAGGCCTTAGACAATTTATCTTTGCTGCTGGGACGGCGTGAGCAGGGTTCCTGGCAATATTTTTTCTTCGCAGAAAACCAGGAACGATTTGTGTTTTCATTGCATCAATCCCAAACACGGAGTATCAATTTCGCCCCACGAAATACGTTTGTGCAATAAGGGAATTTCGTGTTTTTCGATCTCATTTTTGCCGTCCTGCGAGGAAAAAGATATACCTACAAACGGAAAACCACCGAAACGGAAAATACCTGCTGGTGGTGTTGATTATATCGTTCGAACACGAAACTGCAGCTGCTTTGGTGTTACATAAAACAATAATAATTCCTGTGAATATGGACAAAATGCCCTAGTTTTACTAATGTAGATGGTTATCGACGCGATCAAAGTAAGTTTAAAGCTTTTCTGTGTGACTATGGAAGATGGTCCCATTGAATCTCCATTTTATTTATTTTTAACTTTTACTGCAGTTTCTTTAACCTTAATTGCGTCCAACTTTCTTCCCTTTAACTTTTTTTTTTCTATTTTGAGATTTATATTTGTCGTCGCGGTTTTTTATTTATATATTTTATCGATTTTTCGTCTAATAATTGAATTAAAAACTCAGGTTTAAGGACGGGAAAAATTGCGAAAGTCATCATTTTTAGAGAATTTAAAGTCGTAAAATACTTGATTTTTTATGATTTGGAAACAATATGACTAATTACTCAAAAATTATTTTCCTTGAAATAAATTTTGAAACCAAAAATCAGACTTTGGTCTAAAAATTTACCGTTTTAGAAGATTGGCACTACCGGCTAAAAAATTAAAAAATTCATTCATCGATCTAACATTTATATCTAACATTTAAGTTCAAAACTTAGCTTTAAAAGACATGAAAATTTGAATGTGTCATTTTAAAACGATTTTAAGTCACAAAATTAAACTATTAATTGTTTTCAATCGTATGTTATAGTTTTTCTCAACGGCGGTTTTTTTTATCAATTTTGATCCAAAAATTCGGATTTTAATTCTAAATTTTTCTGATTTTTAGACGACTTCATGTCAAACAATTGTGATTTTTGTGTCCCAACATGAACGTCTTTTTTCCATAAAAAGCCGTCGGTAGTTGTACGGAAAAGTTGCCGTAAAAAATTACCATATTGAGGAGAGCAAAAAGTGCCAAAAAAAATGTCAATTATTGTCAATTATCTCTTTAAATTAAAACCAGAAAAATTAAAGCCATTTTTTTCAAAATTTCGATTTTTTATTCCGAATATTTCCGAAACCATCCCGAATTTTAGAAATTTGAAAACATTATTTTTATAGACTTTAGTCACTTGCTCTAGTTTAATCATCTTCGTATCTCTTCAAAAAACCGAGATCAACAAAGGTAACGAGAAGGCAAAAATAAGTGAATGAGTATATTATAATTAGCTCTCAAAAATTAATACTATAAAATGTCTCATCTATACTTTAAACACCTGATACAAGGAAGAAACCCGAAAATAATCGAAAATAGATAACACGGATATATAAAACAGGGAAAATTAATATCCTCACCGACATTGACGTCATTGGGAGAGTTTGGAGGTGTGACGGGCATCACGAGCGACCATCAATTTGAATAATAAATCTGTTCTAAGGTGATAAACAGATGGCTAAAAATATTTGGTTAACTGAACTTTTTGCGCGAAAAACAAAAACAGTAAAGTCCAAATTCCACAATTCGAAATGCGTTTTTGGACGATTTTAGTATTTAGCACCGCAGTACTAATATGTCGATTCTCAATCGAATTCAAAAGCACTTTAACGCCCATGTTTGGACAATTTACCAATTCCCATCGGGTGCGACTTGTTTTCCAAATTAGCGCAAATAGTAAATAATAAACAAGCATTTTCCACTGTTTATTTTGCAACAATCTTTATAATTACCTACTTGATTCTTGTTACGTAAAGTTTATTAATGTATTCGACATTAACATGTGTTAATTACACGTTTTAGAATAGTTTCTTGATTATACAGCCTGCTAAAAGGGATTAACTGTTGCTAATAATAGGGAATTCTAAAAAAACAAGTGTGATGAACCTGGGATGTTTACGACGCGTAGCTAAATCATATTGTTGATTGCCTCATGACAGAAAATTTCTAGGAATGTCATTAATCATACTGCAATGTTCTTAGTAGTTATACAACATCAGGAAGTATATCGTTTAGGTTGTTTCAAAATCCAAGATATAAAATTTTTGATAGTAGGTGATCTAATATGGCGCGCCTCTGACGTCATACGACGATGGGAACGTTTACATGATCGATCATTACTCTTAAACAAATCCTACAAATGAAGTAAAAAAATTGATTTAGAATCACTTTCTAAATCTAACATAAAAACATATTTTTTAAATTGTTTTAATCCTATGAGCAAAAGTTTTTTTTGCTATTAAATTGTCCGTTTAAATTGAAAGAACGGTTACATGTGGCGCCCTCCATCAGTTATTGTACAATATGGAAAGAAGTTATTAAGAACAAAATAGGTCCGCAAATGCTTCGTTTTCATGATACCGTCTGTAATTTATTTTAAAAAATGTGTTTTTTTTTCTGATTTAAAATTTATTTACAGTTTATCAAAAAATAGTATTAATTGAATATCTACTGAACTAATTGTGTTCTAGACTAGACGCTTCATGTTTAATTCTAAGTTCCTTTAAGCCTTTTAATAAAAAGTCAATTTGTATCACTTTGTATCTCGGAAACGAAGCACACGCTGACCCTTGTTGTTGCAAACTTTTTTCCATAGTTTGCTGAGCGGAGCCTTTCCTGGCTTTTGCCACTTCAACTTTGAAACACCTTGTATGTATGTATAAGTGAATTTGAAAAGTGGAAGTAATAAAGATGGAAAATGCCAAATATTATGTCTCGGGTTACAGGTTTTTCAACAAGATTTGGAGCATACCAATGGATTTTCCTCGCTGGCTTAAGCTAGTCATGAATTCCAGAGGACAAGGCTACAAACATGGTGATTTAATAAACCTTGACATCACAGTTGCCATGGTGACCGACTGCGTAGCCAATAGAAATTCTCTTCTCGCCTTAAAGGCTAATGGTGAGTTGGAGCCTTACAATTATTTAACCTTCTTATTCTCACTAGATCACTCACTGGTATTATTGTTAGGAATGTAATTTCGGTAGAGAGTTTACTGATGATCTCGATTTTCAAACCAAAAAGTAACTTCCTTATTTATGCGATCAACAAAAATTACGTATCATCTATTTTAAACTAAAACGGGACAAATTCTTTAAATTTTTTCGAATTATACAGGAAGGGCAAGAAAAAACTATGAAGAAAAATGGAAATTGGCAAAGGTGTATCATATTACAATGGCATCAAAGGTGTCACTATGAAGCTTTAAATGTATCAAATTGCCGACGTTTCGACTTATTTTAAGGCTTTCTTCAGAGCTTTTGCAGTTTTTAAAATTTGTCAATAGAAGGCTTGTTTTTTCGAATTCACTAAACAAAGCAATAAACCCTCTTACCAATCATAATAATACTACGATCAGGTACTAGGAATATTCGTCCTTGAAATGAATTTTATATATTTTGTCCTGAAATGAATTTTATATGAATAATATATTTGTATCTCCATTAAGTTCCAGCAATATTTTCCGAATAATGAAAGTATTATTTCCTACGTAATGAGAAATTGAATGTGAGTATAAAAATCAACGCTGACCTCAAACATAATGATCATAATGTGCGAATACGTCACGTGACGTCATTTTATGTCACGTGATGGTTACCATTGATGGGTGTCCCATAGCTAAACCAGGGGGGATGACACAACTGTAAGACAACAATGTTTTGTCCATATCTTCTACCTCGTTGATGTAAACGATATGTAATCTATGTAAAGTATTAGTCGATCTGTCAAAACGTCATTTGTGACTACTTCAAAGGTGTGACTGCATAGTACCTAAGATGTGAAATTGCAATAGTTATTTGTACACCAAGAGATTAAAGCAGGTATAAAAGGTCCATTTAATCCCGATATGTATATTAGTATAATATAAAACAAGCATTTAATGAGAGTCGTTAATCTCAAGGGCAACGTTTGAGCCCACGAGCGAAGCTAGTGGCACAAGTTGCCCGAGAGAATAACGCTCATTAAATGCGAGTTGAATACTATACTTTATCCACGACCAAGATTCCGAGTTTTCTCAAATATGATAGGTTATAGGTGCCACAAAGATAATTTACGAGTATTAAATCACCAATGGTTTCGATAATCGACGGCGCGACGTTTGATGCGTCAGATAGATGACGGTCTAGTCGCCCGTGCAAGTTTATTTCAATTTATGGCCTATTTTAAGAATTTTGTAGTGAAAAGTACATTTTTAGTGAAAAAGCGACACTGTAACCTACATTTGTCTCCACACATCCAAATAGAAGGATAATTATTTGAATTAGTTGGGTTGCCAGTTGCTTACGACATGCTTCGTTTCCATGACAACTCATTATTCACACGTGAATAAAGATTAGCATTTATCTTGACAATGTACAAGAATAATGTGATTATTCTAGTATGGTCGTGGATAAAATATTTGTTGCACTTGGATGCGTCTATTTTTTAAATCATAAAAAATATAATCTATTCAATTTACTGCTATTTGTGTACACATGAATTTTTTTCTCTCCGGGCAATAGAGTGACGCTTTATTCCCGCATATAAAAGTAAAAAAGTGGCTTTTTATTCTACAAAGTGCAAAAATTAAACTTTTTTGCTACGTTGATTGACAAAGAAATTTTATTGGCCACTTTCATTAGCCACATGAAATAATTTTGACTATGAGATTTTTTTTACAGAATTAGGCCTCAGGAGTCTTATTCTTTAACGACCTGGTGTCGTTTTACGTCATACTTAATTTGATTTCTTGCAGGATATTTTTTTCAACTTTGCGAATATTTAGGTACTAACGAGGGTACTAAGCAACCATTTTTAACTACTTTAATTCCCTAGCCTTAGACTACAAGACAATTTTTTTCATTTTTTGTCTTTACAATTTTTTATTAAAAAAATTTGAGAAAAAAATGTTTAATGTCTAAAGAATATTGAAGTTAATTCGTAAATATTTGAGGCGGGTTATACATACAAGCTTATTTTTGGGTATTAGGTACTCCAAAATAAAAAAAAAAATATTTTTTTTTTGAAAATTTATTTTTTGTAAAACGTAATTAATTTTATTGTGTAAAATTTATTTAATTTAATTTTTGGGAAAGTAGAGCAGTATTTACGTAGTTTTTTGAAAATTTTTTGTCTATATTTTCTTCAACAGAAAATAGACTCAGATCTTCAAGCTGCTACCCATACGATCAATTTAAATAATGAAAAACGTAACAAATTTGATGAATATTTTTTTTAAACTTTAGAAGTAAACTTTTAAAGTATTTTACTTATTACTCAGATTTATTATGCAACACAACAATTAAGAAAACACCAATTATTGCCCTTGTAATAAAACCAAAAGCCACGTGTCATTCTTAAGTGATTTTATTATACAAAAGAAAATCATAATCGTTTTGATAATGTTTGTACTCATATAAGATAAACTTTATATTGTTCCCACGTTTAAGTAATTATAGCCATCATTAAACTTATAATTAGCGGTTGTAGTACTATTGCACCTACTATGTTCGTAGTAAATGAACTAACGGCAATGAAAATGTAAAACACATACTAATTGCAGGATATTGAATGGACAAAGATGATTGAAAGAAGGAAATTATCATTCTTGAAGAAGCGAGTGTTTATTAATTTAAAAAATACTCAAGAAAGTCATAGACTTGGAACTAAATAAGTCTGAGATAAAAAAGAAATTATATGACTAGAGATCGACTATGTGATTGGTCGGTGTGTTAACTTTACTGTTGTCAAGTTTCAGTTCTGAAAACGCCTTAAAGCAGAAAAAAATAATTAAAACACGTCTAATTAACGTGTCACAACATTTATGAAAATTGTTTGAATTTATTTTTTTATAAAATTATCTCAAATTTCTAGTTGCAATTTTATATATTAAATTTAAAACATGTACGTAATTGAATAAACATTTTGGAAAAAATGTGGTTATTGGTTAGTACTAGGTCAGAAAAGTACATAGAAAACATACAATTTTTAATCAAAACATACCCACGTCCACTGACCCTGAATCCATGAATAAAATAACAGGTTTTGTTTTTTTTTATTTGTTGCCACATTTTTATTCATCAAAACTAACGTTCTTGAGGAATTTCGTGCCAAATAGCTAAACACGAATTATTTATGTTGTAGATACGCAAAAAAACAGTTTATTGAAACCAAGGGTTGGGACACTAAGTAGGTGGGCGATTGGAGAACCAAATATGCGATTTCTTGGAACTTTTTTTCCTCTTCCGATAGGTAAGCCTACATAAATTATTAATTTAAGCACTCCGTATGATTGGCATTTTCTGTGCCAATAATAATCGACGGCCATTTTATGCACAAATTTCAATTTATGGAAACCAAAACACAATGTAATGACCCAATTTAATCACATAACTCAAACCCTTCGCGTCCCAAAAACTATAGGCTCAATTTTACGGGCTTGTACGCATTTCAGGGCATTGTTAAGCCCTAATAGACTTTAATTGCAAATCCATTATTATCATAAATGCATTAGAGTACCTGCATAATCCGGTTTTATTTTATGCTCGTAACCCCTGCTCAGAGAACAATAGGCTCGATATTTAGAGCCGTTGATTATGTGTAGAATTTGATATGTGCATAAGGTGGATTTGTGAAGCCGCAACAGCAAAAACAAGCAAAGACCGATTTTTTCAAATTTATGTTATTTAATGCAAAAAAAATTATGAATAAAATCAAAAAAACTTACCAGTTAAAAATAAGGCTGAAAAGACAGCAAGGTTGCGTTTGATGTCGTTAACAACAGTATACATACTAGTGTATCCTCCAAAGGCTTCAAGCTTCTCCACGAAAATTTAAAGATGAAATTAATTTGCAATTTTTTTTGTTGAATCACTCCCGTTTTCTTTCGAATTAGCGACGATTGCAGCGGCAAAAGGAACACGATAGTCACGTGTAGGGACGAATAGACCTAACACCGACAAAGCTCCCTTTACAGCGCCGGAGGAGAGACTGATTTCAAAATTGTTTTCCTTTAGTTAGACTCTCGAACACCGCACCGAGCCGGATTTCAGTTTGTATGTATCGGTAGTGTGGGGCCGGCCTGTTGCCAACTTTGGCTGAATGGTATATAAATTCAGATGGATTTCCTCTATATACCTGAGGAGAGTTTAAAAAGCGACGTGGAATTAGTTGAATTGTTTATGTCGACAGGTAACGCGCAATTTTTACGTTTTGATAATAAATAGGCTGTAGGTTTTTGATAAACATGTTAATATGTTTTTCCACGATCCCTTACGAAAGTAGACGTAACAACAATCGGAGATAGTAGCCCCGAAAATGTATACTAACGCAGAGTCGTGCGTTAGGAATTCCTAACGCACAGGCATTGTGTGTAGGGTTGCCACCTTCAACTTGTGGTGTGGCGGGATAGATAATATAAAAAGCGGTATTTTCGACCGAACAGCCGGACGTTTAATTTAAAATAATGTCAGGAGTGTTCATTTAAAAAGTCACCTAGTTGGCTGTGAAATGTCACACACGGCTAACAAAGGTCCATTTACTTTTTTGATCATGTCATTCTTTTTTGTCTAAAATTCATAGCCTGCGGGATGACATTTTCTAATGAATGTATTTATATAATGTGTGTATTTTATATTATACAATTTGTCTTAATTATTTGTCAAATCTCCGAAACGACTTTAGTTAAATTAGCAAAAAGTTGCCTTTTGTGGACCCAGTCCTTTTGGAAAGTCCATTATCTTCTTGAGTGAGATTTTGTGGAAGTCCGGTGGTCGCATGCGTATTCTTCCGAAGTTCTGAAATCTAAGTCTTTTAGCTGCAGGACATTCACTCAGGATGTGTTCTACTGTCTCAGCATCCTCTATGCACAGTCTGCGTTCGGCATTGTCTATCAGGCCTATCCTATGTATGCGGTGTTTTAATCGACAGAGTGCCCAGTGTATAAGCCGATAGCGGCTTTGAGCTGTTGTACGTCGAGGTTTAATAAGTTTTTGTCATTTTCTTACAGGGTCCTTGTATGATCGCCTTTGAGTGAACAAGGCCTGAGTATGCTATCCAGTAACGTTCGGTCTGTTTCCCATCTGGATAATTGCCCTCCTCGATACCTCTCTTGCGATACCCAAGACTGGTTCAGGCCCTATGAAGGTAGCACTCGCCGCTTCCTTTTTAGCAAGGCTTTTGTGACCTCGAATCCAGACTAAGGTTAGCGTTTTATGCTCCCCAATATTCCCCATGTTCCCCAAAACACCCCAGACAGTTCTTGAATTGATCCTGCTGGAGTCAAGGGCTTTGAGTTCCCCTTGACTGTCCGAATATATTTTGACATTTTTGTTTGTCCAGTTTTGTTTGCTTGTCGACCTGGCAGATATGTCAATGGCATGGAACTCCGCTTGAAATATTGTTACGTGCTTTCCCAGAGCCTCCTAAAGTCTGTATCTCTGTCCACCGCCTTATGCCCCAGCTCCCACTCCCTCGAGAGTTTTCGAGCCATCTGCGTACCAATAGTGGTGCCCGCTCAGTAGCCTTAGTTTATTCTGGTCCCACTCCTCATTTGTAGCGGAGGTTTACCTTGTACGTCGAATAAGTGTAGGTGACAGGGGGCATCATGCTCGAAGGCTTACCCAGCAAAGCATTGAATTGACCGGCCAAATTCAGCCCGCAATGAGTTTGGCTCCAATGTAACCTCCCCTCTCCCTGTGTATTGTGGAGTCTGTATATACTCCACTTGGCTTCCCTCTCCACCAAAATGTGGAGCGGGATTAGCCTGAGAAATCTTTCCAAGGCCAATGTTGGAATGGTGCCAAGTGCTTCACTGATGGCCAGCCAGACTTGACGCTGCAAGTTATTCAGTTTGCACCTCGCACTTCTTTGTCCGCCCTTGGAACGTCAGACAATGGCTCCATACGTGTTCATTGGTCTAATGACCGTCACATACAGCCAGTGCATTAATTTGGGTTTTAATCTCCAGGTTTTTCCACAGGACCGTTTGCATGTTTACAAGGCCAATTTAGCCCTGATCATTCATTCCATATGTGCATTCCAGTTTAGTGTCTTATCTAGTGTTACGCCCAGATATGTCGCCTCCTCTGCAAATGGAATGGTGGAGGGACACCTCAAAGAGTCCAATTTTCTCCTCCTTGTGAACGTAACCACCATGTCCAGGTTGATAGACATCTTCTCCCCAAGACACCACTCGTAGATGGTGTTGATAATCTCCTGGAGTATTGCTGTTATGCGTCCTCCTTGATAGCCTCGAATCACAACAGAACCTAGTCACAAGGTCGTCTGTATACGCCTGAACATCCACACCCCACAGTTCAACCACAGGTCATCCACCAGTACCGACCACAGAAGGGGTGATAGAACTCCCCGCGGACACCCCCTGGCTACTCTGCAGCAAACTATTGCGCCCTGAAAGGTTGTGGTGATTGCTCTGTTGTTCAGCATGCTGCGCGTCCAGTCCTCAATAGTCTGCTCTACCCCTCTATCACCAAGCGCTTTACAGAGAGAGTCAAGAAGGGCATTGTTGAAAGCTCCCTCAATGTCCAGGAATATCCCTACCGCTATGCTCCCCTCCTTGAGGTCATGCGAGATCTTCCCGACGAGGTTGTTCAGTGCTAGATCAGTCGATTTGTCGCTCTGATATGCATACTGATGTGGGTTGAGAGGGCGTTGTGTCAACGCACCTTGCCTAATATATAAATCTATCATCTTTTCCAGACTTATCAGCAGGAAGGAAGTTAGCCTTATGGGTCTTAGAGCCTTAGGTAGCGGTTCGTTACGTCCCGCTTTTGGTTTATATGCCACTTTAATCTTGGTCCAGGTGGTTGGAATGTATTCCCAAGCCAGGCTTGCTCTAAAGGTCTTCATCAGGTTGGAGCAAGTATGCCCAGACTTTCTTGTAGAAAAACCGGTCTTACTCCATCTTCACTAGACGCCTTAAATGATTGGAATGAACCCACTGCCCATCTAATGGTCTCTATGTTGACAACCTTTTTTGAGACACTTCAATCGTTTTCCCTAGATCTTTTGTTCGCCCTCAGGGAGACACGGAGTTCATAAGTTGTCATTAAGAGCCTATCTGGGAAGTGATTCTCGGTGAGGAGCTCTAACGTTTTCCTGCTAGAGGTTGTAAAATAATCGACCCGATCTCGTCCACAGGTCCCTTAGCTAGAATCCTGTATATGCGTCTTGCGCTAGGCATATCATTTATGTCCTCGCAAAACCGATTTCAGGATTCCTTTTAGCCTCCCTGATAGCTTTGTTGTAATCCGTCAGAGCTGTTTTGTATTGCTTCCATTCGCCTCTTGCTTTAGCTGGGTTAAATAGCGAACGTACTGCTTTTCGCTTTTTCTCCAGGGAATGGTTCTACCAGAAGGTAACTTGTTTATCCCTCTTCTTTTTAAGTGGACAGTTTTCGTTAAAGGCCGTCATGATTTGCAGAGTTAAGTTGCTCCGCAGCCAGCTCTATCTCCTCACGACTTCTTATTGCAGTTATTGCGCTATTTAGCTGTTCCTCGAGTGTCTTCCTGTAGCCACTCCAGTTTGTGCCCTTTGGGTCTCTACATTCTACAATAGGTCTAACGCTCTATTGGCGTCGAAAAGAATATGTTTATGGTCTAAACACGAGGGTTCTGAGGAAACAAATCATCTCGTTATCTTATTGCAAATTAAGTTGCTGCTAATTATTAGATCAAGTACCTCACTCCTATTGCAAGATACAAATGAAGGTGTAGAGCCCACGTTGTTAATCGTGAGCTCTTGCCCTATTAGGTAGTTGAATAGTGTCTCACTTCTTGGGTTGGTGTCTGTACTGCCCCATACCAAGTGGTGTGAGTTCGAGTTGCATCCCATCACGATCTCGAGGTTCTCTCTCTTGCAGTAGTCTACGATCTCTCAGAGCTCCGCAGAAGGGTGTTGTTTTGCGTCACCTGGGAAGTATGCGGATCAGATAACCAGCTCCCCTCTACCGTTTCTGGTCATCAAGGTGACTCGGATAGCGGTTAGGTCCTCAGTGCAGAAACCTTTAAGTAGGAAATATTTTGGTTGTTCTTGATACAGAAGCAGTCTCTAGGTCTTCTCCCTGAGCTAACTGCATTACCAGAATTTGTGTGCAGTCCTGCTATTTGTCCTGCGTCATTGATCCATGGTTCTTGTAAGAGGGCAATATCTATATCCCCCTCATTGAATCTTCTACCAAGTACGTACGATGCAGCCTTGGCATGTCGGATAGGTTCGTTTGTAGGAACCTGAAGAACTCTCCGCCCCCCTGCCATCGGTGTATTCAGTTTTGGTAAGGCCTTCCAGTACACTCCTTGTCATCCTTGTGTGGTCCTGGTGGCTTTCCTTTACCGCCTTGAGTGGATTTTTCCCCCTCCAGGGTTGCAGGTGAGGCCCTCCACGGCTTCGTCCTCATCCTCGGTTTTGTCCTGGCGTGGACTGCCCCGGTCGTTGTACGGGGTTTAGAGTGGTTCCAGGTACCACAGGCGGTCCCCCTGCAGTTTTGCTAGGAGGTTTGATTACAGTGGGATTAGATCCCCCTGCTACCTCCGTAGCTAGTTCTGCAGAGCCCGATCCACCAGCCTCCCCCACTCGCCCGCTTTGACCTCCCGAAACCCTAGGCCTCGGGAGGATATGAACCCTCAAGCCAAAGTATGGTAGGAAATCTATTGATGTTGGGCTGAACGTAGACGCGTCATCAGTGGCAAATGTCCATGTCACCCCCTTTTCCGCCTCCATCCTCCATCCATGAAGGATGACCCAGTCGTCTGTGTGCAGACCATGGTTCATGTTGCGGAGTCTCTTTAGGATTCTCTCCGACGATAATCTCTCACCGTTCTCGTCAGACAGATCAACCACGCAGATATGGGGCTCTTGGCTCTGTACCAATCTAAGTTGTGCCCCCTCCCAAAGCCTGACTTTCCGCCCCCTCCAGCCCCTCCAGCCTTCTGTATTCGCACATGTGATGGACAACCATCGAGGACTCACAGCGCAGTCGCTGAACCTTATTTGGGTGCCACCTGGTGGATTGCTCTCCACGGTTTCCAAGGTGGCTGCCTGGATACGCCCAAGTTGTTCGTCTGTGAGCGCAGTTGTTGGGAATGCGGAGTGGAGGATGCCCACTCTGATACCCTCTAGGACTGCCCTATACGAGGCACCCTGTGTGTTGGGTTTCGCTTTTTTGGTGGTTTGATCAGGGGTGCTGCATTCTGATCTCCCACGCTTTGTTCTCTCTTTTGGACTTGGTTGGCCGATTTTCCAGCCTTGGTTTTTGAGGGATTTTCTTTTCTTTTTCAGTTCTATAAGTCTGAGTTGGTTTTATCCCATTTCCACCTCCTTACCTGGAGGACAGAACTTGCTGCAAGGCCTCCGTGTAAGGAATACCCTTTTCCAGCAGTTGTTTGAGAGCTTTCTTGCCCGTGCAAGAGAGGCTTTTTCTCCGGAGGGCAAGATTCCCCAGAGCCTTGGCAGCACGCTGTCACTTCCCGAGTGGTGCGACGGTGAGCTTAAAAGCTCTCGTTCCCTCTCAGTTGTGACAGTTGCGTTGCTTTTGGGTAGAGTTAATTTCGTCCACCTCTCCTAGATTTGTTTCACGTCGGTCGTTTGTTTCAACGCCCTCCGTTCCATTGGTTCAGACGGTGGCTGAGGGTTGTTAGTATTTTGGTCCTCAATTGTTGGTCCCACGAGTAGCAAGAGAAAGAATGGTCAGCCATGGCAGAGCTCCGCATTACCATGGTAAGGCTAAATACTCCAGGAGGTCGCCCGGCTCCTGGAAGCCCCGTTAGAGACAGCCCTTGGCACGGGTCGCCCACCACCTTGCTTTAGGGACTAGTTTTTCGACTTGTCCAGTCTAGATCCGATGTCTTGGGTAAACTGCGGGGACAGCTCTGGTAGCATGTGATTCTTCATCACGGACATCGGTTTTGGCTTCCTGGTATATGTTTCGTGTATGCACCGTAGCCCATACCCGAGACGCATCACCAGTAGGCTCACGGGCAGAAGTCAATTTATAGACTTCCCCCACCTTTTTTTGAAACCATACACAATTTGACAAGATTGTAGAGGTATTTGAAAAAGGTTCCACAAACGTCAACTTTTTGCTAAACTTACCGATCTCGCAACTAAAGTCGTTTTGGAGATAGCAATACTGCACGCACCTAAAAAAAGTCACCTGTATAACCAAACAAGAATATACATATGGGATTATCGAATGGGGAGCTCAAAACTTTATTGCTGCATTGAAAATGTTAATTCGTTTTTGTTTCCCTTTCTCATTTGGATACCAGAGGTATTTTCATTAATTTTATTGGAGAAATCTGTAAAACTGGGAATCGAAAACGGGGTTAAATTGGGAATGTTTTAGGTAATGACATGCACATCTCGAATTGACGTTACACACGTGAACAGTTCTGAAAGGTTTTTGAGATATTTAAGAAAAGCTCAAAGCTGTCAAAAATTTTATTTTTCGGAATGTCGGTTTATTTCACCAGATATTAAAAAACTAAAACCACTCTCTCAGTCATTTTTTGTACTCTACAACACCTTATAGAAATAATTGCCATACGACGTTTCAGATTTCTGAAGCCATCATCAAGTTCGTAGAAAAAGTCCATTTTATTCTCTCAAACAGACTGATAGAAATCCAGGATCAAAAACAATAGAACTAGTCTAAGAAATTTAAGCATGTATATTGGTTGCGGCCTGATGATGCCTTTTGAGGCGAAACATGTAGCCCAGAAGAAATAAATATGAATTATTTGAGACTGCTGACATAGAGTTCTATTGTTTTCGACCTTGGATCGTCATTTGCGGATCCGTAATTTTCATTGCAAAATTTAAATCGGCGTTTAATTTTGAAGATAATAAAATATGACAAAAGATATTTGTTTTCAAATTTGACATTAAAACGTCACTTTAAGATATTTTCTCTAATTTCAATGTTCCAACATCTTTTAACGACAGTTCAAATATGAGGTGTAATGTTGCATTTTTTAAGAAAACTGAATTATTGAATTGATAAAATTATATTTGTTGTATCCAAGTAGAAACAAAAATGAAAAACAAACAAACAATCCATCGGCGTCAGATCCGGTGATTGAGCGGGCCAGTTAATGGGACCATTGTTGGCAGTACACCGATTATTATTGAAACCAAATTTTGCTTATATTAAATTTACAAATGTCTTCTGTCACAATGCGTCTTACTTCTGGAAGAATTTGATTTTGAAACATTTTCACTATTTTTTGTACCGTAGAAAATGAACGGACCAATTAAATTGTTTTAAATTGATACTATTTGCTCTGTTGTCCTTGGTCTTTAACAATTCAATCATCATTAAATTGTCGTTAAAATATGTTACAAAATCGAAATTGTAGAAAATATATGAACGTGGTATGTTAATGTCGAAACTTCGTAATTTACTATTTCATGCCCCATATCATTGTATATCAATGGCGTATAACAGTTATTTTTACAGGATGTTGTAGAGCACAAAGAATGGCTGTGGCACAGTGCTTTTAGTTATTAATTATCTGACCAAATAATCTGATAATCTGTAAAATATAATTTTGATAGTTTTAATAATTACCAAAAACCAAAAATAGGTAAAATATATACCTAAAAATCAAAGTTAAACGATGTTGTATCTCCAATAATAAGGAAAATACATGTAGTGTCCGCATGAGAATGGGACATTCACTGTATATGTTTTTAAACATTTTTATGAAAAACAGCAAAAAGCGGGGAACGCGGTACAGCTGGCCACCCCAATTGTGCGTTCGCCAAAACAATTTTGAAGAAGCTGAAATATTATGGAACATAATATCTTGTCTGTTTAACTCTGCAGGAAAAAAAATCCGCAGCTACTAACTTTACGTAGTTTATTGATATTTAATAAGCAGCAAAAATTGGTTTAAATCAAATGATCAGTCATTTATGGGACTGTCAAAAAACACTCAATTTGACATTATATAAGTGATCCTAGTGTCGATTCATCGAAATGTGTGACAGAGCGCTTGCATTGCTGTCGCGAGATCACGAGTTCAATACCCAGTTCCGGCCAACTTTTTTTTTATTTTTCGTTATATAGTTGCATGGTCGTGGGAAAAATAGTGTACACAACTCACAAGAAACTCTCTAACTTAGCTGCTTCTGGCAACCTTTTACGCTTGTGTGTTAAGTTTTACTTTCTTAGCTTGGAATGTAAATAACCATTATAAACAACTTTTGAAAAGATATGTGCGTATGTGTCGCGTCTGTTAAGTACTAGGCATTTTGAGGTGTAAATCAAAAAAAATTATATGTCTAATCGATATTTTTATTGAAGAGATGATAATAAATTAAGATTAGATAGGTCTGAAAAAATGTAAAGCCTTCACGTTATTTCGTCTGGAACGCACTGGAGCCTAGAGCTGATTGCTGAGATAGCTCGTAAAATCTCCAAAAGCGTCTATTTGTCTTTGTTTCATTGTTTCATTAGAGTATTTGTCAATGTGTCCACACACTCATTAAAGATAAACGACTCTAACGCAACGGACCAAAGAGTGCATAGGCTTTAGGCGACGTGTCTACATTACATGTAGGGGTTTCATACCCAAATGAGGGACTAAAAAAAATTTGCATGTTGGTAAAAACAAAATTGTCTTTACTAGAAAAATAGTATGATGATTTGGAAAAAAAAATTCAATATATCGTTATAGACTTTATTGCTGTTTTTATCTCGATTTTGTTATCATATGCTGGTGAGAGCAATATTTCCTAACATGTATGCTTTCTGTCCATATGGGAAGTAAATTGACCTCTTGTATGAACTTTGCATTTCTAACCGTTATCAAAGATATTTGCACAAAAACATCAATATAGTAGATTTATTTTAAGCTATTTTAAGCAACATTTTAATATACCACAACAGTATATTTAATATATCGACGCTTGAAAAGTAAAACCGCTAATACGCCAGTAAGTGAATTTTAGAAGGGAACCATTTGAAGTTTAAAATTTTAGTAAAAATTTGGGTATTTTTTTCGTAGGTATCGTATCTACAAAATTGTCAAGAATATCAATAGTATTTTGAAAACCCTTTTAAACGTGTCAACTTGCGAAAATAAATAATCAACTGATGTCGTGATTAATGGCGTATTGTACAAAATAGCTTTTGAACAGCAACAGGATCAATGTATAAAAAGCATAGTATCTGTATAAACGTGTGATAGAAAATGACTATTTTGCCAAGTAACTCTGATTTTCTCGTAACATTAAATGTCTAACCCCCATTTGCACCAAGCAATTATAGGTAAACCTAAAGTTAAGAACTCCTAAACCAGAGCTATTAGCATGAGTAACCATGGTAATAATGGATGCCTTAACTAGGTGTACTTGAAAATTGCTTGGCGCAAATGGGTTATACCTATTTCTGTGATGAGCTATTTATTTATAAATGACGTGTTTTATGTCTCAGTTATAACGATAATAATTAATAATGAAATGTTGATCTCGCCTGACAGAGAAAATAAAACAAAACAGGATAGGTGAAGAAAATACTTATAATATAATAATGAACATAAACATAAATTCACGGATAACTAAGAACAGAAAAAAAATTCGATTTTATAAGAACAAATAAATGGTAAAAAGATTACATCCCAAAAAGAAGGTAATAGTTACAAGCCTAAAGCCTCAACAAATCCATAGAACACTATTTTTCGACGAAGTCTTCATCCGTTTCTGCCAGGACATCATCCACGTTCTCTCTGTGAAGATTCACATATTCCACATGATATTGCGTAGCTATGACATTCGAAATGCACAATTTATTCAGATCATTGTATTTTTGGTTCGAAATTGGCAAATGGGTTGGATATAATTTGCAATTTGGTAGTTGCTTTCCCTTACTAATGATTTGAATAATCTCCTCTTATGCATCGGAGGCCATTGAGTGACTTGAGATTTAACTGACATCTTATTTGGTTCAGCCTTCTTAAGAGTGGCGATTCTAATTTTGCTTATTTTTCCAGTAAGATTTTCTTTAAAATATTTGCTTGATAACTCGTCACACGACGTGAAATCTTTATGAGTCAGTCGGTTAACTGCATAAGGCTCAGGGGAGCTCCGAGCTAACTCCAAAACTGTGGGCCATTGTGAAGGTGCCCAAATAATATGTTTAGCTACACTCCTCTCTATCACAGAATGCATGCTGTCAACTGACATGTATGAGCGACCTGGCAAAAGATAATTAATCTGGATTACGTCGATATTTTTGCAAGATATCAGATTATGGTGAAGACAGGCCAAAATTGTACGATTCTTATTTTGACCTGGACACGAGTCGCAATAGAGAAGTAGCTTTGCAATGGTACCTCGCTCATCAATTTTTCTTATGAACAAAGTTAAATATGTGGCTATTTCGTTAGCTCCTCTCTTTCCTTCGCTTTCATCCCAAGATTAACAATGTTCTTTTCTTGTTGAACTTTCGTAAAAAGTAAAGTTGTACACTGGCAATTTTCATTGAGTGGTAAAGAAGCATGCTTTCACCATATGGGGTATTTAAGACTTTTTGCAAGTCGAACGATGCACATAAAATGTTTTGTTTTTGTTGTGAATTTTTTGATGACACTCAAATGCCTTTTTGCCTTCTTCTTTCTCTCTGTTATGCTCTTTCTTATCTTCTTCAGTTTCGGGCCCAGGATAGTTTTCGAAACCGACACACTTAACGCATTTGTCTTTCTTAGGAATATGAAGGCCGATGTTGAATTCTTCAGTGAATATTTTTCTAAACAATCTCTCTGATATAATGTCTATACCTCTTGCTATTTCTCGTTTTTTTATACAAATTATAGAGATTGGCTACATTCTTAAATTCATTCAGCAAGTAAAGTTTGGTTGAGTCTCTTCTTGCGTAGTGTGATGGAACTGCTGGCAAACTATTAATAAAGTTTCGTACAGAGATCAAGATTTCATTACTAGTTTTATTAGGGGGTACGGTTCTACCTCTCAAATCCTCTTTTGCTAAGCCATAGGATGCATTAGAGAGTGTGTAGTATACATATCTTTGTGTTATGTTCAAAGTGGTCAACATAAACTTTAAGCAAACTTGACGTTGTCCTTCACCGTCATTTATAAAATATAGAAATGTATTGGAGTTTCTACTTTCAGTTTTTACTCTTTTTCTCTTCACAGCTTCTTTCTTTGACATTGAAACAAGCCAATCGCGACGCCGTTGTGGAGTGAGTGACCAGAAGTGGTTAAATATCCTCAGTCTATTTTCTTCTGGTATATCACCACAATGCTTAGTACATTCTTTTGAATGGCATGGATTTGGTCCCATTTCCTTTGCTGCAACCAGTTTTCCATCTCTTCTTTGATAATCTCGACCACTTTGTTGTAACGTTTGTTGATCTTTCGCTTTATTAGTTCGTTTCTTCCTATATGCTGATTTTCCCACTGTTCCATCTTCAGCAGCAGCAGGTATTATTTTCTTCTTTTTTCGTTTACGTGTTTTTTTCGATTTTTCCTCATCTGCACTATCTTCTTCAGTTGAACCTTCCTAAGAACTCGAATTGCAATCGTATTCTAAAATTCTTTCTTCCTCATCTAAAAAGTCTACATAAGCCTTTTCCGAATTTTTTTTACAAATGCGAAAGTTGGTGGCTTTGCTAGGACCGGCTGTGGTGCCATTAGCGTGAAGGTTTCCGGCATGATTACTCAACCTATTATCTGTCACCACACGTTCTTCAAGAGCTAAATCATTTTGAACTTCTTTTAATAACTCGTTATTTGCAACGCAGAAAGTTTCCTGTGCCTCCACACTTTCAACATCACTGAACAATGAAATTTTAGATACATTATGACTTTCTTGTTCTGGTGAAATTATTGGTGATAAGCCTTTATCAGTAGAAACTGAATCTGATAGAACAATTTCAGAATTACTAGTAGCACCAGCTACTACGTTGGTTTTTGAGTATTTTGTACCAGGTTCTTCTAAATCTGTATCGAATGGCAAAATTTGATATTCAAACTCAGAAAAACCAGTATCTTGTTTCTGATTTTCGTTGCTCTGCTAAATACCCCATAGAATTAGAGTTGCAAATTCCTTCAGTCTCGGCCATATTATTGAAAATATCGGGCTGATGTAAAACTATATTTTTTTCTGTATCTTCTTCATAAGATCGTATTGATTCGGCAGGTGGCAAAGGTACATTGGTCAAAATGCGATGACCAAAACTTTGTTAAAATGATAGTTTTCTGGACTGGATGGTTGAAGAACCACTTAGAGATTCTGTTATGGCTTTTCTATTTTGAGTGGCCATCAGCATGATACGATCTCTTCGAGACATTTCTAACTGTAAATGAAGAAAAAAATGGATAGTGACCAAGACGACGCTGTATTTTTGAAGTCCAAATCCAAGCCGTGGTTAAAGTAAACAAATAAATTAACAAAATAAAACAAAAGTTGGGTTTCTTGGGTAGTCGGTCTGGACCGACTACCCAAGAAACCCAACTTTTGCTCAACTAGGCGGTCAAGAACAGTCTCTCCGTTAACAAAATAAACTTAGAATTCAGTTCATGTCAAGTCGTGCTGTTCGTGTCGTTTGTCAGCATTTTATATCGATGAGCTGTCATCATGCCCTAGGCAACACACACTACACCGAGTACCAGTGAATGTCTCAAAAGATTTATCAATTGAAAATGAACTTTTGCATCCTAAAAATGATCGTTTGATAAATATGTTATTTTTGTTCTTATGTGACATAGAGAAATACCATTTTCTGGGCTCCATTATTAAAACTGGTTGTATTCTGTGTTGCCGGTGCTACGAGACGTTAACGATATCTCAGCCTAATGACATTTAAAAATTTATCAATTAAGTTACGAATTTCCTGAACCTATAAACCATGCAGATTGTTAATTTTAAATTCTATTTAATGTAAAAGAAAGTTTAATTTAATTCTTAAGTTAGAAGTATAAACCAGGCATTAAGATAGAGTCACTTATACATCGTGGCCTTCCGGCCAAAAAAATAGGACACATTTTATATAAGAGGGGGCCTCTGCTTAGTCCAGTTCTTTCTAGGTTATAAGTATCCTATATTTTAACGCAATTGCCCAATGATGTACCTACCTTCTCATAAGAACAAAATAATTAAAAAAAAAACAACACATCAAATATAACATACACTAAACAAAACGTAAAATGAATATTCAGAGTAAGAACTAGTTCCAACCAAGATTGCAGTAAAACTGACGCTCGAAAACGGTTAACACGCCTTTACGAAAGCTAAAACAAATACAATGAAATTTCACCCTGTCTTACAAGACAAAACTTGTTAGATTCTTAGCTGTAAAAGACTTATCATACCATGAATAGTAAATTTACAGCGATGACGTGAATAATACGCCACCCATATAATTAAGACATGTATACAAAAATGGTTTATACGCCAATACGAAAAAATATTCCGTCACGCAAAATAGCCAATCAAAACATTAATGCGGTAACATCTGAAAGCATAAGTGACAAATATGCCAAACACAGACGCTGGTAGGTGTTTTATACGACGGGTGTATTATTTAGGTATTAAATTTAGGCGGATTGGACACAATTCTTTTTGAAAACACTCAAAATTCGAAATGTATAATATGCCAAAAAGTCCATTCAATTGTCTTCAAACCCGACTATATCAACGTAAAAAATTACGGCGAATCCAATGGTATAAATTACTCTATTTCGCAAAAAGTGGCGTATTATAAATTTTACCTTTCAAGCGTCAATTTTACCTACTTCTATATATAATCTAAATAAAAAACTTGTTGTTAATTGTCATTTTAAATTGTTTGTTTGGAAGATGTATTCAAGTGTGTAACTCAAACTTATACGTTTTTCTTTTTAATTTTTATGCAAATATTTTGAAAACGGTTAGAGATGCGATGTTCATGCAGGCAGACGACTTTTTTCAAAGTGAACAAGGAACTTTGTGACGAAGAGTTTGAGTATCTACGTTTATATCAACTTTTAGTCATCTTTCTTAGTCTACATTACGCTGTTAAAATATTTTGCAGGCTAAGTGGGGATTCCCTGTATGAAGTTTTTTGGTTGCTTCTGAAAAAAATAACGCGTTATATGAGCTTTGCAGAAGTGCAAAAGGCAAAATTGTTGTTTGGCACAACAGAGAATGCAACAAAAACAAATGCTGCAAAAGATTTTGCAGAGAGGGTTGATGTTGTTGTTGCTTTTTAGCTTAACTAACAAAAAGAAATCCTGCAGTAACTCGTAACCGAGCTTCAAAGCAAGCTTACAAATAACCGGTGTTCGTGTTTCAGTTGCAACTATCAGGACTCCGGTTTGAGACAGTGACAAAAAACTCAGGTCATCAAAATAACCCTGGGAAGGCAGATCAGTTAATTCAAAGAGTTTGAAAAGAGTGGGATGTTGCTCAAAAACAAGTTAACAGTTTGATACAAATTATTAGACGCATTAGAAAAACCATTTTCAAAATCAAATGATTTGGTGATCTGGGATCTCAAGTGGCCTCAAGCCGCTTTTTGATAAAATGAAAAATTCAAAAATTCCTTTCTTCTATTTGTTGATAAAGATTTTTCAGGGTGTCTCGAAATTATTGAAACAACATTTAACAGCGTATTCTACGCTTATAAATATGACAAAAATTTCATTTTATAGACATAGGTGCGAAAATGCCCCATTACTAAAATACAAGGTATTTATTTTATTTTACTGAAAAACATATTTTCTATTTTCTTTAAACGGAAATTATTAAGTGTTTTGAAAAAATTTAAAAATTATTTTGAAAAAACTTAAAACCGTTTCCAATTGAGGATGATAAATGTATTCATTTTATGGCCCAAAAATTTTGCTATGTTTTTATTCACAGTTATTTTGCAATTAACTTAAAACAGTTGGAATAGCCAAAGCAGTACAAAAGAATTTTTTTATAGTAGATCCAAACTGAACAAGGAACATTAATTTCAAGCAATAAATGCGTCACACTTTACGAAAGATTCGGTGCCTAACCGCAGAACAATGACTGTGTAATGACTGTGTAAATTGAAACAACTATACCGGGTGTTGGATCGTCGGGCGGGACATAGGAAATCCCATGTAAATTTTGATAGGGACAAATATTGGTTTCCCTACTTATCTTGGTGAAAAATAGTAGATTATGTCACTAGGAGTAAAAGTGGGTCTTTTCGTGCTGAGCCCAGAGATTGACGGCCGAAGCGAAGCTGAGGCCTGCAACTGGGCGAAGCACAAAAAGACCTTTTACTCCGAGTAACATATACTATTTTTTTTCAAGCATGCAAGAAATAAGAAATCTATTTAAAAGTGGTTCAGTTCTGCAATTTTCTCTCATCCTCTTTAAGCGGGTCTAGGTACTTACCCAATTAGTGGTGTATATTATTTGTAAAATACATAGAATATGTTAGAATGGTAGTTTTCAATGTTCAATGGTTTTAATGTATTAAATAATAACCAATGATTACGGTAAACTAAGAATTTGTAGCATTTTTTCAATACTAAATTAATAAATGTCACATTGACAGATAAATATGATGACGCGCATGACATTTAACAGACTAATTCAGAATTCGAGAACCTATGCGATTTCGACTAATAACGGTTTCGGATGGTGCTCTTGAGTGCTCTGAGAGTATTTGTGTCCTTTGTTTTTTCAACAAGAATGTAAATATGGCAAAACACTCAGATCGGTTTATCTGGTGTCATCTATTATTAAAATAATTTTGGTAAATGAAAATCGTTTATATATGCGCCACCATGACACTAGCGGTGACTTTTGACTTTACTTTTACTGCCTAGGACTTTTTTGCTACTTTTTTGGTCTCAGGATTTGAAAGCCCACTTTAGGTGTGCGTATGGAGAAAACAAATGACGTCCTTTTAGTCCGCTTGAAAAAAAACGTATTTTTTTAAAGAACGCTAAAATTCGCAAGTAATAGAATAACTTCAAACATTTTTCATCAACCCGTTTACGAATTATTTGCCAGTAACTTTTTGAATATTTATATTTTGTCTTTTTTATCGCCCCCTATTCACCGACACCAGTCAAGGTATGAGTTCAATAAGTATGAAACGCTAAAAATTTATGAATAACAGCTTTATTTGACAGCCAAGTCTTACTGGTGTCCGTAAATACAGGGCGATAAAAAGGAGAAAATATCCAAAAAGTTATTGAAAACTCGTAAAAAGGTTAATCAAAAATTTCTGAAATTGTCCATTTAGTTGTGCCTTTTAATGATCTTCAAAAAATCTCAGTAGATTTTTTCTCTAATATAATTAGGGAAGCCAATAATAGACCCCTTGCACACGACCATGCAACACCCGGTATGGTTATCTACCTAAATCATAATGTGGTTCATATACTCCAAATTTGGACTAAATATCTCAAATATTGAAGGAGTTATGAGAAAAAACAATAAAATAAATTTTGGTAAACCATTGCTTTGTAGATAGTGTGGACTGGATGGATGATGTCCAATATCCCACGACTTAATCTCACGACGAAAAAATACTCAAAATCTTTGGAATTGAATGGAGAACCATTGTCAGACACTAAAACTAACGGATTTGCATGACATGCAAATATAGATTTTAGAAGGGTAATAATCTCATTTGAATTTGTAGATGACCTTGGAACAACTTCAAAATAGTTTGGAAAATAATCCACAACAAGTAAATATGTAAGTTTGCTAAAGAAAAACAAATCTACGCCACCTTTTTACCAAGGCAGTGTTGCGGACTCATGCGGTAGAAGAGGTTCTTTACGATTACCACTACGAAATCTTGACAATTTTGAACCATGTATCTTATTTCATTTGAAATATTTGGCCAGAAGACAATTGAACGGGCTTGTTTTAATTAAACACGAATTAATTAAAAAATTTCTGAACGGTTTTGCTTAGGAACAATTAAAAGATCATTTTTAAAAACAAGTCCATCGATGATATGAATTTCCTGATAATAATTATAATAAGGTTGAACGTGGAAAATAATTTCCTTTTTAGAAGAAGACCAAGTATTTTGACAATAATTAATTAAAGTTAACAGATCACTATCTTGTTGTGTAATAGGTTTAATTGCTTTAACTTGAACGTGAGAAACAAGGTATAATAACCCATAAAGAAATAGTCTCTTTCCAGATCTTGGTCTGACAGCGTTATATCCAAGTTAATCTAAAAATTAAATCTTGCCAGCAGGCCATCAACAAATTCAAATCGTTTTTTGTTTTCATGACGAATTTTAGGCGCTGATGATGGCATAGACTAGAAACCGATCCGCCAATAAAGGAACATTTTGAACGAAGTATACCCTTTCGATTTGATGTGTAAAGTTCAGAAAATACCATTTACTTCATACTGTATCATTTAGGACACTTTTACGTTCTTGATTTTAATCCGGTAAATAACTTTTTACAGGATTGGATATCGTAAAGAAATTTTACAATATTGAGTACCGGCACATCCTGTGGCGGTATTCAATAAATCCATTGTATCCATGCCGGTATCGGCACAGGCTACCGTAATGAAACTATTTGTCAAATTGGCAGATTTGTCAAAAATATATTCGCCGCGCATAAAATTAGTTTTTTCCTGTTTTTAATAAGTATGAAGTAAAATGTTGTACATCATACGTCCGGTAACGTGTTACAGTAGTCGTTTCGAAATTCCAGACTCGGCTAGCGCTTCGTCCGGAAACATCTTACTCCTACCGTAGAACTATATTTACCGGACTTATAACGCAAATAACTATTACATTATACTGTATCATTTAGGACACTTTTACGTACTTAATTTTAATCCGGTAAATAGCTTTTTACAGGATTGGATATCGTAAAGAAAATTTACAGTATTGAGTACCGGCACATCTTCAATAAATCCATTGTATCCATGGTAACCTGGAAACCGGTACCGGTACAGGATACCATAATGAAACTAATTGTCAAATTGGCGGCTTTGTCAAAAATATATTCGCCGCGCATAAATAGTAGATTATGTCACTAGGAGTAAAAGTGGGTCTTTTCGTGCTGAGCCCAGAGATTGACGGCCGAAGCGAAGCTGAGGCCTGCAACTGGGCGAAGCACAAAAAGACCTTTTACTCCGAGTAACATATACTATTTTTTTTTCAAGCATGCAGGAAATAAGTCTATTTCAGGGTGATTCAGTTTTGCAATTTTGTCTCATCCTCTTTAAGCGGGTCTAGGTACCTACTCAATGAGTGTTGTATATAAATATTATGTGTTGGAACGGTGGTTTTCAATGTTCAGTGGTTTTAACGGTATTAAATCATAACCAATGGTTTAGGCGGTTTAGGTAAATTATGGTAAACTAAAATTTGTAGCATTATTATCAATACTAAATTAATAAAAATCACATTGACAGATAAATATGATGACGCGCATGACAACCAACGACATTTAACAGAATTCGAGAACCTATGCGATTTCGACTAAAAACGGTTTCGGGTGGTGCTCTCGAGCGCTCTGAGAGTATTCCTATCCTTTGTTTTTTCATCAAGAATGTAAAGATGACAATTAGATGGTTTGTATATGCGCCACCATGACAGTAGCGGTGACTTTTGACTTTACTTTTACTGCCTAGGACTTTTTTGGTACTTTTTTGGTCCCAGGATTAGAAAGCCCACTTTAGGTGTGCTAATGGAGAAAACAAATGAGGTCCTTTTAGTCCGCTTGAAAAAAAATTATTTTTTTCCTGTTTTTAATAAGTATGAAGTAAAATGTTGTACATCATACGTCCGGTGTACATCTTACTCCTACTGTAAAACTATATTTACCGGACTTATAACGTAAAAAACTATTCATTTTAAATTTTTTTCTTGCAGAAGCATCACTTTTGGCTTTATTTTCCACCGATTTTAATATTTACTTCTTCTACCATGTGTTACTAAAGTTACAGCGAGCATTGATTGTGAATGCTTCCACAAAATGTGGTGTTTAGCTGTAGCTATGATGGTCTCTCTCACTGCTTTATCTCAATTGATTATCTACGATAATTTTCTTGAGTTGCATTAGAATGCCGCTACAAGATGCCGCTGCGAAATCTTATCAAAACTCCAGATAACCTGATTTACAGGTTAATCAGTTAATACTAAAAACCGATTTCAGTAAGTATACATTTAATGCTGCCAATTATCCAGTATTATGCTACTGTCAATTACTCACATACTAATAAACAACGATAAAGGAATTACGGAAATAGACCTGACAACATTGCTCTACCTACCATCGGCTACCGAAGGTGAATCGACGTGTTTCTAATGAATGAATACTACCAACCACGTCTACTATTAACATTGTCATCTTTGTCTCTCTCATTCAGTTTCCCATAATTCCTTCTTTCACTGTGAGGTCAACATTCGTGCACATAATGACGATGGCGTTAGTGGATCACGCCACCTAAAATTGCGCACCGTCGGCTATTAGGTGGCAAAATTCTATAGAATGGACAATATCGTACGATTCAGGTGAAATCACCAGGTGTTAAATATGGTAAGCATGACGGTGCTGGCCGCAGGTTATATCATAGTCATGATGTTTGCGAAAATACTGTTGTTTTTTGGATTTTCGATTAAAGTGGATCCAAGTGGTGAGAGTGGGACAGGTGTAGATAAAGAATACTGCAGCTGCAGTGTTTAAATAATATTGTTTTAAAATTTTGATTGCATTGAGATTATAATAATGAAAGGTAAACAAAACAAGATAAGTGGAAATCGATTGTTAAGTAGAAGATACTGCATGTGGAGAAATTGTTGAATTTAGATTGTTCAAATCTTCAAATAGATTGTGTTAGAAAAATAGTTTTTTTTTCTTTCTTTAAAGAAATCTACTACTTTTAACGCTTAAATTTGTTATACCTTATGTTAAATGTTTCATTTGCTTTTTTACATCCGATATCTGGATAAACATGGAAAAATATGCAAAATACGAAGAAAAGTGCCTAACGACAACAAATATTATTCATTAATCTGCAATCGCTTTACTAGCGATTCCAAAATGACAAAACTCCTTGTTTCCTTTAAAATTATGCAACTAAAGCTCTCCTCCATTATTCTTTGCTTATCCAAGCGTTTGTCCTTTAGCAATAATCTCGAAATAAAAACAAACGGCCCCAATATAAACACTTAGAACTAATACGGCGTGTAATCGAAGAACAATAGTTCTTCTATCAACGTATAAACCTGTCCGGCTATTAACTGCAACATAATAATTGCACTGAACTATTTAAGCAATACGAAAGGGAAATGCAATCGTGTCAGAGCATTATGTTTTAATGCACCTTATCGGGTGGCAGTTAAGGCCCGAAGACACAACACAACTTGAAAATTTATCTTCAACGGCTTCTCGGATTGCGTAATTGGATTTCAAGACTTTCGTATTGTGTTCGCGACAGACAGACGAAATTCCAAACGATTTTTCTAAATTCGACGTGTATGGGAGGAAGATGGACTTTTAAAGAGTCAGTAAGAAATAAAAATACTTGAAAATCAGTTGAAAAGATTTAAAAAAAAATGTTTTGAATGGTTCGATTGAAATCATCAAGTCGGTAGCGGGAACGTCGATAGAGGAGGATGAAGCAAAAGAGTCTACTTTTATTGCTGCCGGCTTTTCTGTCTGCCAACTTGTTGAGTTTTTTTTTAATAAGCAACTGTTATTTGTTATTTTATTCATCCACGACCGCAAAATCATGAAGGATCCATGTGTTCTTCGTGGAATGGCCCACAACTTTGCTGATACTCTGTAACACCTGGATTTTTTGAGCAATTGCCATCTTGCTGGACACTGAACTCTTCATTATATGTGATTTTTCACAGGGATAATATCTCTCCATATGTTGGCCATTAATGTTGCCTCATTTCATCTCCGGTAAAACTTTTGAGGTCATCAAGATCTAGAAATGAGGCCATTTTTGAAAAAGGTTACGAAACTGTTTAGATGCCTACATGATATGTAGTAGGTACATTTACCAGTCGCATATGGCAAGACAGATCTGCCACCGGCAGTTTAAGGCGGCATATTGGTGTAGGTAGCTTCCTTACCTTGATAAATATTGAAAAATTTAAATCACTTGTGCATGGATTGTTATTAAAGTTAAAAGTAAATGCTGAAAAAATATAGAAACGGGTTTTTCAAATTGGTTTTTATTTTTATTCTACGAAAAGACTAGGTCTATTTCGCGGTCCAAAATGCTTTCTGCATGCCGTTCCATTTCTCATTTATTTGACACCCGAGATATTTAAAAGTTTCCACGCGTTCAATTCGTTGGCCGTTAATTGTCAGGTGTCCGTCCACGTTATTTGATTTGCGAATTGCTAGCCACTTTGTCCTTCTCACGTTTAGCCTAAGGCCGGCTTCTGAGCTTGCAGCCGTCACGCGGCTTACCAGTTCCTGCAGTCCTTCCAGGGAATCGGCGACAAGAACCGTGTCGTCCGCGTACCTCAGGTTGTTGATATTAATTCAAACAGATATCCCCTCGTCGCATTCATCTAAATCCTATAGATAAATAATAGAATACAAATTGAATAACAGTGGTGATAAAATGCGTCCTTAACGAACGCCTTTCAGGATTTTGATTTCGTCGGACCTGGTGTTATCGATTCTTAGGTGAGCACTTTGGTTCCAGTAAAGGTTGGCTATTATTCTGAGGTCACGTTGTTCCAGTCCTGTTTCTTTAAGAATGTTGATCAGTTTTTCGTGCCTAACTTTATCGAATGCTTTTTCGTAATCGATAAAACATGCGTAAACGGGTACCTACATGTCCCGGCACCTTTGGATAAGGACCTGTATGCTAAATAGTGCCTCCCTTGTTCCAAAACCATTGCGAAAACCAAATTGAGAGTCACCTATTATTGTATCGCACTTTGCATATACTCTTTTGTGTATTATTTTCGAGCAGAGTTTGAAAATATTTGTATGCGTTTGAAAATATTTATTGCACATGTAGCCATGCGCAATAAAATTGCGCATGGCTTATCAGGCTAATAAGACGATAATCACCGCCATTCTTGGTTTTCGCGTTTTTGGGGAGCGGAACAAAAGTAGATTTCAGCCAATCAGAAGGTATACTGCCATTTCGGTAAATAAGGTTGAATAGTTTCACCAGTAGTGTGTTCAGTGATTCTTCGTTCTGCAGTATTTTTAGAACTTCTATATGGACGTCATCAGAATCGCGAGCTTTCCCGTTTTTTGAAATTGACTGGATTTCTGCCTTCTGCCTTAGTTATGTCCAAGCATTGGCCTTAGTAATGGAATTCTTCCTGAAGTTCTGGCCGGTTATCGTGAAATAGGAGCTTGTTATAATGGCACCATTCCGTCAGTTTTTCCGAAGTGTCCAATATCAGCCTGCCCTTTGCATTTTGTAGAGTCGTCACGCTTCTGTTTCTGCAGATACCTGCTGCCTCTTTTATCCTCTTGTGCATGTTTAAGGTATCGTGTTTTGCTTCCATTGCTTCTATTTCTTGGCATTGCTCGGAAAGCCATTTCTCTTTTGCTTCTTTTATCTTGTTTTTGTTTATGCGGTTTTGCGTCCAGTATTCGTTGTTCTTTCCCTTCAGTGTCCGTCTTTTTTCCATTAGATCAAGGATTTCCTCCGACACCCATGATTTCTTCTTGGGGTTTCGTTGAGAATCAAGTATTTTCGTGGTACTTTCTGTGATGCATTTTTTATATCAGACCACAGTTCCTCAGTCTACGGCTTACTCATCTATTTGTGTCCTTTATCTTTGACACGTCTGACTTATTAAGTCTGGGTTTTTGTAGACATCTTTTGAGTGGTCTTGCTGTTGCCACAACTGGATTATGGTCGTAGTTTATATCTGCACCTGGGTGTGTTTTTGCAGACTTTGTGCAGTTTCTGTATCGCTTTTTATTAACTATGAAGTCTATTTGATTGCGAATGATTCTTTCAGGCTTATGGGCGCTAGTTGTCCACGTATACAGCCTTCTGGTTGGAAGTTTAAAAAAGGTATTTGCCACGATGAAATCCTGTTCCTGGCAGAACTGAACTAGCCGTTCACTTCTAACGTTTGATGTTCCTAATCCATATCTGCCGGTAATATCCACTCGTGGTGTACTTCCTACTTCGGTATTAAAGTCGCCCATGATAAAGGTCACCTCTGATTTTTTCGCCAACTTCAGGGTATCTGCGATTTCTTCGTCGGGGTGATCACATGTTGGTGCGTAAACCTGGATGATGTTGATGTCAAATGGCTGCGAGTGGAGTTTTATAAAAATCACCCTGTCCGATACCGGAACAAATCCATTACTGACTTGCTGGTTGCCTTGTTCATTATGATACCCACGCCATTGTAGTATTGGTTGCTGTCGTTATCCGAGTAGAATTATTGAAGTTCATTTATCACACACATTGTCCCGAATTGGTCCTTCTCATTTCGTTTATCCCTAGTACCTCTATTTTAAGTCGTTTCATATCTTTGATTACATTATATACTTTACCCGCCTGAAACATGCTTTGCACGTTCCACGTAGCAATCTTCCTCATGACTGGCTCGCTGATTTTTAACACCCTGGTCATTTAAGACCTGTCGGGGATTGAGGGTCTCGGCTTTTTATTTTCCAGTCATGCTGATGATTATCCTGGGGATTTTAATGAGGTGGTTTCCCGTTGCCTTCCTCATCGCAGCCTTACACCCGATTTGATCATAATGTGATGGTCGCTGTAAGTATCTTGTAACGAACCTTTAGGGACGTAAATCTTGGATAGCTTCGTTCCAGGAATGAAGCAGCTGCTTCCCTACTCCATGCTGGTTTTGGTCAGCCCCGGGTATTTCATTTCCCCGGTACCACCCATGTCTGGGAGGCGTTCCCCTATCCGCCCCCTGGGGAGGCTTCCGATGGAGGACTATCAACCTCACACGTCTTTTATTCTTTGAGTAGTTCTTTTTGTAATCTTAGCCGTTTATAACTATAGAACAAATGGACCGATCAGAATGAGTCCAATCATTTGACGGAAACAGTTTAACTGCTTCGGCACGATTTAAGCGGCAGGCGACCTTTTCCCACCGCTCAAGTTGAAAGCTTCGTGGCCATTTCCGGCATCGGTACCCGGCATCACCACCAGCCTTTCCACCAGTCACAAAATCACTGCATTCAGCCGTGACCTATTGACCCAGTTTCTTCCAGTATGTAGACTTTAATTTTAAGTTCTAACACCACAGTAATAGCGCAACTAGTAAACTACCCAGTTGACTTTTTTTTGTGTGTCCCATCTCCCTATATCTTTTAATTTATATTTTGGTTTGGTGTTGAGTTCCAGATTACACCTTTGGAGGTTTCTGGGTTTACTGCGTAAGCCAGTGGCGCTAACCTACCCCACTCTCCGAATTATGTGAGCTGGGCAAGAGAGGAGCAAATTTAATTTGCCTGACCACTGGACTTGACCACTGGAAACTTGTTCTCTTTTCGTTTTTTACTTATTTTTATTATATAAACCTTTCTTATTTATTCGGGAATTCATCCTAAAGAAAGGGCGTGGCAAATGGACCGATCAGAATGAGTCCAACTATTTTATTTTCTGATTGATGTCCTCTTCCTCCTCCCACAAACTAAAGTCCCATTTTTTTAAAGAACATGAAAAATCGTTTTTTTTTTACCATTTTTTTTTAAATTTGCTTTTGCGGCTAGTTTTATTGTTGAAACAAGTTTGTTGCGTTCTTAGGGAATTGTAGCTATCCCATTCCGATCAAAAACCATAAAAAAAATCCAAGTTTTTTGGGATATTACGTCTCTTTCCTCAATTTCCAAATTTGACCGGCTTATTTTCCTCTTCTTGTTGCCCTTTTCACCTCCCACAAGCGAATGTCGCATTGGTTTGTTCAATAATTTCAAAAGTAGACATTTCGGTAATAATTCTTGTTCTCACTATGAATGATTATTTGTGATTGGAAGGGGCTTTATTTAGAAGGTATCTTCCTCAGATACCCAATCAGATTGTTTAGACAATCAGATGGCGTCTACCCTTCACTGTAAATTACAGTCGATACGTTTTCTCACTCACGAAGTTTTGTTTTTTCAAAGAAAGTCAGAATTCTTTGATTTTCTACCCCTTTCTACAGCATTGAATAAAAAAGCTTCTTTCATGGTCGAACATCTTCTTGAAAAAATTTTTATTCGTAATGAGTGCGCACAGGTATCTGCTTGGATATGCCTCATATCCAGAAAAATTAATTCATTGCATAAACATATTCAATTTATTTTTTGGTCTGCAAACAATTAATCGATTTGTCAATGTTGAGTTATATTTATTCTTTTTTATGAACAAACAAGTATCTAAAATACAAATCCAACCTCTTCTCAAACCTCTACTCTTTTGTCGATTGACTTCGCTAAGTGACAACTAACGTATTGTCTACGTTCACTCTCTGTTGCCTACATAGTTTACATTGCTTAAATACAAATTCGGTGTCTACGCAAAATATCGTAGAAAAAAAAAGAAAGACTTGTAAGAAAAACTAGAAAACAAGCATTCAACAGCCAAATCTCATACACTATACTATGATTAACAGCACTTATGAAACTCAATAGTGAAAATTTTCGACCTCAGATTTCCGTCTCAAATATTCAGTTCAAGAATATTGAAAATATCCTCAGGATGGCCACGACGAATTAAATAGTTATTTATGTATTAAGAGCGAAAAGTACAACTTTTTTGCTCGGAGAGTGAAGTTTGCCGCTCGACGCGAAGCGGAGAGCGGCAATCACTCGAGAGCAAAAAAGTTACTTTTTGCTCGTAATGCATACAACGTTTTTTCTGCAAACGATCAATTTCAAATAATGTGAATCACAACTGAGCATAACTGCGACATAGCTGTGACTAACTTCGTTTGTCTAATGAAAGCGTAAAATGCGTCATTATTTGACGTTTGTAGAAAAAATCTATTATTTATGATTCCAAATAACGATAAACATTTTAGGATCCTGCAAATTAAAAAATGAAAAGCCAGATGTAAGACCGTGAAGGCCAACACCCTGTACTTCAAAAAACGAGAGGAATTTTGACAAAAATTATACAAACTTTTTTATTATTTCTTATCGCTTGGTACTACACTTTTTTCAATGTCGTCCCCTGTTTTTATTTTTAGGCGGTTATCTTTTCATAAAACCAATATATTTACTGATGTGTCCACGGCGATAAAATTGTTGGATTGGTAAAGAGGAACGTACTAAATAAGTTTTAATTACGAGATCGGTTAAATAAGCACAAAATTGCATTTTGTAGAGCATTTTTAGAAAATCTTTAGATGATTAGTTTAGGTTAATTCGATCCAGTCAAATTCTGAGTACTTTCCGAAATATTTAGAAAAATATAAAAAATTGCGAATAACTTCAATCTTTTTCATTTCGAAAACTAATTCTGATACAAAAAAAAGTATAAATTACACAGTTTAATTACACTGTAATCTCTCCATTATAACATATTACATATCGATTAGTTTCCTGTGAAACTTTTCAATCGAGTTACCAGTGTTAAGTAAATGTTTTCAGTTACCGACCTGCAAACTTTATTTCATAATTTTAAAGTCATTTTTATTCCTATTATGATTATCTATAGCACGTTTTTAAACGTTTCGGCCAGCATCAAAGTTGTCAATATTCAACATTATATTTGCCACTTATCTGAATTGTCACTATAAACTTACCTTTATTAATATATTTTTTCTACAAACGTCTAATAATGACGCATTTTACGCTTTCATTAGACAAACGAAAACCCAACCTTTTTTGAGGATCAGAATGTGAGTTTACTTTACCGCGCGTTGCCCAGGGCAGCAAGCGAAATACTTATTTTCCGTGCTAAGTGCGGAAAGTGATCCTTTTTTGCACGCGATCATGAAGTCGAGTGCGGAAAAGAAACTTTCCGCAAGTGTTAGGAACAATATTTTTTCTACGAGTAAGGACGACTTTTAAAATTATCAGTAACACTTTAGTTTGAAGTTAGAACACTAGACATGACGTACATTGCCTTGTTTACCTGACAAACTGAAACAATGCAATGCACGTCATATGTGGTTTTTTAACTTCAAAGTGAAGTTTTACTGATAGTTGTAAAAATCGTTCTAAGACTCTGTCAATATATTGGTATTTATTGCCTCAGCTGTGCGATGAATGATATTTGCTTACTTTTATCGCACATAGCAATAATTAAAGAAATTAACCTTTTCATTTAAAAAATGCGAGATCGATATCCTGCCTTTTTTGCAAAACTAAAATTAAAGATGCAGTATAGGTATAAGTAAGATGGTATACCAAGCACCTAATGCCACCATTCTTGACAACTATAAATCATGGTAGATTTACTGGTTCTTATTACGTTCTTCCATACCAACAATAGTAAACAAACAGGTTCTTTACTTTTCCGCACTAGTGCGGAAAACTACAACTTCCCGCACTCAAATGCGTGCGGAAAAGTAAACTTTCGCGCACGCGAGTAGAAAAAAGATTTTTTCGCAATGCAACGACCACTATTCAACCAAATATTTAAAACGTCATTGTCACTTTTCTTTAAATTTTCAGATGTCTTCAGTTATGCTAAGTTGTGATTCATATTATTTGAAGTTGATGGTTTGCAGAAAAAACGTTGTATGCATTACGAGCAAAAAGTAACTTTTTTGCTCTCAAGTGATTGCCTGGGTGCGCAAACTTGCAAAAAGTTGTACTTTTCGCCCTTAATACATAAATAACTATTATTTCATAGTTAGTTTTATTAATTAATTAATCCGTTCCAGAATTCATCTAAATTTGAACAAAAAATTGTGCTTACTACTGTACGTAAAAATAAATAACAATATTTATTTTTTTAAATTCCTGTAGAGACGGTTTGTAGAAAATCAAGAAAATGCCGTAACAGGAAGATGTACCGTAAAGAACATAGCGTAATCTTGTTGAACTGCATAATTTACTGTACTCAAACAGAATACCTTGATGATGGATCGGATTGGACAAAACGTTTAAAAAATCCATTTACGTTGCAAGGCATTTTTATATTAGGAAATATACAAGTTTTATTAGGAATAAAAAATGCTTCGAAATTATAAAATACATGTTCCAGGTCCATATTCAAAAAAAATCGAACTTAAGGGGGCAGTTTCTCTTGCCGCCATTTTTATTTTTTACATGTAAATTGGCGAAATTCAGAGGTCTTTTTCCAACGGAATTAATAAAGTAACAAAGCATTTTAATACTTTAAATTTTTGCTTGGGCATTGTAACGAAGTTTTTCCCTAACTCACAGGTAATTACGTCACAATTAACATTTTCTTTATATTTCATCACCCAACTCATTACAACACCTTTTATTTAAATAAAAAACGGGAATTCCCCATATAAAAGCAAAGGCAATGGCCAAAACGGCCGTAGGTCCGCGAGTGCGCCCATAGATGGCGCCACCTGTTAGTCGCGCTTAACAAGCCGACAGAATTTATAAAGACTAGTAAAATAATTCGAAGATTTCGGGGTCGACAGTCGATGGTCAAAGTCAAAGGTCGTGGACGGTCGATCAAATGGGAGGTCTCAATGAGTTAGTACCGGATATCTGACCTAGGGGGCCGACGTTGTTGCTTCACGTTTCGGCTCCTGACGTCATGTTAGGGTCTTACGACACAAGAGGGGTGGGTTTGTGATTTCCCGGTGTAGTTGGAGTTGTCGTGCTCCACCGGAGTGCCTGGGACGTTCAAGTGACGCAGGTGCCATGCTGATTCTGGCCGCGTTCATTTTGTTCATCACAGGGTGCGTTCATATGTAACCCGGGAAAACCGCTCACCGTACCGCTTCTTTCGAATCCGATTTGGGACCTATTACCGATTCCGTTACCGACCTGTTTTACATCCTGGGCTTCCCGTAGCACCGACCTTCAAAGCCAGGCTGGATGTGAATAAACCGAAACCGACTATATCCGATTTGGAATTATAAAGTACGTTTCCTCCGAAACCCCAATTCCCAGTGGTCCCAAAGCTCCGTTACCGTTTCATATTGTTGTTACTGCTTGTACGCAATATTGAAGTTTCCGACCCCGACCGATCCAGTACAGAGTGTACTGGTTTATTACCGAAACCTCCCGTTTTCCCTGGTTCATCAGAATTCCGTCTATTAAGTAACTAACTGTTGCTCCCCCCCTCTCGCTGTTATTAATTTCATAGTTTTAGGATGTGTTCGTATGTAGATATAGAGAGTCACTAACAGTCGTAGTATTAGTAGGTGTTTGAATGTTGTTTTACCGTAGTTTACCTAATAGACACCCTATTATTGTTCCTTACTCCTGGTGTTTTAATCTAAAAATCCCTGGAATATTTCTCCTCTGTTTAAAAGCTACCTTGTAGGCAATAGCGGTCCCTTTGTCGCTTTATAAATATCAAAGGGTGGCGCCCGAGACTCAACGAATTAACTAAGTATCAGCGGACCTGAGAAAGGGCGTCGCATAATTTTGGCGCCCGAGCAGGGACCCTTTTCTTTTGTTTAGATTTAAGGGTCCAGGGACTCTTTTGTTATTTTCTTACGCTGTACCGATTTATCCGAATTATGGAAGAAAACACAGACTTCCTACCGCACCCTAGCCCCTTACCGATACCAAACCAAACACAGCCCTCACCTGAAATTACTGGTTCACCTATGACGCAGGCATGGACGAATCAACCCGGAGGACGAATTGAAATGGCTGTACCGTAATTTGCTACCAGAATACCGACAGCAAATCCGAAGCACCGACTTTTACGATATATCCTCGTTCTCCAATGCTGCACGAAGAGCGGAAGTACTCTTCGCCGAACTACGCCGCTCTTACACTCACCGACTGAACCCTCTTACCGACCGACGGAACCAAATAGACCTACCTACCCAAGAGAAAGACAGGAAAGATCTTCCCCCCGAAATACCCCACCAGTACAAACTGAACCGAAACCCACCACACCTACCGTTTGCTGGAGATGTGGTGAGAATGGGCACTATAAAACGAATTGTGGGAAGCCGGCTAAATTGTTTTGCTCCCGTTGCGGGCAAGCTGGGACGTTAACCCGAAATTGTTCTTGTGCCCGACAGGAAAACTGGAAGGGGGCTGCACTAAATTAGAGACAGTGCAGCCTGAAAAGATATCAAGTCAGAATGAACCGCTATTTGCTCATAAAGCAAGCTCAAACCCGGACAACCGTCCGCAGATAGTAGTGAAGGTACTTAATAAAAGATTTTTAGCCCTTCTCGATACCGGAGCAACTAGTTCATATATAGGAAACGCCGTCGCTTCACTGTGCGAGCAGAGTTCTTGTCCTACAGTTGTTTCAAGTTTACAAGTCAAAATTGCTAATGGAAAGACGGTCCATGTAAAAGAATGTTATCAAGTACCGTTGCAAATTGGGAAAGAAAAAGTTACCGCCTTTTTCAATTACTTTCCACACTTAGCTGCGGATATTGTTTTGGATATGGATATTCTGGGAGAATATGCTGATAGTCTGGACCTACAGACTAAAACCGTAACATGGAAATTTATTGAAACCCCTTCTGCTGACCAGCATTGCAATTTGTTAGGAAGTGAAGAAAGACCCAGCCTTACACTCTCTGAAGATGAAGAACTAAAGTTAAAATTGTTTTTGGATCAAGAGCTTCCAAAATTTAAGAACATCCAAGGTACCACGCCGTTAATTGAGCATACCATAAATTTGGAAAAATTGGAGCCCATAAAGCAACGCTACCACCCTCGCAATCCAACAATGCAGCACGTGATACACACCGAAGTTGAGAGGATGCTGAAAGATGGAATTATAGAGCCCTCCACCAGTCCATGGAGTTCTCCGGTGGTAATAGTCCGTAAAAAGGATGGTACGCCCAGATTTTGTATTGACTTTCAGAAAGTAAACACCGTTACTCGCAAAGATGTCTACCCACTTCCTTACATCAATGCCATCTTAGATAAACTAAAGAATGCCCGTTATATTTCCAGCATAGATTTAAAACAAGGCTACTGGCAAATTCCGCTGAGCAAAGAAAGTAAACCGATAACCGCATTCACCGTAGAAGGGATGGGCCTTTTTCAATTCCGAGTAATGCCTTTTGGTCTACATTCCGCCACTTCCGCAACTTTTCAGCGTCTCATGGACCAAATAATTGGCCCTGACTTAGACCCGGTATGCTTCGCCTATCTTGATGACATCATAGTCTTAGGAAAAACTTTCGATGAGCATCTACGGAATTTGCATGAAGTTTTCCGTCGCCTCCGAGCTGCTAACCTCCAGCTAAACCCTGAAAAATGTCAGTTTTGTCGACGTTCCCTCCGATACCTAGGTCATGTTGTCACTCCCGAAGGAATAAAAACCGATCCAGACAAAGTTTCCGCGATTATGTCAATGCCCGCCCCTGTTAACGTTCGAGGATTAAGACGCTTCCTTGGAATAGCATCCTGGTACCGTCGCTTTGTCTCTGACTTTTCAAGAATTGCGTCACCTCTTACCCGCCTACTCAAGAAAGCTTGAAGATGGACTTGGTCCAAAGAACAAGAAGATGCATTTAACCGACTTAAAAAATGTTTAACCGAGGCCCCTGTTCTGGCTTGCCCTGACTTTACGAAACCCTTCGTCCTGCAGACTGATGCTTCCGATCAAGGCTTAGGTGCTGCACTGATCCAGAATGGATCCAAAGGCGACCACGTGATCGCATATGCAAGCCGCACCCTGAGTGTCAATGAGAAAAAGTTTTCGGTCACCGAGAAGGAATGTCTGGCGATTGTTTGGGGAATAGAGAAAATGCGTCCTTATTTAGAAGGGTACCGATTCACTGTGGTAACCGACCATCAGTCCTTGAAATGGCTTCACACCCTTAAAAGCCCGTCTGGTAGACTAGCTCGATGGAGCATGTACCTTCAACAATTCGACTTTGACATTAAATATCGCAAAGGAGTGTTGAATAAAGTAGCTGATGCTTTATCCCGTAATCCTGAACCGAACCAAACCGTAGAAAAGGAACAAGTGTTTTTTTTGACTGATTTTGTACCATGTTCGTGGTATCGAAATAAGAAGATAGCCGTTGAGAATAATTCGACTGCTTTCCCCGATTATTGTCTCCGAAACGGTCATTTATACCGACATTTCTGGGACTACTCAGATCCGACCGAACCCGAAATGACCGATCCATGGAAACTGTGTGTTCCAAAGTCTGTCCGCGCTACCGTACTAACCGAAAATCATGACCAACCGACTGCCGGACATTTGGGAGTTGCAAAGACGATCGCCAAAATAGCCTCAAGGTATTATTGGCCAGGAATGTTTAGAGACATAAACCGTTACGTCCGTAATTGCCCATCTTGTCAAAGGTATAAAACATGTCAACAGAAACCCGCGGGGAAAATGAACCCAATCCGAAACAGTCAACCTTGGGAAGGGGTGTCTACAGACATTGATCGTTCCACGAAGTGGACGCAGTGTAAAGCAATCCGTAAAGCCAACGATGCTCCACTCCCAGACGAATGTCAGACTCGCACTCGTGAGCAAACCAAGGAGAAAGCCACCAGCTGTAAAGAATCCACAACGAAAGTCGCCATTACCAACGACACTTGTTGGAGATGTGGAAGTTCTGGACATGACAGATACCACTGCCAAGGACGGTCCATCTTATTTTGTTCCCGTTGTGGCAGAGTTGGAGTGACGTCGCGTCGCTGTTCCTGTATCCATAGGAAGAAGAAGCCGTATCTGCTAAGTAAAAAGCGATACCTTCAGAAATCAGAAAGAGCAGAGACTAGAGAGAAACCAGTTCCAGAACCAGACAGAAGCCAAAGACTGTTTTAGTGATAGTGTTAGTTTTAGTATTGTGAATTAATTTTAGGTTGTATTGTTTTTTGAAAATGTTAAGATGTGAAGAAAAATAAGTAAACTTATTTTTCTTTATGAAGAAGAGGGGGTAATGTAACGAAGTTTTTCCCTAACTCACAGGTAATTACGTCACAATTAACATTTTCTTTATATTTCATCACCCAACTCATTACAACACCTTTTATTTAAATAAAAAACGGGAATTCCCCATATAAAAGCAAAGGCAATGGCCAAAACGGCCGTAGGTCCGCGAGTGCGCCCATAGATGGCGCCACCTGTTAGTCGCGCTTAACAAGCCGACAGAATTTATAAAGACTAGTAAAATAATTCGAAGATTTCGGGGTCGACAGTCGATGGTCAAAGTCAAAGGTCGTGGACGGTCGATCAAATGGGAGGACTCAATGAGTTAGTACCGGATATCTGACCTAGGGGGCCGACGTTGTTGCTTCACGTTTCGGCTCCTGACGTCATGTTAGGGTCTTACGACACAAGAGGGGTGGGTTTGTGATTTCCCGGTGTAGTTGGAGTTGTCGTGCTCCACCGGAGTGCCTGGGACGTTCAAGTGACGCAGGTGCCATGCTGATTCTGGCCGCGTTCATTTTGTTCATCACAGGGTGCGTTCATATGTAACCCGGGAAAATCGCTAACACACCGCTCACCGTACCGCTTCTTTCGAATCCGATTTGGGACCTATTACCGATTCCGTTACCGACCTGTTTTACATCCTGGGCTTCCCGTAGCACCGACCTTCAAAGCCAGGCTGGATGTGAATAAACCGAAACCGACTATATCCGATTTGGAATTATAAAGTACGTTTCCTCCGAAACCCCAATTCCCAGTGGTCCCAAAGCTCCGTTACCGTTTCATATTGTTGTTACTGCTTGTACGCAATATTGAAGTTTCCGACCACGACCGATCCAGTACAGAGTGTACTGGTTTATTACCGAAACCTCCCGTTTTCCCTGGTTCATCAGAATTCCGTCTACTAAGTAACTAACTGTTGCTCCCCCCCTCTCGCTGTTATTAATTTCATAGTTTTAGGATGTGTTCGTATGTAGATATAGAGAGTCACTAACAGTCGTAGTATTAGTAGGTGTTTGAATGTTGTTTTACCGTAGTTTACCTAATAGACACCCTATTATTGTTCCTTACTCCTGGTGTTTTAATCTAAAAATCCCTGGAATATTTCTCCTCTGTTTAAAAGCTACCTGGTAGGCAATAGCGGTCCCTTTGTCGCTTTATAAATATCAAAGGGTGGCGCCCGAGACTCAACGAATTAACTAAGTATCAGCGGACCTGAGAAAGGGCGTCGCAGCATGAAGAAGATATTGTTCTAGGGTGGGACTATCTCAGTTTTTTCAGTTTTAGCTCAAAACGTGTAGAAAAAAATTGTAAAAATTAAAGTACTTTTTGAGCGCACGATTTTAGACATTTTAAAAGAAACACAGGTGGAAATTGCAAAAACTGAGATAGTCCTACACTAGAGGCGGTACTTACGAGATCGTGAGCGAAATGACGAGGTTCAAACTCAAATATTAACTTCAGGATTTATAAAAATAATTGTGATTACATTTTCGGCGATATTTTTATTTCCGCGATTTTGGCAGGAATGTCAGTCGCGCCGATGGGAGAATGTGGGATTATACGAACATTTTCAGAAATGTTCCTGAATTTTCATTGGTCACTAATGCCCGTATTTATAGTCACACTTGAGTGATACTTTGGTCTTGAGGGTCACTCAGAACCAAATCGTGTTTTGTAGTGACATTTTGGTGATGACTTGAGTGCCAAGCATCACTTAGAGTAAGGAACACTCAAGTGTGGTATCTCGGTATCTCTAGAGAACTGTCTATATGACATGCAAGGAATGTCCATGATGTTAAGAAATTGCCTCAGTATGTACTGCCGGTGGAAATGGTGTCCCAAACTGCTCCTTTATTTAACTGTGGGTTCTGTTGTCTTCACAGTTTTCTAGTCACATTTTTCACAACGGAAATCTAAGGATGATGAGAGGCCAAACAGGGTTTCTTTAGCTAAATAAGTTTTCCCAATAGACAGTTGAATAAATGTTGAACTTGCACATCTAATGACCAAATAAGCAAGTGTTTTAGATTTAAACCTCTGTTGCCTTCAATGTTGAACTTGTATATTCGGGTATTATATATACCGAATATATAGGAAGTTGATCATTTGGAATCATTGAACAAGTCTCTTCCTCTCCATTAATTCCATTTTGGTGATTCATGTAATTGGGGTCCCCATTGTATCTTGTGCATTCTTGGATGTTTTGACTAAAATGAAATAAGAAAATAGTAAAAATTCATAATTTTTATATTGCCTAATAGAAGAAGTCACTCATACATGCAAATATGCAGGACTTGCAACAAATGCTGTTCAACCCATATAAAAAGGTACTTTTATTTGACACTGACACTGTATAGAGAGCACAGAATGCCAAAATGAAAAATTCTCGAAAAAATGGGATAAAGCCCCATTATTTTTCCTCAGAGAAACTGTGGTTAATGGATTGGACTACTTGAGCGTTTTCTTTTATTCATCGATGGATCCCATCACTGATTGACACCAAAAATGTATAATACTGTTACGATCGCAGCAACGCCGCATGGGAGGCGGGGCAACGCATGGGAGCGTGTTGGTTGGTGGAGCTTCGCGACCTATCCGCGCTGCGTCATGGCTGACACGAGTGATTTATTGCTCGTCTGGCTTAATCTAGAAGGCAGTTGTTTACAACCGTTTTTTTTTTATATGAGATTATTCAAGAATTCTTATAAAGAACTTTCTAGGTTTTTCTGTAATTTTAGGATTGTATATAAAAGGCGCATAGAGCGCCCGAGTAAGTAGTCTTATTTTAGTCGAGCTATAAGTAAGCTAAAGTTACGAAGCGATAATAGAAGGCTATAAAGTGTTTAGTAGTGAGTTATTTACTAGTGGAATTGTACCTGTCTGTATTTGTGGAATAAATAAATAGTGTTTTCGTGTTACATCGTTACACTGGAATTATTGAACCCTGAGTTCGCAACAATACGAAAGTGATGGAATTGATGGCATCTGATGCACCCATCGGAAGAATTAAAGAAAGCACTCCATGCAGCCATGCTGTTTTGCCAAGTGGGAGATGGAGAATGGAGAAGGAAGGGCTAAATTAATTATCATTTATATTGGAGTTGTGATGATGCATATGCACCCAGATCCCCCATTCAAGAATATGATGATATTCTGGAAAAATTTAATAAATCTGCAGACATATTACTTTAATGTCTGCCACATAGTTAAATAGTGGATGCAAAATTATGTTTTGAAGCTTTTCTTGCTTTAGTTTTTGTATAGGTAACCTTTATTGTGATTATGTGGGGAACTAAATACATAATATTGCTGTAGTTCAAGTTATCTTACCTATGAATCTGAAAAATTTCAGGTTGCCGATCGCACCAAACAATTTTTAAGTATACTTAGTTACTTAGTTAAGGCTTCCATTATTACCATGGTTACTCATGCTAATACATATGGTTTAAGGGCCCTTAACTTTAAGTTTCCTTAAAATCTTCTTGGTGGAAATGGCCATTAATGGTCCAAATTTTTGAAAACTGTGGATCATCTTTTTCTGCTTGGGGACAATCCGCACAATTCACAAAACAACAAATAAACAGAAATTTGTTTTCTTCCATTCCGTAACTTGCATGTTTCGAGGCACGAACGGCCTGCGGTTACCGCTCCGACAACGCAAACGGAAAGTTCGTAAAATCGACCAAAGAAGCAAATAGAAAGAAATTGTATCACATTATATTCTCAATCACAACTTCACAACTGGAGCTAAATAATTGAATAAGGAGTTCAATAATAGATTGAAAAATTGTATTTGTTTGGGAAATTGAGGTTATAATCAGATAGATTGCTAAAATTCACGGATTTTATTCACAATTTTACTACGCCACTGACTTGACAAATAAAATCACAAGTTGGTAGGGCTGCCAATCCCACAGAAATAAATTTATAACTAAACAGCCGCCAGAAATAAATGAATGCGTGCCAAGTGAAAATGCCCCCTTAATACTGATATTGTATTGTATTCAATGTGAGTGTACTGGTACAGTCCTCCACCGCGACCTGCGGTCTATTGTGGCTCACTCGAAGTGTTGCCAGAAAGGTTTGCCCCTGCTTGCTCCATTAATTGTCACCCGTTATGCCCAGACCCTCAACGAATATGATGAGTCCCTCGGGCGACACTGCGATTGCACCTTGAGTTCTGGGACTTGGCATTGCTCCGTTTCTGGAGTTCAGGTTTGACCAGAGAGTATGGGACTCCCAGTGCCGGCAGCCCTCCTGGCGAGAGAGTCGGCCCTCTCATTACCTTCGTGACCACGATGGCCCGGGATCCATACCAGTGTGACGCTGTACTCCAGCTATAGGATGTTCAGAGACCTAACAGGCAGTTCCAAACAGTTTTGGAATTGCAGCGCAAAGATCTAAGCGCTAGAACCTCTGACCGCCTCTCCGAGCAGATTTTTATTGCTCTGCTCAGAGCCTTTCAACTTACCCTCGCCAGTAAAAAGAAGATAATGCGATCCTCGAGTCACAACATCCGTAGCATAGGCAGTTTCGTACAAGGCTTGACCGACTCCGCAGCATTCCTTCAACGTATTTCTATGGACCTAAATGGTTGAACAAATGTATAAAGTAGCTCAACATCAACAATTAATAGAATTAAAGATGATCGAAACTTTTAGCTTTTCCGCAGAAAACTCTCAGTTTTCTGCAAAAAAGCTAAAAATTTCGAACACTAACATACTTCGCAGAAAATAAATTTCTCTCAACTTTTATAACCCAGGATTAAAGATCTTCGATACGAATTAACTCACCATAAGTTCAACATTTTGGTAGAAGATACTTCCACCACCTTGAGCTCTGTTCGTTAACACCACGAAACCTGCAGAGTTCTGTAGGTTTTGTGTTCTGGAGGGTAACACCAGTAACAATGGGGTAGTTCCGGCTTCCGGTTCGGCTACTTCGAAGTCCTAAGTTGGTCTAAAGTCTCTGACCCGTTCGGTTATTTCCCTCCTATTGGTGTCAGTGTAGATTTTGTCGTCATATTGTAAAATTGAAGCTATTCTCGACCATTAATCGACAAGGAAAGGATTTTCTGAGGTGATCGGTCAGGGCGTTAAGAAAAGAAACTTTTCAGCTAACCGAGCTTTCGGCAATTGTTTATTGCCTTCTTCAGGGTGCTAGACTGTTTCTCATGTAAGTCACAGCTCTGCGTTATCAGGAGGAGGCTCTTTAGTTTTGGTCCATATTAGGACAATTTACAGTTACACATTGTTCTTTAAAATTTACCCATATTAACGGGACTACAGATTAAAATTGTTATGTCACATATTTCTTAAAACCAAACAGACACGATTACATGGTCAATCTTTAAAATTATTTCCCCATATGAGGGATTTCATATGGGGAATATCAACCCATATGAGGGATATCATGTGGGGAATTTTAAAGATTGAGCATGTAATCGTGTCTGTTTAATTTTAAGAAATATTTGACATAACAATTTTAATCTGTAGTCCCGTTAATATGTGTAAATTTTAAAGAACAATTCTGCAACTGGAAAATGTCCTAATATGGACCAAAACTAAAGAGCCTCCTCCTGATAATGCAGAGCTGTGACTTACATGAAAAACAGTCTAGCACCCTGAAGAAGGCAATAAACAATTGCCGAAAGCTCGGTTAGCTGAAAAGTTTCTTTTCTTAACGCCCTGACCGATCACCTGAGAAAATCCTTTCCTTGTCATATTGTAAGTCAGTGTTAAACCTTACGATTATATATAACCTTACGATATAGTCACAAAGTTTTTCTCGCAGTACCATGCATATAAACTATAAACGCTTAAGTTTTTCCTAAATATAAAGTTATTTAAAAGTGGCAAAGGACCAACTAAGTAGTTATCCTCCTGAACATTAAGCCTTTATGGTTGAACTAACCCACTCATTAGTTGGCACAACTAATATTACTTTGTTATGGCAACTAAGCAGTATAGTTCTGATAACCAATGTTAATTGGTTATACTGTGAGATCAAAAATTAAATGGCCAGAATTGGCCATGGAACCGAAAACTTGCTTCTTAGTTTATACCTGTATAATGCTACGACGTTATTACTTTCTTCGTAAAACTTCACTGTAAAAAAAAAACAAATTATTTTGATAACTATCAACTTTACTCGCGTATCGCCAGGCAGGTGCTACTGCTCGCACCTTATTTATCTCTGAACATGAATCATCTAGTTAGTTACGTATAGTACAAAACTTATTCCAATACACTACATCCCTTCTTTTGTATAGTTTTCAAGGCATAGTGGGTATTGTGCCCTCCCTCCTCTAATAGGTATCGGGCACACAATTCAATAGCATGTATCTCTGCCTGAAATACTGTGGTGAATCGGTCCAGGCTCTCTGCTATGCAGATGCCACCCGATCTCCCGTACACTCCGGAGCCAACCCTTTCGTCGGTTTTGGATCCGTCCGTATACCAGGAACTTCCTGCCAGTTGCAGATCTTCGCCTCGTTCGTCCCCTTCTGACCGTGAGGGAACCCTGACGACGTAGCGAGTGTCTAATGTACGTTTTGACGCCATTAGGTCGAAAACCATGTTCAATGCGGCAAGACCCTCCAAGCCAGCCTGGGCATTATTGGTCTCACCATCGAATGGCTGCGGAGCAATGTGCTGTATGGCTGCCGTGGGCGTCGTTCTCATTGCCCCTCTAATGCAGAGACATGTGGGTCTTTGCAGGGAGGACAGTTTAGCTTTGATGGAGCTCTGTCTGCTCTTTCGATTCCAAACTATGGCTCCACACTTGATTATCGGTCTTATTACCATCACCGGAGTTTGTTGGGGTTCCTTCCCTCATGATTTGCCGCACAGATTCTTGCACGACCAAAGGTAGAGCTGTATGCCCTTCCAACGATACGAGTAACATGTGGGGTCCATGTGAGTGATTTGTCCAGAATGACTCCTAGAGATTTTACTTTGTTGGTAAGCGGGATTGTCGACCCGACAAAGATGGCGGTTTCAGGAAGTCCAGCCTCCTCCTTCGGGTAAATGGCTCAATGACCGTTTTTCTAGAGTTTATTGCTAGGTTTTCTTTTGAACACCAGCTGTGTACAACATCCAGCACCTCTTGCAACGTGCTGGAGAATTGTTGGTCTGGGTGGTTTCTTATAAGGATAACGATGTCTGCGTATGCTTGAACCTCGACACGCCATAGTTCCAAAGTAGCTAGAAGGTCGTCCACTAGTAGGGATCACAGGAGTGGTGAAAGGACTCCGCCCTGTGGACAACGTCCCGCTGTTGTGAATCTGACAGTGTCATCGTTTAATACCATAGATAATTTTATACTGATAACTTGGTTGATAAGTGACATATTTCGAAAACCACTCAACATTTGGCTTTTTTTTTGAGGTAGTAATACTGCACACACTTAAAAAAGACACCCTGTATATTTTGAGCAACTCTTTACTTTTACAGTCTTTTGGCGGAGCCCTTTCGGTTCTTAAGCCATTATTAGCGCCCAAAATTGATTCTAATTGGAAAATTTCATTCTTCAACCGGAAGAGTTTTGGATATATGCGACATTTTAGAACAATTTAAAGAAAAAGTGTTCTATGCACAAGACTGTCTACAGACTGTTGTTACTAACATTCCAACCGATATATCCCTAAACCTCATACCAAAACACTGAGATACAAACATCGGATGGCTCTCTTGAGGAGGTAAATTTAACCCAATAAGTTCTACAAATAGAACAGATGTTTATAAAGAAAAAAAATTGATAAAATCAGAACGTCATAGTCACCAAACCTACAGGCCATATAACCCGGTCGTAATGTGAGACAATCAACAAAGCCAAATCTGCATTAAAATGCATTAATTACATACCCACACAAACAAACTAAAAGAAAGACAGGTGCATTTTACAAACAAACAGAACTAGCATAAAGACCAAAAAACCTGACTAGGAGCTTCGCACATTAATCCGCAAAAAAGCAACAATTTCAGACTTGAAATTTCCTCCAAAAACTGTAACGGAGTTTAGATTGGTAAACTTGTGAGTACTTAAAAAAATTACAATTTGGAAGGAAAAACAACTCTACTGCTATAATTCTATTGCTGACAAGTTTTTAATAATTATGTCCAATATTAGCCTAATTTTGTCTTCAATAAGAAAACCAAAATTAAAATATATGATATCAACAAAGAATTCAAAAACTGTTACAAAATCTCCATAAATAATAACAATAGTTTTTTTTTGTAATTTTCCTGCTGGTGGGATAAAATCACCCTTGATGGACTATCGGAAAACCCATAGAGGATTTATCAAGGTAGAGGTCTTGTTGGGTTGCCCGGATTACTTTGCTAGTAAATTGGCACATCCTTTTTTTTAATGATATCTTGCGAATATTTACACTACGAGAGTACTATAATATCTATAAAAGAAAAAAAATACGTTTAAGATTGCCAACTGGCCCAAATCGGCAACATTGCAGAATCCTGTGACATGTGGTTTATGTCAGTTTATGACAATTATTTCACGGATTTTTTTTTCTGGTTTCCTGAATGTTTTAAGAGTTTTCCGCCGACTTTTCTGTGTTTTAATTTGTGTGTTAGCCATGGTGAGACAATGTTTTGTGTGTAAAATTTGGGGTTATATAAATAAATCTGGAAAATTATCTTTTCACCGGTAAGCTCATTTGTGTTTTGTGGTTACGTTGTTACTCGGCCTTTGGCCTTTAGCCATTGGCGTCGTTTGTATTGTTATTCTATTATTAATCTTTAATCTAAAAAACTCAATAAATGGGTATAGTAGGTATGTATCAAAAATCATTTAAATATAAACATATTTGAATGTTTTGGTCTGCATAAAAATGCAGACGCATGCTGCGTAAAAATCGTATACTTGTTTCCTTGAAAAATAATACGCCTATGTATCATCTGGAGATGTGTCCTTGGAGATTCAAATTGTGCCATATTGTTTTTAGCAATATTGGGCATTTTCTGCTTCCCCTCTACCCGAACAACCCGCAAGCCTCCAAGTATGCGGTTTGTATATCATGCCAAGTAAACAAATACCAATTTATGATTAACTCGCGGCGTCTATTTATTTACTCCATTGTCAATGGGAAAACCAATAGAAAATATCGCTCACTGTCTGCAATAGTGGCACAACTCAAAAAAGTCGAAATTCTAGATAACAAAATGTCCGAACTTGAAATTCGAACCTCTACCTTAGAGCCAAAACTGGTGCAAAATTATTTCTTTTTATGATCGTATTATATATAGTCTAAATAATCATCTTGTGGAATTACGTCATAAATCGTGACGTGTCCTGTACATGATAGCACATCGTAAATAAGATTTTTTTTACTTCAAAAATTTACCTTCGATTTACCTTTAATTGCAACTATACTTTTTGGGTTACGTTTTTCTAAAGGATAATATACATTCGTCGCATGTTTAAGCTGGAGCTTCAGCGTGTTTGATTAGAAAACAAGTTTTTTTCCAAAAAAATGAACATTTGCCTTTTGTGCTAACTACTAATTAATTTAAAGCTAGAATAATAGGTACTAAGCAACAAGTTCGAGAAATGTATTTGGAGTTAACAAGAAATTTAGAGCAATTTACGTTCTCTGATCAGTAACAAAAAGGTGTATTCTAAAATCTTCAATGTTTAGATATAATATATTAGATCTTGTCAGGTTTCATAATGTTTAATAAACACCTTCACAATAATTAAGGCTTTGCATACTTCAAAGTAATAAAGTAATAAATTATTATTATCTAGAATATGGAATATTAGGGTAGGATCTCAGACTCCGTTGTTTTGTGCAAGTCGGTTTAAAGACAGATAGTATCCATGTCTTTGTAGATAAGGTTATTTTGTTCTACCTACATTCGTAGACTACTCCAACTACTTTTTCATCACCATCTTCCATTGTTTCTTCTGGCTATCCAGATTTCTTGTCGGAACTGCCCTTTCGAATTCCTGCGTGTCCGTTCCAACCAAAGGCTCTTTTCAATTTTTATTTTTTTTCCAGCTCACAAATTCTCTTGGTTCTCAAGGTCTCTTGATCAGAGAGACAGAATTTTTACGATTTTCGTTTTTGGCTCGAAGGATGGTTTGATCAATTGTTGAGGTATCGGTCAGTGTGTGGGTTGTTTTTATACTCGGTATGCGTCAGCTTTTCTTTTGGTTTTCTTACGTAAACAGAAAATAGTTTTTATTTTTACGTGTAAACAAACTCCGAGCGAATCATTTTTCTTACTGATGTCAACCCATTATATATAGAAAATATAATTTTTAAAAAAAAAATTTAAGAATACTTACTTGTATCTCTTAGCAGGTAAATTTTGTTTTACTATTTTCCACAATTCGTCCCTCATTAAATTCCCTCCAAAAAGTCATTTGTTTTTGACTTGGACTCACCTAATGCATCAGCCAATCTCTAAAAATTAAGCATCACTAACAATAATAATATTGGATGTTTTTTTTTATAATATCATATTGCGCGTTTTGTTTCGTTGGCCCGTGTGTTTGTTGCTTGTCTTTTACGTGCACCGTCGGGTTTTTAACAATTTTGGTTTTATGTACTGCCATGACGGTCTGTATATACTTTGGTGACGTTCTTCACTGACTGAAGTAGCCCTGAGGAAGACCTAAAAATAAAGGTCGAAACGTTGGCGATTTCGAGAAAGTGAAGTGGCTATTTGTTACCTGCGATCCAACACCTTTCTAATTGGATGTTTTATAATAGTATGAAAAGCTTTCTCTAAATACCAACAGCTTATTTCTGGCAGGATGTGATTTAGAATATTATTTATAGCATATTTTTCGTCCTATAGTTTTGGTTAACATATAGACGATTCCAAGATTACGTCATTTGACATGTTTGCCCCTCAAGGCAATATGGCGGATTAACCTTCAAAAATGTCACTGTCAAACGAAACTTCAAAATCGATCTTTATCATCATATTTCCAGTTTGATTTAAGAATTTTAAGATATCTTTAACTAGAAGTATCCCCTAAAGTCTCTAAGCGGCCTAATCATCATCTGAACTGTTGCTTTCGATTATGCCTCTATTGGAAATGTCCTATTCTTGGAATGTCGTTTATGTTCAAATGCGTAGTGAATGAGATAATTGAAATACCGTTTCATTCTTTCGATTTCCTGATCTGCCTGGTTAGTCAACACGGAAATGGAAATGCTTGGGTTTGATTTTCAAGCCTTAAATTATTACCTGATATTTCATAACTGGTAAGTTCAACAGTAATTATTTTTAAAAAGTATTTAGATAGGTATATGTGCAGGAATACTGGCGCATACCTACTTATTTATGTTTAAAATTGTAGGAAAACCTGCATTGCCCTGAAAGACAAACCCAGGCTGGTTGTTCAGCTAGAGATTCGGTTTTTGAAAGGAATTTTAGAAGAGCTAAGTGTGATCCAAACACAGGTATGATTTGTAAATAGAGCTTAAGTAATAAGTATATTGCTATGTTGTTTCTTTTAGGCAAAGGAAGTTTTATACAATAATTTTAAGAGACTACAGTCAAAAGTTGTGTCAGCAAGACAAATACATACTTTGATAATGAGGTAGTTTAATTTTAATTTAAACATAACCACAGAAAATCTGATATTAACATGAGCATTTTAGAAATAATTAGTTAACCAAAATCATGCCTTTTTACAGGCCCTCCAAAAAGTTGTAGGTATATAATTGGTTCTGATCCATACAGTATTGTTTGTTTATAGTTTTTCATTGTAAGAATGTCTAGCCACTTTTAAACATACTATTATATATATTATAAATATTTATACTAAAATACTTTAAACATTTTATTTACTTTTAAACATACTACTATCCTTTTATAAAAGTCCTGCTAAACTTGCTGTTTAAATACTTATCTTCTAAATTCATCTTTAGTCCAACTATGTATAAGGCATGTTTATATTTTTTTCATCATAAGAAAGTTCTGTGGACTTTTAAACATACTTAAAATACTTAAAACATACTATCTGCTTTTAAACATACAATTTAGTAGTAGACAGTGATGTACTATTAAGCAAAACATCTTGGACTTCCATTGTCTCTATTGAGGTTTTTTACACGACGTTTTGAGCAGTGGAATCTTCTGCTCGTTTTCAAGTGAGACTGGAATCTCTGCTTGTTTTAGTTTCACTTGAAAACGAGCAGATATTCCACTGCTCGAAATGTCCTGTAAAAAAAACTCAATATAGACAATGGAAGTCCAAGATGTTTCTCTTAATACCACTATTTTAGTACATACTATCCTTTTATAAAAGTCCTGTTAAACTTACCATTTAAATACTTCTCTAAATTTGTCATTAGACCAACCACGTAGAATACTTTTACAAGACTTGCATGTCTTATTTCATAATTCATGTCTTACATTCAAGAATTTGGTACATTGGCTGGAATACAAGCATTACAAAAATATTTTATTATGTTTCAAGTAGGAGCGTCAATTGTTGTCGTCAAAGGTTGTAGCTTGTTAAGTATGGCTTGGTGCTGGTTAAATTATAAACACTACTAAGTGGGGTTTTATAATGCCATTTTGGAGCTTCCAAACCAGATTCTCTCTGAAGTCAGGACAGGGTGTCAAAGTTGTAAAAAGTACACAAATTGTTTTTGGATATTAGGCAGGTAGATATATTAACATTAAGTATATTATTTTCACTGTAAAATTATATGACATGTTTTTATATGCAGTTCTGAGCATGTCAATAAAAGTGATAATAAGTAACAATTAATACAACTTTAACAATACTACAAATTTACACTAATAATATTAAATACAATAAACAGGTAGAGTGCATATAGGCAACAAACATATTATGTGGGTAGCAACTCTATAAGAGGGAGACTTGAAATTGTTATTAACCATTGAGGATTATCCAAAAAGAAAAAAACAAAACTTAAATAAAACACAAATTTATTTCTAATGGAAAATTTAATGTTGGTGGCCCCAATTGTTAGTAGTTAAACTTTTGTTGGAAAACTTGTATGATTGTTGTAATGTAATTGTTACGCTCAATAAAAAACCAAAAGTAAATACATAAAATTATTGAGATAAAAAAAACTAAAGTCGAAAATAAAGTCTAAAATAAAGTCGATAATACATTATAGTGCAGTCAACTTACTCTACAAGCATATAATGTAAAGAACGCAAAAGCAAGCCTCTGCAAAGAGTCAAAGCGCCTGGGGATAACATGTAGTGGACCAGGCATATATATAACAGGGATGCCCATCAGGACTGGTCAGCTGTTTCGGGGCCTCTGCAGAAAGTGGACCGGAAATAAGATATGTTTTGACTGATCAGACTTATAAAATATATAGGGATAATTTCAAACATAAATGCACTAGGTACCTACCTAAGTAAACAAACTCGTATCATACCTAATAAAATAAAAGCATTTGACATAATAATGATAATTTGAATCTACTTATTTTGGATTATAGGCTTGGTATAAGCCTTATCTCAAGCCTTAGTGTCAAAATCTCTGACTTGACTAAAATACAGAGATACTTATAGAGTAGTTACTATTGCAAGATGTCTGAGAGACACTCTATAGCAAGTTTATGAACTGTATATGCAATATATATACTGTAACAAGCAATAAATGAGATGATCATTATGACCAGAGAATGAAACCTAAGTTTTTGGATAAAATTTATCAAATTTAGTTAGACAAATAAGATGTCATTTCAAATACCTTTCTTTGTGCTTTACACCTCATGAAGCAATTATGCTAATTTCACCTTTTTAAAGTGAACAAATGCATTGTATATTTGGCATTCAGGATTTTAAGGTATTTCAGTGCCTATGGAATGTTCATTTTTTGTCCACCCATCTTTCCTTTAAGTGCTTATGTCAAAAAGATTGGCAAACAATGTGAAAGACAAATTTCCAAGGCTAATGAGATGCTATACTTTTGTGAATAGGTAAATATAAGTCATTCACTTATTTTTGTCATCTCATTATCTTTGAAATCCTCATTTTTTTTTAAACCTAAGGATCTCCTTTCAGCACATGTTGAGAAAAGACACTAAAAATGTCTAAATCTCTCTCTAAAAGTCTAATTTCCAATGCTTACTTGATGTCAATAACAAGTGAATGACTTACATGTAACAGTAGGAGTTCAACAGAAAAGTTCAGGAAGAAGTTCTCAAGTTGGGTATGAATTTTTGACCCAAAAAGTTGGAGTAATAAAAGCATTTAGATAAAATTAATTTCACTCCAGTTGTCACCCCCATTTTCATTCAAAAACTCAAAGAAAGAGATCTCTCACATTAAAATACAAGTGAAAATAATTTGCATTTTGCATTCATGCACTTTCTTATATCTGCAGTTACCTATGTACTTTTATGGCAGTCACGGTAATTTTATGACAGTTTCTGCCTCCTTTGCAACAAAATATCTGCACTGGACCAACATATGTACATTTTTAACTTGATGAGAGATTCCTTGATTCACAGCCCACTTGACTCTGTTGAACCACAACAGAGTCAAGTGTGTAGGTAAATTGATATCTTGTCTGATCACATGTTCACACAGCACCTAACACGAGAAGTAAATCACTTCATGAAATATGTTCAAATTCATTCCACCAAGTGTCAAGTAAAATTTCCTTGAATTTCACTAAATATTACTAAATTCAATTAAATTTCGTTAAATATCCTATGTGCCCACAATAAAACTCACCAGTAATTATACCTCTGGGGTGAATGACTGGTGAATTTTGATTAAATCTATTAAAAAATTTAATTTAATTCACCATAAATTCTTCTGAATACCTACAACTAAATCTGCAAAACGTGTACACCCAGTGATTCCTCCCTTAACCTAACATAATCTTGATAAGCACCTTTAATAAGAACTTTACTTTAATGAGATTTCTGATGGAATTGAAAAGTTATGTGGTTATGCAAATGCCCAGTTTTGTAAAGTCAAATTGTCCTGCCCTAAGTACATACTAAATATAAGGAGAAAACACAGCTGACAATTGGTTGAATTTCTGCCTGTATGGTTAAACTCAATTTGGTTCGTTTTGTGAAAAAAAAAACAGCCCTAAATTGATATATGAGACTCCAGAAACATATAGCTATTCACACCATTTGATGCATATGCGCCTTGAAGTTAAGCCTGTAGCAAAAACTATAAAAAACCGCATAAGCTATAACTTTGGCTAGAGCAATAGCTTAATTTAAATTGATCTTACCTTACTCAAAATTGCATAAGCATCCTTGGTGACTTGTTTTGCATGGATCGAAAAAACTGCACCAGATTCATACAGTTTAAAAGCTTGTAGACTTTTATATGCTTTCAACTGCTGCTTAGTACCTACGTATAATAACTGTGCTTTAAAATAAAATAGTCTGCAAGATCCAGTAAAGTCACATTTGGCAAATCACAAATTGGGAAATTCAAATCTTGTGGCGAAAGGGAGTAAGGATCAATATTACTTATAATTTCCACTTTCTGGTCATAAGGATACTTGACATCACCAGTAAGCTTGAAGTAATATTCACTTCTAAACATTTTCGGCACAAAAATTAGAAATACACAACTTGTTCAATAATTTTCAATGTTCAAACCAACAAAATTGATGTTATTCAAACGTTCACACATTCAAATTAATAAACCGGCGGCGGGGTTGCCGTTCTTACTATTTTTTTATACTTAAATTTATTTATGTTGTTTTAAAATCGATAAGGAGAAAAATAATGTAAAAAAATGTGAATACCAACAGGAAAATATTATTTTAATAAAATATTTATTACCCTTAAAATACCAACAACATCTGAATTGTCAGGATCCGTGTTGACCATTTCTGTATAAACACTATAAACACAGAAAGTTTCGTATGTTTGGCTACATGGTTTGTTTGTCCCACAATAAAGAAAGTATGGTGGACCTAATCAAAAACAGCTGTTCTGGAATGATCTATCTTGGGTATAAAAATAATATGATTACGTTTTGCTCTTGAACAAAGCTTATTTGAAGTTATTACAATTGCTTTGAAGAAAACTTGTGTAATGTGTAATTAGTCGTAGGTGTACGTACTAACTTCTGAGTTATGGCCGAACGATATCTTTGTGCTAATGTTTTGATAGTTTAAAATAAGTTAGACAAAATATGAAGGCATCCTTAAGCTTTTTATCTACGTAGACATTAAATGTAGTAATTTTAAACATAAACATAGAAAATATGTATGAAAAGAAGGTACTTACTTGGTGCACTGAAGTCAGAGGTAAAAGGAGTCTTCCTGCATTTTTCTCTTTCGTAAAGTAATCTATCAAATTTAAAATAAAGTTTTGTTCCCGTTCTGAAAATCGAGGAGTTTTCATTTTAAACGATAATAAAATAATGTGTCAAACTGATAATGAATCAATGTCAAAATTTTTTTTCGGCATTGTTAAGTGGCAGGTGGTACGCGACGTATGTTTATGACGTACTTTTTCTATTTCATTCGGTAAACGTGAGTTAGTGAGAATGGAAAATTATGACGAAATTCCACAAGATGATTATTCAGACTTTACATAATTCATTTTCAAGTCAAAACAGTGTCCTATGTATAACCCAAAACTTAATTATTGATTTTTTTCTAATTTTGACATATAAAGTTGCACTTTTCAATACTGATGACAGTGACGTAACGTCCTACTTTTCGTAACTAGTTACGAAAAGTAAAATCTTTCGTAACTAGTGATGAAAAGTTGGTGTCACCACCAGTTGCAGGTTTTGCTGTAGCATACCGTTGCTATAGTTTTACGGTATTAAGTAGATACAAAGTGGTTTAAAAGTAAATATTGAAGTTTAATATTAATAATTATCTCTCTAAGTAGGTATTTGTAGTCAAAATTAGAAAAAATCTTGTATGAAACACGTGACGAAAAACCTTTTTTGTGTATCTCATTCAAATTGCGGGAACTCGCTGCGCTCGTCCCGCAAACATTCATTCATTACACAAAATCGGACTTTTCGTAACTAGTTGCATAAATAGCTATTTCAAAACAATGTTTTTTGAGTTGTGCCACTATGGCAGACAATGAGCGAATTATACTCTTTTCTCAAGTCAGTCTCAAGAGGCTATTTCCTCCTGTGCTACTAACAAATACTTTTCTCCTGGGGAATATGATTAAGCACTTAAGTTTTTTCGCTAAATGATCAAAAGCCTGAGGTCACCTTCCTTTAACTATGTATTAATCACCGTGCCCTACCCATGTGTATTTATGACAAGTTTTAGTAGACTAAAACTAGGATTAGCACATTGCTAATCCGATAATGCTATGGATATTCGAGTGTTCACATAAAACTTGCATTTTATCAATTTAATAATTGCCTGGTTTGTAAAATTTACACGTCAATTACATATGCATCATTAATCAACTATTTGAGTTTTTTCAGTTTGCTACTGGAGTTGTCACTGTTCTCTCCACTGAAAAGCCCTTATGTAAATTTTTAAAGGTTTTATAAGATGGTGTAAAACATGGCAAATATTTAGCTGCGTTAAAAGGCACCTTTCCAAGCGAAACTCGGGGCACATTGTTAAATAGGCAATATTTCCTGTGCAAATATTTGAATCTCGCATTAGCCGAGCGGTTTGCTTAGTTTTCGAGTTAGAATATTCCTATCTCAACGCTCCTCCAAGAAAGGCAATTAATTAGCGCAAGCCACTTCAGGTCGACATTACTGTTACGTCGAAGTCTGGCTTCGTCTTGTCTAACGAGCTAATTCCGAATTTACACTTACATAGTACAATAATACAGCAAACCATGACGGAATTTGAGCCTTGCTGTAAGTGTATGAGTAAGTTAGAGCAGATGTACATGGAGTATGTTGGGTGCTTAATCGTGCCTAGATATGGTTATATTCAAACTAAGGAGTTTTATTCCATATAAGAGCTCATTCTACAGTTGACAAAAATCCCTCGTTGACTATTATATTTCCTTTCTGTAGATCGCAGTTAAAAGGATGTTATTAGATTCGAAATAATGTAAAAGAAACTAAAGCGAATTACCCTACACTCGGAAAGGTCGGATTCCGTAAGAGGCTTTTCGTGCCCCTAATGGTGGCTGCAGAAAACAAACAAACAAATTTCCATTTTTTGCCGTAATATAATCAGGGCTTAGAAAAGAAAAGTGCAAGGCCGCTATTATTTTTAATAGTAGTTGAATAAGGAGCATCTAATTAGCTATACATACTAGAAAGGAGTTCGTTGCAGGAACCGCTTCGGCGAACAAAGCCCGAAGCGGGTTTAAGACGATAAAGCGCAACAAAAACTTAATAGGCAATTTCGACTTACGAGTTTAGCGGCTAACTATCTGTAATATCTTCAGTACAGCAGGTAAAAAAAGGTGGAAATCGATACGCTGCAATTCTTTCTGAAGAAGACAATTGCGTCACATGAGGAATTCGCTGAAAGCATTATAGTTGATTTTATGCTTTTAGAGTTAAACGACAAATATCTTAAATAAGTCGAAGGGGGAAAGAAAGGAATGTATAGTACGTGAAAATGTTTTTTAAAAACATAGTGGGAACGTCATCGATCCCAAGCTCGGGTCACATTCAAAATTGTTTCGGTTTCGTAAATAGCTTTCTTAAAACTGCGTTAATCAAATTTACATTACACCTATCGAAAAATGACGTTTTCCACATAACCAAAAAATAATTTCAGCCTGGTAAAAATTTACTAATATTTGCTATATTATTTTTTATTAATATATTTATATATCTTATACAATCCATGTCCACATGAATGATTAAGACTTCGTAGGTTATGATATAATTGGATTATCTTATTTAAAAGTATTCAAAATATTGGTAAACTAAGCCAACCATCGAGCTAATTTGGAGACCTCCTCCTGTTTTACAGTTGCCCCCTTTTTTAGCAGTGCAGTGCGAACCTTTGAACTGATGACGACTTCCGCCGGAAGTGACGTCTCGGTGACATAATGACGTCTTACGTTAAATTACCGCAAAACAGTTGTCACTGTCATTATTTTTATTATTTCTTCTTTCCAATCGAATATCGAATTTATATTAATCTCCTAGCCCTTAGCTGACTTAGCTCCAAGGTTTTCTAAAACTTAACTTCTAACGTATCAAAAACCAATCACAATCGACAATCAATACCCAGTCCGGCTTTAAGTAGAGAGCTTGTATGACATGTGCTGACTGACGACAAAATTACGTCAGGCGAACCTTTGAAGCGACGGACTTCCGGTCAAAAAGGGGGGCCAATTTAAGGGAAATACCGGAATTTGTTGGCTCTCTCCATATCTTCTACGTCATTGGAGCCAACCATGAATTTAACCTCTTAAATAGGACTGGAAAATTATATACTTTTATAACTCACAATAATAATTTAACCCTAACATATAACTCCAAAACAAGATGGCCAAGTAGTTCAAGGTGTAATTTCCTAATAAATATCTTAAATTCGTAATATTTGTCTTACAAGTTTTATTTGTATTTTTTGATTTAGGCTTAAGCTTTAATTATAATTACATTAAGCAAAGAATAATAAAAGTAGATTATTCTTAGACTTAGCCATTTTTCGAGTATCTTATGAATATCTACTACTTCGAAGTAAATTTTTGGGTCGAATTTCTATTGTTTTTGACTAGTAGTAGTCGTAGTAAACAATGGGGGGCCGAAGCTTTGCGACTAAGCCTTAGAGGCCCTTTTCACAGTCCCCGGCCCACCCATCCCTACTCCAGCAGGATCCCTCATTCCGTCCACGAATCGACCCTTTAATGAAGGAGAGTATTCCGTCCCATTTCAGAGTCGGAAGGTCCCCTCAAAAAGAAAAGCGGCTGCAAGTGTCCTATGGCGAAGTCGCGGCCACCTATGGCATACTTACTCCCAGAAAGTTGTATGACGACTCTTCGCCTGCCCCACAGTGGGCGCAGACTGTAGTGTCCAGTAAGGATTCCTATAAGGTCTCTCAGGCACTCCCGGCTTCGCCGAAGAAGCAACGAGGCTTTGGATCTATCCGGGTTAGAGTAGATTTCCTTGGTATGTCTAGATATTCGGACGGAAAATAACCTGACTGTGTCTAGTTTGTCCTTGTACTCTCCCCACTCCCCGCCCACTAATTCAGAATGTGAGAGACGTATTTTTTACTTGGTCCTAGACGTGGCTCTGCTCCAGTAAAGCATGCCTGGGAATCACGCTTGGCCGATTTGACGGCACGCTCATTCCCCTCGATGTCCCTATGTCCAGGAACCCAACCCACACTTACCCTTTTTGTTTCTGAGCATCCGTGCAGTCCTGAGGGACTCTACGAGTCCTAACCTGAACAAGCTTTGAACTCGTTCCGCTCCTGCAGATTTTTCGCAGAGGCGCTTGACTGTCGGAGTAGATATAGATGTCTTGCTCTGCTCCCTGTCTGACTTCTGTTTGTGTGGCCACCTCGAGTATTGCAAACACCTCCGTCTGGAAAACCTTGTGTGGCTTCCCAAGGCGAAGCCCTCGCCCTCTACATGGCCTGCTTTGTATATTCTGGCTCCTGACGACTGTGTATTAGCAATTCTTGATCCGTCTGTATAGCATACCCGATTATTCTCAGAAGGTTGCTGAAGCAGCTCTTCGTTGAATTCGTCCCTTGTTGGAATGTTTATTCCAAATGGCTGTTTCAGTCTCAGCTGATCACGTGGGCGCTCCTCATGCGACAGGACAATCGGGATGTCCCGCTGAATGAGGTTTCACTGGCCGCATCAGTCCATCCTCCTGCAGGACGTCATCGCCTCCCTCTTAACCCAGATTGGAAGCTCTGGCAGACTTAGTAAGCATTGAGTGCTACTCCCGGTGTTGTTCTGAAACCACTCGTTATGGTGCTCGTTGGGTTATGCAGACTGTTCTCTGCAGTCTGGCCAACCTCAGCACATAGCATGCCTTATCCACCGCTGGCCACCAGACCACGCCCAATATGTTATCTTCGGTCTGAGTACCGCAGTGTAGAGCCAGTGCAGGACGTGTGGCTTTAGACCCCACTTTCTGCCCACTGCCTTGCGTAGTTGCCATGTCAGTGCTGCTGCCTTATTGCATGCTTTTTCTACGTGGCTTTTCCATGTCAGCCCGCTGTCGATGGTCCCTCCAGGTACTTATGTCGTGGTTGGTCCTAGGTGATGTAAATAAACGTCTCGCCTCGTTCGGCAAGACTGTCTCTCGTCCCGAACGAGTTACGATATTCACCCCTTGCATATCCAACCCTAGACCACACGATCTCTTTCCTGTAGCGCCGGATTCTTTCAGGTTTGCGGCGGATGAGACCAGGGATAACGGAGAAGCATAATCTTGTCTACTAAAATCCGTTTTGGAATCGTCGTAAAACATACTAAAATTTTTAAATCGAGAAAAAGAATTATTTAGTTTTGATAATTACGTATTTCAAAGCAAAGATATATCAAAGTAAATTTAGAGAAAAAATGTATGTCTTTTTAATATTAAAACGGGATGCCAGATGTTTTTTTTTTATGGATAAAACAACAAACCTTAAAACGCTGGGTTGTTTCACAGTACAGAAAATTTTGTTCTATAAATGCAAGGCAAAAGAAAAAAGCTGAAGCACAAAGCTGTTACAACAAACCGTAGCAATTTCCACAACTTTCGTCAATATCCCTGTAAAGATCCAAGAGATGATCTCCTCAGCCGGCACGAACGAAGTTTTAGGAATCCCAAACAGCAACTGTCCCTCCTCTGGATGACACCTTCAGGTTCTGGAACTCCAAGGTTCGTCGTGCCGCTGACGTCGGTGTCGGAAATCCCTCTAGTATCGAACGATTGGAATATCGCCTAATTCTCCCTTCTCGGAGCTCCTTAATTGGCTGATAAAATCGCAACTTATACTGAAAAACTTAACTTTTTTTGATCTGACGTTATCTCCTTGTCAAAAAAATTACCTTTTACCAGCTTTTTTTTTAAACATTAACCAATGATAATTATTAACAAGGGACGAAAACCATGACACCCCCCCCATCTAAGGCGTCGTTCCGTGGTAATCATTTTTTTTTGTTTTTTGAATGATGACTGGAGGTTGCCAGATCGTTCTTAAGACTTCACGATCTATTCGTGTACCTTCTTATCATCTATAAACACTACTTAATAATAAATAAATTATTTTATTTATTTATTTTTTTTTAATTAAACATATATTTTTATTGTAATTTTATTGTTTTTTTTTATTAGATATTTATATATATTGATTTTAATTGAACATTTTTTTTTTGTAATTTTATTGTTTTTTTTTTATTAGATTTTTATAAATATTGTTTTTTTTTACAACAGTTTATTAAATACTTGGTGTTAACATCTATTTTGTATGTATTGTCTATGTTATGAATGTTTATTTTGATTCACGTGCACATGTTTACTTTTTATGTCCAGTTCATCTGACCGATGACGTATGAGAGCTGTTTCGAGTTCAGCAATTATCTTCTTGCGTCGTTTGCGTCCCAGTGGTACACACGCGAGGTTTAACTCATCAAGCTTGAGAATTACACGGGTGCATAACTCATCAAACTGAATCCGCTTTTGCCGTGATTGAGCTTTATTTATGTCCATCTGTTTCACCAAATTCAGAGCCTCCAACGACAACTGATCCAGAGCGTGTTCGGCTAAACTATATACATGTTCAGTCTCGCTTACATTTACGACTTCTGGGTCTTTTACTTCCTGCACGTTTCTTGTCAAAGTTTGGGAATGTGTGTCTGCTTCGTCATCCGATTCAGTTTCTTAATATTTGTCTTCGGTCCTATCATTTTCGCTGATAAAATGGCAGTTGGACGAATGTCGTCGGTATGGTATATTTGACAATTGCCATCGACTTCCACTTCATAGCCTAGATCTGAAATCATTTTCTTTATCTTTCCTGGCCTTTTCCAAGATGGGGCAAACGCACCTGCCGTTCTGGATCGCACGCTTACCTGCTACCCGACTATAAATAATATCTTAGTCGGATGGTTCTGTTGAGGGTATTCACCACGTTGAAATTCTAATTGCTTCTCGAATACATCCTTGATCTGTTTCCTTCGCTGCTCTGGGTTCCTTTTTTTACGGTATTGTTGCCAGGCAGACTGCCACTCGGATCGAATGGGTAACTCGTATCCCAAAATGATTGAAGATGGAGTTGCACCGGTAGCTCGATTTACGCGACTGCGAAGTATTTGTAAAGCCGTACGCAGTTGTTTTTCCCAATGAGAAGCGGGGCGATCCCATAACAGTATTTTCATTACCTTTTTCAATTCTTGTACCCTCCTCTCCACAGAGTTGGCACGTTGGTGATAAACTGCGCTAAATTTCTGTTCTATTCGATGTTCTTGACACAGCCTCCTCATCTCGTGACTATTAAAACAGGCTCCATTATCTATCAACAATATACGGGTGGGCGCCATATCTGGAGATAATTTAATTCTTAAATAAAGTGGTAACCCGCTGTGCGGTAGCTTCGGTTGCAGGAAATGCTTGTTCTACTTTTTTCTACCTTTTTTATTGACTCGTCGCAACCTAAAAGTAGCCAAAACTGACTACCAGAGCTTTTGCTTAGAGGCAAAACATCAATATTGATTGCCAGATTGATTGAATCAGAATCTATAATTAATATTTTATGTTGTTTGAACATATTAATGAATGGTTGATTTGACACCAAGCTATACAAAATTATGTAATGTTGTAGAGTAAAAAAATGCGAATTTGAAGTTTTTGAAAAAAAATAGTTTTTAAATTGGTTAAAAATTGACTCAAAGCGCCCAAAAATGCAAATTTTCATTTTTCTAAAGAAATTCAATTTTATGACAAAATCAGGCAAAACTGATTAAATCTTCTAATTCGTTGTTTTTGGTAAAGTTACATTTTTGGTTCAAAATAAGTAAAATTTGATTGAAAACTTCCCATAACGCAACTTTGATGTTTTTCGAAAAGGTCAGGTAAGAATTAGGGTCAAAAATCAGTTCAAAACGAATTAAAACTACAAAAAAAAGCAAATTTGGAGTTTTTGAAAAGTCAGGTAAGAATTGGGGCCAAAAATCAGTTAGAAACCACTTAAAACTACAAAAAATGCAAATTTGGACTTCTTGAAAAAAAATTAGATTATGATTAGGGTGAAAATTGGTAAAAAATTACTAAAAGCGTTCAAAAATAAAAATTTTTATGTTTTTGACGAAATTCAATTTTATGACAAAATGAGCAAATTTGGAGTTTTTGAAAGAAATAGATTAAGAACAGGGCGGAAATTGGTAAAAAATGACTAAAAGCGTCCAAAAATGGAAATTTTTATGTTTTTGAAAAAATTCAATTTTATGACAAAATGAGCAAAAACTGATTAAATCCTCTAATTTGATGTTTTTGGTTTTCACGCTATCTGTGTTTACTTCTCATGGCATAAGGAAATGGACCTAATGTGTCAGCTGATACCATCTCCCGTGGAAATGTTGGTACATGAGGCCGTTCTGGTACATTCTGTTGCTTTTGTTGTGTTTTTGTTATGCTGCAGGGGAAACAATTTCTTACATAACGATACACATCTCGATTCCAGCCTTCCCAGAAGAATTTTTCACGTATCCGACGACGAATCCCGCCAATCCCTGGATGCCCCATATCCTCAGCATCATGATATCTATACAAAACCACAGAAATCATAGACTTTGGTACCACTAGGCGGTCGCCATTAGGATGCTTCTTCCACAGTAAACCCGCATACTGACAAAATTTTTGTAGAAGTCTTTCCTGTGTATCTTCTAAATTAATTTTTGTGTTTAAATCTTTGATGTGTGTTAAGATTTTCTGAATTGAAAATGATTTTCTTTGTTCACGAGCAATCTGGTCGTATAACTCATCTAGCGCGATTAGACAAAAATCTGCTTCTGTGTACTGATAGATTTCCTCGCTGTCAATCTCATCTTCGTCGGGATTTTGGTCGGCGTCTAGAGGAACTAAGCGATCGTTATCAAGTTCTGCTATGTATTCCCTCTCAGGTTGACGACTCAAAAAATCTGGTAGTTGATTTTGTGTAGCTCGGACGTGTTCTACTGTGAAATTAAACTCCTGAAGCTGGAGAGCCCATCTTGTCAACTTCGCTTCACTATCACGAAATTTTCTAAGCCAAGAAGGACACGTGGAATCTGTACCTACAACAAATGGCAAGTCCTCCAAATAAGGTCGATAATAGTTGATTGACCACACGAGGGCGAGGCAGTCTTGTTCATTGACGTGCCACCGCCGTTCGTTCGGCTTAAACTTTGCATTATAGTATCATATGATCCTTTTCTTTCCGGGTTCAGGCTCCTGATATAGGACGGCAGCCATACCTTCCTCTGATGCGTCCGTTTGTAATATAAACGGCAATTTGAAATCTGGCCTATACAGCGGTTTACTCTCCGATATTTTCTTTTTTAACATAAAAAATGCTGCGTTCTCCTTGTCACCCCACTTCAAATGACTGGCTGAACCCTTTAACAACTCAGTAAGGGGAGCGGTAATCTCGCTGTAGCGAGGTATATGTTCACGCAACCAACCACATGTACCTAAGAAGGATTGTAGTTGACGTCTATTCTTGGGAACTGCAAAAACTTCTATTTGTTTCAGTTGTTTCACTGTCTGAGGTTGTAAACTCTGTTTTTTCTTTATCATCTGGTGACAATGGAATTTGCCAATATCCTGAGCGAAGATCTAAAACAAAAAATACCCGAGCATTAGCCAATCCTTTAAGATATTCTGGAATTCTTGGCAATCCTGAGGATTCGTCCAAAGTTAACTCGTTCAATGCTTGGTAATCAACACAAAACCTGGGTTTTTGTTTTCGCGCATCACCAACACCGGTGGTGAGCTGAAAACCGACGTGGACGATTTTATTACCCCTGCTCGCAGCATCTCTTCTATTTGCTGATTCAGAATCTTAGTTTTTTCCGGTGACATTGAATACGCCTTTTTATGCACAATCGTGTTGGGGTCTTTTAGGGGTATTCGGTGTGTTGTCGTTGTGGTAGTAACTTGGTGGAGTCCTGTTTGAAATAGTTCCGAATATTCTTTCAGAAGCTCAATGATTGACCTGGGGTATCCTCTTTTACGGTTGGAAGTTCCACATTTTTTGGTTGAGGTGGTTGAATGTTCACCCAGAAGGTGGTTATTCGTTTGGTGATTCCTATACTTATTCTACCTCTGCTGAAATCCAGCGTGGCATGTTGAGTCCGCAGAAACGGAGGTCCCAGGATCATTGGGTGTCTTAAATCTTTTATAACATAGAAAACACCCTTGAACTCTGTACCCTTTATCTTTAGGGTAATTCTCGTATTGCCCACTGGCGTCACTTGATGCTCCGATGATGCTAAGTGGAATCGCAAATCGGTTACTGTCAAGCTCTCTGGAGGTACAAATCTAGAGTGCACCAGGCTCAAGTCCGAACCGGTGTCTATTAGAGCCTCCAGTAGCCCTTCTTCTAGTTGGACCAATATCGTTGGCCTTTGAGGTACACTTCTCGTTGCGTTAATATATAAAGTGTTCGTTTCTCTTGAGTACACTTGTATTTTGTCCTTTTCTGTCAAAGTTGGATTGTCCGAAAACTTAGTGGGTGCTGGAAGGAAAGTCGGAAAATCCATCACTTCAGGTGCTAGTTCACTCTTATACCGAACAGGGTCTTTAAGAAGAGGGTTAATTTCACTGGGATCTTTATTTATAGAATAATATTTATTTACACGGGATATTATGTCAGTGCTAGGGTTTATTCCAGAAGTCGCATTTTCAAAGTTTTTGCTATTGTATACACTAGAAAGTTTGGTAATACACGTTGATTCATTGACACAATTGTGTTGTTGACTAATGTTCAAGTCTTTGGCGCAAAACTTTGTAGTTGTCGTTAAAGGGCTCATGACACACGGTGACAGGGAAGATTTTTTAACGCAACTCCTTGATAACGAAGTTATAATAATAATAATAATAATAATGACTTTATTGCAATTCAATCTTACATCTTCAATCAAGTTGTTGGTTTGAAGCTTATCACCGATGTAGAATTATTGCCGGGGCCGACGTTCACTGTTGAGCGCCGGCCAATGGAAAGTTTTCCGAATCTTTATAGTTTCCAACAGTCAAGCTTGCACTTTGGATACCGGTTGGTGTAGCCTTGATGGCTTTGGGACAGCTTTGAGCGTAATGGTCTCCACCGCACACAATATTTTAAAGCTGGGCAGTGAACATATTTTGAACATTTTATGCAGATTCATCTTTTGTGAGTGCTTCACCTGAAATATAAGTAAGAAATATTTAATTCTTAGGATATTAATATGATAATTAGTGAGGAGTAGAGCACTACTTGAAATTTTATACACAATACCAAAGTAATGACATTAATGCAAAATGGATGCCAAACTAATGGCATGGGTTGTATGTACCCCATAATGCCCTAGCAGTTTAGCCCTCGATAATTACTTACATTTATTGAGCTTGCAAGTGCTACTTTTAGTTTGTATATTTTTAATATTAAGTTACATATTTTGTGGATATTTTCTTGAATTTATGACTGAACCTTAGTCTATTATCACAGTGAAAATAGCACAATGGGATCATCATGACTGGGATGATATATTCATCAGAATCAGAATTTGTCATCTGTAATAAATTTGTAATTTTTAATTCAAACTAACAAACTGTATCTCAAGAACAAAGCACTTGCTTTATTTTGGCAGAGAAATCTCCCTTAAGCTTTTGTCACCACAACTGTGAAACACCCTGTATATTATCTAAAGTCACCCTAGTATGTTCTACCTAATTAAGACTATGTGTCCCTTCCCCTGCAGGGCTCCCTTATATGTGCTATTTATGCGTGCTATTCCTAATAGCACCCATTGTCTTAGGATAGAATTATTGATATCCCTCATGAGCCCCAATCATAATCTACTGAATATGTCTATGAAATATGTTCTTACCTTTCCAACCAGGACTCTATGATCTTTAATTTTTAGTACTCCATAATCACTTACGAACCCAGCTTCAAAATATTTTGCACTGCCCAAACACATTTTAAAGCACACGTAACATCCTTCGAAGGGTGGTCGTCCTTCAAATGTGAGCTGAATTAAGTTGTGTTGAGGTACCGCTACTAACCTGAATTAAGTTGTGTTGAGGTACCGCTTCTTCTTTTTGGGATCTATTATTTCTATTTGGATTTCCGTATCTTAGATGTGAATCTAGGGGTTGTCTTCAACTCCGATTTACTTTTGTCCGACGTGGTGATTGTTGGTCGTTATTACTAAAACGCTTGTTTTTGTTTTGAATTTGGTTTTGATTAGCCAACAAGTGCTGGTGTTGTTGTGTTTGTTTATTATACATAAAATTGTTGTTAGATGTATAATAGTATATTATAAACCAAGGTTGTGAGGTACATTATTATGACCCGAACGTCAAGTTTAATCGGATCTAAGACGTGAGGGTCATAAGTAGTTCACAACCGCGGTGTATATCTGATTTTTTCCACTACTAGACTCGATAAATCTACAACAGAAAATTGCCTAAATTAATAAATATATTAATAATAAATTAATAATAATATAGCGCTCCGCATATTTTATTACTAAGAACAGGCGCGTCTTCAATCCATATGGAGGCTTCGTTACCGTGGCAACCGAAAAAAAAACCGATAAACAAAATGGTATTTATGACGATATCACGGTGCCTAATGCTCCTGACAACTGACAGTTTATTTACCGGTAAATAATCGGCCATAACGTTGTCATTATAGACCGCTAAGGTTCAATTGTTTTAGAAACAAAACAAGAAAACTTACTTTACAGTCATTTTGCTGGCCTTTAACGGTCAGTATTAAAGCTAGTAGTGGAAAAACATTATTATTTGGTTTTGCAGCTTGATTCAGTCTTGGAGGGTTGTGATTAGCTCTCTCCTCCACTAGGTCTCTTTCGAGCTCAATTGCAGATTGTATCAAGCCTTCAAAAGAAACGATACTGGCAAATCTCAGTCGAGTTCTAAGTTCTGGTAATAATAATGAAATACAAGTATTAGACAAGAGAACGTCGTCTTGAATAGGGGGATTACCAATACAATAATAAATGGCCCGCTTATAAATTAGAAAATCCTCTGCAGATTCTCCTTGTTTTTGTTTTACACCGAAAAATTGGGCAGTTAAATCTCGTCGAACCGCATCACTATCAAAATGGTTATTAGTCGGCGCATAAACTCCTCGAAAACCTATTCGAAACCCCTGCATATGTCCTGCCCATTTAACTGCGCATCCCTTTAATTTCTCTATAGCTACTTGCGTCATTTCAAAGGAATCACTGATATGAGCCGTTTTAAAATATCGAATTAATTCGCTTATAAAAACATGAGGATTTTCCGTTTCCAATCCATTGTAAACTGCTCGACAAACCGGCCGTGAAGTTGACATTGTTTCTAATTTATTGACCAGCTGAGCTAACACGTTAGTTAATAATTCCTCTTTTTGGTTATGTGACGTTACCGGAGCACAAACTTTACTAGCTTCCGCGTCTTCTCTATTTACCCTTCGAAAACCCGAACTAGCTGAAAAAAGTTTTTCCTCGGAATTTGTGTTAACACTCAACGATTCGAACTCGTCGAAATCCTGCAACCGATCATATAGCGAACTACGATCATAGTATGCTAAGTTTGTGTATTGCTGTTGTGATGGTGAGTGCGACGTACTGACTACTTTTTTATTTCCCCCTGAATTTATAACATGTAGACTGAGTAAATCTGCATCATCTGGTGCAAAACTCTCTGAAATTGGGGATACCGCAGTGTATCTCCCATAATCTGACCTACTATATGGTTCCCTACCTAATCTCGAAGTAAATCTCGATGGGTTAATGTCACTTAAGCAACGATTTTCTTCTTGATTCTACATTGATACAAATTTTCAAACTGACCATCCCTACACCAAAGCCTGGTGGCAGTATGATTTTTCTACCTCTCGTTTATCCCTACCGTCCCCGCCAGGGATGCCATGTCGTGGTTGGTCCTAGGTGATGTCAATGAACGTCTCGCCTCGTTCGGAAAGACTGTCTCTCGTCCCGAACGAGTTACGATATTCACCCCTTGCATGTCCAAATCTAGACCACACTATCTCTTTCCTGTAGCGCCGGGTTCTTTCAGATTTGCGGCGGATGAGGCCAGGGATAACGGAGAAGCATAATCTTGTCTACTAAAATCCGTTTTGGATTCGTCGTAAAACATACTACAATATTTAAATCGAGAAATAGAATTATTTAGTTTTGATAATTACGTATTTCAAAGCAAAGATGTATCAAAGTAAATTTAGAGAAAAAAGGTATAAGTATTTTTAATATTAAAACGGGATGCCAGATGTTTTTTCTTTATGGATAAAACAACAAACCTTAAAACGCTGGGTTGTTTCACAGTACAGAAAATTTTGTTCTATAAATGCAAGGCAAAAGAAAAAAGCTGAAGCAGAAAGCTGTTACAACAAACCGTAGCAATTTCCACAACTTTCGTCAATATCCCTGTAAAGATCCAAGAGATGATCTCCTCAGCCGGCACCAATGAAGTTTTAGGAATCCCAAACAGCAACTGTCCCTCCTCTGGACGACACCTTCAGGTTCTGGAACTCCTAGGTTCGTCGTGCCGCTGACATCGGTGTCGGAAATCCCTCTAGTATCTAACGATTGGAATATCGCCTAATTCTCCCTTCTCGGAGCTCCTTAATTGGCTGATAAAATCGCAACCTATACTAACAAACTTAACTTTTTTTGATCTGACGTTATCTCCTTGTCAAAAAATTACCTTTTACCAGATTTTTTTTTAAACATTAATCAACGATAATTATTAACACAGGGACGAAAACCACGACACTTAGCGTCAGGCTTTAGTAGCAAAGGTTCACCGTACAGCGTGGGTGAGCGAAATCCTGTAGTTTTCCTTCTTTTGGTGTAGAGCACAAGGTCTGTCTTTCCATGGTTGGCTGACAGTCCCGTCTCGGTACACCATTTTTCTATTATTCTACATTCCCTTTGAATTTGATCACAAACGCTGCTAAAGAACTTTCCTGGTATAATGACCAGTCCGTCGTCTGCATACGCTTGCGCACTGAACCACCCCTCGGCTTGTAGCCTCTCCAAAAGATCATCCATTAAGAGACACCATAGTCGTGGTGGCCAGCCGCCCTCGACCTCGATTTCCCTCCGGTGATCTCCAGAGCACCGTACGGTGGCGGAGTGATAATCTTGTTTTTGACTTAATTACTTACTAATTAAAAGCACAACTTGCAAGTTAAAATATAACTTGTTCCAACATGTTCCAAGCAAGCCAATTTGACAGCAAAAAAAATCAAAAGTAAAAACAAAGCGAAAGTAATTTAGCCTCAGAGTTTTTTTTTGGGGCTATGTAAAAAAACGCAGCTTTTTGGCTTTTGTTTTAGGAATAAGCAAAGATCGCTGCAAAACCCCAAATTCTTCAGGAGCCCGTCAGGCCACCCCCCCATTTCCCCTCGCAGTCTTCTCCGCTACTGAGGACTGAGGGGAACCTCGCCACCTGCTAATAATGGGAACGGTGAGTACTAAAAATGTCCCGTAGAAGCCCTTGCACTATTATTTGTAGCATTTTCTATGAAGGAATCCCTATCTTTAAATCTCCAGAGCGATACATCGGAAACCCTGTAAGTGACATGTGACATAGAAACTTGTTTTAACCTTAAGTTTACGATGAAGATTGTGACGTGACAACCTTGACAGTAGGAGTTACAATGACTTAGACTTAGATTTTTGAGGTGAGGACGAGATGGCTGCATTTGTCCTAATGTTTTTTGTCCTAAAAATAGACGAGTGACATTGATTACATTTCAGGAGTTTATGAATAGGAATGTCAAACATATGTTCTTACTATATTTACTATTTCTTAGTAGTATTTTACATTTACCATCGACGTACTATGCCACTATCTTTCGACAGTGTTTTTATTATTATAAGAATATTACATTATTATAAGAATATTGTACTAAAACTGATAAAACTAGTGAAGAAAAATTAAACGTTGTTTTGCCAGATCGGTAGTGAAAAACTACCTGTGTGTACCTGTCATCCTCCAACAAAGGAATGAATCGTCTCCAATAGAAAATATTAAATATTTTAAGGCGTTGGGGCTTTGCTTACCGTAACAGCATAAACTGGTCACTTTTTCCTCACAACATATAAAGCTGGATATTTTTCGTTTAACTTAGTAACCTAACTATTACTTTACCGAATTTGTGCTTTTCAGGTAGGTATCAGAAATCTATCTTTTTTTCATCACTAAACACACAATGCGTCCATACAGTAATTGAATCATATAATTTTCCTATTAAAAAAGGAGGATATCTGATAAGGTTTGAAATTTTGTAAAATAATTAGTTTATTAAAATTAATATGAGTAGGTAGCTTATAAAACTGGGTCTAGTCTATGTCCAGATTTATATTTTGCGAGGAAAAGTCTCCAGCAAACCTGCAATGAACCAGCGCGTGTAACGATGCGCTGCATCTTGGCTATCTAGATATCTTTTTTGTTTAATTTATTAAAGTAACTATTATACATTAAATCTCATATTGTTTAATATCTGAACTTGCATATATTCTGCATGTTTAGGACCAGTGGCCAAAAGTACATCCAGGGAATATGCAGATATTATATATAATCACTTTTCTGCATATGCAGGGCATATTTAGCCGAATATACTTATACAAAATGAATGTTTTGTATATAAAAGTTGATAGGTAGTCGTGGGATGAGGAGATAATCTCAGAGGAGATTATCTCCTCATCCCACGACTACCAACTTTGATTAAACTAAGGAGACGAAATTGAAAATAATGTTTTGTATATAGTCATAGGATATATATGTGTGCTATGTGGTATAGTAAGATACCGTATAATATGTATCTCTACATACACACACAATAATAATATTTTAACAACTATACTATTACCCACGTAATCTTTACCATGGAGGAACTATACAACAGAAATTGGGCTGTTTTCATAGACAGCTTCTATTTCCAAACTAGAGATAACATCTTCTAAACATCAAAAACAATAAATTATAGCAATACATTTTGGATCTAAAATTTAAGGATTCAAGGTTTTAAGCATTAAAATAATAAGGCATTTAAAGATTCTAACCTTGTAATATTCTCCATTTTCAAAACACAGTGAACAGAGACCATATCATAAAAACCTATACGTTTTCCAAATGTATAGGCCTTAGACCTACTACACTCATAGGGGTAATCGTCAAACTCCAGGGTTTCAATGCACATCAACTCTGATGGACTCAGCTTTGTGAAACTTGTTGGGCTCAGACGCTGACAATCCCTCAAACTGTAGCCTTCTAGAAAGAGGAGAGAGGGAAACGACACTGTCAAGGGTTCCTTATCATACTTACATTTTCTTAAAATGTACTCTCAAGATGAGTGGTATGTGGAGTAGCATACCAGTCATGCAAGTTAAATCTGGGACGCTAAAGGATAACTACTTAATCTGAGGCTCCACAAATTTATTAGGCCCTTAAGTGATTCTTTTGAATGGAGACCTTTGAGTGTCACAGATTAGGTCAGCATCAATGTCCTGAGTTTTATCAGCAGGTACTGACTCAGCTGATGATTTGCATTCGCTGAGACGTGTCAGCTTAGTTGGCAATAATAAGAAGCTCCATCTAAAGAATCACTCATATAGGCACTTGAAGGGTGTCTCTTTGAGTAAAATGCTGAGTAATATGCAACATAGTAGGTAACTATGTACCTAGCTACAAGCTGCATGATGATCAAGCACGGAACACTGATAAATTTTTGGTTACTCATTATCAATCACCAAGCGTACATTAGTCAGGTAGGCACATAATACTTAAAGGGTTTTCAGGTGGCAGCTCTAGAGCCCTTTGAGAGTATCCCCATCCTTTGTTTTCTCAATGAGAACTCGAAAACAGTGTTAAACTGTCCTTGGTAGATGGGTCATGTATTAATACCGACCACCCATAGGCACATTCAACTCAGGACCCAACTGCCATATCCTATTAGGGTTTGCGCATCCATCAAACTGCTTGAAATAATAAATAAAGAAAATCGAACTACCTACTGTGTCACATTAATTAATATACTACTTACTTGTTATAAAATGAATGACACTTTGCATTACTTCTTGCATTGCATATTTAGTTCCAAGTTACAACTTCCAGTACGCCAATAACTCGGTCAATAATATATACTGACTGTCAGATTCAGATTTTCAACTAAGCAGTAAACTGATATTTATGCAAGGCTTTTGGAGGTATTTGATGTTTTCAATTTCTCATAAACTTATCGGATTAACTTGATTGGTAACAACTGAGAGATTTTAGTTTATCTCATGTTTATTAAAATTGTAATGCCAATTTGCTTGGAATACCATTGTAAATTCCACATAGATGATCTTTCTCATTACAGCTCTTTAATATTCTTCTCTTACATTAATCTTTATTTTAATAAAAGAGTTTGAACATCTGTTCTAAAAAGAATTTTCATCTCCCATTTTGATGTGGTTCAGTCTTTGAATGCTTGCATCTTGTATAAGTATCAAGTTGTTGAAAATATTCTTATTGCAACATTTATTTGAGTCTACCAATTCAATACAGCTGCTAGCTCATCTGGAAATATGTGGAATACCGTTTGTGGAACACCATGGAACCCTCGTGGAATACCATTGGGGTTCTTGCAAATGTTGCAGTACAGAAGCAGGAATGGAAATCCTACATATTTCTTATTTTATAAAAATTGTTGGTCTATAAGTTAGAACATTACTGAAATATTATTCCATCAATTGTTTTAAAACAACCACAACAAAAAAATAATGAATGAAACAGCTGATGAGAATGACGTCTTTGACATGTGTCATTCTATCATTTCTGGCATTAGGACCGATGCACATTAGGACCGATGTGGTTCTCCCGTGAGGACTTTGGTCGGGAGATAAAAAATGTGATTTTGCGTGGTTTTATGAAATATTTAACGTGAAAATAAAAAATGATACTTTCATGTGGTGTGACGTATTTTCCCAATGTGACACGTATGAAAATCCAATGTAATCCATGTGCCATATAATAACCCCACAATTTGGTGACCGACGTGATCTACAGCTCCGCCAAAGCACGAGGTCTTGGCGGAAAAACGTAGCACCTCGCACAGCACAGCCCACAGTAGCAACATGCCTGGCTCTGCTGACGGTTGCGACGCCCTTTCTCAGGTCCGCTGATACTTAATTAATTCGTTGAGTCTCGGGCGCCACCCTTTGATATTTATAAAGCGACAAAGGGACCGCTATTGCCTACAAGGTAGCTTTTAAACAGAGGAGAAATATTCCAGGGATTTTTAGATTAAAACACCAGGAGTAAGGAACAATAATAGGGTGTCTATTAAACTACGGTATAACAACATTCAAACACCTGCTAATACTACGACTGTTAGTGACTCTCTATAACTACATACGAACACATCCTAAAACTATGCAATTAATAACAGCGAGAGGGGGGGAGCAACAGTTAGTTACTTAGTAGACGGAATTCTGATGAACCAGGGAAAACGGGAGGTTTCGGTAATAAACCAGTACACTCTGTACTGGATCGGTCGGGGTCGGAAACTTCAATATTGCGTACAAGCAGTAACAATATGAAACGGTAACGGAGCTTTGGGACCACTGGGAACTGGGGTTTCGTTAATAAACCAGTATACTCTGTACTGGATCGGAAACTTCAATATGAGACGGTAACGGAGCTTTGGGACCACTGGAAACTGGGGTTTCGGAGGAAGCGTACTTTATAATTCGGAATCGGATATAGTCGGTTTCGGTTTATTCACATCCAGCCTGGCTTTGAAGATCGGTGCTACGGGAAGCCCAGGATGTAAAACAGGTCGGTGACGGAATCGGTAATAGGTCCCAAGTCGGATTCGAAAGAAGCGGTACGGTGAGCGGTGTGTTAGCGATTTTCCCGGGTTACATATGAACGCACCCTGTGAGGAACAAAATGAACGCGGCCAGAATCAGCATGGCACCTGCGTCATTTGAACGTCACAAGTACTCCGGTGGAGCGCGACAACTCCAACTACACCGGGAAATCACAAATCCACCCCTCTTGTGTCGTAAGACCCTAGCGGCCTAGCATGACGTCAGGAGCCGAAACGTGAAGCAGCAACGTCGGCCCCCTAGGTCAGATATCCGGTACTAACTCATTGAGTGCTCCCATTTGATCGACCGTCCACGACCCCGAAATCTTCGAATTATTTTACTTGTCTTTATAAATTCTGTCGGCTTGTTAAGCGCGACTAACAGGTGGCGCCATCTATGGGCGCACTCGCGGACCTACGGCCGTTTTGGCCATTGCCTTTGCTTTTACATGGGGAATTCTCGTTTTTTATTTAAATAAAAGGTGTTGTAATGAGTTGGGTGATGAAATATAACGAAAATGTTAATTGTGACGTCATTACCTGTGAGTTAGGGAAAAACTTCGTTACACGGTGAAGCACCACAAATTCAACGGGTGTCTATTAAATCATCACCTTGCTGGCGTGCAGATCCGAAGTTGTGGTTTATTCAACTCGAAGCACAATTCCAAATTACCAATGTGACTATGTTGTCAGCGCTATTCATACTGATATAGGTACTGACTCAAGTTGCTGATTTTTTGGTAAACCCCCCTGCAACCAATAATTATAAAGAAATTGAAACCCGGCTAATTGATATCTAATCAGACTCAAATCAGAAAAAGCTGCGTAAGCCCCTTAGTGAAATTTCCCTTGGAGATCGGAAACCTTCACAACTCCTCACAGAACCGTCTTGGAGGTAACTATTTCTCAGGAAGTATTGAAAACCCTTTGGTTGCAGCATTTGCCTACCAATATCCAATTGGTGTTAACCACTAGCAGTGATACATTAAAGACTTCAGCAAAGATAGCAGAGATCGAATAGCATAAAGAGCATACACTTTGTTTCGAATGATTAGACTGCAAATTTGGCGGCTGCAATTGAAAAGCTTACCAAGCAAGTCGAGGAGTTAAGAATCAAGCAGCATGGGATGGGAAATTTCCAATCGTGAACAATCCAAGTCTAAGTTCTTGTCACTCCCACTGTCAAGAGTGTTACTTCACAACCTTCATCATAAACTTAAGGTTAAAAAGAAATATATATCAAATGAAAAGAGATAGAGCTAACACTACCGCCATGCTGACAGATGCTACTCTATCAGGCAAAGGTTTGGATCCTTGACTGGAAATTTAGTATCTCAAAAAGTAAACTTGGCTCTTGCCAAAAATACATTTCTTAAGATTGATGTCTAATCCATACTTTGCCAGACGTTCAAAAACTAATCGCAAATGTTTTTGATGTTCGACCTTATTGATAGAGCAATTAATATGTCATCAATATAATCTCTCTCTGGAATGACTGAGCAGCATTTTTCAATCCAAATTGCATCCTGGTAAATAGAAATAAACTAAACAGGGTAGTAATAGCCGCTTTTAGGAATTGAATCAGGATCAATAGGGATCTGATGGTAAGCTCGAATGACGTTCAATGTTGAAAATACAGTTATTCCATGTAAAATGTGAAAAAACTTTGTAAATTGGGCACAGTATATTTATCCTCTTGAGTGACAGCATTCAGAAGACGTTAGTCACCATTCTAAACAGAGAGTTTTTGTGTCATCTGAATTGGACAAATGTTCTCATGTTTTTTTTTTTGCGAAGAGACTCTGTTAAGAAAGCCCTTTAGTCGTCATATGATAGACCTTAACTTGTCATGAAGCGATACGATAAATATTTTACAATTCTCTAAAATGGTAGGAATGTTAATATTTCGAAGGATTGATTGAAAAACCTGCTTTTTTACTACCTGGTGATAGCATATCTTTGGATCATTCATACGCCAAGGCCACAAGTAATGGTATTATGCGTGGAAAAAGATTTCATGTTAAAGTTAAAAAACAGATTAAGTTTCAATCTAAAGTGTTTTCCGGGCTTTGAAACCGTGGTCCAATGGAATTTATTCCTGACGTTTCGTCTACAGCTGCGGCAGACTTTAGCAAAGGCGATGAGGCAATGGGCGAAGTGATCTCCCGTGGTTTTCGACGTTGACTGATTCGACTGTGGTGAGCTCCGGGGTATTTATTCCCCCGCTGTCGTGCTGCAGTGGAGGGACTGGGGTGGGGGTAGTGGTGGCGAGGGGGTTTCGGCGCACTTGAAGTATGCTTTACAGTCTGCAGTTAGAAACGCAATTTTCTCCTTCCTGTTGATATTGTTGTCGTGTTTAAAGATCTCAATGGCCTCTCTCGTTAGTCTCGGATAAAAACGCTGCGATTGATATAAGATATCCACTGTGTTGAAAAGGATGTCGTGACCTTCGTAGAGAGCGTGCTCTGGTACTGCTGACTTTTGTGTTTGTCCCACCCTACAACTCCTCTTGTTGGACTCGGTAAACTCCGGGTGCCAATAGGGATTCTCTGCGGTCTTTGGCCGATCTCAGGCTCTGTTGTAGTGTACAACTGGGTTTGAAGACAGTTTTAACATTGTGCTTTTTCAGTAGCCTGCCGATCCTTCCTCGTGTTTTTTGGCCGGAAGTGCGTCATTTTTAAGGTTCCCATAACGTAGTGTTGTGAGCGCATGTCATACAAGCGTCGGACCGGATAATGATTGTTGAATGTTTTTGGTTTTTTTAGGTTAGATGTAAAGTGTTAGAAAATCTTGGAGCTACGTCAGCTAAGGGGTAAGAGCCCTAGCGCTCGAGCTAGGAGATGGAGAAGTTTTTATTGAAGCACTTTGATAACTAGGTAGATGTTCTAGTAGAACAGTGATAAGCAGTGTTGCCAGGTCTGCAAAAATTTCACCAGATTTGATGATTTTTTTTACCAATTTGGTGATTTGGAGACAATTTTGGAGAAAAAAACAAATTCTGATGATTTTAAAAAATAGTTTTGGTTATTTTTTAGTTTCTTTTACAAACGCAGTGGTTACCCTCCTCCTCAACAAAAATAATTTCACTTTTTTTCTTTTCTTTCTTGAGGATTGTTATGGTTTTATTTTCTTTGAAATACCTTCCTCTGGAACTGTGGTTTTTACTTATTATAGTAGCTCTTCAATAGCATAAGTTTGTTTCTTTTCCACAGTGAAGGTGGTTTGATTTTTTTTTGCCTTTCTCACAATTTCGTCACCCTCAATTTCGGTTTTTACCTCTCTGTTACCCTTCTTCTTTTTAAAAAATACTTTGTCTTTGGCAACCTACTTCTTAGGTTCTTCGTATTCAAAAACTGTTTATCCTTAAACATCCTCGGGTAGCTATTGAATTTGTTATTCACATTCTTCGGTTTTTCTTCAAAATTAACTAAGTGGTTCTTTTCCAGCTTCCTTTTTTTGTAACAACTTGTTCTCGGTCTTCTTTGACGCTAAACTTACTGTTCAATAGACACAATGACAGTTAAATTATATGTATTGTTCAATATACAATGACAGTTTAAAACTTTTTCCAGTTAGGAGTAATCCTTTTTGATCTTTTATTTTCAACCACATATGTACCTAATGATGACATTTTTGTCTTTTTAAAACCTTGGAAGTGTCTCATTACTGGTCTAGGACGGAAAGTAATGCACATGCAAACAAAGCGCAGAAAGTTCAGGGAATTACAGAAACTCTGATTGTTGTTTTGCTTTATATCATAGCAACCATTAAGATTCCGCCTCCTGAATGAAGATTTGAGCCAGAATATTATATGAAGAAATAATATTCAAGATCATTTTTAATCTTATGTGGAAAGTGTGGTTAAAAATAAAATAGTATACATATACTCGATGGGAAGCTTCATTACTGTCTCGAGAGTTATCTCTGTACAGTAAAGAAAGACTTCCCATTTCGTATTGTAATATACTATTATTTTTATCCCATCAAGACGACATTTTAGAGGTTTTTATACATTTCTGGCATAGTGAAAAGTAAAACAAATGTCAGAAGAGATACTAAAATGATGTATGATTTTTAATTTTACTTTTTTGCTTTTTAAAATTTGTATCTTAATGTAAATACTATTTTTTCAACAATTAGGTGTCCTTCGTGCAGAAATCACTAAGCAAAAAAAAGGACCTTCAGTCATCTGGTTGGAGTGGTTGGAACACCATACCACAGTTTAAGAATAGAAATATTACTAAAAGTGACCGTACAGTGTCCAAGATAAGGACATATATACGGTAAGAGATAATTAAATCTGAAGAAAAGACATGACACATGGTATTTTGCTGCATTTGCTTTAGTTTTTTAGATTACTAGATAAATACTAATTTAATGGATTTTTGTTTTTTTTAAGTTATTTTAAACAATATCAAAAAATGAAAAACACTTTCTCACTGCATCTTTTTAAGCTCTACAAAAAGGCCTTTATTATATTTTCTTTCAACGTTTGGTTATCGAGAGACCATCTTCGATTTTATTTTTTATATAGCCCGAAAAAAAGAAATTGAAAATGCAAAAGATAGCCCTTTTTATACCCAATTCTTGCATCGAAAAAAAATCTTTAAAAAATATCTATATTTTTTATTAGTAAGCGATGAATAAAAATGCAATAGCAAATAGAAAAACCGGCGAAGACACGCAATCTACAACAAGAATGTTAGATAGATAACTATTATTCTCTAACTAGAGGTAAGATCTTATCGTTGATTCTAAGAGTCGGTATAAAAATTCTGGAGTGAAAACATTAAATACAAAACAAAAAGTTCTTGCAAAAGGTACCCTCGAACTTTTCCAGCATTGTGCGCAGGAGTACTCTGTGTACAATAGTTTTGAACATTCTATATGAGCAGGTTATCTAGACTTTTCTCAATAAAGAAAGGTAGTATAGTCTGAATAATCGTCTTGCGGAATTACGTCATAAATCGTGACGTATCCTGTACATGACAGCACGTCGTAAATAAGATTTTTTTTTACTTAAAAAATGTACCTACGATTTACCTTTAATTGCAACTATACTTTTTGAGTTATGTTTTTCTAAAGGATAATTTACAATCGTCGCATATTTAAGCTGGAGCTTCAGGCTGTTTGATTAAAACTTTTATTGGAAAACAAGGAAAAAAATGAACATTTGCCTTCTGTGCTATTAATTAATTTAAAGCTAGAATATTACTAAGCAAAAAGTTCGAGAAATGTATTTGAAGTTAACAAGAACTTTAGAACAATTTACGTTCTCTGATCAGTAACAAAAATGTGTATTCCAAAATCTTCAATGTTTAGTTATAATATATTAGATCTTGTCAGGTTTAATAATATTTCATAAACACGTTTACAATAATTAAGGCTTTGCACACCTCAAAGTAATAAATTATTATCCTCTGGAATATGGCATGTTTGGGTAGGATCTCAGGCTCCGTTGTTTTGTGCAAGTCGGTTTAAAAAAGCTAGTATACATGTCTTTGTAGATAAGAGTATTTTGTTCTAAATTTGTAGACTAGTCCAACTACTTTTTCATCATCATCTTCCGTTGTTTCTTCTGGCAATCCAGATTTCTTGTCGGAACTGCCCTTTCGAACTCCTGCTGTGTCCGTTCCAACCGAAGGCTCTTTTCATTTTTTTATTTTTTTCCAGCTCACAAATTCTCTTGGTTCTCAAAGACAGAACTTTTACGATTTTCATTTTTGGCCCGAATGATGGTTTGATCAATTGTTGAGGTGTCGGTCAGTGTGTGGGTGGTTTTTATACTCGGTATGGATCAGCTTTTCTTTTGGTTTCCTTACTTAAACAGGAAATAGTTTTTATTTTTACGTGTAAACAAACTCCTTCCAATCCAAATCGGGGTTAATAATAATTATGGGCAAAGTATTCGAAGCATCTCTCTTTTTCCCATGCTTTATCGATAATCTCATTCGTGTGCTTGTAGTAATCTCCCCATTTTTCGGGTGTAACCTAAAAGAATAAGCATAAAACAGAAAGACTCCATTAGAGTTGTATCTAAATGTTTGCATTTTCCAACAACTCCTTCCACAAATTTAAGTTGTTGTTTACACAAATTTAAATTGCTAGTTACGCTTCAATATTCTCCTATTATGGAATCGTAGTACCTCTTACATTCTGACGACACTATCTCAATTGGGTTAAACTGGGAGTGATATGGTGGCAGTTCTAACACGCGATGACCATAACGAAGAGCTATTTCAACGACCCTAAACAACAAATTTTTTTTCATAAACAAATTATACATAATTGCACATAATTTAAGTAAAAAAATAAACTATACTATAAATTAATGAAATGTAATTTAAATAAGTAGTTACACATAGTGTACCTAGATATAAAAAACTCCAGAAGAAAAAAAAACACATTTTTTGAGCTAGCATTCATTATTAGATGTATTTTGCAACCCCTCAAACTGCTTTTTGTATAGAAATTGGAACAAAGATCAGAGATCAAAGAGATTAATTTTTGTTAATAAAAGTTTTTTCTTAATAACCTTTTGTGGAACTTGTCATGTAAAAATGCTTTTTTCTGTAGAAAATTTGCTTTTCTTTGACAATTTGACAAGCATACTTGATTTTTTCCAACTCAAATTAGGTCAAAAATTAGGTTTTGACTAGGCAAGTTTCAACAATTACCTTACTCTTTACCGGACTACTTAATTGTATCTCTTAGCAGGTCAATTTTGCTTTACTATTTTCCATAATTCGTCCCTCATTAAATTCTCTCCAAAAGTAATTTGTTTCTGCTGGAGATAAACGATCAATTGTAACAACTCCCCTTGACCTAATCATGTACACAAGGGACTTGGACACAACTAATACATCAGCCACTCTCTAAAAATTAAACATCAGTAACAATAATAATATTGGATGTTTTGTAATATTATGAAAAGCTTTCTCTAAATACCAACAGCTTATTTCTGGCAGGATGTGATTTAGAATATGATTTCTAGCATATCTTTTGTCCTTTAGTTCAGGTTAACATATATTGGGTATATAAATAATATGATTACGTTTTGCACTTGAACAAAGCTTATTTGAAGTTATTACAATTGCAATTGCTTTGAAGAAAACTTGTGTAATGTGTAGTCGTAGGTATACGTACTAACTTCTGATTTATGGCCAAACGATATCCTTGTACGTTTTGATTGTTTAAAATAAGTTAGATAAAATATGAAGGCATCCCTAAGCTTTTTATTTATGTAGGCATTAAACGTAGTAATTTTAAACAAAAACATAGAAAATACGTATGAAAAGAAGGTACTTACTTGGTGCACTGAAGTCAGAGGTAAAAGCAGTCTTACTGCAGCTTTCCATCTCGTAAAGTAATCTGTCAAATTTAAAATAGAGTTCTCTTTCCGTTCAGAAATTCGAGGAGTTTTCATTTTAAACGATAATAAAATAATGTGTCAAACTGATAATGAATCAATGCCAAACATTTTTTTCGGCATTGTTAAGTGTGTTGGTGTTTGTGGCAGGTGGTACCCGACGTATGTTTATGTCGTAATTTTTCTATTTCATTCAGTAAACGTGCGTTAGCGAGAATGGAAAATTATGACGAAATTCCACAAGATGATTATTCACACTTTAGTAGTAGTAGCACACTCACAGTCGGAAGCTCTTGGGGAAAGTGGTTCCCAGTGTCCTGTGGCACAGTCGGATGCGTCGGGTGCGGAGTGGACTGTCCACCATTCTTAGGAGGTGCCTGTATCTGTTTAGTATGCAGTGGCCAGTGAGGATTCGTGTAAGGTCTCTCAGGCACTGCCGACTTCTCCCAAGTAGCCACGAGACCTTGGATCTATCCGGATTAGGGAGATTTCCTTGGTATGTCTACATATTCCTGTTTGTGTCCTGTTGTCCTTGTACTCTCCCACGCCTACTCATTCAGAGTGTGAGAGAAGTACCTATTGCTTATTCCTAGACATGGCTCTGGTCCAGTAAAGCATGTCTGGGAACCACGACTGGACGCTACCGGCGCGAACCATCGGCGCGCTCGTTTTCCTCAATGCACTTTGTCCAGGAACCCATCCCAGAGTTACCTTTTTGTTGTTTCTGCCAGTGGCTCTAGAGCACCCTTCAGTCCTGAACGAGCTGTGAACTCATCCTGTTCCTGCAGATGGCTCGCAGAGCGACTGTCGGAGTAGATGAAGATGTTCTGTTCTGCTCCTTTTTCGCCTTCTGGTCGTGTGTCACTTCGAGTATTGCGAACACCTTCGCCTGGAAAATCGTCGTGTGGCTTCCCAAGGGAAAGCTCTCGCCCTCTTTATGGCCTGCTTTGTATATTCCAGCTCCTGACGACTGTGTATCAGCCATTCTTGATCCGTATGTATACCATACCTAATTATTCTCAGAAGGGTGCTGAAGCAAATCTTTTTTGAATTCTTCCCTTATTGGGATGTTTATCCCAAATGACTGTTTTAGTCTCAGCCGATCGCAAGGGCGCCCCTCCTACGACAGGTCAATTGGGATGTCCCGCTGGATGCTACTGCAGAAGCCACTGCCTCCTTCTTCACGTAGATTGGATGCTCCAGCAGACTTGGTAAGGCATTGAGAGCTGCTCCCGGTGCTGTTCTGAACGCACCCGTTATGGCTAGGCAGACTGTTCTCTGCAGTCTGGCAAACCTCAACGCATAGCAGGCCCTGTCCACCGCTGGCCGCCAGACCACGAACCCATAGGATATCCTCGGTCTGATTACCGCAGTGTAGAGCCAGTGCAGGACGTGCGATAGAGTTGAGGTGAAAGAGGAAGTTTTGAAGTTCGCCCTTGGACGCCAATGGAAATTCCATTGGTCCACAGCTTCAAAGCCAGGAAAACACTTTAGATTATATTTGGATACGTTGTTAACATAAATGGCTAAAGACTCGAACTAAATCGACACAGATCTGATACATTCGAATACATTTTGCTGCTTGGATACAGATTATTAGAGTTTTTTAGAACTGGTAAAGGTCTTAATTGATGCATTTAGGAGAGGTCTGGGCTTCTGAGACTCGGCGATATCGTCAAAATTCGACTATGGCCGAAATGGCATTTTATGGTATTTTATGGTGACATAGGCTCTTCAACGATGGGCTCGGGAGATTTCTGCATATCGGATTTTTTCTTTTCGATCTCTCCTTTTTCTGCCAGTTTACCTGTTTGTGTGAAAATGGGTAGTTCAAACTGTGGCAAAGCGTTTCAATACTACTACTACTTGCTAATGACCGCGTAGTAGAAAGCACTCTTCGGCTGCACAGTATATCTTTAAAGCAAATCCGGGAAGCGCTTTTTGGAACATTCTTAACTTGTTGTTTCCGAGGTCGATTTCGGTCGTCCTCGTCGCCATCGATTTTTGGCTTTTTGGGTGGCTCCGGCTCGATTTCCTCCATGAGTTCTTAGGTCACTTCTTTTTCTTCGATCAGTTCTGCGACCTCCATCTGTTGAGTTTCGTATTGTTCTAGTTGAGGAGAGAGAAAACACAGATGATCAGGGAGGTTTACTGATTGTACGACTGCAGCCCCAATAAAATATTTTTTTATGGATATGTAGGTTTTTAGGTGTAGTCGAGTACTGGAAGAAAAGTATAATAATATCATTCGTTTTGAGATCTCAGTCACCCCCCCTCCCCACCCCTCAAAGAAACCCTATTGGGGTAAAACAATAAAATATAATACAAGTGTGTGCTTCTACCCCCCTATTATTTCACTCAAGTTTCATAAATACATTTGATCACTTTCTCTTGTTAATAACTGCCAGTAGATTTGTTTGAGGAGTACTAACCCAATTTTTTTCCATTCTTGTATATATTTCCTCCTATAAGAAGATTGTATAGTATCCTCTGTACTTTGTACCTGATGTGCTTTGACGTCTGTGATGTATCTATCGACTATCTTTTCTAAGGTTTTTATTAGAAAGATGTCAAACTTATGTGTCTAACTTTTTTGCGACATTGTAATCACTTTTCAGAGCCTTTGGTATGAAGACTGCATTCGCGGATCTCCATGCCTGAGGGACATATCCCAGTGCCACGCTCACCGTGAATACTCTGTTCAGCGACGAGAGCACATTGTCCAGTTCCTCCTGCAGCATTGCTGGAAATATACCGTCTGGTCCTGTTGGAAGAGCGGCCACGCCATTTTCTCCGGGGAAGTGGTTCTCCAGGAGAATCTCTAGGGTCTCTCCCTGGCGTCTAGTCCATATTCCGTCCTTTTTTATTATTGTACCTAGTTGGTTTCCTCTTTCTGAGCGTAGCAATTTGGCGAGCTTGGCCGATTCCGGAAGGGAGTTTAGCTCACCCCAGAATTTCCGACAGCTCGCTCTTTTTTTGCTTCGCCTTAACTTTTTTTGAACTTTCTGCGGGTTTCGTTTTATCCATCCCACCCCTGCGTACTCTTTTTGGCAGCTAGGTGGAAGGCTTTTCAGGCTTCTAACTTAAGACACTCCAGCATGCCATTCCACCACTTTAAGTGAGCACGACTCGTCAAAGGAGTGGCCAATGGACTCGTTGAGCCTTTATCGTCATTATCTATTTCCTCTGTGGAGAGCAACCGCCGCTTATTGCATCCCATGGCCTGACCTAAAAGCTCATTGAACTTTATCCAGTCTGTGGTCCTCGGGAATAAAGAAAGGTCAATCTTGCGGTTAGGGAGCTGTGGTAACAAACTCCCAATATTCTAGTGCCCAGAATGCCATCCCACATGTTGACCAAACTTAGTTTTGATGATTGGATGATTTTGTATTACTTGGGGGTTGCTTTGTGCCCATTAATGAGGATCTAATTAGAGAGTTTTGGGGTTTTGTAAAGCTAAAGAAATATGCGCTAATTTTGAAGATATTGGTACTATTGGTACTATTGGTAGGATTTGTTATTAACTCCCTTAGTTTAGACTCAACCCAGCTGGCTTGAGTAGATCTCAACCTTTTCAAAAAGTTTAGAAAATACTGTACTGTGTACTTCCCGTTGATATCGGTCCCAATAAAAATTCCAATTTCATTTCCAAGACTTTTTTAACTTAGTTATTTTTCTTTAAAATAAATTGGGCTGATGGCCCATCATATACAGTTTCAATTTCCCTTGTTGATACTTTAGGCTTTTCAATTACTGATTGAATAACTTGATACTCTCTTTCTTCATTTGATATTTTCTCCTGGTTTTAATAGGTTTTTGAAATGACCCGTGGTCCTCAGGTTGAAAGCTAGACGTCTGAAGATTGATCTATTAAACTGTCTTCCTTCAAGATATTTGTTGATGTACATACTTTCAACAGTCACACAATTGTTTTGAGGCAAAATGTAACATGTTAACATATAAAATTTTTTTGCGACTGAGAAATTTCTTTCCCGGTATAATTTTAATGAATAATTGGTATAAATTTTGGTATTTCTGTTATAACATATTTAGAATAGACAGATATTAGTACTGACAATTGCAATGTTATGCATCGCCTGCTAATGAAACATGAAGATATTTTACTAAAAATAGCTTTTTTGCTTCAAGAATCGACACAAATCACTTTGTGTGTACGTGCATGTACGTTTTTATAGGTCCATACGAAAAAGTAAAGGTGATGATGGTCTATCAGTAGCAAAACGTTGGAATCTTGTAGAGCTTAAAAAGGTGCAATTTTCGTTTGTGGATTTTGTTAACTTAAAAAATAAATAAAAACCGAAATCCATAAAACGGCCGTTTTTGAGATATTTAAATAACTAAAGCAAGCAACTTATTTTTGCACACACCAGGTATCATGTCTCCCCAACTTTCTTCTGATTTAACCGCCTTTGTATATCTTTCCGTTTCGAAAGTCCCCATCAGTGCAGCCTGACCTTGGACACACTCTATAGATGCCCCCAGAACAGAGTGACATTTTCGCAGACTGCATAGATACTTTTAGTTACTTTTTTTATATCAGTTTTTTTTTTAAGTACATACATCATTATTTATTCTTAACATGCTCTCAGCTCATGTAATATTTCCTAAATTTGTCGTTATGGTAATTCATGTTTTATCCGCATTACAACAAAATATTGCGGTTCATAAATTATGTATTTTTGTGGCAACTGCCAAATAAAATAAACGTCGTTAACTAATAATTGTTTAAGAATTAATTACCCTCAGACGTGACGAAAAATCATACGATACTACAATAATTATTTGAGCGATGGTTTCTGTTAGGCAACAATAACACGAGGACCATAATATTGCCACTCATAGGGAATAAACTGTTTGATCGATGGAAATTAATGTGTGAACCGGTTTTTTTTATCAGAAAACCGCATTATATGAAAATTCGCTTCATGCCACGCTGACGCGACGTGTGATAACGAATACAGAAAGCAACGGAGAGACAAAAGCCCCAATTGAAAATGTTCTTATTTACTTCGGAAGCCAATAAAAGTTAGCCCAGTTTGTTGCGAACTCGACTCGGGCTGATAAATTTGTCTTTTCCGCTCTCCCTGTGTGGCAAACTTTCCTTTCGTAATTTTCCGCATAAATAAGAAACGTCAATTGTTGCGTCCGCCACAGTTGAAAAGAGGCAATTTGCAACGTGCCTCGGGATTAATGCAAATCCAGAACTGATGACAATACTTTTTATACAAAAAGTGATAAATCAGAGGGTTTCTGATTTTTTAGTTTCTGCCCCGCAGGTCTGGACGCCGATGTGGTGGCCGTAACTTACCCCATAGTTACAATAGCCGAAGGAAATAAACTTTTGAAATAAAGTTAAAGTTGGGAATTATGGCTTAAACTGTAGTTAAGATTTTAGAGCGCGATAGCGCGTTCCTGCTCCATATCTAAAATTGCCCTATAATAGCAGTCTAAAGGGGCGATTGTAGATTGGAGTTGTTGCGGAAAAATAACGCATTGTCCTGAGAATCTCGAACACTTTTTGGGCAATATAATTACCTGTCCATCAGCAGTCGTTAAACTCTCGACGTTCGCTTATTAGAAATATGTCACAAAAATTTACGTCCCTTTTCTTTCTAGGTGACGACCCCGTCAAGCACCATCAGAGATTTAAGAGTAATCCCGGATAGCGGCGAGATATTGACGGAGAGGGCTGGAACTTGTTTTTGCAGTAAAGCGAAGAATCGGTAAATATTGTTCTATATGTAAAAAAATGGTTGTTATACTGCGAAGTGCATGGTGACAAATAAGTAGTTGAGAAAGAAAAAACTGTCTATTTCGGGCAGACGACGAGATTTATTTAAAATCCTTTTAAATTTGGTGGTTTAGGTCAGTGCAAATTATCAAAAATAGCTATAGTGTTTACAAAAAACGTCTTTTCTTCAGAACAAACAAATGTAAGAAGAATAAGAAAAACTAAGCAACTCAATAAATAATATACAAATATGTTTTTGAAAACAAATTTATTAAGAGACTGACTTTCTATTTATATAAAAGCTGAATTTAAAAAAAAATTGAATCTTTCGCACAAATTTCTATACTACATTTGTAATATTTTATGGTCACATTTTTTCTTGTAAAACTTATCATATATGGACGTAAAATTAAAATTTTTGGCCTCCCGCGTTTCCTGCACACCCTTGCGCCCTTTGCGTATAGGTAATATCGCCCCTGTTCAAAACTTTTAGTGATAAACGAACAAAATTCAGTGAAAGCTATTAGTTTTTCTGTTAAAATTGTGGTGTCAGGAAAGCCCTTCACCAACCTTTATCCAGCTCTAAATGGTTGAATTTTACATGTGGGTTTAAGTCGATGCAGTCCGCCCCTGTATGTCATTTAGGTCCTCATGCTCGAGAACTGGCTATAAGTTCTGAAAAATATTTATTTCTTTATAAATATTTCTTTCGTTTTTTTTTATCATGAAATCTGCCTATTCGTTTTATAGCATAATTGTATGCGGAAAGTATTCTTATCGCCTTATAAGTAATGTGTAGTGTGTGTCTATAATGTTACTTGCTATTAATAAACAAGGTGGAAGGAGGAAAAAAAGTACGGTTTGTGTAATGGCGCTGATGAAGGTCTCAGAACCAAAATCGGTTCGCCTAAATTGTTTTTTCTCTTCTTTTTTTCTTCCTCTAAGTAACATTAAATTTACGGGGGAAATATTATTAAAAATAACAAGGTATCAACGGACAACCAAAAATACATTTTGACCGAATTCTAAAGTTATCGTGCCTACTTAGTGTGGTTTTTGCAAAGCCTAGGAGACATCTACCGGCGTTTCAAACAACCATGAACACCGTGAATGGTAGAACACTGTGAATGCAAAGAGCTGCTCAGAGCGCCCTGCTAAAATCAGTTATCGGTAACTAATCGAAAAAATAAGCACTAGGGTGGTCACCATCAGTTTGCCAATAAACCCATCTGCAGCCTACTTTCGAGATCTATCTCTCATTAGTACAGCTTTGATCGACAAATTAGAGTTTTTTTTTTGGGAGGAGCGGCCCCCGGGGAGAAAAATGCTCTCGGCAAGACGCCCAACTACTGTCCTGCAGTGTGGGATTCTTACCCACTGAAAAACCCCGTCTCTTGCTTGGGGATTCCTGGCCTGGTTGCCTATAAATCACCGGTCTGCTGCCGGCAGTCTTCTCTGGAGCACGCTCTTTCCTATTTTCAATATATCTCATAGCCTCGCCAGTTTGGCTGGTTTGGCATGACATATCTTGCGGGAGATGTAGCCCCTGCTTCTTTTTTGCGTCTTTGCTGTCACTCTACTCTGCAGCTTGATATAATAGCTGATCCCGTGGCCGCTTCCAGGGTTGCCCTGATGCGGGATCCGGCTCGCACTGCACCAAAGCCCGTAGCAGGTCGTCTAGATGTGCGCCCGAGCGTCGAAAGGTCTCAGCTTTGACGCTCATTAAATTGCGCACCGTCTGCCATCGCAGTTTAGCACGAATTTCTTCGTTACTAAATGTACCTTGCAGCATTCAGCGCCATACGGAGGTAAATGTTTTCAAAAGCTTCTACCCTTGAGAGGTGGGACTCCTCCGCGCACCCCATGAGGCCGATCCATATAGTTGCTAAATGTAGCGTCCTCCAAAAATATACTCCAAAGGTTATCGGGAACAGGACCAAAAGATAATTTCCACAAATTAAGCAGAAACTGCCGACTTTTCGACGTTTATTGACGTCTTTATCAAGGCTATTCTACGACTAAAGTGGAAATTGTGTCATAACTCATACTCAAAAGCCATCAGCACAGGCGAGGAAGAGCAGGCGATGCGGAGTAAACAAGGCGATGTAAAACTGATGTGAGAGTTTATAATCCATATGTTAGGATCGGCTGCAGATGGTATTCAGCAGCAGGAGCTTCCCTCTCACGAGCAGGTGCCTTCTTCTGATGAGCTGGTCATAGCCCCCTAGCTCTGACATCAGCGACTCTGACATGGGGGCCCCAAGTCAACCGTTTATCCAAGGTTACCCCCAGATAAATGGCCGAGTCTTGCCATGACACTTCGATGCCATCGTTCACAAGTTGATCCGGGATGGCATCGCGACGTCTACCTATCCGGATTTCTGGCACTTGGTACCTCCAACGTACCAGCCAGTACGGAGTCGTTGGTACCTCCAACGACTCCTGGAGGTCCTCTAAAGCTAGCTGCAGATTCTGCCGCACAACATATTTTCTCCGGTGTTTTGGATGTCCGATCTGTGAGGTAAGTATCGATAAGTTGGCAAATGTTTGCCGACAAACCTAAGTCACTCAGCTCGGAGATCAGGCCTTCGTGCCGGACCCTATCGAACGCACGCTCTATGACCAGCAGGATTAATCCAGAGGTCGTCAGTCTGGAGTTTCTGCCTTCCGCGACGTTCTCCATAGTTTTCAGGACCTGCAATTCTGCCGAAAGCAGCCGCCGAAAACCATATTGTTCGACGGGCACGACGTTTCCTCAACACCGCAATGTCAATTACGTTCTGTGTCTCCCGCCCCCGTTGGGTCGGTTCCTCGGGCCCCATTACCACTGCGCCAGCAGCGGTCGTCATATCCAACAGCCTGACACCTTGCCTGTTATCAATTGCAGAGTTCTATGAGCGATGCTTGCAATTGAGGTGGGCCTGGGTGGCCAACCAGCGAAGAATGTCGAAATTCCTCCACTAATTTGTGGAGGATTGCTATGCCGACGTGACCTTCATCGGACCATAGCTGATGCCCACGACGACGGAAATTGCATCAATTTCTGTGTCTTGGACGCCCAGGCAATGATGTACGATGTCGTCTCTCACCAGTATGGCCACCTCTCCCTTATTGAAATTCCTTTTGCCGTAACGATGCGTGCTGTTTTCCGGCTCTCTTTCCGTCAAGAAGAGCACTTCCTGACGCGTAGCCCGTTAACGTTCCAGGACATAATTGTAAGGGACTCAGGGTGACTCGCAGCCATTTCCGAAGTGGAGTGTCTCGCGAATCGATCCTCCCAAGCAGTTTTTCAACTTGGCATTGATGGCCTTAATGAGACCATCATTCTGAGGGCTTTTGCCCTTGGGAGCTTCAGGGTTCACACCCGGGTTTTGGCTCGATGTGGTACCCCGGCTTCTTAGCCTGCTTGGAGGATGCGCGCCTTTCGGGGACCTCTGTCCCGCAAAACACGAACTTCGCGTTGTGAGTCCCGTCCGCGGGCTTCGCGAGGTTACACTCGCGGCCCGCGTGGCTACCCGCGAACTTGCGTGTCCACACGACGCTCCTGGCGATGACACTGCCACTGCCCATGCCCATGGCCATATTGTTGGCAGCGATAGCATTTGGTGGGCATTGACTTCTTTCTCTACTGTTCCGTTTTAGCAGAAAGGCCAAGCAGTTTCTCTACTGACAAATTAGAGACCAATTTGTCCGTTGCTTAAACCAAAAAATGAATTGCAAAATAAGTGAGATAATGTGCAGGAGCAGGCGACATCTACCGGTGTTTTCCGATTCAAGGCATCCTCTTGCATGACGGTTGAGCTGTTTTATACAGCGGTATAAAACGGCTTTTGTAGTTCCTTTTAATTTAAATAGCCAACAAATCAGCCTTCGGTGTCCAATTAGTCCCATTTGTTCTTGATCATCGAAATTTTAGCAAATAGGCGACCATCCCCTGCTCCTTGTGGTGTTAGTTTTTTATGTTAGTTTATACGTTTTTACCTGACATTGATCACACCCCTTACTTTATTTGTATTTCAGGGTTAATGGTGCGGTTTTCTCTTCTTTTGTATTTTTTTACGATTTTTGGGCACTGATGATGGCTTGGGAATACCCAGCCTATGTATAAACTCATCTTGAACATTATTCAGTGTGTTTCTGTGAATATTCCTAATTTCCTGCCTAACTTTGGCTTTTAAGAGCCAGATTCAGAAATCTCCCTAAACGTTCACTAACACTCATCTCAAACTCAACTCTCTCTAACTGCCCCCTAATGTGATTCAGAGAGAAATTATATTCAATTGAGGCACTTAAACGACCCTAATATGTGAGTGAAAAATAAGTTCAAAGTTAGTGCAGCAGACACTTCACTAACTTGTAAATTAGTGACAGTTTTGTCAATTTTTTATTGTTTGCAATACTTTTTATTTTTTTTAAAACTTTTAATCTTTTGCAATACTTACATTCAGGTTCCAGCTTGAATATATTTTACAATACCTTTCAACATAAGGATAACATAAAGTAATTTTTATGACATAACTTTAGTTGGTGTTTGTAATGTATCTGTGCTATTGAGTATAATTGAATTTATAGACTACATTGAAAATGAGGCCTATCTTCTTGTACCAAGGTGCATAATTAATTATTTTAAATCTATAGGATATTAGTAAACTATTTTTTCAATCCTTTATTTTATCACCAGACACGTATTGAGAAACAACACAAATGCTTTTGAGAAGTATTGCATTAATGAACTTTTACAACGCGTTCGATTTTCAAGAGATACAATTGAAAACATAATAAAACCATTAGTGTATTCAGACCCAGATATGCAAACTGACAGTTGTGGACTGCCAATTCCCAGGGCTACAAAACTGTATATAGGCTTACTTTTTTTTCGCAACGGGATGCTACAAAGTGCGTATAGGATTATCTATAATAAAAACTATATTACCAGTTCAAACAAATTACTTTCTGAAGTGCTAACGAATCAAACAAAATTGAAAAATTGTCAAAATAAACAAATGTCTTTGTGTTGTTAAACGTTGTTTGTAGGTTGAATTTAAGGTCTGGGGTTTTCAGTCTCCAGCTCTGAGAATATTCTTATCCTTACGTTTTTATTGAGAAAGTAAAGGATAGAAATACTCGCAGAGTGGATGGCTGAAAAAATCCTAACTTGAGTGGCCTTTAAGGGAAATCTGAGAGTTACGTGAATGCCGATTTACCATGATCGCTGAATATTATATATCGATGTTTTGCGGTCGATTTACATAAACTTTGGATATTAAATAACCCCATAAGAAAGAAATCCAAGAGCGTGTAATCAGGTGACCTTGGAGGCCACTCTATTGGTCCTGGTCTTCCAATCCAACGTCCAGGAAAACACTCATCTAAATAATGTCGGACTTGTCGAGAAAAATGAGGTGGCGCGCCATCTTGTTGAAAATATAAGGTTTCGCTTGGAATATCTCGGTCATTTTCATTTGGAAAAAGTTGAATGAGAGCAGGAATTAGGTCAAACTGAAGGGTTTGTCCCGGGAGGGTTTAATCGAAGAAAAAAGGGCCAAGAATATGGTTATTAATAATGCCTCCCCAAACATTCGTGGGTACTGTATGTATCTCCGTCTTCCAATGAGGATTGTCTTGATTCGAGTACCTGCAGTTTTGACGGTTAACAGTGTCATTTACACAGAATTTAGCCTCGTCTGAGAAAAGAATTTGCCGAGAAAACCGTGGTCTACCTTCCCATAATGTTGAAATGGTTTCACAAAATTGAAGACGCCGATCAAGATCATCTTCCTTAAGTTCTTGCACTAAATTAATTTTGGAAAGGTGATATCTCTCTTTTTTTTAAATATGCCGGACTGATCTTTGCGAAATTATATTTCCCCGCGCAATATCTATGGCAGAACTGTGAGGATTTTCTTGCACTTGCGATATGATATTTAACTGAACGTTCTCGTTTATTTGGGAACGGCCTATTTTGGGAATGTCTTTTATGTGACCTGAATCTCAAAATTACTGATTATTGAAGATCTCGCACACTTCTTGCCGTGTTTGGGCTTTGTCACCTAAATAAATTATAATTTCTATCCGCTGCGTTTCTGTTAGATGCGCCATTTGGTTAATTATTGTTACTTGTTTACACAATTTGCAATATAAAAAAGTATTCTTAAATACTTGAAAATGTGGAAAAGTAGGTAAATCACATTTAACTGACTTTGACGGGACCTAATGTTTGGTTGATTGACGGCGGTAACAATGTGTGTTTGCCGCACAAAACATCCCCATATAGAATGGAAAGTGAAAGGTTACACCTTGGCGATATCTTTCAGCGCCATCTGTTAATAGGAAGGCATAATTTTATGATTCCTTGCGCATTCACCATTTTTATTCCGCTTTTTGGAAGGCGCCATTATACAGGGTGTTTCAGAAGAAGATGCATATGATGCAATATGTTATTGTACATTTCATTCTAAGCAAAAATGTTCCTTTATACACTTATATCGGCAGAGGCTTTTTGTAGGATATACTCTAATTATATCCCAAGTTTATAGGAACATTTTTGCGTAAAAAATATATAGAATAAGATATTGAAGCACATATCTTCTTCCTGAAACAACCTGCTGGTCTATCTTAATAGATTATGGTATTGTATTTATATAGAGGCGTTTTTGATGTGAATAATCTTAAACAATTTATATTTAACAGTCTACCTACTTATATATTGGTTATTTACATAACAAGCTAAGAAAGTAACCCTTAACACACAAACTTAAAATGTGGCGACGGTGGCAATGACGCGAGTCTGTTAAGGGACTTTCTTGCGAGTTGTGTATAGTATTTTTCCCACGACCAGGTGTCATATACAGTATACAGGGTGAGCAACTAAAGTAGCACGGCTGTACTTCAAAAACTATAAATCGTAGCTGCTTAACACAAAATTCTAATTGAGGAAGTTGACCAAGAAAAACGCTTTAAAAATATTTTTTTGATCCAGCGTTGCCAGTTCTACCCGAACGTAGAACATTATCGAAATTTTGGCTTTAACACCTAAGCTATTCTTGTCATGTTATATTTTTTATTTAAATAAAATTATCCATTATCTACTATACAACACAATACAATAATTATTACAAAGGTATTGTCCTTTTCTCATTAAATCAAAACACTCGATATTTGACAAGTACAAACTGAAAACCAAAGAAAGCGTCAACCAAGCAACGAAATTTTACAGGCGTCATCTCTATCATGGCACACTTCGATATATTTTAATGATTTATTTAAATATGTTCGAGGATGTTTGTAAAACGATTTACTATTTTACATCCTTCTGGTATTTTTTTTATGTTTAACCTTAATTTTGATGGGAGTAAGTATTTATAAAACTATAAAATAATAAAATTAAAAAAAAAATTTGGCGGATTGGGAATTGAACCCCAGACTTCGTGATTGAAGTTGCAAAATCTTGACCCTAGGCTACGCTCTTCCGCATGAATCAAAAGACCAATATCGGTTATTTTCATTATATGAAATTGAGTGAGTGTCACAATTTGCTAATGTCATCGTCGAAATTAAATTACTTGTTTTTGATGCTTTTATCACCTTTTATAGCCAAATAAGATATGCCCAGTTACGCCCAAAAATATATTTTGACTTGCTGAGTAATACAGACTAGGTTTGTACTATATTTTTAGTTCAGGCAAAGAATTTCACTACCCAGTGTCCATGTTCTTCATTTGTTTTTCCTAACGCACGATCGTGCGTTAGGAATCCCTAACGCACGGCTGTGGGTTAGCATTAGTTTTCGAGGCTTCCATCATCGAATGTTATGTTTGCTTTCGTAAGGTTAGTGCTTATATATTGCGATTGAAGTTAGCAGGATTAACATAAGTGACACAGATATTCTTTTATCTGCTGTGAGTTCGAGTCTCTACCAGATTAAACAAATAAATAGTATAACCTGAATCCAGTTAAATTGCGATACAAATAAGTGGTGTTTTAAATAAAGTCGCTATTAGTATTTTAGTATGTGGTAATTAAATTGAAATATATTATTATATATTAAAGTAATTAACTTGAAAATAACAAAATTATCTGGTATTCTATTTTTTACAAAAACTACAAAGTGTCTAACATATTATAAACTTATGTGGTCGAAACTTAATGATAGTAACTAAGGGCCGTTCGCACCAAGCAATTTTTAAGTACACTTAGTTAAGGCTTCCATTATTACCATGGTTACTCATGCTAACAGCTATGGCTTAAGGGCCCTTAACTTTAAGTTTACTTAAAATTTGCTTGGTGGAAATGGCCATAAATATTCTATGTAGATTAAAAAAAAACTATTGGAAATTAAAGCCTACAACTGCAAAATAAATAATGAAAAGGCACTATGCATCCTTGTATAAACTTAAAAAATCAAAAATGTTTCCATATAGTTTTAAACTTGCTGTCACGTATAAAGCAAAAATAAATATTTTTTTTTACTGGTGTTAGCTAGTAGAAAGCATTTACCAGTTCCCATTTTCGGTTATAAGCTTATTTCAAGTTATACTTTTTAAACGAGAAGCATAAAGATAAAAACATAGAAAAGTACTATTAGTAAAACCTCCAAAAATCAGTCAGAAAGAAGAGAAAATATTCTCTTTTTTTTATTATTTTTCTTTCATTTATGATTTGGATATGATGGATATGACGGTTTCTTAACACCTAAAGTTAATAGGTTATAAGATTATAATTTTATATGTTTTTAGAGGACTTCTATTAAACAGTTAACTAAAATATAGATAATTCTTACAATTTAGGTATCTAAATATATACAGGTATGTATCTATACAGTATGTCTTGCAAGTCGTTATTTTACCACAAGTTTAGAAAAGTCGTATTTCAATACTATCTTTCTAAACTTGTGTTTAGAGACACAAGTTTATTGTATACAAGACAGCATTTCAAAACAAAGAAAAGAGATAAATTCAGATGTGAATTTATTTTCACAAATATTGTTACACTTAGTAGGGTAGTAATATATAACTCATTTATGGAGTATTATACCTGTTAATGTTTGACTATTTGGAATAAATCTTCTTTGATGGATTGCATTGCCAGAGAAAGAAGGCGAGTTAACTTGACTGTGTGCTTAGGGTTCTTCAGATGCATTACCATGATTTTCTAGAATTCCTTTGTTTTATGATGCATAATTCCATGTTTTTCAAATGGACCATCAATGTTCTTCAGAGTATTAATTTCCTTGATAATCTCTGCAAATGTTGTTGTTGTAAATATGTATTTTTTTGGAGAAATAACATGTGAACATTAGGAAACAATACTTTCTATCATACATGTGCAATTGTATAATAGATGTATAAAATATCAATTTCTAATATTTTTTAATAAAATTAACTTTTTACCCAAATATTTTATGCTTTTCATATCATGTTCAACATGGTAATCTGGCTCATATATACAGTCTTTTTTTGAATGCCATATTAACAAGAAAATATTAGTATATAAAATAGAATGATGATGGGCTCAATATGCAACCTTTCGCAAAACTCATCTTATTTTCAATTTTTATATGAGATACTGTATGTCCAAATACATTCAAAACGAGAAGATATCTTACCTTGGGGTATACATAAAACAGGAAAAGCGCCTGGAGTAAGATTTCTACCATCCTCAGGTAACCACATATTTGCAATAATTAACTCTTTTGAACTAAATGATACACTCAATAAGTAGCAAGTCGAAATCATTGAAATTAAACGAAATTTGTGCCAAAATTTGAGTACTGCCAAGTTGAGAAAGACATGAATGTTAAGTGTCCCGTCATTGTCACCTTCAACTTAACTCAGTTTTTTGGTGGTATTTTTTGAAGAAAACTGTAACCTTTGAAAATGGAGTACTAGTGGCGCTCTCACACAATAGGAAGGCAAACTTAAAACAGTTAACCCAGCCTTCCATTTGATCTTTCCTTTCTGTACGGGGATGTTTTGTGGTTTGCGGCCGCGTTTGTGGCCGCGAGAAACTTCGAAGAAGCTTTTTATACACGATTTGTATAGGGCATATGTATACGATATGAATAGGGTATGCTACATAAAAAATGATTAGAATGCCGTAGAGAACTGAATAAAATCACAAAAAAGGGGATTTCTATTTAAAAAAGTTGGCCTTGATATCGTAACTTTTTTGTGGGCCACCCTGTATAAATAAAAGTTGGTTCAGAAAATGGGCAATTAAAAACAATAATCGACGGGTCCGAGAAACTTTTCGAAAAATAAACACCTAATTTTGAAATAATTAAATGCCATACATTTGCCTCTCACTGTAGATATACAAATTGAAGACATAAGTGGATAGAGGTGTCATGTCGCACTTTTTACAAAATTCCAATTTTTCGAATTTTTAAACTTTCCTGGCATAGATCCAAACTTAAATATACCCTGAATATTAGTTGCTTTTAAATTAACGAATTTCGTAATGGATAAAGGTGGTAAGTCTCACTAACAATTCAGCTTTAATCATTTGGAGGCAAATCAAAAGAATTTTGTAAAAAGTGCAACATGGCACCTTTATCCACTTATGTCTTCAATTGGTACTTTCATATGAGAAATGTTTTCATATTTTAACTTGCGCAGATTTTGGATTTATTTTAAATGATTTCTTTTCTGCTTTGTTAGTTCACTTTTACTTTGTTTGTTAAAGGAGTCTTAGCACGGACCTTTGGAATCCACATCTTTATAACGATGTGGGAAGTTTCATTAATCGCTTCTGTCAATTTTTTGAATCTTACTTATTGACCGCCGTCAGTTGTTGTGGAAATCGAGGGCTACAGATCTCACATGTTTATTCCATCGTCAGGAGTCCAATCTTGGTCTTTTATTATTAACTATGTTTGTTGACGACCTCTTACGTAAAATTGCCATCAGTAAATTGGCTTACGCTGACGATCTCAAAAATCTTTTGTCGCTTTACATCTCGGGAAAACTGCTTATAGCTATAGTTTCTGATTGATGGAATCTAAATGGACTTCATCTGAATGTTGAAAAATGTCATATCATGAGTTTCTTCCGGACTAGGAGCTCTTTGTCTTTTCCATACAAAATAGGTAATCATGTCTTAAGCGCCGTTGCTGAGAGATCCGTGACCTGAGTGTTATATTTGACAATAGTTTGTCGTTTATTCCGCACATTGAACAGATGGTGTCAGGTGCAGCGTCCCTTGGGCTTTGTGATTCGTAATTATAAGCCTTTTAAAGACATTTCTACCATTAAAATACTTTTTAACGCTTTCGTTACATCCAAGCTAGATTATTGCTCGCTTGTTTGACATCCTATCTATCAATGTCATATTGACAATATAGAATCTATACAATAACGTTTTCTCAAATACCTTGTTTTTAGACTGGGTTAAAATTTCTCAAACGTGGTTGGGTGTCACAGTGCGAAATCAATGTAAACAGGTCTAGCATATCCGTTTTTTGATTTCAAAGGAATGAGGGTGTGAAGAAAAAATGTAGGGTAAGTTAAAATACAGAGTACCTACATAGTTTCATAAAAAAAAGTTAGGTTAACCCTCAGTGACTAATCCTGATTCCTGAATTTAAAAAAGGTCAGACTGAAGTCTATCAACTAGAACAGTAAACTTGCCAGTACGCAAGTACAGAGGGTTCCATTTAACTTTCTACTATATACCTATTAAGAATGTAGCTTTTTTTCCCAAGAGTTATTTCACCCAGAGCGAAGAATGCAAAAAGAGTTTCTAATCATTTATATTCTTTTATACAAAACCCAAGCTCCTTTATGTAACACCCTGTTACAAATTTCAAAATTTGTTACATAAACAGATTTATTTGCTCTCAACGTATTCCTATATAGACCATGTATTACATTTACTCGTTTAGGTACACTGCATGGACCAAACATTTGGTCCAAGTATCAGATGATGTCATTAGTACTTTCTTAATGGTGTACACGCTGGGGATCAAATATTCGGTCCAGAGTAAAGGAGGTAGATCAAACGGTCTTTTTTATGGTGTAAACCCTTTAGCCCCGAATTGGTTTGCAGTTTCCGAAAAGGGCTAAAGCTTCCATTTATAACTAACACAGCTGTTCTTTGACAAACTTTGATTCAAGTTGATTAGGTACTCAATTTGTTCCTTGTGTGTTAATAAATGTCTCCAAGCATAACCATTGTCACCCAGCAACATTCCTGAAATCCCAAAAAAAATTTTGTTGAAACAATGATTAATAGCAGAGTAAACTGTTGTCATACCCCTTACCTTCAATCTGGTTTGTTTCAAAACGTACACGAAGAAAACTGCGATCAAATATTACACTATCACTACTAGATCCTGGATAGCGGACATCAATATCTAGGATCTTCATATCTGGACCACACACAACCTAAGGCACAAAAAAATGTAAATTAAGAACATTGTATTTTTTAAATAATTACCTGGACATTTAAGGAAAACTTTCCTTTCCGATTCCTAAAGATTTGCAATTATAATATGTGTACAATCAAAACATGCCGCAACATTAGGAAAAGCATCAACTCAGAATTTTTTTTTTATATTTTCTTGCTGGCCTTGCAGTGTATTTGGAAATTGTACAAAATCCTTTAGATGCCTAGACAAAATTCGTGAGACTCTAGTAATTCTTAGTGACACTGTACTTTGTGAAATACCTTGTAAATCTCTATCCACTGTCTGTATAAAGAAAATAAGAATGCTTAATTTTCAGTATCAATTAAAAGTGTAAGATTAACTTACTTGAAAATTTCCCATTGCATAAAATCTCAGGGCGATTAATAATTGTAAATAGAGGAGGAATTGACAACCCTTTGTTATTGACTTTTTCCAAAGCCTCATAAAATAGAGGTAGAATGACTTCACGAACACCTCCTTCCACCTACTAGTAAATTCCGAATTTTCTTAAAATTCGAATGGATCCTGCATATCTCTTATGTAGCATTTTTCTAATCTCAGTTCGTTTTCATTTTTTTCCTCAATTAAATTCACAAATTCAATAAAGTCGTGGAGTTCATCTATCACTGATGGTTTAAAATTCGTCACAACCTCCGAAAAAACTTTTCATATAGTCATAATAATAACATGTAAAATGAGTAAAATGACAACACAAACAAAAATTTATATGTTCTCTAACCTTACTTTTTTGACGTAAGGAACTTGAGTGCCCGAGATACCACACTTGATACTGATTTGGTTCTAAGTGACCTTCAAGACCAAAGTGTCACTCAAGTGTCGACTATAAATACGGGCATTACTTAAGCGTTTTGGGGTGGATTCCCTTAATCTGCGTAGATCTGTACACTCCATTAAATTCGTATAAAAACTCCTACATAACAAAATTGATTCTACCTCACTGTTATCCGCGATTGCCTTAAGAGTACTGCGGCTCGGGTCTAGATATCTCAGTACCTTCTCTCTCGCTTTCTCTACGTCAAACGTATAATATCACAGCCCATTTTTTTTTCATGTCATATAATTTCAATGTTCTTTGCTCTGGCATGGATATCATTTTGATTCTCTCTCCACGCTGCTGTCTCTGGTGCAATCAGGTGTCTAGGTTGCTTGAGTGTCTTAGGTTAAGTTTGTAAGCTTAGTTTATAAGTAAACTAAATCTCTATCTCTTATGGTCACATCGTTTCCTTTTATTTTTTTACTGTATACCTTATATTGTAGTTTTAGGCAAATTTATGAATTTATTTATAGTTTGATTTCGTTACCGACAACGGTTAGTTCACGGTAAGTGGCCTTTGAGCCTGTCGAAAATAAAAGGTAATTATTATGCGTCGATCCTGTTTAGGAATTCACAGCTAGATGTTTAGCTGGCAGATTTCCTCTGATAGACGGGACTGAGCCAAGTTCATCAGAAGTTATTTTTCATTAAGAAACGATCCCATGATGTTGCATGTGTGCAGTATAACTACTTTCTGTGCCACTGAATGGATATCCCGGCGTAGATCCAGCTCGTCCAGATGTTTAACAAATGTGGATGGGGTAACACCTGTCGCAGAAATAACAACAGGCATGATCTGAACAGTTTTTTGTTTCCATAGCCTCTCAATTTCGATCGCGAGCTCCTGATATTTAGTTTTCTTCTCTGAGTATTTCTTCAGAGTATTCTGGTCTGATGGAACGGCTACATCAATTAGGTATGTTGACTTTGATACCTTGTTTTGAAAGACGATGTCAGGTCTATTGTGCATTACTGTCTTGTCTGTGTGAATGTCTACGTCATGTAGGAGTTTGTAGTTTTTATTTTCCAACACAGGTTCTGCAGAGTAGTATAGTATGAGCTTGTGTCTGTATTCAAGTCATATCTCAAAGCTAGGGCTTGATGGACAAATTTAGCCACAGAGTTATGCCTATCAGTATAAGCATTTCCTGCTAGTAATTTGCAACCAGATATTATATGGTCGACTGTCTCTGGAAATTGATGACATTTTCTACATTTATCGTTGTTGGTAGTGGGGTCTTTCATGATATATTTTCTGTAGTTGTTGGTGGCTATAACTTGGTCTTGTATAGTAATAATGAAGCCCTCCGTTTCGGGATAAAGCTGACCATTCCGCAAAACCGCGTATGTAAGTTTTTTGTCTATATGTTCTTGATTTACAATTCCATAGTGCTTCCCGTGGAGCTGTTTCCTTGCCCATTCCTTTAGTTTTATCTCGGTCCTGCTCACATAATCAACTTCAACTCGACTCGCTAGATTGAGAGGAGTGAAGTTTTTGTCCAAGGCGCAAATACTCTTATGTAGCGGATAATCCTTTTTGTGGAAATAAGATCTTAATGATTTAATTAGGTTGTGATGGATTTCGTGCAGATCAATTAGCCCCCGACCTCCGTCTTTTATTGTGATTGTCAATCTCTGGGTACATGATTTTGGGTGTAGTTTTCTGTGTTTGTGAGTTGTACCCTGGTAGCAAGCCCTGGTAGCTGGGTGTCAGACCATTTTACTACTCCAAAAGAGTACACAAGAAGCGGTATGGCAAAAGTGTTGATAGCCTTAAATAAATTTCCCGAGTTTAGCCTAGATCTAAGTAATAACTTGAGACGAGATCTGTATTTTGCAACAAGTTCTTGTTTTAGCGTGATGTGATCCAGTTTGTTGTTTTGGTCTAAGCCTAGATATTTGTACTGTTCAGAAGTATCTAGTGGCTCTAGAATTTGCTCGGATAGGGTGTTCTTTGTATCCAGCAGAGCCCATTTTCCTGTTTTGATGTGGATTGTTTTACATTTATTCATTCCAAATTTCATTGAAATATCAGATGACATTTTTTCGACAGTTCTTAGAAGTTCTTGCAGCTGTTTTGCGCTAGACTCGTAGAGCTTTATGTCGTCCATGTACATTAGATGGTTTATCGTGTACAGTACAGTTCTGCCTTTAATTTTATATCCATATTGGGACTTGTTTAGGGCCTTGGATAAAGGATTCAGACACATACAGAACCACAAGGCACTCATGGCATCACCCTGGAAAATACCTCTAAGTATTGATATTAATTGGGTCAGTGTCTAGAAATACTTTAGTGGTCTTGATTTGTATTTTGGTTTTCCACTTGGTCATTGCAAATGCGAGAAACTTCTGTATCTTGGGGTGCACCTTGTAGATATCAAGAATTTTTATTAATATTATTATTATTATTATTTTCTATCGATATATTGAGATATAAATGAGAATTTTTCACTTACTCTACCACTTACAGACGATAAGTTTTGTGTTGTCTTTCTGTGGGATTTTTCACTTGTATAATCCTGAATTTTAACGTAATTACCGCCCACAATTTTTATTATTCCATCCACATAACATCTCGCTATTACCTTTTAATATTACATCCCTTAGTGAATAACAAACATTTTATTATTTTTATGGCAACCACTCAGAAGTTATACGACCGCGTGTGTACCATCGTAACAAGAGCACCGAAAGATATAAGTAAAACGCCCTTATACGTGCGCCATAAAGCTAATGTATCATAGCCGGCAACAGCTGTGACACTTTCTACAAGGAAGACATTCAAACATACATCAGCTTTTACTATGAAATATTGGGATGTCTATTCGGGAGTCGGGTAGTGGAATATACGGATAAATGGAGGAAAACGGTTCCTGTTGTGGTTTCCTCGTTTCGGTCTCTTTTCCGCAAAGCTCAGGAGACTGGCTGTGAATGAAGGTGATTGATGTGTGGAATAGTGCCTAGATAAAAAGACTGGAGTTGAAACAATGGTACTTTAATACTCACTACATTTTTTATCCATAAAAAATTAGTGTATATCAATTAATAATTTTATAAAACCCATATTACCAACAACAGCCATCATTTATTAAATTACACTAAATTGACGTTCCCATAATTCTAACTAAATTGGCTTTATTAGCCTAAAAAAAATTACATAATGTATAAGTAACAATCGGCAGTGGTCCGTGGATAATAAATTCGCATTAATTTATTTTTTTTTTGTTTATCACGTTAGTACCTATTGACGAGGTTAATTATTCTCCAGTCTATTTTGTAAAAAGTTTGGGTCTGGATTCACAGATATATAAAATTGAAGAAGAGTAATTCGACCAAAGCTCTCCTATTCTTCAACTTTTCCAAACTCCCGAATATTCTCTATGACTGCTATTCATTATTTGTTCCATTTCGCGGCAGAGCAAAACAAAAATAACCGATTTGTGACATGGTCGAGAGCTATTACTCTATTTCTCGTGTCATTTCAAGTTGGCAAACTTTCCCGAAACTTTGTCAGAGGGGGTCGGTTTAGAAGCTAATACCCGACAAACTTGGGCCGATATTTCTCGCCATGTTAGAAAAGTTTGCAACCTATTTCACGCCAAAACGAAACTGGACGCAAAAGTGAACTCCGTCAAGCACTTAATTCTTTGCCGGAGGTATTTGTTGCTGAGATTAATTGAGTATAATAAAAAAGCAATTTCTTAAGGACCGTGAGTTGATATTTATCCAGGAGAAGGATGCGACTCTTAAGCAAATTCCAGAGAAAGCAGTCTGAAATCTTGGGGCCAGAAATATTCATAATTTGATCGTTTCTGCTAATACTGGATGTCCTAGCTCTCGGACCAATTAGATGAAAGTTATTGTAAAGAGGACTATGAATTATTGTAGTGTTCCAGCTTTAGGTCTTGAAACTGTCAATGGAAACAAAGAGAAAAGATGGCAACTTCGCTGAGCTATTTTAAAGCGAACTTTCTGATAAACTTTTGCAAAAGTTTTCGTGTCTAAATGAGAATCACGTGCTTTTCCTCGTTGCCCCAAATTTACACTTTGATTTTAATTGTTTCATTTCATGATGATTTTCGTTTCCTAATTGGATTTATATTATTGAATAATAGTACCTATATTATTCAACAGGCTTATAACTCAGATCATCATTCTCGAAAGTGGCATTTGTACTAGTATTGGACGATTATGAATGATATGATCGAAATATTTCGACTATGGCACGATAATCGAATATTCGATTATTACAATTATTAAGAAATCTCATGTTAGGAATGATACCGGGTGTCCAGCGGCACCCTGGACATAGGAGATTAACATGGGAAATCGGTTTTTATTTTTTTGCGCCTGTACGGTTGATTTGATTGAAAAACTTTTAAGAGTAAAGTTGTAGAGCTTACGGTCAGCTATCATCCTGTAATTTTTTCAATACCTCAGTTTTGGCTGTTTTTTGGAAAAACGCCTCGAAAAGTGCAAAAATTTGAATTTGGCGTGTCACCCCCGCCATGCATGTGCAGTGTCGCCCACATAATAATTTCTTATGTCACACGTGATTATGCAGTGAAAATATGTTGGCGACAATGGACATGCATGGCGGGGGTAACGCGACAAATTCAAATTTTTGCACTTTTCGAGGGGTTTTTCCAAAAACCGGCCAAAACTGGGGTATTGAAAAAATTACAGGATGATAGCTGACCATACGCTCCACAACTTTACTCTTAAACGTTTTTCAATCAATTCAACCGCACATGCGCAAAAAAAAAACCGATTTCTCATGTTAATTTCCTATGTCCAGGATTGTGCTGGACACCCGGTATAATCGAATAAAAGAAGAGTCTATTTATACAACAAGCATTTAATGAGAGAATAATGCTCATTAAAGGCGAGTTGATTACTATACTTTATCCACGACCGTAGATTCCTGGTTTTCTCAAATATGATAGGTTATAGGTGTCAGAAAGATAATTCACAATTTTAAAACAACGACTGTGTTTTCGCTAATCGACGACGCGACGTTTGATGCGTCAGATAGATGACGGTCTATTTGCCCGTGCATATTCATTTCAATGCTTCGAGGGTGGACGGTAAATTAGTTCATTTTATGGCCAGTTTTAAGTATTCAACAATTTACAACTCATTATTGTGTGAATTATGTTCATATGTTCACAAGTGAATAATGATTAGTATTAATCTTGAGAATGTACAAGAATAATATAATTATTATAGTATGGTCGTGGATAAAGACATCGATATTATTAAATAACTATAAGTTATTTTAATTTTTATTGATACATAATTTTATTTTTGTTTTATTTTATTAATTCCTTGTATTATTCTCAATTCTATATCGTTCATAATAGATTTAGGATGAATCAAACTTTAGCATTAATTGAAATTTCAGTTCATACACTAAGAAATAAACAAATTAGGCCCAACAATAATAAAATAGAATTAATCGATTTAACCTTATAGCCGTTTTGCAGTGAGTAATAGTAGACGCATTTGAAAAGAAAATCTGGTATAATCGAATTTATATTAACGCCGATAATTAATTGTTTATCTAATACCAATTTTGTTGGAAATGCTAACCTGCTTTTTTCCACAAATTCAAAATCGGTCTTCAGACATTGTAAGTTATTTTTAACCGGTTTTACCTTAATCTTAACCTGAAATGTTTTAGAAACTTTTAACTTGCATTTTTAGAGCTTTTCAACCAATTTGGGCCAAAATCTTTATTTGAATTTCTCTAAACTCTATATTGTATTTTCATTATTTCAACAATTTGTCTCTCACACTGCGGACTAAACAGAAACATGCACCTCCTAGGAATGGTGGACAATCTACTCTGCACCCACCGTGGGGCAGGGAAAGACTCGTCATAACACTTTCTGGGAGTGTGCTATAGGTGGGTACGACTGCGCCTCAGTACACTGGGAGCCACCTCCCTCCATCGAGAGGAACTTCCGACTCTGAGATAGGACGGGATGCTCTCCTTCATTAGAGGGACGGGTCGACTCGTGGAGAGAATGAGGGCTTAGGCAGAGTATGGATATTTGGATCGGGGGACTGTGAAAAGAGCCTTTAAGGCTTAGTCGCAAGGTTTCGGTTACTACTACTTTCCTCAGGGACTCACAACTGGTGAGTACGGGCGTGGCAAACCCGAGGCACCCTAGCTGGACCCCCACCTTGTTTCGCTTTCTTCAACTGATCTTGGGTGGAATCCTCTTCCTCCTCTACCCTTTTCTATCGGACCAACTCTTGTTCTTGTCCGACCCCGACGCTATTAGGCAACGAGGAGGTCTCTCTTTTCATGCTATCAAAAAAAAAAAGACCGAGCTCTCCAGCCGTAGAGAAGGCAATCGATCTAGGGAAGGATACCGGATAATAACCACTTAGATTGGCAAGCGACCTCAGCCCACTGGGAGTACCAAGTATCTGAGTGGATATTAGGTTGATGTGAGCAGGCTCTGCCGACGTGCAAGCTGAACCGCTATTCAGGAACCAGCCACTTTGGGCCCTGTTCAGGAAGTGCGCATTGAGTGCGAAGGTCAGACTTTGCACTGCTCCGGGCGAGCCCTTATCCGTCCGTGTTTTCCGGGACAACGCAAACGTAGGCTAGGCCTCAGGGAACTGGGATATACTCCCCTTTGCGCACGATGCGCTGGCAACCAAGCACATGGAACCAGAAAACCGCTTTAGAATCGATCAAAACGAAATAAGTGAAGAAATGAAGCCCTTCTTAAGGCGAGGCAGCCTACTAAGAAGCCCACCTCAGGCAAGAAACAGAGCGTCCTCGATCGCCGAAATGGATACTCAATCTAGAACGAGCCTAGCTGAGCAAAGAACCCAGTTTAAGCAACCAAGAGACACGAAATGGAAGAGGATGAAAACACCAGAAAGCGAGTAACAGGGAAGAAGCTAGAGGAAAACGGAAATCAAGCTGCAGAATATGAAAAATTTATCCAAAAAATTAAAAATTAATATAAAGAACTGAAAAACTTAGTAAAAGCAAGGAGCAAACCAAACTCTTACAAACTATTTTGCTGGAAGTTCCAAACACAAAAAAAGAAGATAAAGAACACTGCTATGAAACTCGAGAAAAATTAGCAAAAAGATGGCATCAGGGATAAAATTTGTCGAGGAAATATTTCAGCGGATGGAGGGCCTGAGTACAGCACACATCCAGTTGTAAAAAAGAAAGAAACGGCCCACGCATGTACCCACACGACTAGCAGACAACACGAAGAAAAGGAGAGGCAAATCAAAGACCTTGAGCACGAACTAATGCGGTCCATGATGATAAAATCCTTGAGTGATGTTATGGAAAAAAAATGGCCTGAAGAAGTATTCAGAATGTTCCAGACAACATTGGAGAGCATTAACAAGCGAGACCAGGTCATAATTCTTCAGAAGGACCACGACATAGACGAGAGAATTAAAAGGAACTGCTCAGCATGCAACTTGCAGCTTTCACTGGTGTTAGAGAATGGGCAACTTGAAAAAGGAAAAATTATCTGCGGTAAAACTGCCTGCACTATCATAGAAGCACTGGAAAACAATGAAAGGTTTATTCACATTATTATGACAGAGAAAGGAGGGAAAACATCAAAAGATAAAGTCAAGCTTAAAAATAACATCATGAAAATAATAAACAACATGAAGAATAAGAACAGAAAAATGCCGATCTGCCTAGAAGATAGAAGTATAAATGAAAACAGAATAAGAAAAATACTGGAATACTCATGCAGAAAGCAGAACGTACAGATGCAAAATGCAGACAAACAGGGTCAGCAATGAGAGTACCTCAGGTGGAAACGGCATAACACGAATCAACAGTAGAGGTAAAAGAGCAAATGAGGAAACGATATTAATCAAACCAGCCGAAGGAGTAACGTACGCAGACTTAATCAGAAGCATGAAAAAAGAGGTGGACACTAAACAAAGGGAGGGGTAATACAAGTGAAAGTGAAAGGAAATGAAGAAAAATCAATAATAGCGTCTAGGGATCTGTTGCAAATGAAAATGCAGGCCAAGGCACAAGTTGCACTTAAGCAACGAAACCAAACCGTCGTGGTCCTAGACATAGATGAAACAACACTGGCAGAAGAAATCAAATGGAATAAAAAAGGGGGGGCGAGGAACAAGCTGACTTGCAGATAAAACTAGCCGACAAGGCAAACGAAAGAGGACAGAAGTATGCCTTCCTCAGCGTGGGGATAGAAGCAGCCACGCTGCTGGATGGATACACTACTAAATGTTTTAAATGTCACAGAGTGGGATACACGGCAAATAAATGTGTAAAAAATGAGAGTTAAGAATCCTGTCACAAATGCGGACAAACGGGACACTACAAAGTAGACTGCAGGATCGAACAAAATTGTTACCTCTGCAACGCTCTAGGACACAAACTTGAGACGATGAAACCTCCAGGATACAGAAGGCTGTTGAAGAATCATAGGAAGGAGAAGAGAGGACGGCTTCCAAGCACTTTATGAAAGTAATCCAAGGCAATATAGATAGAAGAAGGGAGGCAATGGATCTCATGTTTAAATTAGCAGAGGAAAGTGACCGAAGAAGAAGAGCATGACTTATGGGGCAAAAGATACAAACTCGTGATGGACAAGATAAATAAAACGCAACCACCCACACTTAGTGATGGACATCAAATGAAGGTGGCAGAAGCATTATTCCCAAAACACGAAGATAGATAGAAAGTGGGACAGACTACCGACAGTCGAAACAGAAATTCTTCTTTTCACCAACAAAGACCGAATAACGGCCTGTCACAAACTTAAAGAAAAAAAGACGCCGAGACGAGATAGCGTCCCTCCTGAGATTGTGAAGGCGATAGTAAAGGGACATACCAAAGAAATTATGCAGATTTTGAATCGCCTACTATAGACAGGGACATTTCCGCATATCTGTGGACGATGGCTATTCGTGATCGAGAAAATCAAACCAGGACAGAACAACAGACCGTATAGGCCCATCTGCCTTCTTAACACCCTAGGGAAACTAATGGAACACTTTATACTGGGCAGGTTAGTAAACGAAATCGAACGAACCGGAGACCTGGCAGAAGAACAATACGGCTTTCGACAAAAACAGTCAACCATCCACGCCCTAAAAAGGGTGCAAGAATTTGCTGATGAAGGCAACTTAAGAGGCAGCAGAAAAAGATGCATCCTGGTAACAATACACGTACCCAACGCGTTCAACTCTGCTCCGTGGAACGGCATCTTGGGTGAACTTAGGACAAGGAACATAGCACCCTATCTATACAACATCATAGCCCGCTACCTAGACGAAAGATGGCTATACGTAGGAGAAAAATGAAAACGACATGCGGAGTGCCTCAGGGGTCAGTCTTAGGGCCCACGCTGTAGAACGTCTACTATGACAGCATTCTAAAATTACCAGTTCAACGAACAGTGAAACTAATCGGATACGCCGATGACCGATCGTTGTTGTAGAGAAAGGTGCGAGGCGGTTACAGAAAAGGGCAAATCAAGTAATGGAAGACGTAACAACGTGGCTGAGACCAAAACAGCTAAGTCTGGCTCCAGAAAAGACAGAGGTAGTTGTTCTAGCAGGAGGGAGAACTGTGAAGGATGTTGAAGTCAGGGTAGAAGACGTTACTATCAGAAGCCAGGAATGTCCTAAGTACTTGGGTGTTTACCTGGATAGAAACATGACCATGGGACAACACGTTAGGACGATGGCAAAAAAATCAGTCGAAAACATAAACCGCATACTACCAAACATCGGAGGACCTAGAGAGGGAAATGGAAGATTACTGTTCCCAGTCATGCAGTCCATAATCCTCTATGGTGCAGAAATATGGGGAGGGAAGGTGAAAACATGCATCTATAGGAATATAACAAGCTCATACGGAACAGTTTCAACCAAGCCCCTACCGGTAATAGTCAGAACCCCTATAATCTACCTGCTTGTGGAGGAGAGATGCAGCATACAAGAAGGGATCGGCAAACTGCCAGAGACATAACCCTCCGAAGATGACAAGAAGAACGGCAAGAGAATACGGAAAAGAGCAGGTTAGTGGACTCGTACACTCATATTAAACACAGAAGCATTTGTTAACAGAAGACACGGAGAGGTGACCTAACCTGACTCAGCTAATGTCAGGTCATGGATGTTTCCAGTCATTGTTTTAAGGTGGCAGCGAACGACCAATGCATATATAGCAACAAGACAGATTCCGTTTGTTTTAAGATGGTAGACAATGATGTACTATTAAGCGAAACATCTTGGACTTTCATTATCTTTATTGAGTTTTTTACCAGACGTTTCGAGCAGTGAAATCTCTGCTCGTTTCAGTTGAAAACGGCAGAGATCTCACTGCTCGAAACGTCGTGTAAAAAAACTCAATAAAGACAATGAAACTCCAAGATGTTTCGCTTAATAAGAGAGATACCGTTGAGCATACATTCTTCGAGTGCAACAGATGGGAGATGTACAGAATGATAGCAGTGAATACCATGGGAGAAATAACAGCACAAAATATTGTGGAAAAGATGCTGGAAAGGGAGGAAAACTGGAATAGCGAATGTAACGTGTCTAAATCTATTCTAAAGACAAAGGAAAAAGACACAAAGATGCAAGAAGATAGACAAGGACAAGCACAACAGCACATATAAGACACCCTCTTTGAAGCAATACCAGCGGGCAGGTCCAAAGAGGAAAGCATCAGTGTCACTGGGGTGTGGTTTTAGTGGGTAGGGCGCTCCTAGGAGTCGAGGAGTCCCACACATCGTGCGTAAAAAAGCATTTCCACACCTCACGAAAAAAAACTACTACTACTACTAGTCTGATGTTCTCCAAAAACATAAAAAATTGCATTTTTAGATACTGAGTAACTTTTAACCGATTTTGTCAATAATGTTAATGTTAATTTTTTCATTCCCTCCAAATTTGTATTTTTACACGCTGAGTCATTTTTCACCTATTTTGACCTTAATCCTATCCTAACTTTTCAGAAATTATCAAAATTGACATTTTTAGATTAAACAATTTTAGCTCTATTTTTAACCTGAATTTCTCGAGAGACTCAAAATTTGCATTTTTAGACGTTACTCTATTATTTTTTCACCACTTTTGACGTTAATCTTAATCTGAATTTTCCCGGAAATTTTTCATTTTTGCTATAATCTTAATTTGATATTCTCCAAACTATTCTAAAGAATTAGCTACAGCTACGACAGACATTATCAAAAGCGATGCAGCAATGGGCGAAGTGATCTACCGTGCTTCCTGACGTTGACTGATTCGACTGTGGTGAACTCCGTGGTATTTATTCCCCCTCCGTCGTGCTGCAGTGGACAGACTGGGGTGTGGGTAGTGGTGGCGCGGGGTTTAGGAGCATTTGAAGTATGTCGTAGAACTCGCTTCCAGTTTGCATTTAGAAACGTAATTTCCTCCTTTCTGTTGAAATTGTTGTCGTATTTAAAGATCTCAATGGCCTCATATCCACCTCGTTGAAACGGATGTCGTGACCGTCGTAGAGACCTTGGAATGGACCTAACAGCAAGCACGAATTTGATAGGGCCGTCCGTTTAAGGAATGTAAGGCGGCAGGAAGGAACAACGGGAGAAGATGAAGAAAAGCGCGGATGGACTAGTCTACTATATATCCGCAAAGTAATGTTAAAAATGCAATGTTAAAACTGGCTTTAAACCCACTCGAACAATACAACAGAGCTTGAGATCGGCCAAAGACCGCAGAGATCCCCTGTCGGCACCCGGAGTTTACCGAGTTTCATGCAGCTGTGGCTTGGTATACATTGGCACCACAAAGCGCAGTGTCAACACGAGGATTACGGAGCATAAGAGGAGTTTCAGGCTGGGACAAACACAAAGGTCAGCAGAGTACGCTCTCTCCGAAGGTCACGACATCCTTTTGAACGAGGTGGATCTTATATCAATTGCAGCGTTTCTATCCGAGACTAACGAGAGAGGCCATCGAGATCTTTAAACACGACAACAATTTCAACAGAATAGTTCTACGACATACTTCAAGTGCACCGAAACCCGCACTCCACCACTACCCCTACCCCAATTCTTCCACGGCAGCGCGACGGTGGGGGAATAAATACCACGGAGCTCACCACAGTCGAATTGGTCAACGTCGGGAAGCACTGGGGATCACTTCACTCATTGGCTCATCGCCTTTGATAATATCTGCCGCAGCTGTAGACGAAATGTCAGGAAGAAATGTCATTGGACCACGGCTTCAAAGCCCAAAAAACACTTTAGATTGTACTTTGACCTGCCCTGATAGCCTTCACAACCTTATTCTCCAAACCCTCTAAGTTTGTGTTTTTACCCACGAGCAATTTTTCACTGAGTTTATTTTTTTCTGACAAATTTTTTTCACAAATTTTCTTCAAAGGATCCAAAGTTGTATTTTTAGTCGCCTTGTGTAATGTTTTAGCCCATTTTGACCTTAATTCTAACCTGAGTTCGTCCAGTAACTCTTAATTTGCATTTTTAGTCACTTCTTACACACTCTGATCTTAGTCATAATGTCAATATGAATTTTTCTAAACTATTCAAATTTATATTTTTACATACTTTGAGTAATGGTTCACCGATTCTGACCTTATTTTTAGCCTCACTTTCTTACAAATCATCAAAATTGCGATTTTTAGAGGAAATGGGGCAATTTTAGACGATCATAGTCGTAATGCTGGCATGAATCTCTCCAAAAACTGCAATTTTGCACATTGAATTGCATTGTGTAAATTTTCATCCACTTTTGGTTCTAATCCTAACCTGAACTTACCCAGAAACATTGTTGTAATTAGCGTCCTTAAGTTATAAGGTGTTGGTGAAGCATTCGCAAATTTTGTACCTTGGGCAGCGGATGTGTGTTTTGTCGAGCCTAGGATACCAGGGTCACCGAACAATCGAATGGAGTTTGCTACCGTAACTATCTTAAATCGTACTTTAACTGACTACCCTCTCTAAGTGAGAATAGCCCTGATGAAGACTAAATAAATAGTCGAAACGTCGGCCATTTTCAAATAAAGAAGAGGTGCATTATTTGTCCTAATCCCGCTAACTTCACCAACACCTTACCCAGAAACTTTTAATCTGCATTTTTTGACTCGTTGAATAATTTTACTGATTTTGGTCATATTCTTAATTTGAATTTCTCCAAACCCTCCAAATTTGCAGTTCTACACGCTTTGAGTCTTTTTTCACCGATTTTAGTCCTAATTCTATACTGACTTTTTCCAGAAACTTTTAATTTTCATTTTAAAATGTCTCGTTTCAATTAAGTGGATATTACACCTTAATTCTTCTTCTTCTTCTTTTCGAAAGCCTTAAGGCTTGTTTTTACCCATCCATTTGCTCTTCTTGGGATGTCGTCCACCAGCTATCCTTTCACCTCTTGGGAGGCCGTCCTGGTGGTCTGCTGGATGCTGCTTTTCTATTTCTGGTGATTTTTGCCAATCTTTGGTTTTCCATCCTAGATATGTGTTCGTTTCAGAAGCGTCTTCTGGCACTAACCCACCAGGTCCATCTAACCACGTCCTCTAGCCCGCACTCTTCCCTAATATCGCTATTCTTTCTTTGGTCCCAAAATGTGTTCCCCGTGATCATTCTTACTATTCTCATTTCGCTGGTTCATGCCATCCTTTTTGTCTCCGCTGTGTCAGCTCGTGTTTCTGCCATGTATATCATTACGGGCCTGACACATGCTTTCTATATTCTAACTTTGGTCGGTATTGATATGCATGTGTTTTTCAATACGGTTGTTCGTAGAGCTCCTGGTATCCTGGCTGCCTTGTTTAGCTGGTTTCGTACACCAGTCGTTGAGTTCACCATATCACCATATGGTGAAATTGTTGTTCCCAGATAGTTCAATTCAGAAGTCTGGTCTATTGTTCTGCTGTTTAGTTGTAGTTTGCATCTGCGTGATTCCCTGGCGATCACCATGCTTTTTGTTTGGTGGTTGGTATTTTCATGTTGACCTTTTTGGCCTCTTTCTTAAATGCCTGTAAGAGCCCTTACATCCCGTCTTCCGTGTCCGCGAATAGCGTTACGTCGTCTGCGTAACATATTATCTTAAGTTGTTGGTTTCTCATCTTGTATCCCTGGTCTACCTTGCGCACTTGCTCTATTATTCTGTCCATTATAATGTTGAACGGCAGTGGGCTGAAGCTGTCTCCTTGTCGTATTCTAAGTCTGTGCTTTGCTCTATTTTTTCTGTTGTTGTTAATTTTGATCTCTATTGCCTTCTCTACAACCTGCCCGATAACGAACACTGCGTCATTCGTGGAACGGTTCTTCCGAAAACCTTGCTCCTCGCTGATTGTGGTGTAGCTGAGGATACGTTGTTGTAGCATACGGGTGAATAATTTCATGGTCGTATCTAGAATATAGAAGCGTCTGTCGACGTAGAATTTCCTGCCCACGTAACCTGCGAGACTGGTTTGGCCTCTCATCTGTCGAACTATTTCGGACAGTGCCTCTAAAGTTAGAATAGCGATGACAATCAGCAACCTCCGAAGGAGAAGCTGAGATCAAGAAGAAGAAGAATCTAGAATAGTTATTTTCCTAACAAGTGCGGAAAGAGATACTTTTCCGCGCGCGACTGCAGTTGGCCGAACGACGCGTAGCGGAGTTCTGCCTTGAAGTCGAGTGCGGAAAAGATACTTTCCGTAAGTGTTAGGAACAATATTTTTTCTACGAGCAAGGACGACTATTACAACTATCAGTAAAACTTCAGTTTGAAGTTGAAACACTAGACATGGCGTTGTTTATCTGTCAGTTAAACAATGCAATGTACGTCATATCTGGTATTTAAATTCAAACTGAAGTTTTACTGATATTTAGTAAAAGTCGTCCTAAAACTCTGTCAATATATTGGTATTTATTGCCTCAGATGCGCGATGGATGATGTTTCCTTACTTTTACCGTACATAACAATAATTAAAGAAATCAACCTTTTCAATTAAAAAATATTGAGATCGATGTCCTGCCTTTTTGCAAAACTAAAATTAAAGATGCAGTACAAGTATAAGTAAGATGGTATACCAGGCACCCAATGCCACCATTCCTGACAACTATAAATTATGGTACTTTTACTGGTTCTTATTACGTTCTTCCATACCAACCATAGTTACCAAGGTTATTTAAAGCAAAATAGCAGCCATTTGAGGTTTTTGCACTAGTGCGGAAAAGTACAACTTTCCGCACTTAACTGCATGCGGAAAAGTAAACTATCGCGCACGCGAGTAGAAAAACGATATTCCTTGGTAGTTCACCGGATCTGAGGTTTTCCCCTTTTTGAATATAGGGATTGTGATGCTGTGTCTCCACCTTGCTGGTGTTTTTTCGTCCTTCAATATTTTGTTGAATAGTTCGGCCAGCTGTCGATCCAGAGCTTCTCCTCCGCACTTCAGCAGTTCGTTGGGAACGTTGTCCGGGCCTGGAGATTTACCGTTTTTCAGGTGCTTCATCTCGGATATCACTTCCCCCTAAACCTTGAACCTAATTCTAAAGTTGACAAATACTTGTCACATTAGCAAGACAAAACAAGACCCAGACAAGATGTAACGTTCTCTTGGCACTGCCTTGTCTTGACGAGTTTTTATCTTGATTCCAGAGACAAGACAAAAGTAATTGCATTGTCTTGTTTTCGAACATCCACTGGAAATATCTAAAAATTTAAAACAAGGATGTTAATACACGAATATTATCATTCATCTATTGATTGATGATGACTGATGTTTTAAACCGCTGTAAATCAAATCGAATTGGATGTATTGAGTATTTGAAATTTTGATCCATTCGTTTAAAAAAATAATTCACTGTAAATATTCAATTTGGATAATAGAATGATCATTCAAATAATCAATTACGAGAGTTTTTGTATGAATGATTATAAATAATGTCTTTAAAAGTCATCTGTCTAATGATCATTCGATTATTTCAATTGATCATTTCGATTCATTCGATTATAGAAATTAATCGATTATGCCCATCATTAGTTTGTACCAACTAGCGTAGTGGGTGGCGCAAGTTACCTGAGGGGGATTGATGACTATTATAAGTTAGATAATCTAGTTTGTACAGTGAGCTAGAGGAAATGAAGGACAGATTCTGAAGAACTTTTATTTATTAAAATGACAACGTTTCGACGTTAATTGCCTTCTTTTTTTATGTTAAATATCTTCTTCAGACCTATCAAGCTTCAGGCTTATGAAGAAGACGTAAATAACGTCGACACATTGCTGTTTTGATAATTATCAGATCAAGGAAAACAGGAAAACAATACCTGTTATGTAAAAAAAAATCATTTGAATAATGCTTGTAGACAGCCGTCTAATAATTTTTAATCAAATAGAACTAATATAGGTTTAGATGGCATAGGTTTTAAAAGTACAAGTCCAAGATAATTAGCGTGAAAACAGGTGAACACATACAGGGTGGCCCATCAATAAGGATCCACCCGGTTTTTTTCCATTTGAGTATATAGGTCAAGCACGTCAATGTTAATTTTTAGGGAAAACAAACAAATGTTTAAGCAGTTTAACCTCCTAACTTGTCAAGATAACGCAAACCAGTGCGCTGACTTAAATCTCTAGAATTGAAGCTGGTAAAATTTAAAAATATTAAACGTTAACTGACCACCATTTTTGATTTGTTTGACCAAATAACATGAAATTTGGCAAGTGAAAACAATTGATGAGACTTTCAAAACGAAGTATCCCTCGATTCCTTTTTTCATTTCAAATTTCAAGGTCAAGGCTTACCACTCCTTGGGATTGAAATTGCTCAAAACTTTGTTTCCTTTAAAAATACAATTGAGGTGTTTGACCGATTTTCGATGTTGTATATTCAACTATAAGACAACGAGGTGGACTCTTTCTAATGGGCCACCCTGTATGTGAAGATAGTTATCATGAGCAGGAATAATTTTTCTTAGGTTGATGTCGAGAATTAGCTAATGTGCCACCAGATGGAGATGCTAAGGCGGGGAGCTGCTGGGGCGCATATCAATGATGCGTGAGTAGCATCATTGATACTGGAGGACAGGCACAGCAACAACTATAAAACTCAACAACGGAGCAATGGTAAATGAGTCCTCTTGATTTTTTACGTGAAAAATATTTAATATAAAAAAGTAATGAAATTTGAATCAAATCAGTTTGCGCTGTTATACACGAAACAGTTTACCATTGTCTGAAAAGTAAAGTTAAAGTCATGCTTAGATCTGAATTTAATTAAAATAGTAGACATGGTAAGGGCGCTTAAGGTAAGTAGGCGCGGAGAAAAGTGAACTGAGTAAAATAGTTTAAGGGTTACATATTTTTATTTAAGCGTTTAAGATGTCTGACAATTTTTTTTGCAATTGGATTGAAGAATGGGTCAGACCCTGTTAAAAAAGTTCCTTTTCTTATAGCAGAAAAATTTAAACAATCCTATCGACTGCGCCATGTTTTATTTTGTCGTGGTCACGTGTGGGTGTTGAGCTTAGGTGGGTATATAAGTGTCCAATTAGCATTCGTCATCCTTTCTTATACTAACCCAACCTCATTACTTCACAGACGACCACGACAAGATATTACAAGAAGAAACTAAATTTTTGTACAAGATTAAACTTACATGAGATCAGAGCAGATTAATAACGATCATCCCACGATTCCTATGCTAAATACGAGGTAGAGTCAACAGAAAACCTAAAAATTGTTTAATGAATTTAAAAATTTATTATTAACTTTGACGCCTGTAACGTTAGAACGAGTGGACCGATTGGAGTAAATCCAACGATCTCTTGTCCTTTTTGATGCCTTCTTTTACCTCCCATCAAAAGAAATCCCGTAGGTTTAGTAATTTGGGAGATCCCTTCGAAAGTCGATTTTTGGGCACTTTTAGAACGTGCTTTGGAAAACTTTAGAGATAAGTCCACTTACGAGACTGATTTCACTTTTATTATGTGTTACGTTCACAATTTTTTCGAAATTGAGCTTTCGAATTTGAGCTTCTTACAACTCTTACCTATATATCTATATAAGAATATCCTATTACCGGACTTAAACTTAAACGGGACTAACAAGCAGCAAAATATAAAATGCTTGAAGAATGATAATTGAAGTTTGTAATATATGTGTAGTAAATTTGTTATTATCTAGATAGTAACAAATAGAGATAGATGGGAAGAAAATGTTGATGAAATCCTTTATTACAGGATCAGCAAAATTCGTCGTCGCCTCTCTACAAAAACTCTGAGAGTGTACTTTGCAGTCCGTAAGTAAGATTTATTATTAAAAGTTGTTGGGGAATCTTGATTTTTTGGTGAAGGTTATATTCATGAAAGATGCGAATTAGACCATTATTCGTATCTAAACATTTTAAATTTTAACCAGTTTAGTGAAATTGGATTTTATCGTTTGTCTTTGTTTTAAAATCGTTTGTACTCTTCATAAGAACGAATTGAAAATAATAGTTAAATCTTACCCATCCCTCACGTGCGTATTCTGTGTCATTTTCGAGAAACTGCATATTATGTGGAAAACAATCCACACAAGAGTAAACAATAATTTAATAATTATTGTATAATAATTTAATTAAGCAAACAATAAAACGAAAAGGGGGTTTAAATAGCTGTTTTGGGAGACATTTATGTATATTATTCAGAATGTCCAGTTTAAAATGATGTACATGGGGATATTGGAAACCATTGGAGATACAAGGTCGCTTGAAGGGAAGAAAAGTTGTGTAATCCGAGTCAATGATATTTTAACTCGATATCGTTTCGATGATACAGGGTGAAAACCAAAAAAGTGCATTTTCGAAAAACCCTAATAGTTTACTTGTTAAAAGAACTACGCTCATGAAAACTTCAGATTAGATTTTTCAGATAAGATATTCTTATGGATGCCATATTGAATTTTTAAAATCCCCGTAAAAAATGCTCTTCAACCTTGTATAACATCTTTATGTTTGGCCAAGAAAAATGCTTAAAAATAACAAAATTAAGATTTCATCGTAGGTGGCTTGGATATTCCTATTAACAGTTTGGCACAGTAGGTTTAGATTTGTCATTTGTTATTATCCAACTATCAAAGCATAGGCTTTATTGACAGTATTAAGTGTCTGTAGCTAAAAAAATTGGGAATTTTACAATGAATAACTTTTACCCAGAAAGACGACAACCTGGCAGAGCTATGTTTAGACGTCTCCAAGAGAATATGATTAATTACCAGAGTTTTACTAAGATAAAGAACCAAACCTTCAACGAAGATAAGGAAAATTTGGTATTGCTAAACTTGGTCGAAACAACTGATACCTCTTAGTGTCAAATTGAGACAACAGGTATTGCTCGGTCAACGACGGGTGCCATTTTAAAGCATCATAAATATCATCCCAATCGTGAGCATCCCAGCCAGGGGCTCCACAGTGGTGATCATATTAGAAGAATGGAATTTTGTCAGTGGTTTATTCAAAAAACTAACGAAATACCTAATGTTACCTTGAAAGCCCTCTGGTCTGATGAGAGCTGATTTACCAATACCAATACTGTGGACTATTAAATCGTAAGAATACTGGTTACTGGCCCGATGCAGATCCACGGCAAGTTCGTCGAGTTAGGCACTACGTTAGATGGGGATTCAATGTGTGGCTAGGAGTTGTGAACACACATGTGATCGGACTGTACTTTTTTAATGAGAATTTAAGTTCCGAGAGATATATAAACCTCCTGCGAACTAACGTAGCAGAAGAAATATAGAACATGTTTTTTCAGCAGGACGGTGCTCCACCTCATAATGAGAGAATTATTACAAACTATCTGAATGCTGAATTTGGCGATAAGTGAATAAATAGGTAGGTGTGAGAAGGTGTGTATTCTTGGTGTTCGTCGGTCAATGGCGGGTGCCATTTTAAAGCATCATAAATATCATGGCTATCGTGAGGATCCCAGCCATGGGCTCCAGAATTGTGATCATACTAAAAAAATGGAATTTTGTCTATGGTTCATTCAAAAAACTGAAGAAATAGCTAAATTTACCTTGAAAGTCCTCTGGTCTGATGAGAGCCGATTTACCAACTGTACTGGCACGATGCAAATCCACGGTAAATTCGTCAGGTTAGGCATCAAGTTAGATGGGGATTGAATGTGTGGCTCGGAGTTGTGGATACACATGTAGTTGGTCCGTAGGTACTTTTTTAATGAGAACTTAAGTTCCGAGAAATATTTGAACCTCCTGCAAGCTAACGTAGCAGAAGAAATAATGGGACTTCCAATAGCCAGCAAACAGAACATGTTTTTTCAGCAGGGCAGTGCTCCACCTCATAATGGGCGGATTATTACAAACTATCTAAATGCTGAATTTGGCGATAAGTGAGTAAATAAGTAGGTGTGGGAAGGTGTATACTTCGTGCATTTGTTTCAAAAATCTTTTATTGGCGGACCGGTTTCGGTCAGCCAATAAAAGCCATAGGCCATCATCAGCGCCCAAAAATCTATTGACGAGTAACGTTGTAGCAATGTGAGGGCGAATCCCGAATGTCTTAACATTCAGGTGAGTCTGAACAGGTCATATGTACCTCTGCACAAAAGACTTTTGAATTAAGTAAATAACAACAAATTACATTAACCCCCTTTTTCCAAAACAACAATAAACAAACGGTATGGTGGGTTGCCTGTCTGGGTCTGTTTTGTCCGGGGGCGGGGACATCTATGAGTGTGCATCTGAACGTTTGACTTTCAATTTTGGTTAAAAGGTCCCACACTAACAAGGAGGTCACTTCTAGGAAATATAAAAAAACACAAATACTTACAAATCCTCCTTGGACCTAATAGTTTTTAAAAGTATTTTAATAGTTTTCAAATTGTCGTGCCTGTTACGTGTGGTCTGTTGTTGTCAATTACATGTTTTTATTAGCATAAGTTTTAAAGCGACTGCGTTTTGGGGTAACATTATTGCTGGACTAATATATGCAAAGACCGATACGTCCACCCCAGAAACTCCTCGACGCTATAAGGGCTCAGATTTATCAAGATGCTTTTCACTTGCCTCTTAAATTTTGGTGTATTTCATTTGAGATCACGCAGAGAATAGGAGGCAAGTCATTGTACAATTTAATAGCTGTGACAAATAGCTTTTGTGAGTTCGATCAAGGCAATGCCGCGGTACAAGAACAAGGTCATCGCCATGACGAGTTCCATACTCATGTCGCAAACCAACGCTCCCGTGAGCGCCCCGCCGACCCACGACGGACACTATATGTATATAACGAGGAAAGCGTCAGAATTTTTAATTCTCTAAATGCATCCCTGCATGTATCCATTGAAGCCAGATTTCTCAATATTCTTATTGCTGCCTTCTGATGAATAAAAACTTTCATCCACTCTGCGGATCGTGCATGTAAGAGATCCTCGGCTGGGATAAAACCATGTACACTGCACTAAATACACACTATGGGGCGAATAAGCAAGTAAATTGTACTAGCCAATTTTGTTGTTATTTCTGCCACATGATATCTCCAGTCGAGTCTCCCGTCCAGGGCCATTCCCAAGAACGTAGCCGACTTCCGATCAGACGCATAGTCTCTGAGAGAAAAAGGTTCTCTGGTCATGTCTATGTTCAAATTCAGTTCATTCGCCTCAAACCACTCCTGTGCCCTGTCAATCACATCAGTTGCCCACCAACCCTCAGTGTTACCCGTGGTGGCCCTAAAACAAAAGGTGGTGTCATCCGCGTATTGCACCGTGTGAATGGAATTGACCATATGGGTGCGGATATCATTAACATAAATTATGAATAATAGGGGGCCCAAGACGGAATCTTGAGGCACTCCTGATCTCACCGCCAGTGTATCGGATATGCATTGTCCTACAGCAACAAACCGCGTGCGCCCTGATAGGTATGATTCAATTAAACTCAAAGCCCTACCCCTTATACCACACAACTGTAATTTCCTTAGCAGAATCGGGTGTGATACGCAATCAAAAGCCTTGAATAGATCGCACAGGACTGATGAGACAGCCTGATCGCCTCAAAGGACTCCGATACATACATCACCAGACTCTCAATGGCATCCACTGTACATAATCCCCCCCTAAAACCGCATGGCGATCGATGCTGTTATAAGTTCTTCTTGGTGCAGGAAATTAGTTAAACGATTTGCCAGTGCCGACTCTATGATTTTTGACATTACTGGGATGATTGATACGGGTCTGTAGTTACTAGCGCCGTTTTCGTCCTCTTTTTTAAAACTGGTATGACTCGGCTTACTTTTAGCCTGGGAAAGTTCCTGTTTCAAAGCATTTATTTGTTACTTCTGCAAGTGCCAATCCACATTTGAGCTTTTTTTAGAGTTTTGTTGCTAAAATCAAAAACATCCAGTGCTGCACTGTTTGAGAGACCACCAATGACAATCGCAATGGCGGTAGAGTCAACCGGTGTAAGAAATATGCTCTCTTCGCAACTTATCTGTGAAGATGCCACCACAATTGGGTCCAATGAGTGTCCGCGTTGTCCCTGAGATATCAAGTTTTTTGCAATATTCACAAAATAATCAAAAAAATCATCAGCAGTACCGCACAAGCACTCGTCGCGTACTGCTTGGGAACGCCTGGGCCATTTATCATCGTCCACATGATCCTAGGTTTGTTAGCTGATTGCGAGATCTGTTCGGAGTAAAATTTTCTTTCACTTTCCGCTAGATGATTCTTATATTTTCTTCGTGCACGCTCCAGATGATCTTGGATGTCAAGCTTTTTATGGCAGTTCTTTACTTCTATTAAAAAAGTTATGTAGTCTCTATCATGTTTTAGTTCGGCCGTGAACCATTTTTTTCGTTTATTATTTTTATGGACAGTTTTTGTTTTACGAGGAAAGTGTCTCTCAAAGAGTTCTCTAACACGAGCCAAAAATAAATTAAATGTGTAATTAATGTCATCATTCGTCGTGCGATAAACCCTCTTAAGCCGTCAGCAGCAACTCCGAGAAACAGTGATGTCGCAGATTGGTCTAAAATAAATTATTTCTGTGTCGCAATTCTTAACTCTCTGTTGCAAAAGATACTGTAACTGCTGTTTCTAGGGCTAGAGTATCTAGCATAGGTATCCTTTATAAGAAACATGAAGCCATAAGAATCGACCAGCTCGAGGAATTCCCTTGGTCTCGTGTCGTTGTCGCCCATCAAATCATTGTTAAAATCCCCAAACGTGAAGACCCTTTTCCTCTGCTTTAAGAACAAATCAAGTACTACACTAATCTTATGATAAAACTAATCTATATCACCAGGCGGCCGTCTATGAACACATACAATCCCAACACTGATCTCCGTCAGTTCAACCGCAGTGATCTCGAACTGACTACGTGTACAGGACATTAATGCCTAAAATGTTTTTAAACCGGAAACAGTTCTTGACGTATATTTCACGCCGCCGCCCCTGGAGGCGGTTCTGGAGTAACAGCCCGCCACACTGTAGTCCTCAATCCTACAGCTCTCCTCTGATTGCTCATTGAGCCAGTGCTCACCCAGACAAGCAACATCAAGATCATACTCGTTCATGATAGCTCCCACTTCTTTCGCCTTATTCTGTAAACTTCGAATGTTCAGGAACATTGTCTTCAATGCTTTTTGATGAAAAAATAGCGATGTTATTTTTTGTCTTTTTGACCAAACAATTCCCAAATTCGATTGAAGATTCAGAGTGGGACACACTGTTCCTTGCTCGGCAGGGTGTACTCTTGTCGCGTTTCCATTGACAGCAGTCAGGGAAGAGGCTGCCAAAATTGGTACATCAAGAGAGAAGACTAGTCTATCCGGTCCCCGAGACAAAGATTCTTGCTCACTGGTCTATTGTCTGTGGACAATAATCATCCAACAGACCCCTGATTCTCGTCTAAAAAATAAGTTGAAACGTTCAAAACGCACACCATTTGGCCAGAAATCTTGTCGGTATGTAGTCTCCTTGAAATCTGGATCCACTCCTATCATAAAGAATCTCTGATCAAGGTTAGTTCTTTTAACATTGCATAACTTGACACTTACAGAATTGTCCGAAGCCGCAATGGTATTCTTCATTATGTATGCATGAACAGTCTCCGAGGTTCTCTTGCTACAAATGGGCACATGTTCTTCTGTTTATTGAGTGGTTTGATTGCCTTGAACTCTTTTCCTTCCACCTCACGACTACCAACCTTTCTAGCAGCACTGCCTCTCTTCCGTCGTATATTATCGCCCTCCTGACCTTGATCAGATGTTGAGACTCTCCTCCCACGTCGCTCCACCCGGGACCACCGCGGCGGCGATGGTAACCGTACGGAACCTGATGGTGCTCGATGTTCGATAGTGGGGGAAATACGCCCGCCAGTACCATCCTGGTTACATTGTTTCTTTTCAGACCTCCGAGCTTTATCGTTTCCAGAACCAGTGATGTGTTGGTCTGATTCACGCCACTCATCCGATTGATTCTCGTCCAGCACTTCCACGGATTTAAATTGCCTGTGGTTCTCATTTGTGCACATAAATCCTCCCTTGGCTTTGAGTTGAATTCCGGGCCGATATCTGTATTTTTAGCCGAATCTCTCGAGTCTGGCCGATTTAAAATATCATTGACTCAATGCGCAACTTTTCTTCCATTTAAGCTTGTATCTCCAACGATTTCCAATATCCCCATGTACATCATTTTAAACTGGACACCCTGTATTGATAGAGTCTACGTATGCATTCAGGGCAACTTTTAGATAGTGAAGAACTGTTGTCCAAAAGTTAATGTAAAATTTTGAATTTGAGCTCCAGAGGAAGACGTTAGATTTTGAATTGGTGTTATTTTTAACTGGAATTTATTCGAGAAAAAATTGGACATACATGGAACTCTATTTCTCATAAAAAGGATCCTACAATATTGCTAGTCATCGTGGATCAAGTAGTCACTCACACTAGGTGCCGTTCGGAGTGAGGGGTCCAATTAATGTCAGGCTCTGGTGTTACTAGGTAACATTAAAGGGGTTACTAGGAAAAAACAATGAATCTGGGATATCCTGTACAGAGTAATGTGGCCTAACTGTCGCAAAGTTTTGTGTTTATGTTTCTATGTTTTTATGTCGAGAAAAGTGAGACCTGACAACAATCAAAAAATAGTATATTTGGTTCACAGTTAAGCACTATAAAGATTCTTCCTTTCTTCTGTTTGATGGTCTTTAGCTATACAGGGTGATTCAAAATTCAGTACAAAATGAGCATATTTGTGGGGTCAAAATAAGAGGTTTTTTCCTATAAACATGGGTCCTACAATGAACCCCCCTACGGGCGCTCAAAGTTGAAAAAAAAATCATTTTTTTTATAATTGTGACCGTATTTATTCATGAAAATTTGTACATCGCCGTTTCTCAATGATCTTTTTCCATTTCTTTTCTCAGAAATAGCAAAGTTAGTTCTTCGCAGTTTTTAAGAAGTTACTGTCATTATGATGTCGAACATTTTATGTTTTCCGTGAGTTTTGTTAAATTCATCGTCACTATATAGTAGGCCAAACAAATATCTTTAATTTTCATTCCCTGAAGTTTCTCAAACTAACCGTTTTCGAGAAAAACTCCTTTGACTGAACGGCTGCAATATCATCATCAAAATAGAGAAAAACATAGGAAGATGGGATTTCGTAATTTGACAACTATTACTATTCACAAACGTTTATAAACTTTAAAAAAATTATTTTAAACCTTTTTCATATTTCATCACTGTTAGGAACGGAGAAAATAGGAAACTTGTTACTTGCAAAAAACTGCGAAGAATTAAAATTTCACTATTTCTGAGAAAAAAAAATGAAAAAAAGCTCGTTGAGAAATGGAGATGTACAAATTTTCAATAAATTTTATAAATAAATACGGCCATAATTAAAAAAAAAATCCAACCTTGAGGGTGGAAGATGGGGTTCATTTTAGGATCCATGTATATAGGAAAAAAAAGTCTTATTTTTGACCCCACAAATATGCCTTTATAACATGACTATACTGAATTGTTTGATATATAAAACTGAAGTTAGTGAATCGGTCGTCAAGTACTATATTTCTGCCTTAGGCGGTTTACTATATTCTCTAATCCTACTCATCGGATATGCCCTATATTCTTCTTTTTTTTTTCTGGTAAAACTTTGCCATATCCACGTATACAATACTGGAGCTCCCCCTCAGCCGGAGTACAACGGTGGTTGCTGACACTATCGAGGGTCAAAGTCCACCGGTCTGTACTTTTTGTCAGCTGTTGACAGTCACTCCAGATGCAGTCGGACTCCCATTATCTTTAGGAATCACCTCGAACCACAGAGTCCCCAAAATCAGCTTTCGATAACTGAACCACTCACTTGACCCTGAAATTTGCTCTAAAGACCCCCGTACAAAAATTATGCCCTGGTACTAACCATACGTTGTCAATCGTTCGCGAGTCAAACAGGAAGTTATAGGTGTCTCAACAATTTAGTACTTTTTCGTAGAGTCCACATGCAACATCCACAAAAACATTTTTTTTTGTGATTGCATCTTTGGTCAGGCTTTCACCTGGAAATCTGAACTGATAATTTTAGTTTAAAATAACTCTCATCGTGCCGAAATGATTATTTTGTAACAAGATGGAACTTTTCCGCACCACGCGGGTCCCTCTGTCAGGTTGTTTTTAGACAAAACTTTTTGTTTTTGCTATTTAAAGTTTTTTTTAGAGTTTTTGATATTTAAAGTTAACAATATGAGACGCCTGATTCACAGATCCGTTTTCCGATGAGGATATTCCGATCACCATTTTCCGATGAGGTGAAAGTGCTGTTTGTTATGTGTGGCGGGACATGAGCAAATCTGCCTAAAGATCTACGTTTATAGGAACTTTTATCGTAATCAGGACCAGTGAGAAGGAAACTTAAATTATGACGTCACTCCCACCACTTAACATTTTGTCAAGTCTCACTCTGAATCAGAAAATAGTCTTTTTGTTTACAACAATATCCAAAATACAATCCTTGTGGATTAGATTACCAATGTTGTTACCATGGAGGTTGTTGGTCTGGAGACGTCTTTTTAAGGGCCGTATTTTGTTAGAACCTTTCCATACTTTAAATAGACGTCTTTACGCAGCCTTTTGTTAGAGCTCACAAGGCTGTCTTTAGGAAGAAAAAACCTTGATAATACTTCAAATTGCGTTCTTCACATCCACAATTTTTCTTTTCCATGAACAACTCTTTCTTGACCGTTATTTGTTAGTATTCTATTATATTAATATTCTATAATTGCTATCTAGCCGAGGAAAGAAGAGCGCTTAATTTACACCAAGTACATTGTGAAAAACAATTTTTGTCGACTTGTCTTGCTACATTTCAACACTTGTGTACCTTGGCGGTCAAGATTATTCTCTCCGTTACATTGCAGAAGTTTAGAGTCTTCTTGTAGGCAATTTTTTAATCATATTCGCAGCATCTTTACTATTTGTAAGGAAAACTGTGCAGGTTTCAATTGAGATTATCGTAAATAAAACAAATTTTGTTTGTGACTGAATATTTTATATAATGAGAGAAAGAGAGAGAGAGCTAAAGCATTTAATTATTTACATGCTGAATTATGTACATATAAAAGTAATAACATAATTATAACACTAATCATTTGACCCTGGTTTAGTACCTACTCTGAAGAACAAATTTTCGTTAAAAATACCTAAGCAAAATACTCTGTGCGGGGTTTGTATCAAGTTCGACTGGCTGCTAAGGAGTTTTTTTTGTAGTAGCGGCTTTACTACAACTTAAGTTTCGATTCTGTCATGATACCGTCATAAACTTTGCGAATAAATGAAAACAAAAAATGCCTTTTTTTCTATCTTCATATAATGATCATTAAACAAACATCATCTATTTTACTGTAAGATCATCAGGGTGAATTTGAGACAACTTGCACAGAGGGGTTATATAGACAAAACTTAATAAATAACGAGTGTTCGTTAAACTAAACTATAAAGGACAATTTGCAATTGCAACTGCACTGATAAAAAATAGTTAATCTACGAACTAGACAGCTACCTGCAATTCCAAAATGTCCCGGAGTTTTTTTTTTATGAAAACCGCTTGGTTTTGAACTAGAAATACTACTACAAAGCAGACTAATATTATTTAAACATAATATAGTGTATGAAACATAAAGGAACTGTCTTTAGCTCCGTTCAATTAAGTTTACAAAACTTAAGCTAACGTAGATACTACGCAAAATAAAAGGTTTTAAAGTAAAATATAAAAAAAAAACTGTTTAACGTGTTTGTAACACATTACAGAAAACACGCATAAATATTATATATTAAAATCTTCCTTAAAAGAACAGAAACTCTGAAAATAGAGCCGGTTTATCGTCAAGTATACTTTGAAAGCACCACCTAACAAGTTTATTATAAAATAAGCGTATGGGTATTTAAACAAAAAGCAATAAAGACACTTTAAAAAATATCGTATACGTTTTGCGGTTTTGATACCGAAAGTGGGTAAAGTGCGTTATTTTTAGCTCTTCTTTTTTAATATTATATAAACTGCTATTCTACTTAGCGCCTCTATCCTACCTACATAGAAGATGAATTAAAAAATAAAGTAATACTTCAAAAATGTCGTCTGTCCTAAAAGTTAGTTTTGATTTTCTACGATCTACTATTGAGTACATTGCACGATACAACACTTAATTGTAAGTAAAAAATCCGAAAGACAAAATTAACCCTTACCTTAAAATGCAGTCCATAAGTGTTATCTTTATTGTAGATATGTTTATCACATCCTTTCCTTCTTTATAATTTTGTCACAGGATTTTTATTGTTTTACGTTAGCACACGTGGCCGTGAAACAGCACACGGGGCCGTGAAACTATACTCTATATTTATTTCCACATATTTTTGTATCACGATAATAACCATTAAACTCTAGTCCAATAGTACTCAGTCATTAGGTCGTAAATACGTAAAAATTAGGCACCATTGATACAGTCCAAACGTTTCATAATTGGGTGATTGTGAAATATTTTAGAAATATACTTTTTGAGGTACCTTATTCACGAGTAAAGTTGACCCAAAATGACTTCCCTATTGGATCTAATATCAAAATATATTGTTTCTTCTCAATTAATTGCGATTTCTCTTCGTAAAACATCATAGATAAAAACTACCAACATTCATATAGATCTATTTACAAAATATTAGTATGAAATCAGTTTTAATAACTAGGTAAAATAGCTGTACAGGGATATTCTACATCTACCTCTACTGCTATGACTGAGTTTGCCACACTAAGCGTGGGTCGAATGGAGCATTTACTTTTGAGTAAAATAAATTCGCTTTGTTCCGAAATATGGCCCATTTGTTTTGCAATCTCTTGCAAACGATTCCAACGAATTCTACCTTTTCGGTTAGGTTAAATTGTCGGGAATGTGTGTGTGGCAATATTATAAGTTTGTTTTGAAATTTGTTATTTTGGAAGAAAGATGATTGTTGATACACATTTATAGAAGTTAAATTTAAAAAAATTGATCATTTGATAGCCGAGGGCTTTATAGTCAAAGGTTTAAAAGTAGCTTTAAAAACAATTTTTCGTGTCATTTTCAATCAGGTGTAACTTTTTAAGTAATGTATTGTTTTAAATACAATTTATACGGTCTGAAACCTCATTTCCTCTAGATTAAGGAAGCGGATAATTTTGAAAAAAAAACGACACTATCTTTATTATATAGGATGTGAAACAAAGTGATGCAAGAATTTTAAAATTTTGATTTTCTGCCATTTCGCAATAAGCTCTTTTTCCCTTATCGTTTTCAGGTCAGGAGTAAGCCAACATCCATATCTCGGGACCTATTCGCCAGATTTTTTATTAAAGCACTCTGAATTTTTATACAGAGCTAAACGTAAAATGTGTGAAATTCTTGTCGCTGATATGTTTAAATCGTCGTAGTTCGGAAAAGCGGTAAAGAATATTACTGTGTTTTCCCTCATTTGTTGACATATTGTCTGTCGATTGTTACTCATTCAAAACCATTTTACCATTATTGTTGATACTCGTGACTTATAATAGCAATATTAAATAAAATAACCTTTCTAGAGGTAAAAGGAAATTGAGTGATGCCGTCGCAGATAGCCAACATCAAGATCTCTAGAGGTTTTTGTCATTTTTTGTTATTAAGGTATTAGAACTTATACAGAGGGAATCAAAATATTCTTAAAAATTTTGTTAGTATTTTTTTTAAATCATCGTAATTCGCAAACAAGTTGACGGATTATTATTTTTATTCTTTGGATCGACAGCATTATCTACAAATTGTTTCTCAACAAGGGCGTTTTGCAAAAGTGATTACTGAATTACAGCTACGGACTTGACAAAATTAGTATACGGGGTGAATCATAATGGGTGGTCGAAAATGAAATCTCATATTCTTTGGTCGATTTTAAGGGTGTTCTGTTATACAATTGTGTTACTTATCGAGCTTCGTTAAAAAAAAAGTATGTATTGCATATGTATTGATTATTCCGAAAGCGTAAGAGATATTTTATTGAAATTTTGTACGTTTTGACTGTTCTATAAGGCGCACTTTTGGCAATAAGTAATTATTTTTATTTCCGCCAGTGGCGCGCTTAACAGCACGTCGACATGTATTATTTGAAAAAAAGTGGGACGTCACTGGTTTTTCGATAAATTAAATTTAGTTTTTGAATGCACATTAAATTACTATTGGTTTGCAACATAATTCAAGCCATTAATAATCGAATATTTTAAATTTCTCATCAAAATGAAATTATTCGCGGGTTACTAACATAGATTACAATGGTTTTTATTTATTTACTCGAAAATGGTGCGTCGTACTAAAAAAAAAGAGGGCTCTTTTTTTACAGTAGAATGGGTAATAAAAAACGACGTTTTGTTTTGCAAAAAAATCAGTGACGTGCTACTGTTTTAGAAATAATGTAAATTGTCGTACTGGTAAGCGCGCTACTGGCGGAAATAAAAATAAATGTTTATTGCAAAATGTGCGCCTTTCATAGCAGGAAACGTACAACATGTCAATCAAATATCTCTTACGCTTTCGGAATAATCAATACATATGCATTTTGAAATTCTAATTTGTATGACAGAACACCCTTAAAATCGACCAAAGAATATGAGATTTCTTTTTTGAGCACTCATTATGATTCACCCCGTATACTAATTTTGTTAAGTCCGTACCTGTTATTCAGTAATCACTTTTGGAAAACTCCCTTGTTGAGAAACAAATTGTAGATAATGATCTCGATCCAAAGAATAAAAATAATAATCCGTCAACTTACGACTTACGACGGCGAATTACGACGATTTAAAAAAATACTAACGAAATTTTTAAGAATATTTTGATTCCCTCTGTATAAGTTCTAATATATTAAAAACAAAAAATTACGAAAATTTCTAGAGATGTTGACGTTGACTATCTGCGACGGCATCACTCAATTTCCCTTTACCTCTAAAGAAGTTATTTTATTTAATATTGCTATTATAAGTCACGAATATCAACAATAATGATAACATATTTTTTGAATGCTAGTATACCAGAAAAAACAGACTTATTTTTAATTTTTTTGAATGAGTAACAATCCGCAGATAATATGTCAACAAATGAGGGAAACACAGTAAGATTCTTTACCGCTTTTCCGAACTACGACGATTTAAAAATATCAGCAACAAGAATTTCACACATTTTACGTTTCGCTCTGTATAAAAATTCAGAGTGCTTTAATAAAAAAATCTGGCGAAAAGGTCTCGAGATATGGATGTTGGCTTACTCCTGACCTGAAAACGATAAGGAAAAAATAGCATAGTGTGAAATTGCAGAACATCAAAATTTTGAAATTTTTGCATCACTTTGTTTTCACACCCTATATATTAAAGATAATGTCGGTTTTTTTTTTCAAAATCGTCCGCTCCCTTAATCTGGAGGAAATGAGGTTTCAGACCGTGCAAATTATATTTAAAACAGTTCATTGCTTGAAAAGTTACAGCTAATTGAAAATGACACGAAAAATTGCTTGTGCCGAACTTTAAGTTGAGCAGTTTACTTAGCATTCGAGAGGATATCAAGACTCATTTCAATATTATCAGGTTACAGGGTTATTCACATTCGCCGCTCATTATTGGGATCTCGTAAACAGTAGCAGATGCAGATTCGGTTAAATTGGGGCAAAGTTGCTCATTTGCGTGAAGATCATATGCACATTTTAAAGTTCCCAAAGTTATCCACTGCTTCCGAAGATATTCGAAAAAAACATTTTACGAAAATGGTTTTTGTTTTTTCCTCAACTTATTATTATAGAGATATTTTAAAATAAATTGCGCATTCTCGTGGGCACTTGTTCTAGTACGACGTTTCGACTTTTCTGGAGTTTTTCATCAAGTTTAGTTTTTTAAATATAGCTGTTAAATTTGAATATTCGGAAGCAGTCAAAATTTTGGAAATTTTAAAATGTCTTTAGGACCTGCACCAAAATTCGCAACTTTTTGCCCCAATATAACCGAACCTGAATTTCTTATGGTTTACGATATTTCAATAATGAGCCCAAATTCGTATAACTCTATATTGGAAAGAATCGTTGAGCAGTACTGTTATTTAGAAAGGATATTGCTCAGTGGCTAAGTTTTATTGTGTTTTTCTAGTAATACATTTGCAAACTTTCGGTTTTTGGGTAAACAACCAACCCAAACATATTTCCTCAGAAGAAACTTAAATCGCACATTTTTTTTACAACAAAACGATCTGAAAAAAATCTCAAATCTATTATTAACATAGCACCAAAAATCACTAGCATTTCGACACAAAAACTCACATTTACACCAAGTATAAGTATTGCTTACAAAGGCTACTAAGGTAAGTGGCAGTCGGTACACTTGCAAATATGTCAAACATATTACATCATTTATAAGTACTCCGCGCACGTTCCTTACTACGACCCTTTCAATCAGTTTTTGTAAACGGAATTCCAGGTTCCATTCTTAACGTTTGATTGGTAGGATCGTAGTGCCCTGCTAGATAGTAAACATCATTGTTATCGTAAATGTTGGCGTATCGTGATGGGTCGGTTCCCAGACGAGTGGTATAGTCCTTGAGGGGTAACACTTCGCACTTGTGTGAGATAGTTTGGACGTCGTTTTCGTCCACGTGGGGCGACTCGAAAAGAGCACCCTGTTAGAAGAAAAATCGTTTTAGATTTTGATGATGGGAGCCATCAAAAACACTTAAGTACTACAAACAGGTTTTTGGAGAATATGAAAAGGTTAAATTCAAATAAAAAATTAGGTTTTCTATCAAAATCGCTTATACAAAGTGTTCAATCTCAAACGAGTCACCCCGTATATTACTTTTACCGTAACGACTGGAAAAAATTCCCGAAACACGTCGATTGATATTGTTTGGGGGACATGTTTTGACGTACATCTGATGAGGCTTGAACGAGCGCCCCTCTAAGAGAGGGCGCTTTAATCCCATAAAATTGGATAGGGAAAGTGTAAAACGATACTTCGTTTAAAAGACATTGGAAACCTCTTCACAACGGTGTATGAGAAAAGTAATTTTGACAAATAGTTTTTCGGAAAAAAACAACAAAAATAAATCAAAACATTTCTTGAGTTTGGGTTAACTTTTTGTTCGTGGAAGCAAGGTGTTTACCTGATTTTTACGTTTGTTCGATCGTTTGATGCATTGTCAATAAATCTGTCAAGTTACCATTTTGCTGTTTTGTCGTCATACCAACTTAAAGCCAGACCGGATATGGATTGTGTTCGGTTTTTGTTAGGTTATAAAACTTTGGCTTAGGTCAGATAAGGGCTAGGATCCCTAGCGTCTAGCCAGGAAATTAATATAAGTTCGATATTGGATTGGATTGGAAATTAGAATAAAAATAATGACAGTGACAACTGTTGCAATAATTTGACTAAAAAGGAGGGTTAAACTGTGCAACAGGATTAGGGTCTCCAGATTAGTTTGATGTCCTGGTCGTTGGATTGAAAAAACAATTCCTACAAAATGGCTTGCCGAATCTCTAGATCTCACCCCTCTACACTTTTTCTTGTGAGGACATCCTAAGTTCAAAATTTTCGTGACAGCCTGAGAATTTGGACGAACTATGCCAACGTAACTTAGATGCTGAGTTTCGTCAAATAATTCCAATTATGCTATTCCTGTTACAAACCGTTTTCAGTCAAGATTGTATTATTATATGGAAGTCAATGGCGGACGATTTGAACATTTGACTTAAAAACACCAGATTTCATTAAATGTTATCGCTCGACCCTTCTTCGCTATTCAATTTTGAAGAGTTTAGGCCTCAACTGTACGCGAAAATATGTTCCCCACACAAAGTCAATCGACGTATTTCGTGAAAATTTTCCAGTTGCTATGGTATAAGAAATATACAGGCTGGCTCGTAAGATGAAACATCCTGCATAAAAAATTCCTAAAACAGCGCTGTTTGACTATTTTCAAATAGAAAATACGACAACTTATAACGAGTGTTCAAAAAAAAAAAAAAAAAACTCGTAGCAAGCCACGGAATTAAAAGTAATGTCTGAGGTAGGTTGTTCATAAAAAAATAAAAATTAGGAAAATGTTATGCTATTTTCGACTTTCAATTGTTCAATGACATTCATTTGTTATTATAAAGTCACCTCAGACCTACTGTTCTAACTCCATGGCCTGCTTTGAGTGCTGCTTGAGTTTTTTTTTAACGAACGCATCAAATAAACTTCGCATCAAATGTCATTTTGAAATCAAATGACATTTAATGTCAAACGACAAACAATTTTCAGAAACAAACGGACACAGATGGCGCCACTGGGAGACTTTTCTCGGTGATGCACGCAACGTGTCTTGAGTACCGAAAATTTAGCTCTGTTTGCCTGAAGTTCTGATTGTGTCAAGGCCTCACTGCGAGATGCTTGTGAAATGATGGGTCATCAGTCGTTTAAAAGGTCGAAAACAGCGTTTTCAATTTTCAGAAAGTTTGAACATTATAAACTGATTCCACGATAAACTGAATAGGTAATATTTTAAATTCAATATTTCCAAAACTTTTTCTTGTACGTTGTTCTGAAGAAGGCAACAGAAAAGTTGCCGAAACGTTAACCAGGTGTCTCGTCCGAGCCTTTTCAGGGTTAATTGGTATTCTCAGTAATTTTAGTGAGAATAGTGCGAAATCCGTTCTCTAGCAACAAAAGAAACACAAATAAACTGCATTGTGGCGTAATACTCATGTAAGTAGTAAAAAATGAATAATCCGCCTCAAAGCTTTAAAAATGTGTGTTAGTTGTATATATCTTTAGTATAGAGTGTGTATAAAAAAACCTCAAGCAAGCCATGGAATTAAAATTCTTGTCTGAGATTAGTTCATAAAAAAATGACAATCAGAATATTTTATGACATTTTCGACTTTCAGTTGTTTTTATGAAGTCATCTCAGATCTACTGTTCGAACTCCATGGTCTGTCTTTTAATGAACGCACGTTATTTTTTTAAAATAATGTAATATGTTACTTACAGGATATTGAAGGTTAAGAGGGCAACCGACAGTCTCTTCAGGATGGTAAAACCATTTGACTTTGACCACCATTGTGCCGCATAGTTCCCACATCGCTTCTATCCTGCCAATGTACGGCCTGTCCGGTCTGCCCGTTGACAGAAATACCGCTGCATCTCCGACCTAAAAGGTACACATGTTTATGGTGATACGCTTTTAAAACAATATCAGATATTTGAATAATTAAATTACAACCAAGATTCGTTGCATAATAAGTTTAGTAATGTTGAAAGGTGTTGGGAAGGTGAGACAGGCAGTCAGGGAAAACTTGACAATAGCCGTTTGTCTCTTTGATCAATTTTTGAGTTGGTATTATGCTATTTTTGTTATCTATTACATTATGTGCTCGTGTGTGAAGTAGTAACTTCATTGAGCCTAGAAGAGATCTAACATTTTGACGACGAAGATGGGATCACCTTGATTTATTACGTGTCAGGTACCAGGTAATACAAAAGTCAAGTAAAAAAAAACCGGACGCTGTTGGCAACGAAAAGCCAGAGAAAATTTTTCAGGGGTGACAAAATGGAAATAAAGTATTCTCAGATTCTCTTAACTTATATTCAATATTGCCTATAGAATAGTTTGTTCCGATTGTAGTAAATCATATGTGGAGCAAATGAGACAATACTTAAAATATGCAACTCTTGCCTTACCAATCCTACTAATGGCCTTACTATTGTGACCACTCTTAATGTAACAATATCTGTAAAAAACTTTTTTCTACAAACGTCAAATAATGACGCATTTTACGTTTTCATTAGACAAACGAAAACCTGACCTTTTTTGAGGATCAGAATGTGAGTTTACTTTTCCGCGCGTTGCCCAGGACAGCAAGCGAAATAGTTATTTTCCTAACAAGTGCGGAAAGTGATCCTTTCCCGCACGCGATTGCAGTTGGCCGAACGACGCGTAGCGGAGTTCTGCCATAAAGTCGAGTGCGGAAAAGATACTTTCCTCAAGTGCAGGAACAATATTTTTTCTACGAGTAAGGACGACTTTTAAAATTATCAGTAAAACTTCAGTTTGAAGTTAAAACACCAGACATGACGTACATTGCATTGTTTACCTGACAAACTGAAACAATACAAAGTTGTAAAAGTCATCCTAAAACTCTGTCAATATATTGGTATTTATTGCCTCAGCTGCGCGATGAATGATATTTGCTTACTTTTATCGCACATAGCTATAATTAAAGAAATCAACCTTTTCATTTAAAAAATGCGAGATCGATATCCTGCCTTTTTTGCAAAACTAAAATTAAAGATGCAGTGCAGGTATAAGTAAGATGATATACCAAATACCTAATGCCACCATTCCTGACAACTATAAATCATGGTAGTTTTACTGGTTCTTATTAAGTTCTTCCATATCAACAATAGTAAACAAACATTTTTTTTTACTTTTCCGCACTAGTGCGGAAAAGTGCAACTTTCCGCACTCAATTGCGTGCGGAAAAGTAAACTATCGCGCACGCGAGTAGAAAAAAGATTTTTTCGCTTGCTGTCAATAGCAACTACCACCATTCAATCAAATACTTAAAACGTCATTGTCACTTTGATTTAAATTTTCAGATTGTGTCTTCAGTTATTCTCAGTTGTGATTCACATTATTTGAAATTGATCGTTTGCAGAAAAAACATTGTATGCATTACGAGCAAAAAGTAATTTTTTTGCTATCGAGTGATTGCAAATTGTGATTTGGCAAACTTCACTCTCCGAGCAAAAAAGTTGTACTTTTCGCTCTTAATACATAAATAACTATTTTATTTAAAGAGGCATTTAATAAGACATTCTATAAATCCTCTACTATGCTAACAATATTAAGTAAAAGTTTACAATATCCACTTAAAACAAGCTTGTTAAAAATAGTTCAAGTCCCATTGATAGGTGTATACAAAGTTGTCGAATTTCTGATCATTTTCCAAAGTGGAATGAATCTGTATCATGAAAAAGCGAACACCTTTTAAAAATTTTAGCTTTTTATATCTATACTTTTTTTTTTTTGATAATATTTGTAGCTGATTATGGCTTCGGGATTGGCAACGCTTAAAGCCACATTATTTAAAACGCGAAGTGGCAACGTTGGTTCCATGGTCGGTCATGCCATTGTTTTGTAGTTTTGTAAGTTTTGTTTGCCTTCCAGGATTTTCTCCCAACTTGGCTGTGGCTTTCTAAGGCCGTCCTGTTTTCTTTCTGGGAATTATACTTGACATTTACTTTTTATCGATTATCCTCACATTTGCTTTGCTTGTTAGCAAACAAGTGAAATCTTAACAATAATCCTGTCAATATCTTGTTAATTTTAACAATATTGTTGGTCACAATAGTAAGACTTCTAGTTAATATTATTGTTAAATAACAATGTCGTTAAATTTCCAATATTGGTAATGAAACAATGGTCACGATAGTAAGGCCTCAACGGTAATATTACTTATAGGTTTTCTTGCCGATCGCTTCTTCATGTCATATTATATTGTTATCCAAAAACGGTAATATTACTTCTAAGATTCTTTGGAGGTACTGTTATGTACTCCCTAAAGCTTATTTTACTGTGATCATCAAAGGTTCTATAGTTACATTTTACTGCAATGAATTTTATGTCAAGTTTATTATTAAGTGTAAAAGAACTTACCGTAATGGATTCTTTCCCCCTCTGTATCGACTTATAGAAGCATTTTTTAGATTTGCCCTTAGCTCGCGGCCTCTTATATCCCTTTCCGGACCAATGCCACATCTGCCTGGCGGGCAAGAACGCGCTCATCTTGCTTCTGCTCTCACACGATTCTTGCCTGTCTCGGAATTTCTTGGATTTCTAAACCAAAAAATTATAACAGTTAACTCGGATCACCATATCGTAAACTTTAGCACTTACAAGGTCAAAAACAATTGAACATCGAACAACAAAAATCTACCTTATTTGGGACTGCTGACTTATTTGAGTTCAATAGTTTTTGACCTTGAATTTCTATAAGTCTCTTTGAAAGAGCAAATTGACTTTTTCTACGGTTTTTAGCACTTGCCTTAGTCTGTTCACTTTCCAAAATGTCGTCCATAGTGACTTCGTTGTCGGGATTAGCTGGAGCATCGTAATTAGCGAAATTATCCGTACTGCTCTGCGTTGACGATTCGTCCTCTTCGACCTTCTCAGCTGCCGCCTCCACAATCTGTCCATTGACATTTGTGTTCCGTTGCTGTGGTGCATCTGGCTCCGTTTCGTCAATTATTAACTGGCAAACAAACTCTCCTTTGGGCGAGGATTCAGAGTCGGTTCGGGACTTGTCGTGATGCTTTCTATGCTTCTTGTGTTTCTTGTGGTGTTTCTTGTGTTGACACGGTTCGTCGGTGCACTTATGCTTCTTCCTTTTCTTTTTCTCGTCTCCCTTATCTTTCACTTTCTCTTTCTTCTTTTTCTTCAGCCGCTTTTTTTCTTTGTACCGCTCCATTTCTGAGGTAGTTTGTTCGGTAGCCAGTTTTTCCCAAATAGGAACGAAAGTCTGCGCAACAACGGCTTTCGGTAGAAATTCGGGGGGCTGCTTTTCCTCTGTGGATATGCTTGTCGATGCTCTGCGTTTCCTTTTGGATAAACTGAGCAGCGGATTTGGGTCATATTCTGCAAATATTTTTAATTGTAATATTATAGCAGCATTTATTAAAGGATGATATTACCGATGATTGGATAGTCTGGAGGTAAAAGACGGATGTCTTGAAGGGCTATGCGGCCGCTATCTCCGTCGTCGAATTCCACGCAGACAAACTTGCCATCTAACTGAGGATCTGGAGTGCCCGGTTCCGCAGCACTTCCCGGATATAGGCATCGGTACTGCTGGCTCCAATATGCACATAATCGAGTTCCTACCGGCAACTCTTCCGTCGTTTTTGGAGCCACCTCCACAATCTAAAGAACATTTCGTTACAACCAGGTTTATTATCAACTCAGTAGGTGATAATAGTGTATTATCCAACAAGCATATTATATAGGCCATCATCACCGAAGATGTCGTTTGAGGTAATGATCCCTATTATATGCAAGTTGGATACTATACTTTGTCCGTGATTCAATTTAGAATTTTTACATAATAATCAATTAGCTCGGACGTAAACACGCGTTTTGTTTTATTTGTCGAAATCAAAGTGACGTTGAAACCATTATGGCGGCCGCATCAGAGCAGCCATAATAGTTGGAACCTTCATTTGTTTTGTTTGTAATTTCCAACATGGCGGTGTCTGCATGCAATTCTGATGGAGTGTAAATGAAAAAACAAAAGACGCAGCGTGAATAATGAATATTATTTATGCTATGCCAGTCCAAAAGGTTGTAACACCATATTATGTCCCTACAACCTGACAAATGATGATCATATTATTGTAAAGCCGTGAACAATAGTATATTACATTTGAGCAGCTGTTATTGGTGATCCCAGATATATATTGTACGGTGGACAGTTTGGTGAGGATCAATAAAACGACTATGGGATGTGAACCGTTATAATCGTCGACGTTTCGGCTCTAAACCAGAGCCATCCTCAGGACAATCAGGACAGGTTTTAGAGCCGAAACGTCGACGATTATAACGGTTCACATCCCATAGTCGTTTTATTGATCCTTACCAAACTATCCACCGTACACATACCGGGAAGTCGCTCATTACTGTCGAGAGATTTGATGTTTATCGAGACGCGCAGCGTCGAGATGAACTATAAAATCTCCAGACGGTAAGGAAACTTATTATTTATATTTTTCGAATAAGATATTTATAATATTTTTAAATACCTATCTTTTTGAAAAATTACCTGTTAACTATTTTATCTAGGTCGTCGATACTACTAGGGACACCTTTTTAATTCTATAGACATTAAATTTTAGGGGCCAAGAAATAAGCATAGAAAATGAGGGTTGAAAGAGAGGTAGGTAATAAACTATTACCGTCCTTAGGTGGTAATGAATACCCATTACCTACGTCTAATTTAGAGGTAGGTAATAGGTAATTTCCCACCGTCCTATGACGTTTGTAATGATAGCATTACATATATGGTTGCAAATAAAATCTATTTCTAGAGAGACAGTGCAGGCAATTGATATTGTGAGCTAATTGATCTGTGGACGAACATTACATTGTTCCAGATATAGGGTGTATATTAAAAGAAAGTCGTAGGAGGCCATGGAAATAAAACTCTTGTATGAGATCAAGTTCATAAACTTCACAAGTTCAAAAATGAAAACCGTAACATTTTCGTGGAGCTTAGAGGTGGCCATTAAAGATCGACTAACATACTAACTTCGCTATTGTCAAAATTCAGTGGTAGCGTGTAGTCAACGTTTCTCAAAACATAATTAGCGTTATCTTTCATGCTACAAAATGCGTTAAAATGCTTTAAAAAGATTGAAATAAATCCTTTCATCTTTCATATTGATGTTAGTGGAACTTATAACTCAGAATTCGTCCATCTCTAGTTGAGAAGAATTAATAATTCAAAAAATGTGAGGTTAAGTTAGCTGTCAGGGCAGGAGTTTTGTTTTGCTTTTTGCTTTAATTTCTGTCTTATAAAGCCTCTTCGGTGGCGAGTTAGTCGCTATGGTATCAAAGTGAATAGGAATTGGATCTATTCTCTTCAGTAGCCCTGCCTGGAAGAGTTCTAATTGATTATTCCTGATATGAGTGTCCATCTCTTTGCCTCTCAACAAATGGAAATGACGATATCTCTCAATTTTTGAATCAATTTTTGTTGTGATTGATTCAGCAGAAATGCCACTAATGACAATCCTCTCGATCTTGTAAACTAATGCCTTCTGATTTTTACTCGTATGACATTTTGTGATAGATGTGACATATGTGACAAATGATTAATGACATAAGTGACAGATGCTTAATGACATTATTCAACTTTAAAAACAAAACAGATCCCGTCTTAAAAGTGTTCAAAAAGTGAAAATTAAATTTTCAAATTGTGCGACTCATCAATAAAAAAATTAAAAACTACAAAAGCACCGAGTTAAAAAAAAAGCGAAAAAAAATTAGAAAATTACAGAAAAAAAAAGTTTAAAAAAAGAGCTATATAGAGGCATAAAACAAAAATATTCAAATTTTGGGTCAAAACGTCTAGACGTATAAAATCAAACCAAAGATTCCTTAATAAAAATTATTTTTGACTCGTTGGAAAAGTTTTATTTTGGGCCAAAAACCGTATAAAAACTTTGAAAATCAGAAATCATTTATCGTTAAAAAAAAACACACTATTTTGGGCCAAAAATTTGTCTTATTACTCAAAGATTATTTTACATGAGAGCTGGCGCTGGACTAAGAAAAACAATTAAAACACAAATAGTAACAAACCAAATACTTCTTAATATTATATTCTTGTTTCTAATAATATATGCCACCTAGTTTGGAAATATCCCTGGTCCAGTTTATCATTCCAAATTGTTAAGCTTGTTGTACAAAAGATAAAAGGTTTCACAGATTGGTCTTTCTCTTGTAGGCTGACCCTTTACCTTCTGACATGTAATATCTATTCAGTCTCTGGGAGTAAACGAATACCCAGTAAAAATCGTATAGTATATCTAGCAGTCAACCCTGTATCAAGGGCCCCGTATCAAACTTTTTCTTTCAAGAAGGGGCTAATTTTTTTCATAGGAACCTCTCTGCTTTGGAGATCTCTAACACTGATAATTCTAGTGAGATGTTGTACAGAGCAGACAGACATCCACCAGCGTATTTTAGGTCCAATACTGCATGGCAAATGGCTCTCAGTTCGAGAAGCAGCCCTTATTGCTCTGTACCTCGCTGGTTATCGGAACCAGGACGAAGTGAAAAGAGTGTAGGTGGTCACCAATTTGTCGATCAACCCATCTGCATACTAGTTTCGAGGTCTACCCCTCATCAGTACAGCTTTGATTGATCGACAAATTGGTGACCACCTACACTATTTTCACTTCGTTCTGGTTCCGATAACCAGTGGGATACAGAGCAATATGGGCTGCTTCTCGAATTCAGAACCATCTGCCATGCAGTATTGGATCTAAAATACGCTCGTGAAAGTCGCCTGCTTCTGCTCTGTACAACATCTCACTGGTACTCTGTACGTTTCCGGCTTTAAGTAGCCAAATCACGGTCCCCAATTTGTCGACCAGCCCAAACTGTACTGATGAAGGGTAGACCCCGAAACTAGTATGCAGATGGGTTGATCGACAAATTGGTGACACACTGATAATTCTAATATCATGTTAACTGTGCCATTACATTCACACATTTATCCATAAAACTGCCTCAAAATTCCAGACAAGGCAAGACCAAATGAAGTAGGTGAAAGTCCCATCCTTGATGCCATCCAGAAAGTACCTAATTTAGCGATTATACTTCATTCTGCTAGGTGAAAACAGCAATGGCCAAAAATCGAAAATAATATAAAAACTAGTAGTTTTGTCGCAACTTGTCAATAATTAGTTACAAAAATTTGTTGATATAAAAAATTAATAACATTGACATTAACGACATTTGACATTTCTGAAATAATGACATTTTACATTGACAGTTTTTATAGAGATGTGCTACTCGCCAAGTTTCATCATCGTAGCTGTGGGACAAAAACCATTTTTGTTTACTTTTATTGTTCAATAAAATTGTTACTATTTTATTTTGCGAAAAAAATGACCTCCACACTTTACAACTAAATATCTACTAAATCATCTACTAGTGATCAAATAGTCCAGCCCTAGAGCTAGCCATATTAAAAATCTTTGACTTCTTTGAGTTTGGTTTTTTTTTTAATAAACACACGAGAGAAATATTATGCGTTATTTAAAAAAAAAACTCAAGCAGGCTATGGAATTAGAACAGTAGGTCTGAGATGACCAAAAACAATTTAAAGTGGAAAATATCATAAGATTTTATGATTCTTATTGTTTTATGAACTTATTTCAGTCAAGAGTTTTAATTCCATGGCTTCTTACAAGTTTTTTTTTATAAACACGTTATAGAGGTGGGTGTGAAAATGAACACTGTAAATGGGAAATTTTTGTCGCGCCACCACTGGCAAAACTTTATTTACCAGCCCATCTTTCATTTCTATAACCTTGTCGGACGCACTCGATGTGGTACAGCAGGCAGGCTCTCTTATCGCGGCACTGATCTTGGACTCTCCGGCTTTCCCTTCTTTTTTCAACACGCACCAGGTGTCATCGTTCTCTTTCCGTTGCACGCAAGCTGCCAGTCATGATGGCCCGTTTTGGTACGCGTTTTAACGACGACCGTTTTCGGCCCGAAAGAGAGGCATACAAGGGGTCAAAAATTGCTTTCCTCCTTTATTGTTTACTATTGTCGGTTTAATAGGCTGTTATAGATAAGAACGAAGGTGGTTTTTTTTTTTGGTATGAGGGCTCATTTGGCTGGGATGAAGTTTATAACGTGTTCACATAGCTGCATACTAAAAGCCAGTCCCACCTACTATAATAGGAGTTTGTGGCAATTATTATAATCTTCTAATGATCGTGGTCAGGGAACAATGATCCTAATAATTACTGTAATTCGCTGCAAGGAAAACGATCTGTAGGCTTGCGCGAAATTACAGAGAACCTTCGAGGCGAAGTATTATGTTTTTAAGTGATAAGATCATATTCCCCTGTTTACGGCAACTCATCTGCATATTATTTAAATTCTGTTCCGCAATTTTTTTATGATGCATCAAGTTTTACGACGGAATCTAGCCTCGATTCGATGTTTATTGCAGTTTCTGACCAACTCATTGGCCAGTTTAATATGTGCAATAATTATCCGTCATTGCTAATAAAGGTGGTACTACGGTAAAATGTTCCGTAGCATATTTTTGCGTTACTTGAATCGATGTTGCCTTTTTAAGAACGAACGACACCTTTCTGATGGCGGAAACACATCTGCTCCGGTGAAAATTGTAACGTCTTCTTAATACAACATGACGTTTCCTTGCTTAACAGTTTGCAGGTGTCAAAATCCTTATTTGGATCAATTCCGGGGGCTCAGTCAGAGGCCGTACCTATAGCATCAGGGAAATCAGGGATGTTCCAGGTGCCTCGAGGACGGGTAGTACACTCAAGGCATATTTGGCCAGGGGCGAGTTTATTAAAGGCTAGGTGAAAACTAAAAACCATCCTCAGGCCATTAAAGTAAAAAAAAAATGGGACAATGAGGAGAGGGGAGACCCCAAACCTGACCCGAAGAAAGAAAGCTTTACTCCCCCCTGGACCCCTAAAACACGGTCCCAAGGGTAAGAGATTTGCCTGCTATTGACATGGTAAATCAATAGCAGTTACACTAATCAGGAAAGATTTAATTCTTCTTACATTCAGAATTCTGCACTAGAGACAGATGTACATCTGCTCCGGTAAACACTGTAAAGTCTTAAACAACATGACGTTTCCTTGTTTAACAATTTGCAGGTGTCAACATCCTTATTTGGGTAAATTCCGGTTGCTCAGTCAGAGGCCGTACCTATAGCATAAGGAAACTCAGGGCTGTTCCAGATGCCTCGAGAACGGGCACTGCATTCAAGGTATATTCGGCCATGGGCGAGTTTAAAGGTAAGGTTAAAACTAGTGATGGCAAGGGGATATTAATAAAAGAATTTTCGGTAATATTACGAAACTTATACGCTTTGTTACCGCAATTGTTCTCTAAGTTTCAATGTAAAATGTAAAAAAATGTCAAAAGAAAATTACCATAACTCTCTCGGAAAATTTTAGTCTCAATGTAAAGTCAGTGCGTCGGAAAATTAGGAAATTATGAGCTTTGGGCTATGGATTTTGTTTGAAAAGCAGGAAAGTAGCAAATCCAGTAACTTGGTGGAGAGGACTATGTTCAAGACAAAACTGAAAATGTACCGACATCAATTTTGCAACTCTCCAAAAAGACATTAAACACACCTTACACTGGAATGAAGGAAGGAAGTGGGAATTTGAAGACTAATAATGTTGAACTGTAAGTGCGTGCGTAGTCTGGATTGTAGGGGATATTGCGTGTTTATGTCAGAGACTAGGAGCCTGCAACGGAGAGCCAAAGGGGTATAAGAAGAACAGGAAAGACGCCATCAAGAGCAAAAGCAAGAACAAAAACCGTTCAGAGAAGAGCAAGCAAGACGTCATCGAGAGCAAAAAGAAGAACAGGACAACAGGAGTGACGTCATCAGGAATTTAAAAGGGCAAGAATACGCTTTGTTACCGCAATTGTTCTCTAAGTTTCAATGTAAAATGTAAAAAAATGTCAAAAGAAAATTACCATAACTCTCTCGGAAAATTTTAGTCTCAATATAAAGTCAGTGCGTCGGAAAATTAGGAAATTATGAGCTTTGGGCTATGGATTTTGTTTGAAAAACAGGAAAGTAGCAAATCCAGTAACTTGGTGGAGAGGACTATGTTCAAGACAAAACTGAAAATGTACCGACATCAATTTTGCAACTCTCCAAAAAGACATTAAACACACGTTACACTGGAATGAAGGAAGGAAGTGGGATTTGAAGAGTAATAATGTTGAACTGTAAGTGGGTGCGTAGTCTGGATTGTAGGGGATATTGCGTGTTTATGTCAGATACTAGGAGCTTGCAACGGAGAGTAAATTTGCCGCTCTGCTCACCCTTATGCAACAGGCAACAGAAAAAACAACAGGAAAATCAGGATAGAGGCTATCAAACGCAGGACAGACGGCAGCAAGAACAGGAAAAGCGCTATCAAGGGGTATAAGAAGAACAGGAAAGACGCGATCAAGAGCAAAAGCAAGAACAAAAACCGTTCAGAAAAGAGCAAGCAAGACGTCATCGAGAGCAAAAAGGAGAACAGGACAACAGGAGTGACGTCATCAGGAATTTAAAAGGGCAAGAATTAAAAAATCTGATAAAGGGAAAGTGGATGAAGTTAACTAGGACCTAAAAGCTGCCAACGAGAAAGTTCTCCAGCTGTATAAAAATGCTAATAAAAGCAGGTGTAGAGCATAATTAAAAGAAGCTGGACATAGATGTGTGTGTTAACAAATAAGACCCTATACAGGGTGGCCCAGATAAAATGATGTACATGGGGATTTCGTAAACGGTAAGAGATACAATTTCAGTTAACTGGGGAAAAAGTTGTGCTGTTCCAAGCTCAATCAGACGCGATATTAATATCCACGATATCTACAGGGGTTTTCAAAATATCGGGCTAAGTCTACAAATTGGGTTTTTAGAAAACCTGCAATAATCTCGCCGTCTTGAATCCGATTTTAATAAAATTTGTTAGTTTTGGGTTATCTACTATGGCTAATCGATTGACGTTGACGATATTTTTCTAGACATTTTAGATTTTTTGCAACCATAGTCAACTTTGTTATTTCTTATTGACGCCATACTGGATTTATACGTCATTAAATGGCACGTAAAAGACCTTTTCAACCATGTGTACCAACCCTATCTTGATATGGCGGAAAATAAAATTTATTAAAAAAAAAACATTTTTTCACTTAGTCGGCTGTGAAAACAAAGGCTGCTAATCAATTATTTTGTTTTTTTTTGTTCAAACAAGAAAGTCATTTATTTAAACAAAGTTATAAATTAATTAGGTATCATATGTATAACGTTTTTGTTATTATGAATATGATTGTAACTTACAACGATAAATCAAATTAAACAAATAACAATCAACAATTAACCGAAATAAAATTAGTTAATAAAGTGTTCAAAAAGACCTCAATTTTTGTTAATACACAATGTACACCTCTCAATCATAGCCAAACAAGCATTTTCGACAATTTGTCGTGGCATCTCTTGAACTGCTTGTCGAACGGCTGCTTCAAGTTCTTCCACTCTATTATGATTAGTGTAATACACTTTATCTTTTAGGTATCCCCATACACAGAAATCAAGGGGCGTCAAATCAGGTGAGAGGGCAGGCCACGCAACAAGACCTTGATTTCCTATCCAATTATCTCCATATTCTTCATTTAGGTGATCAGAAATAATTGCAGAATTTTGTGCAGGGGCACCATCTTGTTGGAACCACATGTTGGCTATATCATGAGGAGGCAACTCTTCTAAACTGGGTTCTACGTAATTTTCAAGAACTGCTAAATATCTTGGTCCTGTTAGGTTGTCATTAAAAATGTTAAATAAAACTTGACCATTGAAAATACCTATCCAAACATTAAATACCCATCTTGTTTGATGGTGAACTTCGCGGTTTCTAAATGGAGTTTCATCGGCCCAGTAATAGTATATTAATAAACGAGCTTTTTATGTAAGCCATTATTCCCTTAGGGGGACGTTTGCGTCACGAGCCGCAGGCGAGGGGCGCAAGTCTCCCCTGGGAATAATGGCCATAAAAAGCGAGTTTAAGACTATACTTTGTCCACGGTCATTGTCTAATAATTACAAAATATAAAATCTTATAGGTAGTGTAAAGAAAATAATTGAAATGTCAAAGTGACACTCGCGTTTGACGGCAAAACAAGTGCCACCATTGCATTTTTTACGCTGCGGCGTTTCATATTGCAATGTTGTCTACTCCTACTAGTTGCCAAGGCAACATATATAATTTAAGCGAGCGGGAATAATGATATTATTCCCGCTGTTTCAATTCATATATCCCTCTGACGCTATATGAGCCCTATTTAACTTTTGTCAACAAGCTGAATATCAGTATATTATTAAGTGGACAAATATTATTACTTATGTCCATTAAAGACACCACAATTAGTAAACTTGCATTCGTCCGACCACAACACTTTTAAACGTAATCTAGGAGATTCCTGGCATTTTCTGAGGAACCAGTTGCAAAATACTGACCGTCTGTCTAAGTCTCCTTCTCGAAGTCCCTGACTAATGAGCTCACGATATGGGCGGTATTTAAACTTTTTGAGAACTCGTTGGGCGGTAGTTTTAGACACTTCCACATTAGCTTCGATTTGCTGAAGCGATGTGCGCGGATATTCCAGGACACTTTGCAGTACTAAATTTTCTAAATTTTCGTCGCTATTCCTGTTTCTGTTGAGCTTGTTAAATGAACCATACTTCTGTAAATTATCTCGCAATCTACTGAAAGTCACTAAACCTGGTTGTCGTCTTTCTAAAAAGCGCTCGTTGTACATTTCCCTCGCTCGTTCAGCATTTCTGCGGCACAATATGAAGCAATCATATAAATCTACCTTCTCTCTATTTGTAAATCTCTCCATCTTAAACTTATTGTTGAGTAAAGAGAGTTTATCACATTTATCAAAATACTTGATTAACATAAATCTTAATAAAATAAACCAAAAAATAACTATTCAAAATGTCAAACCTATTACAATGATCAATAACTTTAAAAATATATTTTTAAAAGTTTAAAAGTGTTGACAGAGCGATGGCATCGCCATGACAACAATCCCGACATTTGTTTTCACAGCTAACTAAATGAAAAAATGTTTTTTTTTAATAAATTAAATTTTCCGCCATTTCAAGATAGGGTTGTTTACATGGTTGAAAAGGTCTTTTTGCGTGCTATTTAATGACGTTATACCGGCCGACCGGATAAATCCAATATGGCGTTCATAAGAAATAACAAAGTTGACTATGGTTGCAAAAAATCTACAATGTCTAGAAAAATATCGTCAACATCAATCGATTGGTCATAGTAGATAACCCAAAACTGCCAAATTTTATTGAAATCGGATTCAAGATGGCGAGATTATTGCAGGTTTTTTAAAAACCCAATTTTTAGATTTAGCCCGATATTTTGAAAACCCCTGTAGATATCGTGGATGTTAATATTGCATCTGATTGGGCTTGGAACAGCACAACTTTTTCCCCATTTAACTGAAACTGTATCTCTTACCGTTTACGAAATTCCCATGTATATCATTTTATCTGGGACACCCTGTATAGATGTTACAAATAAGACACTTATACTCTTGTAGCTTTAGGAAATCTTTCAAATGTAAATTTTGTCTAAAAATCCAAAAATCAAGAGGAGTTTTCAAGAACAAGGTGAACATCCGGGCGCCATTCGAAAGCAAATTCTGACTTATCCTGTTCGATTTCTCCTGGTGAAGATGATAATTACTTTGTACACAGTCAAATGGCTGAAACTTATCAATCATGGACGGGGAGGATCAGGATGCATACGCTCATCATCTCCTTGACTTTAAATTTGATATTCAAATGACCTTTATTTTGTTATTTTACTTAGTTTTTATTTGCTACAATGACACTGATTATATAGGGCGTCTTTTTTAAGTGACTTAAGTAAAACCTTTACAGTGTTGTCACATTTTAGGCAGTTTTTAAAATATTTGGAAAAATGTACAAATTGCGAAAGTTTTAAATATCTTCTATTTCAAAAACTAGTGGTGACACAAAAAAAATTTCATTTACAAAATTTTACTACACTCTAACCACTCCCATATGACATCTGATTAGCTTCATATAACGCTTATGATGTGATGATGAGTTACCGGTATAAACTTTTTTTTTTAATTCGGGCCTGGTTTTGTTTTTTTTTTTACATTTTTAAAAATATTTCAGAAACCACTCAAAATATGGCAACATTGTAAAGGTTTTCTAAAGAGACTCTACAAAAGTCAACTTTTTGCTAATTCAACCGTCTTCGTAACTACCGCCGTTTCGGAGATAATACTGCGCTCACTTAAAAAATGCACCCTGTATATTGATGACTGATAATATTGATAAAAAAGATAAATAATCTAATTAAACTATATAGTCTAGCTACAGCATAGGTTTTAGTTTGTTAACAAATATTACCGTAACTTATCGTAAATAACAAAGTAATCTTACCAAAAAATAAATGACCGGTAATTTGCCATCACTAGGAAAACCATCCTCCTCAACATGGCTTTAATGGTAAAGACAGAAAAAGATACGGGAAAAGAAAAAAGAAGGAAGACCCCAAACCTGACCCGAAGAAAGAAAGCTTAATTCCCCCCTGGGCCCCTAAAACACGGTCCCAAGCGTAAGATCTTTGCTTGCGCTCGACATGGTTAACCAATAGCAGTTCCACTTATCAGGAAAGATTTAATTCTTCTTACATTCAGATTTCTACACTAGAGACAGATGTAGTAATCTGAACAGCCTCTGTTGGGTTCTATCCACTATAGAAATTTCTTTTTTTTTCGAATTCTAGAATGTTCAAATTTTATAAAAAAGAAATACATTTATGAATTTAACAGAGATGGCTTAAGGACTAAAAAAAATTTTGCAGTTTATAACAGTTGCTATCGGTACTTTTTTGCAATTAAAATATTTTTAATTCTAATGCTGTACAGGGTGTTCCGTTTTTCAAGTTTTTGCTGGGTATCTCATTTAATGTGGAAGCCTCTAGAACGCTTCTGTTATAGTTTTTATGTTCCCGATAAAGATAGCGGATTCGGGATTAATGTTGATGAGTAAATATAATAAATTAACATGTCACAAACACCGAAACCAGTAAGCAATCACCTGAAAATAAATAATGACACTTACCGCATCCCGAAGAATTTCCTCCCTGGACATAATGTGCGGCCTGTTTCCTCTCTCCCCATCCAACGTAATAGAATACACATCCGGAGGCTCAATGGCGTTTAACTTCCCCGCATAAAACAACCCTCCCATGGCTGTCAGTACCCGCAACTTGTCCACCTCCAAAAGTGCTTCGGTTAAGGCACACGGATTCGGAACGTCTTCCTTCGATTTTTCAGTAACAATTTCCTCGACCTCCATGTCATCTTTTGAAATTGATTCTTCATTTTCCAAAAGCCCGTCGCTGATATTTTCGTTCGAAGTGTTTTCGTCGTCTGCTAAGTCTTCCTCGATGTCTTCATCGATATGATCTATGACCTCGTTGTCCTCTTCGGTTATGTGCTGGGACCACTCAGCAGCGTCCTCATCGTCATGGGCTTTAAGTGTCGCCTCGGCCTTCAGTTTAGGCCGCATTTTCGATGATTTAATTTCATCTAAAATGATCGTGTTATTGTTCTTAACTTTCTTCAGCTTATGTGTGTAGGGTTCTTCGACATATCTAGGCGGGGTGGAGTCTATAGGACTACTCGGAGGTTGTTGTTTCAGCTTCTCTTTAGCTGCTAGTAAACAACCCACAAAATTGCTCCGTACCTTTTTCGCTACGATTGTCTCCGTGCCTACCAGATCGCGTTCGGAAGACATCAGTCTCTTAGGTCTTCCAACTTTCCTCTTTTTCGACGAGGAAGAGTGCTTTTCTGGCGAGGAATCGCTGCTGTGCGAATGTCTCCGCTTGTGTGAGTATCTTACTTCCTCTATTTCCACAGTACGTAAATCCTCAATTGGATCGCTCGGGGGCAGAGTAGTGGTGCTACTCTCTGAGTGAGTAGACTTCTTTCGAGATTTCTTCTTCGAGCCTTCAGACTGATGTGAATGTTTTTTGGGTTTCAGTTTGCTTAATTCCTCTTGCTTCTCTCGGTATTCTTTCTGCAGCTCTGCCAGTTTCATCCTCATGTCCAGCTCCATGGCGTTCATGCAAGGCCAGTCACCTTGACAGCAATGGCTTTGCCTGGCTTTACTTTCCAAGAAGCGTTTTACCTCCTGCTCTGATTCCGGCGTATTGTATTGCTTGTACTGACAGGAGCACTTCTTGTCTTTGTCCGAATCGCTCTTCTCCCTCGATGAATAAAGCTTGTCCTTCTTTCGGTGTTCTTTATCACTCGAACGATGCTTCAGTTTCTTACGTTTGGGCTCGTCTGAAGAATGTTTCTTTGACTTACGCTTTTCTCGTCTGCGCTCTTTGTCCTTGTGGTGGCGATCTTTATACCTGTCGCTCTTTTCCTTCCTTTCGGGCTTCTCAATATTTTCCTCCATAATTCTTTGCTCAGCCAGAGCACATAAGAGATCCAGACCTCCAAGGCTGTCATCTACTGTAACAGCATTTGGTGGTGGAGGAGACGGGTCTTGTTCCTCTGATGAGGTGTTAGGAGGAGTTTCTGGTAATGTCTCAGAGGGCTTTGTTGTCATCTCAAACTCCACAATGCTATTGGAAAGGAGTTGCAAACCGCTCAGATCTGGCGCTTGTGATGGAGTTTCTTCGTCCTCGTTTTTGTCATCAGATTGACCTACCCTTGAAGATGACGCATCGCTACTATCCTGAGACGAACACGATGTACCCTCGTCCAACAATTTAACTTCATCAGGTTCATTCAATACTTGAAGCAGCTCCAACGATGACACTTCAACAGTTTTACAGCTTTCAGTCAGGCCTTTTTCTTCAGTAATCACGTCAGAAATAGTATGAGTGGTATTGTCATCTTCACTACCCAGCGGCGTATCGGTTTGGTTGCTGGCATCTTGCACCATCGAGGTAATAGGCTCTTCTTCGTGGATTTGCACTGCTTCTGCTGGAGGCGTTAAAGCCGTCGTTACAGGTGATGTAGCTTGAGATCTGCATGAAGTAGTATTCACTGTTTCAGTGGTGAGTACGGGTGTTTGAGAAACTAACAGATTTGTTGTCGGGTGTTGATAAATCACGTGAGTTGTGACCAGGGGAGGTACTGCTTGTTCCGTGAAAACATTCCCATTACTATTAGCTATAGTACTAACGGCCTGCAGAGCCTTCGTCTGATCCAGCGATCCATCAGTCTCGATTTTGATTAAAGTAGTGGCGGGCAGCGGTATAGGTATCTTCCTTTTGCTTGTATCTGTGGTCAGTGCCACCAAGCGTGTACTATGGGTCTGAGTGTGCTGGTGAAGAGTGGTGCTACTCGACAAATAATCAGACGAAGCCGAACTGAGCAACTGAAGAGGAGGCGGAGGCATGGAAGAAATAGACGGCAGCAGAACCGGGGACGGTTGCGGGTAACTTGGCCATACCACAGTTTGTTGCATGGGTTCTGCAAAATTATGCTGTTTAGATGCGTAAGGGAGTGCCAATCGGGAAAACTGACCTATGCCAGTGGTCGTTGGCAGGAGAAGAAGCCCTCCAGTGGTCGGATCGCGGACAAGTTGAAAACCCACGGGGGGCATTGTGGGTACCTGCATGGGTACCATCGGTTCCACCGGGACGGGCGCTAAAACAATTAAAAATTTAATTATTGAGTTGTCATTTTTAATAGCTTTAATTGTGCATGTGTTTCGAGCGAACGAAGAAGTGTTTACATTTTGTTTGAGCGGAGCTTAAAGCATACAAAAAACATCAGTTCAGTCTTTTTAGACTGTGGTTTAGTTGACAAAGTTCCATCAACACTTGTTTTCGATCAAATGAATGTAAACTTATTGCATTACGTCCAACTTTACGATTTAAAATTTGGTTTATAATTATTCCAATAATCTAGTGATTGTATATGTCGGTGAAACGTGTCAATATCGGAAAATAAACGCTCCGGTCTAATTATCATTAACTCCATAATCGTTTTCAATGGAAGACAATTTTCCTGTCAATCTAACCTTAAGTTTATTGCCAAAGTATGGGTACTTAAATTATAAAAACAACCTTGTTGGAGGTACGAAAGCGCCAAAGAATATTAAAAGTTTGTCAGGCCTGGTCTAAAGCTATAGACTTTGACCATGAACGAACCGTTTTGTTATGACCGATAATTATCTTTAATAGATCGCAATCAAGTAACTATTAATAAAAGAAATATCTACGAATTTACAATGCCCGATAAGAGTGTCGCCGGGATTTGGTGTTATTATAATGTGATGAGCTCAAGTAATAAAAGGGCGGCTTAAATCATATTATTATGGTAATAAAATGGGAAATTGAAACGTGTCAATGCATTGAGGATAGATGATTCCAGCCGCGAATCAAACAAATTTCGTATAATTGAAATTGACTTGCCATCAAGTTGAATTTGGTTTTATCTAAGAATATATTAATCTTTTCAAAGCGGGTATCTACTATTCGTAGGTACAATAGGATAACGCTACCGTACTTTAGAATCCAAATGAAGTTTTTTTAGAAAAATGTTGTTCTTTTTAGTTATTATTGAATGTTTGAAGTTAGTAACGGCATTTGTTTTGATTCTATTGAAGAGTAGTGCGGTTATCCATAAGCAAATCTCCTGGTTTAATCACTTTACGACAACATACTCTGTGTCTTTAGAATAATAAAAAACGCTTTGTTTTCCATATACAAGGTATGATGAAACGTTAGTTTCTAATAAAGCACCAAATTGGTGTTCACCCTAGAATTCATCTTTTGTCAGTGTTATTTTATGACATATGTATACACACACAATTTTAAGTATACTTTAAGCAGTAAAGAGTACTGTGGTGATGCAACCTCAAGATCTTGTGGAGTTTAAACTCATCTTGCTGCTGAGATAGGTAGAGAAAATGAGAATTGGCTACTAAGATGCTGAATGGCAGATGTAACTTATTTTTCTGAAAGAAAACGTGTTTTGTGTTGTTAAATAATTAGGGTTTTCAACAGATAAAAAAACTGTGACTTTTGATATGACGTTAAGAACATCTAATGAAAGAAGAATGGTCCGGACGGACTTTCCGAGTCCCACGCCCTGATAAGTCGTAAGACAAATCAGAGTACCGACAAAGGCAAACTGTTTAGGTGTATTTTCTAACAATTTTCAGACGTCAAATATTGGAAAATGATCAGTTACAAACAACTAAAAAGTGTGTAAAAAATTTCCCCGATGTTAACTGTGTATTAACAGTTTTTTACTTTAAAAATTACATTTTTTTTTGTCGCAAATAAGTTGTTTTCTGGCAACAAAATTTATGCACTGAAAGCAATTCTCATAGGTTAGCAGAACATTAGGAGCTTCTACGACATTGGAGTCCAGTAAGACCGGTTTTAAGTCCCTCATCTTCCGAGAGGTTCAAAACAGCACTTTTATGGTTCTTTTCTAAAATACGAATGCATTGTGTTGATTTGACAGATCTCACACTTCACAAAGTTTATGATACAACGATGATGTTTTTGGGGGGGTTTTTGGGATCGTATTTACTAAATATTATATAGAGATGAGCAATTGACCGGTCAACAAAAACTTTTTGACCACTGACGTCAGTCACTGACCTGATCTATTGACCGCTGTTGTTTTTTTACACCTTCATCAGTTGACACATGAACTTTTTTTCTACCCAATAACTATAACGTTAAGTTGCGGTTGTGTATTAGGGCCATTTTTACAAGTTCAAGTTAAACTTTAGTTTGAAGATAAACGAAAGATTGTGACAGATAAGTTTCCCTTTTACATATTCAGTTTAAACACTATCTGAAGTTTAAACTCCGAACTTGACTTTATTTGTGAAAAACCTTTCGTGTAAGTTTAGGTGAAATGTAAATGGAACTTGTAAAAGTGGGCCTAACTAATAACCATTTTTACAAGTTTAGTTTAAACTTTAGTTTGAAGATAAATGAAAGATTTGAGTGATAAACAATGCAATATAAGGGAAATTTGGAGTTTAAACTTCAGGCAGGGTTTAAACTTCACTTGTAAAAGTGGCACATACATCAAATTTTTAACAGATACTGACACGTAAAATTTTTTTTCTCGTTATCTTAACAGCATAAAAGTTGAGTTCAACGTGACCCCGAACATAAAGTTCAACTAAAACATGTAAGACCCTATTTTTTCATATCTCTAGTTTAACTCCAAGTTTTACCTAAAGTTTGAGCTGAAGTTTTACTGATAGTTGCAAAATTCGTCCTAGGTGTCACTTTTCCAATCAAGTTTCAATCCTACCTGAAGTTTAAACTTCAAATTTGACGTATAATGCATTGTTGACCTGTCAAAATCTTCTGTTTATCTTTAAAGCAAAGTTTAAACTGAACCTGTAAAGGTCACCTTCAGGATCACTTTTACAACTGACAGTAAAGCTTAAGTTTGAGGTTTAAACTTCTGATTGACAAACATAATATAACACTTTAACTGAAACATGTAATACGCTATTTTTTATATCTTCAGTTCTACTGATAGTTACAAAAGTGGTCCTTAAACGTTTTTGTTTTTTCAGCAATGGAACGATAGAGGGCAGCTCTTAGGTATTTCTTTCAATTCAAAGTCAAATCCTTTGTAATATTAAAGATATAAAAATTCGGTTTTGCCTTATATAAACTTTGTATTACTCTCAACACCAGTAATAAACATTTTTAGATGAGATGGATTGAAGAGGGTACTTCTATACCCTCTTATATATAACTTAGGTACAAAATTCACTTTTTAAAGGCAGAAATTATGTTATGCCAGTCAGAAACCAAACTGATAGGTGAGAAAACCAGGGATAGCTGTAGAGGTCAACTTGAATCTCTCGTGGGAATAAGTAAGTGTTTCATTGTAATTTAAAAGTAATTTTTTGTTATTGATTTCTAGATTAGAATATTGTTGTGAAGATAAGCGGCCAATATTGTCGACAGATATTTTTTTTGGGGAAGCAAACAAAGCAGTACTGAAGAATCACACAAAAATGTTCATGGTAGATAAAAACCAGAGTGAAGGCAAATAAAGTCTTCAATCTGGGAAGGGAGCAATTGAGAAAATATCTACACTATATGAGGAAAGAACAATATCCAGAATGCAGGATGTGTGGGGAAAAGAAAGAAACACCCTCGGAAGTCGGATGTGACATTTTGTGGTTCACTTCCTCATCATTTTGTTGTTGCAGTTCTGATGTTCTTTTCTTTGGTGACATTGTCTTCAGACTCTCCAATTTGGATTTTCTTTTTTATACGGTGTTGTAAATAACTTTTTTAATGGTAATAAATGTTTAAATTGTTAAGTACCTCTAACATTTGTTACCCCGCATATTTGAATTTATTTTAATCCTAATGGTTCAGATTCTCCTAGTAGAGAGTGCGAATTTTTCATATTTGTAACCTGTGTTAAATATACTTAGTTAAAAGTGTACATGCGCAATACAGAAGGATCTATGTAGAATGCGGATCTTTTATAGAGTTGGTGGGTACTTGTAAAGGTTAAATTTTTGATTACTACCTTACTTTGTACTTTACTGAATGATCATTTTAGTGATATTTGCGATATTTTATTTAATTGTTAAGGCACATTCCCGGAAAAATTGCACAAGCCGGTACTGCTCCAATATCCCCCGACAAAATGATAAGACTGACCGGTGTTGCCGGCGTAGGTACTTTTCATGATATAGACAGATTTTCTTTTAAATTCGGAGTAAAATTTGAGTTTGCTGAGAGAAAAATATGACGGCTTTAATATTTATCTTAAGTAAAAGATAGTGGAATTTTTGTCCATTAAGAACACTCTATTAGTTTGTTCAATTTTAATATAAACTTTTGGAGACGCAATTCATTCCTTTCCTACTCGTACCGCTAAACACAAAAGTGGGGAAAACAATCTCTTGCTTTCGGATCATAATTGATCATTCCAAAATTACGTCATTTGACATGTTTGCCCTCCAAGGCAATATGGCGGACCAACCTATTTAGAGGAGTGCCGAATGTATAGTTTTGTAGCTGAAGTACTGAAAAAGTACTAAAACATCAAAACAAATATGTTCTTCATAATTAATAAACTGATTGCGGTGTTGCCGTTCTTACTATTTTTTTATATTTTAATTTATTTATGAGTCATTATTATCCTCATATATAATATGAGGGTAAAGATAATGGTAGGTAATAAAATGCGAATAATAACAGAAAAAGTCTTAATGAGAATATATCATTTTAAAAGAACAAACGATATTGAATTGTCGATTCTTATTCATCACTTTCGTATAAGCACAGAAAATTCTGCACAGTTTGGCTACACTGTTTGTATGTCCGTCAAAAAAGTTGGTCAAAACCAGCTGTTCTGGAATGGTCAATACTGAACGTTCCTTTTTTTAATGTCGCTTTGCAACTTCCGTCAATTTTTTCGATTTTATTCTCAGGAATGATCTGAAAGTATTTCCATCCTTTGTTTTCTTAATAAGAATTTATAGGTATTGCAGATTAATAGCGGTTTTTTCTTTAAATTGGTGTATTTATTGTTAAGTCTGAGCGATATTTATTTTTGAAATGTGGCAACACCGCGCTATGATAAGTTTTCAATAATATCTTTGTGTTTTAGTTAGTGTGTTACGCCTATGTTCTTTGAGTGACTTACAAGGTTTTCAAACGACATAATAAATGTTTCCATTCTGTTTGCGATATGTTGGGAGGCTGTAAACACTGCGGCAACGTAGTGATTTTTGTTTAGTAGTTAGTGGGGCAATGTTCATTTAAAAAGTCACCTAGTGGGCTGTAAAATGTCACAAGGCAAGGATGATGGAAGAAAAGTCTATTTACTCTGTATATGTCATCCTTTTCTGTCAAAAATTCATAGCCTTCTAGATGGCTATCATAATCACGTCCGTCATGTGTAAACAAACTCAAATATATTACATTCGCGTTTGAAGTCAATCTGATCCTCCAAAAATAGTATTTCAAAAGTTAAATACCTAACAATTCCTTTTTAGCCGCAGGTAGGTATTATAGGTAGTACATAAACTCAAAAAATCTTGTAGCAACTCAGTTTTTTTTTGTAAAAGACTGTCAGCTTTTGATAAATATTCTGCATTTGTCCAAGATTTAATTTCCATATTCCTCAAATATCCGTAAATCAGATAGTAAAATGAAACCTAACTGAAACATGCAAAGTTGCAACAGTTTTCCTTTGGAGACGTAACTAATAAAGCAGAATTAACTTTAACATTAACGTAATTTTACATTACATTAAAAGTCTTCGTTTCTTCGACACCGAGAAGGTGGAGGGCACCTCTGAAGGTATTTCCAGCACTTTTTAAAGATTCCTAACTGTTTACGAAACCTGTAGCTTTTAACGTTACATGAAATAACAAGTAAACGCTTGGAATTTAACAGAAACGTTTTATCTATAGAAACGTGCGTTTTTGCCAAAATTTATGACGACAGCTAACTGTTCTGACGCTGGTTTCTTCTTAGCTACGACGATTATGACGCAACAGGCGATGAAATTACATCCATCTGTAGTACTCACAAACAGTAATTACAAACTAATAACCTCTAGTTGATTTACAATTCTTCGGCGAACGCTTTTATGATCAGGCGGCGATTAATCCCTGGCTCATAAATACGCCATTCTGTATTCACTATTGTGTTTCTAATGACCGCATTTTTGCCTTGCGGGGCCGTAACGAAAAAAATCACACTTTACGTCAACGTCAACTTAAACCACAGTGTCGCCCATCAACAGTCGCGTGATTGCAAACTTGTTGCCCAATCTCCCATCCCATAACCTCCATCCAACCCCGAATGATTAGCTTACCATGGCTTATCACGAACGAATCCCCTATGCTCCAGAACATGATGGTTCCGAAAACAAAACTCACTAAGAACTACCACGTTACGCCGCCGTTTAAGGCACTTAAAAGTACTGCCGCACTAGAGCGAACGAAAAAAAAAACGTTACCCAACAAAAACCGGTTAAAAACTGCCGAGGAAAAAGTGGCCGACTCACCAGGATATTGCCACAACGTGGGGGTGGTCAAGGTTTGGTTGTGGTTGCCGCCCATCGGCCACGCTGCCAATCCCGCCGTCCTGTCGTCGCCGCACTGCAGGACGGTTCCGCCTCCGGACACCGCCCCTGACGTGCCTGCAGCCATGCTAGCATTGTCTGAAAGAAATTTGTGTATTAGTGGATTAGTTACGTAACGCGGCTTGGGCTGCGCGGTTTGGGTTTGACACAAAATGTAGTCATGTATACTAAGTAGGCAGTACTTTGGACCGACCGGTGATTGTAATTAGACTGGCGGCGCCTGATGCCACTTAAGTGTCAGATTATGACTTATTCCTAATCTATGCAAACATTAGTTAGGAGTTATAAACATTAAATTACTCATAATTAAGGAATCTGTAAGCACATTGGAGCTATACGTAAAAGTATGTACTGTGATATTAAGTGCTAAGGAGCTGTTAAGTAGGTTACAAATAAAAAATTTATCGAGACTTAATATGAGTCTTGAAATTGCTTTTTGACTTGCCACGTCTACCTCAGGTTTCTATGCCTTTCACTATATACTTTTAAAAAATATGCGTTTTCAAATCAATAAACGTTCAATTTCTATTCAATCAGAAACAACAAAAGATGGGTCAATGACCTATATTAAAGGTAGCTAGTTAGTCACAGATAAAACTTTCAAAGCTTTAATTGTGATTTTGTTTATTATGTTATTCGTTAGTGACGAGTGCGACATTTACTATTTCATTATAGCATTTTTCACTCACTCGAATTTCAGTCTAATTGTATGTTTTGTCAACTCGAGCGAAATATACGGCCAGATGTAAAATTGCAGAATGTGAAAAATTCTTTTAAAGTTCAGGCAGAAACATACCGGCGGTCAATATTTTTTCGTATATATGGCGATTTTCTGCTATATCTTACTTTTATTTGGTCATTAAATGAGGTTGGATAATACAATTAGTCCAGAACCTAGGAGATATGGACAGAGCCAACAAATGCCGATATTTCATCAATTGGCGAAAACTTCAAAACGATGAAGAGAAGGATGAAGGAACAAAAGTTCATTTACTTTGATTATGTCTTCCTTTTCTGTCAAAAAAATCACACACATAGTAGAAGCATTTTCGGTATGTAAGTTGAAAGCCTAGAAAAAGTTCTTATAAAGGTACCTTTCCTTCCTAACAATAATTTTTCTTGGTTATCTCCATAGCAAATTAATGAAAGAAAAAAAAAGATTATTGAGGATGTACTTTTGATTCTTATATATTTTCAGACAAAGTAGTGGCTTAAATCTTCAATTATGTTTTTTTTTATCCACAAGTGAATAATGAGTTGTCATGAAAACGAAACATGTCGTAGGCAATTGGCAACTCAAAAAGTAAACTGCCCTAAACATGAAATCGGTAGTAACTACTGGTTAATCAAGTAATTATTCTTCTATTACGATGTAGTGAGACAAATGTAGGCTACAATACACAGTAGAGATATTCCTTATACTGTGCTACAGTGTCTCTTTTTCACTAAATAATGTACTTTTCACTGAAAAATATTTAAAATAGACCATAAAATTAAGTATGTAATTTACCGTCCACCATCGTAGCATTGAAATGAACGTGCATGGGCGACTCCGTCATCTATCTGACGCATCAAAGGTCGCGCCGTCGATTAGCGAAACCAGTCGTGGTTTTAAAATTGTGAATTATCTTTGTGGCACTTATATTCTATCATATTTGAGAAAACCCGGAATCTTGGTCTTGGATAAAGTATAGTATATAACTCGCATTTAATGAGCGTTATCCACGAGAGAAGCGAGTGGCACAAGTTGCCCGAGAGACGCCCGAACAACTCTCATTAAATGCTTGTATAATATACTATTATATACTACATTACTTTATATTATGATTTATATATGACTGAAAAAACGGAACCAGTTCGGCAAAAATTATTTGCTCCCTCCAATATACCTCGATGTTAATATCGGTTCTACGGCATAAATAAAGACGAAAAAAAACAAGAAATTGAAGTATGCCTTATGCTGTCAGCTGTCGTTGTCCAGTCTCATTTGACGTAAGACTGCAAGTGATGTGACTTTTGGCGGAAATTGTCTTACTTTTTTGCCCACTGCTAAAAAGGGAGATCAAAACTCTGAACCAGGAGGGAATCTCCATACGTAATTATTTTTTTATATACTGCATTACTTTGAATTATGATTTTGTTTAGTTACTTTTTGAAGGGATTTCTATGATGACCACTATGCTCACATAACATATTGCGAGAATGGTTAAAGTGGTTAATACTCAACGAGCTAGCGTATAACAGAGAGATATCGTCGTGTTTTACAGTTTGGCTTTTCTAGTACAGGGACACATAAAGATGTCTCTGAAATGTGCCGGACTAAGGTCACTTGACGTCTTACGTCAAATTATTTAAAATCATGACTCGCTAATTGCGTGCTCCGACGATGACATTACCACATGGAGCTAACATGGCGGACTGCCAGCCCAAAACCGGAACTAATTCGGCAACAATTCTTTGCTCCAATTATCCACCCTCCATGTTAATATTTGGTTCTAGATAGGGCAAAGCTTTTAGTTAAATCTGATTATAGATGAATACGCCTTTATTAAGATTGAACTGTTTTTTCTTGTTAATATAGTTTCAAAAATATTTGTACTGTTTAGAACCAACTTCTAAATTTTCTTGATTGATTTGAGGGGTCGGTGGATGAAAGTGAAAGTCTTCTTTCTAAAATTTGTCGACGTTTCGCAATCGTTTCGCAATAACAAAAAATTTTACTGGAACACCTGAGGTCATCGCTCTTTTGTTGTTGCTTAGGGTCCCGAGGAAGCAATAAAACCATTGCGAAACGTCGACAAATTTTGGAAAGAAGACTTTCATTTTCATCCACCCATCAAACCCATTAAGAAAATTTAGAAGTTGGTTCTAAACAGTACATATTTACATCTTTATTTCTCTATATTATCTTTTTTTCTTGCGAATTACATTGCAATTCAAACATACGGTTTGAAAGCATAAATGGAGGCAAAACAGAAGGAAATTAATAGTATATTTCATTAGGAGTACCGAAAATAGCCTTTTAGAGTGCGCGCGTGACAAATTTAGTCACAAAGTCATGTAAGCACGGGAAAAGGCATTTCGGACCTGTAATGAACGATAGTTTTCATTACACTAATTAAATTATATAATATATATTATTAAAATTACTTAATTTACAAACATGAAAAGTTGTATTTGACATTAGGGTGACATAAGCCTGACAGAGAAATCAAAATCAACATCAAATAATAGAAGTTGTCAAGGATACTTGCTAAAGCTGAAGTTTGCAACTGATGGCCGTTTTATTTTAAAATAAGTATAGTGATATACAACTGGGAACGGCAAAAAAACAGCGCACGGAAAACGGTTTTTTCTACGACTGCCTCGAAAATGAACAAATACGCACTACTAACTACCGTTGAAAATCGCAAATCGCAAACAGCGTGCGCAAGGGGCACATTGCGCACGCTCTCACACAGAAGCGTGTGCAACGACCCTTTGCACACGCTTCTGATTGCTTTGCACACGCCTTGCGTATATTTTATAATACGAATGATCAATTATGAAGCAAAATCGCAGTAGTAGAAAAAGTATAGTGTGCAACAAGTACGAAAAATCACTCTTCACCCTCTTGTGACGTTGTATCACTCGCCTACGGCTCGTGTCCAAACCGTCACATTCGTGTGAAAAATGCAATTTTCGACACTAGTTGCACAATATACTCTTTTCCGTTCCCTTGCGGCAAATGTGTATTTTCTGGAAAGGTAAAAAATGACTGAACGAATGTTCCGGAAACGATGTCGCGAAAATAATAAATAGATAGTTTATAATATTTATTATCTGTTTGATTACATACAACTCATCAGCAAGTGGTAAGAAAACTTTCGGAAGTTTTGCAAACTTACCGGTAATTATAAGACTGTAAAGGCTTTCTCGGTCGGTCAAATTACAATCTAAAGTGTTTTCCAGGCTTTGCAGCCGTGGTCCAATGTAATTTCGTCCTGACGTTTCGTCTACAGCCACGGGAGGCGTTATTAAAGGCGATGAGGCAATGGGCAAAGTGATCTCCCGTACTTCCCGACGTTGACTGATTCGACTGTGGCGCAGGGATGGGTCTCTCCAACCGGACCCGCTCCGAATGAACGGGTCCTGAAGTGGAACGAGTTGAACCGGGTTCGTAGTTAGCTCCGAGGATGGGCTAGAGAACCGAGAACGACAACGAAGAAAAACAATTTGGAATACTACGGACAATTATTCGTTGTGGTTCGATTTGCTATGAAGAATGCTCGATGCTTAGGTTAGTTTAATTTACGAATCAGATCAATACTTAATAATAATAACATTGTGTAACAAAGAGCAAACAGAGAAAGGCAGTAGAATGAAAAAATATATTTTATTATAAATTCCTCTCTGCGTACTAATATCAGTCCGAACAAACGGGTCCACCGGAACGGGTTTAAGTTAGGATCCGGAACGAAAAGAACGAATCCGGTTACGGAATCGGAGTGCCCATCTCTAACTGTGGTGAGCTCCGTGCTCCGTGGTATTTATTCCCCCGCCGTCGCGCTGCAGTGGAGGGACTGGGGTGGAGGTAGTTAGTGGTGGCGCGTGGTTTCGATGCATTTAGAAACGTTATTTCTTCGAAATTGTTGTCGCCTGTTTAAAAATCTCAATGGCCTCTCTCGATAATCTCGGATAGAAACGCTGCGATTGATTTAAGATATCCACCCCGTTGAAAAGGATGTTGTGACTTTCGGAGAGAGCGTGCTCTGCTACTGCTGACAGAGATCCCCTATCGTCACCCGGAGTTTAACCGAGTTCCATGCAGCTGTGGCTCGATATACATTGGTACCACAAACGGCACTGTCAACATGAGGATTATGGAACACAAGAGGCGTTGCAGGCTGAGACAAACGCAAAATTCAGCAGTAGCAGAGCACGCTCTCCGAAAGTCACAACATCCTTTGCAACTAGGTGGATATCTTATATCAATCGCAGCGTTTCTATTAATTTCACCAGGAAGGAGAAAATTACGTTTCTAAATGCAGACTGGAAGCGAGTTCTACGACATACTTATTACAGTATAAACAATATATAACAGTAACGTTACTCTATCAGGTGGCCGCTCCTCGCTAACAATTCTTCCCCTCTTACTTTGCCTAAGATTTCGGTTAAAGTAAACAAAAGTTTGGTCACTTTACGCCACCGGCCTTTACTGAATACATTGCCCCATTAGCAATTTCACGTCGAAGGCAGACGGCGACAAAACACGTTTGAAGTCGGAATTCCTTTGATCTTTCCGAGAGAGACGTTACTGGTGAAGTGCACCGAAACTCCGTGTCACCACTACTCCCAGCTTACAGCCCAGTCCCTCCATTGCAGCGCGACGGCGGGGAAATAAATACCACGGAGCTCACCACAGTCGAATCACTCAACGTTGGGAAGCACGCGAGATCACTTCGCCCATTGCCTCACCGCCTTTGATAATCTCCGACGCGGCTGTAGACGACACGTCAGGATGAAATTCCATTGGATCATGGCTTCAAAGCCCGGAAAATACTTTAGATTATATTTTCCGATTTTTTAGATTGTCAGTTCTGCTTCTGCCGTTTCTAATTTGTAAACGTCATGGAGGTAGAACTAGAGATAACAAACACATTTCGATCTATTCCTAAAATGGGATCTGTTTTTACACTCCGGAAGTCCGCCATGTTTGTGTTGACGTCCCATTTTGGGGACGATTGTGTGACCCGCTGCTAAAAGGGGAGGACAAAGTGGGAGGGTCTCTCCATATGTAATATACTAGCTCGTTGAAACTAAAGTTAACTGAAATGTCATTTTTATGTCAACTAGAATCGGTGTGAAACAAAAATGACTTAAATGTCTGTGTTTGGAGCCAAATAATGGCCAATCCATCTGACTGGTTATCATCAACCTTTATTGCTCTACCTAAAAAACAACAGTCAAAAAAATGTGGTGAGTATCGCTTAATCAGTCTCATGTTCCACATGCTCAAAGCATTCCTACGGATCATTCACGCTCGCATCAGACGTAGATGTGAGGAATATCTTGATGATTCTCAATTCGGCTTTGATGAAACGCTTTCGGAACGCGTGAAGCACTTTTCGGAATGAACCTTTTCCTCCAAAAATGCCGTGATCAGCCAAATGATGTTTTCGCATGCTTTCTCGATTACGAAAAAGCCTTTGACCGCGTACAACACGATAAACTTTCTGATATGCTACAGGTGGTTGGAATAGATAATAGAGGTATCCGCATAATTAAATATCTATACCGGAATCCAAAGGCACAGGTAAAAATAGGCAATATTAAAACAGACCATATTTTCATACAACGTGGAGTAAGACAGGGTTGCATACTGTCGCCCTTACTTTTCAACCTATACTCGAATATTTAAGCAGGCATTGGAAGGAATATCATACCTCGGCATCAAAATAATTGGAGAGTCAATAACAACAATCAGATATGCTGATGATACAATGATGCAGGCAAACAAAATCAAGGGACTACAGTTGCTTATAAATCCCACAATGGTACTACCCTAGAACTTAATGGAAGCCAAATTGAACGTGTCTTTAAGTTCAACTACCTTGGTAGTATTATTACAGAGGATCTAAAGAGCGAGATAAAGTGCCGAATAGAGATTGCTCGGGCAACTTTTAATATAATGAGATTTCTTCTTTGCAATGACAACCCTGAGTATGAAGTTGAGACAACGCATGGTTGAATGCTATGTAAAGGTCGGTATTGCTTTACGGAGTGGAGACGTGGACTATAAAGGTCAAGACAATAAACCAACTGGAGGCATTCGAAATGTGGCTACACAGCAGAATGCTTCGTATTCCGTGGACACAACATGTTACAAATGAGAATGTACTACGAAGAGCAAACATCGAAAGGCAACTCTTGACGACCGCAAAATGCCGAAAGACATCATATCTTGGGCATATTTTGAGAGATGATAAATATCGTCTATTACAGCTCATAGTAAAGGGCAAGATTCTGAGGCGCCGTGGATTTGGAAGAAAGCAACAGTCGTGGCTCAGAAATTTTCGAGATTGGATCGACGTAAGAAGGGCTGATGAACTTCGCGAGCTTGGCGGAGGACCGTACAGCTTTTGCCATGGTGACCGCCAACGTCAGGGAGACCGGACAAGGCACATGAAAGAAGAAGAATGGCCAAAAAAATCAACAAATGCTTTTGTGGAAAAAACCATGGCAAAACCAGACTGTCAATTGTTATGTCGAAGTAAAGCTAAGGAGTACAGGATGCATAGTTGTCAGTTATTCTCGACCATTCCAGAATTACGTCATTTGACATGTACGCCAGTCAAAGCAATATGGCGGACCAACCTATCAAAATATCAGGCGTAACTTAAAACTTGATATTGACTGTCATGTTTCATGGATTTTGAGATATATTTAACTACAAGTTATCTGCTAAAGCCCCTAAGCAGCTTAATAATGATTAAATTTAATATACCCTACTTATTCAAGTTTAAAACTGTAGGAAAACCAGCGCTCCTCTCGAACACAAAACGAAACTGGTTGTTCGGGCAAACATTGCTCGAAATTTAAAAGATCTTTTCAAAGAGCCTAGTTGTCGTTAGCCCTATAAACTCGGCAGCTAAATGCCGTAAAACCGATGAGAATAAATAAAGAGCTAATTGTGATCCGGAGGTTTCATTTATAAATAGAACTTTATAAGTCTATTCCTAGAAACAAGCAACATTGAAATGTCATAATTCTTGTTCATCATTACCGTATAAACACGGAAAATTTCGTATGTTTGGCTAGATAGTATGGTTGCCCCTCGAAGCAGTATGGGGCACCTTTGTCAAAATCAGCTGTTGTGAAATTGTCAATATCACAAAAATTTTAGAAGACAACCATTATATCTAATGAAATTTTTTAATACTTTCTTTATGCCCGGGCAATTCTTTTGTTCCTAAAATTTGCCATTTTCGAAAAAATAGTTTTGAATATTTTAAATTTTGACTTTTTAGAGGGATGGAAAACCAAAAAACTGAACTTCCATATTCTTGTTTTAGTGACCTATTCGGTGATTGCTTTTAAAAAGTAAATAAAAAATAACAAAATTCCAAAATATAAATTCTACAAGGTTATTTTCTCGAAAATAGCTAGTTTTAGGGGCAAATGCAAATAACTTGAAACATTTCTAGATATAAGGGTTATCGTTCAAAATTTTCTTTGTTTCAACTTCAATCAAAAAGCTACATCCGTGGTTCTAAAAATTAGCCTCCAAAGCTTGTTTCAGAAAAAAATCCAACAAATTTCTCTGATCACCCCACAAAGCATCTAACCAGCTGTTCAATGGCATTCATGTGGAAGTTTGGCCTGGTCTTAAAACTTCCACTCAATCAGTTGTCAGATTATTAACATTGCTGTATTTTTGTTATCGTTCTGACCAAACAACCTCTCTAATACTACTTGTTAAAAGCCACTCTTCCATTGACAATAGCACTGATTAGGATGTGGGTTTGCCGCAATGGTTACCACGTCAATCTGCTCTTGGGGCTCACCTCCATTTGGGCACAGATATAAATGTTTGTTTAGCCTTTTTTTCATACCAGAAATACATCAAACACAATGATATTGAACTATTATACCTACTAATAAGAAAAAAAATATCGTTTCCGACAATATTTAACACCGATTCAAGGCCATCAACGTATAGTAGGTACCTCGATGACCGTGTTAAAACGAAACCGTTTATAACAAATTTGCAAAACAATTTGCTCTAATACGAAGATTAAATAGCCCCTGAAAAAAACGCCAACCTTTTACCAACAAACTAAAAGGATATTGGCAATTTACGAAAAAAACGCCCATCAGTCCGAGTCGAATCGGCTCGCCGGTACCCAGTAAACTGTCGGGCCTGCAAACTGCGAAATTAACCACTTGAACTGCTCCAATGGGACGTTTTATGGAAATTCGTGTCTTAAAAAATTAATAAAGATTATTATCGGCCGTCAAAGAAATAATAAGCTCGGAGGGCGATAAATCCCCTTGATATCTAGTTTTAATCAGCTTGCTTAATCTTATTATCAAGCAAAACACCTGCCTTCTGGGAAGAAAACACGGAAATTAGGAATTTACGCCTGGAATGAACGTGAATAGGCAACAGTTTTATGGCCAATCGATTAGAGATTCGAAAACGTAAATGTGTTGTTTTGAAGGATCTTTTTAATTAGTGGAATCCCATTTTAATGTGATTCTTAGGTGCGTGTTCTGGAATGAGCTGCTAAGGTTTTTTGTATAAGTAACTCCCAGTTAGTTGTTCATTGCTCTGATGAGCAGGTGGTTCAACCGTTAGCTTATGCTTATGTCGTTTAAACTACTAAGTAACTGACACTTACGCGCTTTGAAAACACATTAAAGCACCGTTCTTAAAACTCCAAGATTTTTCCCCTAACTCTGCATTACACTAAAACTAATAAAACTGCTTACCAAAACCTATGTAGAACACCATCATTTTTGGTCTGAAACTCTCTCGCTGTAGCCACTACAACCTATGAAGTGGCATAAAAAATGTCTTTTCTTTAACACATTGATAAGCATTGTTATTGTTTTGTCACGATGCAATAAATTAATAGGCATTAGCAACATTAATATTTAAACAGAGAAAAGATAGGAGAAATCTCTTTACGATAGATTCATTTCTATGCCAGTTTTATCACCTATAGGGATTTGAAAGTCCGTGTACGTGGAGGGTTGTAAAAGCCAGTGATCTTTATTCAAATAGCATTCATCTACATTACAAATGTTCAAATAAGCCCAAAGACCTACTTAACATTGGGTGCCCGAGGAGACTACGTCGGTGGGCTTAGCGGAGGGCTATAAAACTCGGTGTGACAAGTAAAAGTGGAAGGATTTGGACGCTTCTACGAGAGTAAAGGCTTATTTACTTAGTACACTGTAACTGTAATGAATCAGAATATGGTAGAAAGCGTTTTCTAGCAGCTTGTAATAATTAGGATCGTTAATATGGAACACGCAGAGATCATTACCAAACGATAAATAATAATAATGTTATAAGCGGTGTGTATTAAAAGGCAAGTTTCAGCCTTGAATTAAAGTAAAACGTCGGTAACACGAATTTGTATAATAATGCTGGTCTGCACTTTATAAACATAAAGGTTACCATAAATAACGTAGTCTGACATGGCGATTTGCATTGCATAGAATAGGATTGGGAAAGACGTAGAAAAACATTCAGGGGGAGGGGGGAATATTTTTGAAAAAAAAAGATTTCGAGAGCGAAGTTACGAGTACAGCATTAATTGGAAAATGTGAAAAAAAAGTCGTTAAGCTTCTTTTGGACTGCGTGTATTTAGATTAAGCATCTGCTTTTAGTATAAAATTGAAGAATAAAGAAATAATAAAGAGAGTCAGGCAAGCAAAAAGTAAAAGGACATAAGAAAATCCAAGCCACAAAAATTCGGGTTCGATAAACTAAACATTGGGTCTGCATAAATACTTGCAATTGATAATTGAGGGTAAGATAGAGGGTCGGAGAGGAGTAGGAAGGAAAAAGATGTCTTGGCTACGGAATATTAGACATTGGACGGGAATGCACAACATACAGACACTGATTCACACCGCTGGGAACAGGGATGAAATGAAGAATGTAGTCGCAAACATCCGTTAACGGATAGCATGAGAAGAAGAAGAAGAAACTAAAAAAATATGCCGACAAGAGAATAATTTGATAAAATAAGAAGTTAAAGGAATAGCAAAAGACGGGGAAAAGGGCAGAAAGACAAATTGTTTGATCTTCAAAGAAAAGCCTCATATTTAGGAGAAAAACGAAAAACATCAACAGCAAAAGAGAGGTTCGAAAAATAAATTAAAAGAGAAACAGGGAGAAAAACCGAAAAACCAAAAAAAAACAATAGATTAGATCCACCAGAGAGTTAAGGAAATGAAGAAAATTTGCAACAATAAATAGAACAAGAATATTGAAAATTGGAAGAAAAATTACAATAGACGAAGAAAGCTAAAACTCAAAATGTCGGACTAAAAAAATTCTTAATTAAACTGGGAAAAAATATGGTATCTGAAACCACGGAACTGGGACAATACTATGGAAGAAAAAAACAATAATAAGTATAGCCACAGGCTTGAAATGAGCGAAAAATTAAAAGAGAAGGAATTCAAAAAAGTGATTATTGGAAACCAATAAAATATCCACACATTTAAGTAGAAAATGCCGACATTTCGATGTTTATTGTCCACTTCCTCAAGGTTACTTCTGCCCTAGTTCTCAACATTTTTACGTTTAACTGATTCTGATGTCTTTCACTAAGTGTAAGTTTTATGAGTTCACACTAGTGTTATAATAACCATGAAAATGAAGTTAATAAATGTCAAAACGTCGGCCATTTCCATACTGCAGAAATGCAAATAAGATAAATAAAAATCAAGTAAGATGTTACTAATATATAGTGTTATTTAGTAAGCGAATGAACAATGAGAACAAAAAAGCTAGTTAAACTTCTTTTAGATTATGTCTATTTAGACTAAGCTTTCAGTAAAAAGTTGAAGAATGAAAAAACTCAGGCAACCAAAAATTGAGGCAGGAGAAAATCAAAACCACAGAAAATCGTGCTGGATAAACTTAAAAATATACCTACAAGACAATTATGGAACAATTGATTGAACAAGAAGTTAAAGAAATAAGGAATAGAAGAAGATGCGGAAAAGAGCAAATAAACAAATTATTGAAAATAGGACCAAATCTTGAGTCTCATATTTAGGAGGTAAAAAAAAAAACAGCAAAATGTAAACATAAATTTGAAATAATAGTAGATGTCAGAGACTTCTACTAACAATGAGGACTCTAGAAGAGCGGAACGCAAACAATATTTGACATGAAAAGCCTTCGAACAAAAAATGTAAAGTAAAAGAGGCTCAAAAAATAAAATAGAACAGTAACAAGACTGTGAAGGATTTCACAGCCGGTCAAAACATAATCATCGAATGTGCTGAGCTTCGTGGTATTTATTCTCTGTCCCTTTACCCCAGTCACTCCACTGCAGCGCGACGGCGGAGGAATAAATACCACGGAGCTCACACAGTCGAATCAGTCAACGTCAGGAAGCACGGAAGATTACTTCGCCCACTGCCTCATCGCCTTTGATAATGTGTGCGGCAGTTGTAGACGAAGCGTCAGGAAGAAATTCCATTGGACCACGGCTTCAAAGCCCGGAAAACACTTTAGATTGTATTTTGACCGGCCGTGAAAGCTTATAAAACGCCTCTACGGGGAGGATATATCAAGACTGATTCGACAACTGAAGAACCTCCACAAGAAGAAAGCACAACTCTTGAGTTCACTGGCATTTCTAGTATGATGCCGTGACACCAAGAACAGCCCAAACTTCCTGAGAATAAAAAGGACTTTAATATCTAGTCAAGCAAATAGGATTTACAATAGGACCGAACCATCTCTCCTCTGTGAGAAGGTTGTTGTGTGAAAGGATCCATGAGATCCGTTGAGATCCAAGAGATCTTGCGTATAATGAAAAAAAACTTTTATTTGTCATTTAGAACTAGCTAACAGCTTGCATTGGATCGATTGAGAAAAGAAATTTGACGCACTAAGTGCCACCAAAAATTCGCCAGACACATTTAACCTCACATCAGAAAAGAGTCAACGCAAGGTTATAGTCAATTTGAAGGACAAAGAACTGTCAACAGACGAGCTGAGCGTTCTGAACAAGGGAGGACATTTTGCCATAACACCATTTAGGATACCCGCGGAAGACATCATAGCAAATGTGGAGAGCGAAATCCGGCAGCTGCCAATTCAGATGTATGAACAGATAAGGATGGAGATGTCACGAATTCTACAACGCGCAAAACCACCAAAAAGCAATCTTACCTTTGCAGATAAGAAAGCTCTGAAAGCCTTGAACGAAGACAAAGATATTCTTATTTTAACACCAGATAAAGGAAATGCAACAGTAGTAATGTCAACATCGGATTACGAAGGAAAAATCAGGACACTGCTAGATCCCACCACCTACAATAATAAGTTAACTCGTGATCCAACCGCTCAAATTCTGAAGGCGACCAACAATTTAACTGTTGGCTGTACGGTTTGCCAAAGATCCACAAACCGGTTGTGCCACTGAGACTCATCGTGAGCACCATAGGATATCGCAAAACACCTTACAAAACTGCTGCAAGCTGCAATCTAAAATAGGAAATACCAACAGCTTTATAAAAGACTCCACCCATTTCGTCGAAAAACTACATTCTTTGACTCTTTCTCTGGGAGAAATTCTCGTAGCTTCGATGTCGTTTCGCTCTTCACGATGGTACCCATTAAAGAAACCATGGAACATATTAACCAGAAATGTCCACAAAATGTTGCCAAGTTTTTCCAACACTGCCTAACCACCACAAATTTTGAATGGAAGGAAGATTCTACGAACAAACTGATGGTGTAGCTATGGGCAGCCTCTTAGTCCAGTAATAGCCAACTATTTTATGGAAATTTTCGAGGCCAAGGCGTTGACAACAGTTGAACAGCAAATAAGCGGCTAAAGTGCTGGTTCCGATACGTGGACGATACGTGGACACCCGTAGACGACCAAAACTTCCTCTTACACTTCAACTCCTCAACCCGAAAAATCAATTCACCATGGAGATAGAAAAGGAAGGATGCCTACCAGTTATGGATGTTTTGGTATCAACGAGGCCGAATGGGAAGCTTGCGCACCATTTATAGAAAACCAACAAACACTGACCGATACCTCCATAACGGATCAAATCATCAACCCAGACAGAAAAGGGAAGTCACAAAGACTTTGTCTGTGAGAGCCAAGAAAATTTGTGAGCTGACTGAATTGGAACGGGAAATGAAGCATCCAAGGAACCAACCTTTGGTTGGAATAGATACAGCAAGCACGAGTTCGATAGGGCCGTCCGTCCAAGGAATGTAGAGCGCCTAGAAGGAACAACGGGAGAAGGTGAAAAAAGCTCGGATAGACTAGTCTACCTTACATTCAACGGAAAAGATCGGCAGACTACTGGAAAAGCACAATGTTAAAACTGTCTTTGAAACCACTAGTACAATATAAAAGAGTTTGAGAACACCACAGAGCCAAGAGTTTACCGAGTTAAATGCAGCTTTGGCTCGGTATACATTGGCACCACAAAACGTAGTGTCAACACGAGGATTACGGAACACAAGAGGAGTTGCAGGTTGGGACAAACACAAAAGTTAGCAGTAGCAGAGCACGCTCTCTCCGACGGTCACGACATCCTTTTCAAGGAAGTGGATATCTTATATCAATGGCAGCGTTTTTATCCGAGACTAACGAATGAGGCCATTGAGATCTTTAAACAAGACAACAATTTGTCGTGCAACCGAAAGGAGGAAATTACGTTTCTAAATGCAGACTGGAAGCGAGTTCTACGACAAACTTCAAACCCCGCGCTACCACTGCCCCCACCCCAGTCCCTACACTGCAGCACGATGGCAGGGTAATAAATACCACGGACCTCACCATGATCGAATCAGTCAACGGGAGATCATTTCGCCCATTGCCTCATCGCCTTTGATAATGTCTGCCGCAGCTGTAGATCAAAGGTCAGGAAGAAATTCCATTGGACCACGGCTTCAAAGCCCGGAAAACCTCACATCAGAAGTTTGTTAGATTGTATAAAAGACCAACAGAAAGTAAAAAACTAGAAAATAATACATTAGATCTATCAGAGAGGAATGAAAAGGAAGATAATTTGCAATAGAACAATCAACACAAACACAAAAAGCAACAGCAACAAAAAGAAGCTAAATAAGAAAAAAAAATGCAGAAAAATGAAAAAAGCTAAATCACAAAATTCAAAAAAAAATCAAAAGATAGGAGTGGGACAAGATAGGAGTGGGACAATAATATGGGAAAAAAATAACCAAACAATAATAAAAACACCCACAGGCTTGAAATATGGGAGAAAAATTAAGAAAGACGATGACATTTAAAAACAATGGTTTTTGGACACAGGATTAATAAAAAGTACACATTATTTAAGCAGAAAATCCGACGTTTCGACGTTTATTAATCACTTTCTCCACGTTGCTACTTCTGTCCTAATGCTCAAAAATTTTTAGTTTTACTAATTCTCATCATCACTTTCTCTAAGTTTTATGACTTTTCACACTGCAACTGCACTTGACTTTCCGTATTGCAAAAATGCAAATAAGAGATTTAAAAATAAACAGTTTAAGTGAGAGGTTACTTATATAGAGTTATTTTGTTATTTAGTAACCGATTGAATAATGTGAACAAAAAAGCTCGTTAAGCTTCTTTTGGACCATATCTACTACACAACGATACAAGATAAAAGAGTCAGGCAAGCAAAAATGTGATAGAAGAAAATCAAAACCACAAAAAATCGGGCTCTACAAAGTACAAAATATACCTACAGGAGAATTATAAGAAGGAAGAACGAACATTTGATAGAACAAGAAGTTAAAGAAATAAAGAATAGCAGAAGACGCGGAAAAGTACGAATAAACAAATTATTTAACTCTCAAAGGATCAAGTTTTGAGTCTCATAATTAGAAGCAAAAAAAATTTAACCAGCAAAATGTTTGAGACTGAAGAAAGAAAATTACAGAAGAGTGGAACGCAAACAATATTTGACATAAAAAGCCTTTGAACAAAAAATGTAGAGTAAAAGGGCTCAAGAAATAAAGTAAAAGAGTAACAGAAAGAAACAAACTAGAAAGCTAACAATAGACTAGAAAAAAAAACAATAGATTAGATCCACCAGAGAAGTATGAAATGGAAAAAAATTGCAATAATAGATAGAACAACAAACATGCAAACACAAACACAAAAACAACAAAAAGAAGCTAAATAAGAAATAAATAATAGCAGAAAATGAGAAAAGCTAAAACAAGAAATTTTGAACACGAAAAAATTTTGAGAAAAAATGTTGAAAAAGTTTAAAAAAAAAATTAGGAGTATGGTTGGAATAATGGTTGGAAAGTGGGACAATAATATGGAGGAAGAAAAACAAACAGTAATAATAAGCGAGAAGAAAGTATTAAAAAAAAAAGGTTGTAGGAAACAGGACCAATAAAATATCCACAACACTTCCACTATCCTCATCCACAGCAGAAAATGCCGACGTTTCGACGTTTAGTAATCACTTTTCAAGGTTATTTCTGTCCTAGTGCTCAAAATTTTCTCGTTTCACTGATTTTACTTTTCAAACTAGTGCTATAAGAGCCACGAGAATGAAGTCGAAACGTCCAATGTCCATCATATTCGTGCTGCATAAATTCAAATAGTTTTCGTTCTTGGTAACCACAATTTCGATACTTTCGAAGAATATCTATATCAAACAAAAATGAAAAGTCAAAGCAAAATTAAAACCAGAAAAAATAGTTAATTCATATTAGAGGACAACAAGAATGGCAAGTGGACTCAGGCAGTGGACTCAGGCACAGTTGGACTCACTCTGATCGGCCTGGTTTCTAGTTATATGCGGTCAAAGAGGAAATTAAGATAAGGATAAGAATAAAAGATGTAAAGATGTAATAGTCCCGCTTGGTCAATTAAAAAAAAAGAAAAATACGGTATTTTTGACCGAAACGGGACGATCTCTAGCCCCATAGATGTAACAAACTTAATACGAGTCAGAGAAGTCACATAAGTGAGTTTTTTAAAAGCAATAAAAAAACTCGATTAGTAGAAGAGTAACCGAAAGAAACAAACTAGAAAGCTAGAAAAAAACAATAGATTAGATCCATCAGAGAAGTATGAAATGGAAGAAAAATTGCAATAATGGATAGAAGCATGAAACGTGCAAAAACAAAAGCGAAAACACAAAAAGAAGCTAAAGAACAAAAAAATATTAGCATAAAATGAGAAAAGCTAGAACAAGAAATTTTGAACACGAAAAAATTTTGGAAAAACTTACCATAAAAATTTAAGGTACAATGGTTTGAAAATAAGACATAATATGGAATAATAACCAAATAGCAATAAAAACAGCCACAGGCTTGAAATATGATAAAAAAGGAGACGAAAGAATTCAAAAAATGGTTATCGGAAACAGGAGCAATAAAATATCCACAACACTTAAGCAGAAAATGCGGACGTTTCGACGTTTATTAATCACTTTTTTAAGGTTATTTTGGTCCTATAGTGTTCAGAATTGTCTAGTTTCTTAGTTTTAGTGATGATTTTACTTTTCAAACTAGTGTTATAATAGCCATGAGAATAAAGTCGAAACACTTTGGCAGAGATTCTTTAACCGGTAACCACAACTTCGATACTTTGAAAGAATATCTATATCAAACAAAAATGAAAAGCCAAAGCAAAATTGAAACCAAAAAAAATAGTTAATTCATATTAGAGAACAACAAGAAAGGCAAAAAAACAGTTGGACTTACTCTGATCGGCATGGTTTAGTTATAGGCGGTCAAAGTTGGAAATTAAGAATAAAAGATGTAACAGTCCCCATTTGGTCAATTAAAAAGTAGTAGATTATGTCACTAGGAGTAAAAGTGGGTCTTTTCGTGCTGAGCCCAGAGATTGACGGCCGAAGCGAAGCTGAGGCCTGCAACTGGGCGAAGCACAAAAAGACCTTTTACTCCGAGTAACATATACTATTTTTTTTTCAAGCATGCAAGAAATAAGAAATCTATTTAAAAGTGGTTCAGTTTTGCAATTTTCTCTCATCTTCTTTAAGCGGGTCTAGGTACTTACCCAATTAGGGGTGTATATTATTTGTAAAATACATAGAATATGTTAGAATGGTGGTTTTCAATGTTCAATGGTTTTAATGTATTAAATAATAACCAATGATTATAGTAAACTAAGAATTTGTAGCATTATTTTCAATACTAAATTAATAAATGTCACATTGACAGATAAATATGAAGACGCGCATGACATTTACCAGACGAATTCAGAATTCGAGAACCTATGCGATTTCGACTAATAACGGTTTCGGATGGTGCTCTTGAGTGCTCTGAGAGTATTTTTAAGATTCCTATAAGATTTCTCTTGAGAATATTTTTTTTTTCAACAAGAATGTAAAGATGGCAATACACTCAGATCGGTTTATCTGGTGTCATCTATTATTAAAATAATTTTGGTGAATGAAAATCGTTTATATATGCGCCACCATGACACTAGCGGTGACTTTTGACTTTACTTTTACTGCCTAGGACTTTTTTGCTACTTTTTTGGTCTCAGGATTTGAAAGCCCACTTTAGGTGTGCGTATGGAGAAAACAAATGACGTACTTTTTAGTCCGCTTGAAAAAAAAAAAGATTTTTTACGGTATTTTTGATCGAAACGGGGCGATTTCAATCCTCTATAGATGTAACAAACTTAATACGAGTCAAAGAAGTCACATAAGTGAGTTATTTAAAAGCAATGAAAAAACTCGATTCTAAAAGTGCGCCAAAATCCAGCAAGAAAGAGGTCTATTTCCGAAATTATTGAGCCAATGGGACGTTCGTTGGTGGGAGGTGGATGAGGACATCGAGAAGAACAAAACACTTTTGGATTATCTCCAATCGGTCCACTCATTTTAAAGTTATAGGCAGTCAAAGATGGAATTTCAGAATCAAAAGTAGGAATATGCATTCTTTGGTAATTTTCAAAAAAAAAATTGTTTTATTTTATCTGCTGTTTTTCCTTATGAACGTCTATCTCCGAAACGAAGAGGTCTATCTCCAAAATCATTGAACCAATGGGACTTCTGTTGGCGATAGGAGGATGAGGACATCGAGGAGAACAAAAACTATTGGATTCATTCCAATCGGTCCACTCGTTTTAAAGTTATAAGCCGTTAAAGTTGGAATTTGAGAAAAAAAGAAGGCATATACCCCCAGAAGGACTCGGAAAATGTTGAATCAATGGGACTTTCGTTTGTGGAAGGAGAAAGAGGACACCAAAAAGAGGAAAAAAGAGTAGGGCTCACAAACCCAATAGGAGTAAGAAAGTAAGATTATATCGAATTTGTTGGTGAAGTTAGCAGGATTGGGACAAATAATGCACCTCTTCTTTATTCGAAAATGGCCGACGTTTTGACTATTTATTTAGTCTTCTTCAGGGCTACACTCACTTAGAGTATATTGGGCGATAGTGCCAAGCAAATATTGTTATTCGCAAATTTTGTACCTTATGCAGCGGACGTGTTTTCACTGAGTTTGATTTGAAGAAATACGGCGAGTATTTCTAATAAAAATTAGAGAATTCCTTGCTTCGCAGTTTGTATTATGATAAGTGGGTTTAACGCTGGTGGGTGAGCTTCTGCTCTGTACAACATCTCACCGGTAGTCCGTACATTTCCAGTTTTAAACCGCTGAATCGAGATATCCAATTTATCGACCAGCCAAAGCTGTACTGATGAGGGGTAGACCCCGAAACTGGTATGCAGATTGGTTGATCGACAAATTGGTAAGCACGTATACTCTAAGTGGGCTTAAGTTAAAGAAAAAGAAAACAGTAACAAAAAAAGACGTTTCTGGATGTCATCATTCGGTGGTTTTTAAATCCTTCCATTTTTTGCCTGTTTTGTAAAAGTATAGCACATACGTATAATTACTTTTCTTATCATCTGTACAAATTAGAAGCAAAACTCTATGCCAGAATACCCGCAGTGACGGGTACAAAGGAAAACCCTAGGGCGCGCCTTTGATTTTACCGACTCCAATCGGATGGAACGCGCGCTAACGAGCATGGACGAACCTGGTCGAATAGACCCCTTCGTAGTTCGTGCTCGTCCTGACTCGCCTTAATACGCGCCGTGGGAAGCGAGCATTATAGTGTTGTATAAATGCCACTATGTTATATACTTACAGGAAAATCTGGTCATTTCTGAGCTTGCCATTTCTAGGTATTTCTAAGGTGGTTGTAGGAAAACAAAGCAGAATTGTCTTGTTTGTCTTGTTAAGTAAAGAGGGTTCAGTATAATAGTAATATTGTGTTGGTTGTTTTTTCATTTAATCTGAATATTTCCTTTATTCTTATCAAGCGTGTGCGTTTGAAGAGTAGTTGGTTGGAAGTAGTGTATAGCGAATTTTTGGGTGTCCTATCTTTGGCTCCATCCTAGTACCATTAATTTTATGACACAATATTCGTTACTAGACCATTTATATCACTATTTTCACAGAAAGGAATAGTTAAGAACCGATCAAAAGAAGCAGAAGTTCAAAAATAAAGTTCGTCTTTAATGGCGCAAAATAATAAACGAAAATCAACAAATTAAACCTAAAGCATTTAGCATGTATAAGGCAATATTGATGACGTCTTCTTGAAGATATCATAATTGCAATGAACTGACAGTGGCGCATATTAATAATGCTGTATATGTACCTACGTATTTTCGACGTTTGTAATTCCTGGGTCATTGCGCGATATGATGATCATAAACGTTGAAATTAGAAATTGCTTGTCACGTCATAACATATCATTTAAATCCCCGTATTCAAAGCTCATGGTTCCACAAACCCAAAAATATGTTCTGGAAAGAGACGTATTTTCAACGTCTTAAGAAGACAATTTGATGTTGATTTTGTGAGCAGAGCGACTTTCCCCATCATCTTTCCGTCAAAAGACCCCGGCATAATAAAGTTTTACCTAATTTACCTCTTGTACGTAAGGGCGTTCGCACTGGCCGGAACAATCCCAACATACAAAATATTATGAGTCATCTGTGGCAATAATTTCCTTCGAGGGAAAGGCATTTGCTGCGCCGAAGGAGATAAGAGCTCGTGTGTTTGTACAGAACTTAAACGTTCCTGCCATTAGTATTAGTTATGCCGTGTGGTTAAAGATTGTCAAGCCGGAGTTTCGATCCGAGATTGATTGCAGGTGATCAGTTGAGTGATTACGTCAGTAAATTGCAATGAATCGCTTTCATTTCAACGATAAAGAAGATTTTAACGGAGTCATAGTTAATTTTTTTCACCGCAATACCATTATTAACGTCAAGTTTCGCCTTTCCCTATTCACTAGACTAGAGCCAAAATTCACTCACTGTCTCCCAGTCTCAAAATCAAACTTACGGCACGCCTATAAATTTTCACTTTCCGACCTGAACGACGACATAAAACAATGAAAAGAAACTCACCGATTTCCTTGATTTGAGCTCCGCCCGTATTGACAGTAGCCAGAAGGCCAGCGGGGGGCAACGAAGGGGACGCCACCAGCTCGTGCTGCACCCTTTGTCTGGCCACCGCTATGCCGACGGGGATTTGGGCTCCTGCAAGAAATTTGAGGGGTGAACCAGGCGTTTTGAGGGGACGCCGTTGTCAAGAATAAGGAAAGTTTTGAGTGCCTTCCAAGTTCCAACGGGGTTTGGACAGTAATTGTAATTTGGCACAGACGCGGGCCAAGGCTGGCGATAGAAACTTTTAAAAGAAAGGAAGTGTGACGTTTGAACAAGGCAAATCATAACTATTACCCATTCACTTCTTTTTTTTATCTAGTTCTATCTACTTTAAGCACACATTGGGAAGATACGATAAAAATGTGAAAGTCAAATTTCCAACGCCTACTTGACGACAATAATAAGTGAATGGCTTATATATAGCATTTGTGTGTTTTTTTTTATCTTCACGATGCTTTTAGAATAAAGCCGGGCGGTCCTAAGCAAATCCCCCTCGGCTATGCCAGACAAGTTTATTTATACAATAAATATTATTCCAGATAAAATATTCTAAAGTGTATGAAAAGCCGGATACATTTATATCAGAGAACGCTCCACGTTATCGATAATGAGAGGGTTTCCTGTTGATTTCAGGAGACAAAACGCCTTGGGCTAGGTTTTAATTTACGGCGAAGAGTCATTAGAAGTTAAATGCAGATTTATCTACCGCCAATGGGCAATAAGCCGCTATACCGTTTTAGGAAGATTTAATTTCTTCCGGAATTATTATTTTTTTAATGCAAAAATCGACATTTACTTTGTCGTAATTTATCTGACAATGCTGCATGTTACCTACTGAGAACGTCTTAATAGTTGTAGACTATTTGGAAAAGGCAACATAAATCCCCGTTAGTTAGATACTGCCGACTTTTTGTAGTATTCTACTAAACCGCTTTTTTTTTACACAACCAGCATTGACAATACTATTACAGTTATAATAGATCTATTACTTTATCACTTTATTTGTTACATTGTTACGTCGAAGACAACATTCTCCAAAAACTATTAAGTTTTGATTGACTAAACTTGTGGGCCTAGTTTTCGAGATAGAGCAGATAAAATATGTAAATTTATTTTTCTACAAACGTCAAATAATGACGCATTTTACGCTTTAATTAGACAAACGAAAACCTAACCATTTTTGAGGATCAGAATGTGAGCTTACTTTTCCGCGCGTTGCCCAGGACAGCAAGCGAAAATAGTAGATTATGTCACTAGGAGTAAAAGTGGGTCTATTCGTGCTGAGCCCAGAGATTGACGGCCGAAGCGAAGCTGAGGCCTGCAACTGGGCGAAGCACAGAAAGACCTTTTACTCCGAGTAACATATACTATTTTTTTTTCAAGCATGCAAGAAATAAGAAATCTATTTAAAAGTGGTTCAGTTTTGCAATTTTCTCTCATCCTCTTTAAGCGGGTCTAGGTACTTACCCAATTAGGGGTGTATATTATTTGTAAAATACATAGAATATGTTAGAATGGTGGTTTTCAATGTTAATGGTTTTAATGTATTAAATAATAACCAATGATTATGGTAAACTAAGAATTTGTAGCATTATTTTCAATATTAATCTAATAAATGTCACATTGACAGATAAATATGATGACGCGCATGACATTTAACAGACGAATTCAGAATTCGAGAACCTATGCGATTTCGACTAATAACGGTTTCGGATGGTGCTCTTGAGTGCTCTGAGAGTATTTATCTCCTTTGTTTTTTCAACAAGAATGTAAAGATGGCAATACACTCAGATCGGTTTATCTGGTGTCATCTATTATTAAAATAATTTTGGTGAATGAAAATCGTTTATATATGCGCCACCATGACACTAGCGGTGACTTTTGACTTTACTTTTACTGCCTAGGACTTTTTTGCTACTTTTTTGGTCTCAGGATTTGAAAGCCCACTTTAGGTGTGCGTATGGAGAAAACAAATGACGTACTTTTAGTCCGCTTGAAAAAAAAGATTTTATCGCTTGCTGTCAATAGCAACTACCACCACTCAACCAAATATTTAAAACGTTATTGTCAGTTTGATTTAAATTTTCAGATTGTGACTTCAGTTATGCACAGTTGTAACTCACATTATTTGAAATTGATCGTTTGCAGAAAAAACGTTGTATGCATTACGAGCAAAAAGTAACTTTTTTGCTCTCGAGTGATTGCCGCTCTCCGCTTCGCGTCGAGCGGCAAACTTCACTCACGAGCAAAAAAGTTGGACTTTTCGCTCTTAATACATAAATAACTATTTTAACTCTTTAAGTGTACTCCACTGCTCTAAAAGAGTAGATTATCCAAAAGTCCCATAGAGCTAATCTGGACACCCCCTCCTGTTTTATAGTTTTGGCCCTCCCTTTTAGCAGTGGGAACTTTTGAACTAATGACGAGTTCCGGGACATATGACGTCATGACGTTAACGTTAAATTATTGCAAAACAGTTGTCACTGTAATTATTTTTATTATTTCTTATTTCTAATCTAATCAAATATCGAAGTTATATCCATATCCTAGCTAAAGCACTAGGGCTCCTAGCCCTTAGCTGACCTAGTTTCAACGTTTTCTAAAACTTTACTTCTAACCTAACAAAAATCAAAGACAATCGACAATCAATATCCGGTCCGGTTTTAAGTTGCTATGACGCTTGTATGACCATATCTGCTAGGTCATTGATTTGGAATATTTCCGATAAGACAGTAATGTCATTTGTCAGAGAGCAGGCTCCTGTCATTGAAAGCTGTCAATAGTGGCAACTGTCATTATCATAAAATTGATCATTCCAGAATTACGTAATTTAACATGTCTGCCCCTCAAGGCAATGTGGCGAACCAACCTACTTACAATAGCAGATGAAACTTAACTTAAAACTTGATCTTGCTTGATCATAATGTTTCATGTTTGATTTGAGATATATTTATAGTATATTCCTAAATTATCTTTTTTAGGCAAAAGCTCCACGGCAGAATTTATTTTAGTTTTGTAGCTGAAATGCTGAAGAAAATCCAAAAAACAACAAAACAAATATGCTCTTCGCAATTAACAAACTGGCTACGATGTTGCCGTTCTTACTATTTTTTAATATTTTAATTTAATGTACGATTTTAACTTATATACGTGTCAAGAAAATGTTAATAAGCAGCGAATAATAACAGAAAAATATTGTTTTAATTAAGATATATTATCCTAAAAAAACAAACGACATAGAATTGTTTCGACATAGAATTTGATCCTTATTCACCATTTCCATATATAAGCTAATGTTTGCCTACACTGTTTGTACGCCCCTCAAAAAAAGTTTGGCAAAATCATCTGTTCTGGAATGGTCAATGTTATCAACCCAAGATACCAACCCGCTAGTATATTACATATGGAGAATCCCTCGTGTTTTACAGTTTTGGCCCCCTTTTTTCTAACAGTGTGTCACCCAAAAATGGTGGTGACCTCGACAGGAAGTGACGTCAGTTGACGTCCCACGTCAAAAGACTGGAAATCGCGATTTGTTTTTTTTTTTAAATAGTGAAGCGCGATATTCTTTTACCCAGACTAGATTATTGCTCTTTCGAGAAACAAAAAAAGCTTTTTGTGGCATTAAACTCATTGACTTAGAAACTAATTCGTTTTACATAATATAATTCTATAACGTTTTTATGTAGGAATCTATTTGACATTCAAGATTTTTTGGCATCTTAGTAGCAATGGAATGTTAATTTTTTCGTCTACCTATCTCCTTTTTGCTCATGTCAAGAAGATTGGCAAACAACGTCAAAGTCAAATTTCCAAGACCAACGAGATGCCAAATTTGTGAATAGATAGTACGTAACAGTTTTATGCTCCGGCAACGCTGCACACAACTAGTGTCAATATAAGTCAACTAAGAAGATAAAAGTTCAGGTTACTTCATTTTTTAAAAATTTGTTTGAACATTGATGAAAGCAAATTAACACCAATTTATATATCAGTAAAATCAGAATATAAAGCACTATTTTCCTATATAAAAAGGAAAAAGTCGAAACCACCAAAAATTGAAACGTCCGATTAGAAATGTGACATCACCAGCTTATACAGGGAAAAAGTTGCCATGATGTATCAATTGTTTTCCATTAAAAAATTAAAAACGTTTTTCCAAATTTCAGTTTTTTCGAAAACTTTCGGAAGAGGTTGTAAATTTTTAAAATGGCAATTGACAAAGCTTTAAAAAAGCATAATTTTGTCCCAGTTTAAGCGGCCACGAATCTCTTATGGTTTCCGAGATCTCAATGTGAAGCTAAATGTAGGGGTATCTTATATGTGGGTAATATTTGACGGAAAAATACACCAAGCCTAGCTACTTGATGACTTTTTCTAATGAACAACCTGAAGGCGAACTCGGTAACCAATAGAAAATAAATTTGCTTTCTATTATAGAGAATTTTTTACTGTCACAATATGGCACTCTCTACGGCTTGATCGGCCGTGATCGGTTTCCGAAGAATGGGTTCGGGTTGATAGAAATAGAAACACCAAAACAGGTCATGCTATACTTTTATCTCTCTTGGAACGACACGGTAATAAATACATCTGTCCTTATTTAAAAAGTTGTTTGATTTTGAATTTTTGGCAGAAAGTTTGGATAAGTTTTTGGTAACGTTTTTTATAGATTTCTATTTGATAAACCCTTATTTAATTGATGAGTTATTGAAGTAGAGTGGCCTTTGAGTTTTAAAAAATGGGTAAGTATATGTAATTTCAAGTTTTGTTTTCCAATTAATTTTATTCTTGTTTTGCCTATACTCCTTTACTATTCCTTTATTCCTTGTAATAATTCAGAAAAGGAAAGAGAGTCTAAAACAACAACAACATTCTACTACAAAACAAGTTTACAATGTCGGATGGGGACCATGCAAAACAAAAGCAACTGTGAGAAAGGTTAGTTGTGGAATTGAACTCGATGGAAAGTGGAAGCAGAGCACTAGCCAAATGGCAAGCGGTAAATACGTAAGTTTAACGTTTCTTTCTTGAACGGCTGAATTAAATCACCTAATATTAGGCCACCTAATATTGGAAGGTGGAAATCCAAAACTAAAGCAAAGGCTAGTGCCCTTCGCCTAGAAGCTCATAGGACTGGAGGTGGCCCAGTGAATGCTGCTTCTCTGAACCTTTGAATGCCATTGAGTAGCGACTGATGGCCCGTTTGGGGTATAGATCAATCAGTGGTGATAACAATAAAACATTCGGCATTGTAAGTATGAGTATTCTTATGAATCGAAGAACATAAATTGAGTTTTTTACTTTTTCTAAATTTTAGCCAATGGAAACTGCATCAGCAGTAACTGAAAGTGGACAACCAATTTCGGAGCCCAGTCATAGAAGTTCTCCTCCTCCTTTAGTGTCACTCGCTTTGCCACCCTATAAACATGTATTAATTGACCCCCCTGAGCCTGAGAGGAATAAAGAACCACGTCAAGTGTGTGACGTGAGAAGACTCGAAGGTTTGTTAGCCTGAATAGAAGAACTAGACTAGGCAGTCCTGACTAACCTCTCTCTAACTTTTTTCACTTGAACATGTAAAGAGCTATTGTTGTAGCATCCACATGAAAGTTTGATTTTACATTTAAAGAATTTAAATGGTATACAGACGGATCAAGAATGATTAATGCTCAGTCGTTAGGAGTTGGAATATACAAAGCAGGCCATGTACAAAGGACAGTCAGGCGGCTTTGTGAGCCATCTGCAGGAGCAGAACGAGTTGAAAGCTTGTTCAGGACTACAGGGATGCTCTAGAGTCACTGGCAGAAACAAAAACGGTAACTCTGCGATGGGGGACATAGGAGAATAGGGTCACCGAGGGGAACAAGCGTGCCGACGAATCGGCCAAGCGGGGTTCCCAGACATGTTTTACTGGACCAGAGCCATGTCTAGGAGTAAGCAATAGGTACGACTCTCACACTCTGAATGAGTGGACATGGGAGAGTATAAGGACAAACTATTCAGTCAGGAATATGTAGATAGACCAAGGAAACCTACCCTAACCCGGATAGATTCAAGGCCTTGTGGCTTCCTGGGAGAAGCTGGCAGTGCCTGGGAGACATTATTGGAATCCTTACTGGACATTGGAGGCTAAACAGACACATGCACCTCCTGGAATCCAGGAGCCATTCCTCCAGGAATGGCTGACAGTTCACTCATTCAAATTTGCTCTTTATTCTCCTGACTGGGCAGTCCTGACGGAAATGATGGAAAAATTGACAACCATCGAAACAACTACCAATAATATGGCAAAAGCTTTAATGAAAATCAGTGCAGATTTTAAGAAATACATTGAGTATGTGATCCAAAAAGATTCGAAAGATTAACCAACACTTAGTTTAAATTTATGGCTAATTGTTCCTAATACAGAATAAGTAAATGTTATTAAATGTTAAGTGTATGTTTCTTAGTTTTAAAGATTGAGTTATATGTTCTTATGTTTATTGGTTTCCAAGACTGAACTATATGTTGTTCCTGTGTTCCTTAGTTCCCCAGACTAAATTTTATGTTAAGAGTATAGGTGGTCACCAATTTGTCCCAGACTAAATTTTATGTTGTTCACATGTTTCTTAGTTTATAAGATTGACTTATGTTTATTGTATTTTAATAATTGTAAATAAAAAAATTGAAAACGATTGTTCTGTACCTATATTAATTATTATTATGGTCATCCATCCCAGGAGCTTGAAACCAACTTGCAGGTATAAACCAAGGAAATCCATAGAACATTATTTATTACTAGGAGCATTACATGTTAGATTTCCGATTTGAGCCCTTAATCAAACACTCCTCTTAGTTAAAACTTAATTAAAGTATTGGTCAATTGCTGTTCCTGTGTCTGTTGGCCCTCTCTTAGTAACTGACCTCTAATTAAACCATGGTGCGATTGGTCTTTCAGTTCTCCAGCCAGGAGGTATCTCGTCTCCCTCTTCCATAGGAATATTTCCTCAAATACACATGTCGTGTAATACACAAACTGAGTTTATAATTTGTCCTGTCTTATGTGGCTGATATTTTAAAATTATTTCTTTTAGTATACATCGAAATCGCATCTTCAAAATCCCTACAAGAAAATATCGCTCATTGTCTGCAATAGTGGCACAACTCAAAAAACATTGTTTTGAGAAAATCAATAATTAAGATTTGGGTTATACATAGGACACTGTTTTGACTTGAAAATGAATTATGTATAATACGATCATAAAAAGAAATAATTTCGCGCCAGTTTTGGCTCTAAGGTAGAGGTTGGAATTTCTAGTTCGGACATTTTGTTATCAAGAATTTCGACTTTTTTGAGTTGTGCCACTATTGCAGACAGTGAGCGATATTTGTAAAATACATAATTTACTATCTTTCCACACAATTTCTAGTCATTGTCAAGGCTTGAGTGTATCGACTTTCAGGGCTATCTCTTGGAGCAACTCTTATGGGAGTCATTAACCAGGGTTCTTGGGGATAGCTGCTGTCACCTAACAACCAGCTGCTTGTCCCCTGCTGTAAAGCTTTGTTCCATGTGATTCCTCACAGGAGAGTTTATCCCAATAAAGGCGTCATAGGTTGCGCCTCCAAAATTTGAATTAACATTCAAAATCAAAAGGTACGAATCACAAATGATTTTCAAATTTTTGGAGTGGTAACCTTTTCTATTGAAATACAGATGTTCGTCTTCTACTGGTTGAGATATTGCTACATGCGTTCCATCTACGCATCCTATAATTCCAGGGAATTTAAATGTTCTCATAGATCTTACTTTCTTCTGTTGTTTCTCTTCTTCTGTCATGGAAAACTATCCATCTCGGAGCAATAGCTTCCATTGCTTCACAAACTTCTCCTAGAGCCTCATTTTATTGGTCCCTAGCGACTTTGACTTCATTTCCCACACTTCTCTGATATGAACATTGAGCAATAAATCTTAGGGCCGCAAATATTCTTATTATACTGGGGACGTTTGTCGTGCGCACCCCCAAATCCAAATGAGGAGTCAACTCTCAACTAGATTTCTTGTCAGTTTTCTACTCAGTTTATAACATTTCCGAAACTCTCTCTCAGGTAATTCGAAAGGGTTACAGCTATCACCTAAAGCTCTACGCCGTAGACGTAATTCCTCCATTCGTTCTTCAGCCTTCAAATCTCCAACAAAATGTAAAAATATTGGGTAAAAAAATCCCAAAAAGACACCAACAAATCAAATAAACATTAAATTTATTTTATATTTATATCTATGTATTTATATGTTAAAATAAGGCTCAACTTTGAAAAAAACACCAAATTCTCTAAAATTGTCACTACAGAACGGAAATGTTGGCAGCACCGATTTTTCTATACGCGATGTCAGCCGAACTCCATAGAGAAAACCATAAATAGTCCCGATCGCCAAAGGAAAGAAATTTCTTTCTTTTCTGTCTCATTCCCTTTTCTATTTGTCATACGTCACAGAGTTCACCTTCTAGTACACAGGGTAACCGTTTTTCGAGTTTAACCATGGGGATCTCGATTATTTGAACAGCTACGAGTAAAAAAAGGGTAAAGTGAAAAATAGGGCAACATTGGACAATTGAAAGTTTATGAAAATAACGTTATTAAAATTCCAAAAATTTTACTGGGTTTGGAAATATTGGCAAAATATCGAAATTTTGAACGAAGTTTATTTTTTCTAGTCTTAATTTAAAGAGAAAATTAAAAATAATTGTCAGTTCTTCACAATCATCATCAACTTGTTGTATAATCTCAGTCTTAACCAATAGACAGTACATTTTCCAAGTATTACAAAAAATTTTTACATAAAATAATTTAAGCCCAAAAACTGATGGTTTTAGATGAATTTGACCTTGACTGAAAAGAAGTCTTTAGTCACCCAAAAATTGGTTTTCCGATACGTTCAGACGATTGTTATCGATTGTGGCTCAAAAACGAAAATTATTTTCTCTGTCTTGGCCTTGACCGAGATAAAACACATTTTTTCAAAATCAAAAAAATGGTTTTTCTACAAGTACAGACTTGGGATCAAAAAATTGCCGTTTTTAAATATTTATCAAGAAGAATATGAAATAAAGTCCTAAATCTTAAACATTCCAATTTTCGCCATTTTCTCGAGAACGGTTCGTTGCAAGCTTATTATCTATAAGACAAAATTTACTTAAAATCGAGGAATATAGAAACCATTAGAATAAATAGACGAAAAATATCAGTTTTCAGTTATTCAAGACGATTTTGTATAATCTTGGTTTCAGCCAATATATAGGACGTTTTCAATGATTCAAAAATTATATATTTTGTCAAATTGATGGGAATTTTATCGATTTGTCCGAAACTGATAATAAGTTTGCCTTGACCGAAAAGAATTCTTTAATTAGCCAAAAATTAATTTTCTGACAAGTTAGGACCATTGCTGACTGGTTGAAAAACTTTTTCGTAGAGGTTCAAGGACAAAAATAGAATTTTTTGGCCACTTGAAACGATTAAATAATTCTAGTCTTGACCAAGTCACTTTTCTCCTCACTTTTCTCGAGACCAAATAATTGTTTTATCATCAAGTGCAATGAGTTTTATGGATTTTTCATTTAGAACTTAACTTTTCCATCAACAATTAAGAGTACAAATACCACTTTCCAGTAATTTTAGACGATACTTTATAATATTGGTACTAGCAAAGGAATAGCACATTTCCATTGGTGTTTTTGGTCAAGCTAAATTTTGTACATTAGTCTGCGGACCTATCACCAATCAAACCGTTCAATATTTGTAGTGTGTGAAGTGTGAAGATTCAGCCCAATCGAACAAAACTATCGGCAGATGAAAAACTTTGTAGTCTGAGGGCCCAAAAAGGTCGTAAACCTACTGTATTTACAAATTTTATCAATCACATCAAAAAGTCAACAAAATCTAACCTAAAGGTAAATAGAAGTATTTATTGTCGCATATCACCGAATGCAGAATTGCAAGGAGATTCAGTATCCGATATAAAAAAATTCAGGACCGTATTTCAAAAAAAAAAAAATAATAATTTGATGGTTGCACGAAAACGAAACGTCGATTCTAAATTTGAAAGTTTCACGTTAAAGAGAGCAAAAAGTGGCTATGAAAGAGTGTCAATTATTTTTAATTATCTCTTTGAATTAATATAAGAAAATAATAAAAAATTTTTTTTTAAATTTCCATTTTTTGCAAGTATTTCCAAAAGCAGATGAAATTTAACCTTTTATTTACAACCATATATGTAATGCTATCATTACAAACGTCATAGGAGGGTGGGAAATTACCTATTACCTACCTCTAAATTAGACGTAGGTAATGGATATTCATTACCACCCAAGGGCGGTAATTGGCTTATTACCTACCTCTCTTTCAACCCTCATTTTCCATGCTTATTTCTTGACCCCTAAAACTTAATGTCTTTATAGAATTAAAAGGGTGCCCCTAATAGCATCGAACTAGATAAGATAGTTAATTGGTAATTTTTAAAAAAGATAGTTAAAAATATTATAAATATCTTATACGAAAAATATAAATTCATAATATGTAGGTTGTAAATAAAATAGTATACACACCTAGGTAGGAAGTTTCCTCACCGTCTCGAGATTTGATAGTTTATCGAGACGCGCAGCTACTCGACAGTAATGAACGACTTCCCACCCCGGTATGTAATATACTGTTTCATACCTCCTCAAATAACCGAAATCCCCATGTTTAAATTCGAAAAATGGTCACCCTGTATACGGGTGATCGACAGAAAAATACGCCAACTCTAGCTACTTGACGACTTTTTCTAATGAACAACCCGGTATAAACTCTAATGACATTACGTCATAATACAGTACCGTATCTTCAAATTTGACTTTTTTAGGAGACCAACAATGTACCAGTGCTGTTGATAACGGACTCACCATTGTGCGCGTCACCACCAATCTTCTGCGTTGGAGAGGTGACCTCCAGTTTGATCATTGGAGAGCCGCTGGTGGTGATCTCCGCAACTTGGCACGGTGTGCCGGGTTCCTTCTTCACATTCACTCCCGTCCATTCGATGGGATTGGTCCTGGAGCACCCCGTAGCCGATATCTGAAATTGGGAAATTCAAGAGTTAGAAAAAATTGACGTATACTTTAATACATCTTTTTAGGAGGATCGGTTTCAACAATCAGCTCAAATCTATTTTGAGGCGCACGAAACAGTTTATGTCAGAAAACATTTGTAATTTAATAAAAACTTCGGTTCTTTTAGGTTGCTATGTTCAAAGGTATGGTACAGGCACGACAGTTTAACATCTTTATCAGGACATATAAAACCGATTTTATCACTTTCATGTTGAAAAGAACCCATTCACAATGCTGTATGGAGTTGTTGTGAAACATCGCAACTATACCAAATGAGATCAGAGGTTAAATGTCACTTCATGTCAGGTTCTCCCGATTTGCAGAATTTCCCAAATCCATGACAACCACAGATATCACACCAAGACAACATAGCCGTTCCCGAATGACAAAGTTCCTTATCAGATTTAAGGAAGATAACAGGCACTTCCAGATGTCGCCACTCAAATATATGTGCTGTCAACGTTACTACTTGATAGATATCATAACAAGTCAGGCAGACAACCGAATCCGGTTCTCCTAAAAGGATGTATTAAAGTCTGCACAAGTATATACCCTTTTTCTCCCTAATCGTATGCCGTTGACACGGCTTAATTAATTAAGTTGCCTCCAACTCTAACACTAAACTATATTTCATCATAAAAAATCGCAAATCTTGCCAATTTCCAGCGTCATTTTAAAATGTATGTAAGTCGAAATTAACTACTATCAACATTGACGAGATATTGGCCTTTAGATTAATGCAGAATGCTTTATTTCATCGGCTGATTGTTTACTTTATGCCAAACGATATTTAAAATGTGATGAAGCATTTATTTAATGCATAATAATTGGGGTAATAAATAGTGCAGTTTGATTATTGAGAACTGGATTCAGTTCTTAAACTACAAGAGAAGTTTGTAACATAAAAGAAAAATTGTAATTTGGAGTACTGACTAAACCATTTACGACTTTTAAGTCCCATCTGGGAACATCAAAGGAAATGAAATATTCTTGACCTTGAGGTTTAAAAAAATATGACCCTAACTCACGATTGTAACAATTCTTCTATTTGAACTTATTCTACACCTTTATGAGCGTTAAATTACGCAATATTACTGCCCTAACCGGTACAGCCATTAGATACATGTGACTGAATTTTGAGTCACATGGTTGATAGGATCATTTTCTCTGCCTCAACGTTTCTGCTTTCAATTCTCGAAAATGCCAACTCCGACTAGCTATTATCACTGCCACCTGCTATGATATTCAGGTACTTGCTATATTCTCTGGAAACATTTACAATTCAAATCTGAAGAATATTAGAATTGTTTCCAAGGGGACGAGTGGCATTAGAGGAAAAGTAGTTGGAGACGTTTATACATTCTTTCCTAATAACGCTCACTGAAAGGTTGTCAATAACAGGCTGGTTACTACCACAGAAACAATTTTTCCGACAATAGTTATTCTAGGCGTTAGTTATCTATAGCATTAGCAGGTTTATCATATGTTTCTCTTTCACGCGTTAACTTTTAACTTATACTTCGTGGTCGCCTGATATTATCCACTAGTTTTGTTTCTAGAAGCTATTAACCATAATTTATGCAGAGAAGAACTGAAATAATTAGACAAATACACTTTTGTTTTCGATAGGCCGCACCTAATTTTAGGAGTGTTTGTATCATCTAAAAGTACATCCATTACGAAGTCATACCTTTCACTACGAGAAACTTACCCTCCTATCCTTTGTATGTAGATTGCAAAAAATTCAATAACAAAAAACATTGTTTAAATAAGAAAGAATAGCGCCAAAAGGCACTTTACTAAATTTTAAACAAGATTGTACGCAGCAAATATTCAACAGAAATGAATATATAAAGGATATGTCTCACTCAAAGTTGGCGTAGCTCGTGTCACGGCTACGACTCCATCTTCGGTTAACTTTAAAACTGCAACTATAGGTGTCTTCTGCGGTCAACATCAGCATCTTTCAACAGAGAAGGCACCTATCCGTTAATAATCAAAAGCGAAAAACATGGACCAGACTGTAAAGAATCACAGAGAATTCCCAAATTAAACTAAAATTGGATTGAAGTAGGTAAAATTGGTTTAAGTTACGTCAGACGTGGAGTCAGACACAATCATTCGATCAAGATTTGTCGGAACCTGGATAGCTGTGCATTGTAGAATGTAGATAAAAGTTGAAAAAAAAACACATTTGAAATTGATAGAATCTTAGTTCCTGAGGTAAACCACAACCCACTGCATTACTGAAGCATCTGAGGAAGTATCTTCTATGAAACAGAAGATGAACATTAAGATCAAGTCCTCAGCACGAGTATTTCAAGTAAATCGTACTTTTTTTCGAGATAGGGGAGTTAATAATAACGGCTCACAGAAAGGAAAACAACCAACCACTGTAGAGCTCTGAAACCAACCTATAAAACCTTTATATCACAAAAGAGAAGCCTAAGAGTTACCTTGGTGCAGGATGAGGACTCAAAAAGGCCCATTAATCATGTCTAAGACAGATAAAAACTTTAATTATTTACATGGCTGTGTATGTCGAAAACTCCATGCCCTATCAATGTTTAATTTCTTAAATCCCACAGGAAAACGACAACCAAAAAAAAAACCACGAACATCAACGCTGAGCTGGGCTGATTAGCGACCAAAACCAGTCCAAGTTGCTCACGTTGGTGTAGGTGGAGTCACGATGTAACTGAGAGTTTGCTGGGGTTCATTTACATCCTACAAACATTTAGTCATTATTTTACATCCTTTTGACGACAAAACAATCACTGTAAGAAATTCATTATTTTATATTCACCTCTTGGATTTTCTTCAAGCCCGCGTCCGAACAGTAGCACTCCGTCTTCTGCGCCCTCTGGACAGAGCAACACTTCTCGTCGCATTTCTTCTCAGTTATCTGCACCTTCTTCGGACTGGATGGATAATCGGGGGCAGACTGCTGAATTATTATGTTGTTCGAGTAGCCTTTGGTCAGCAACTCCAGTTGGGCTACTGGTATCGGTGAGTAGGGCGATCCGGGGGGCGGAGTGGGCGCTCCGAAGGTGTAACCGGTGGCCGAAAACAAAGAATCTGAAACTAAATAAAGATATGAATAGTTTATTTTATTAAACATGCTAATCATGTGCATAGTTGCCAAAGTAGCTCTTCTGATAGATTATTACATAGATATCTTATCCGCAAGTTTCTGGCTCATGTGTCGATTTACTTACGTATGGATAAAAAAGAGGGGCACTCGTTACTAACTATTGCCCTTCTCGGAAGGCGCTTACTTCAGAGATTAAACTATATCCAATAAATAAAAAAAAAATCACGTATAATTTAAATGGGTGAAACAAAAATCGAGCATGCAAAAAGCGTAAATCCAAAGCATTTATGGCATCTACACTTTGCTGTTCGCTGTAAAACCCATCTGAGACTTCATGACATAACTTTTATGTGTTTTCTTTTTTAAACTGAAGGCCCAAGAAAAAATGCAGACATGGAGTTTCCTCCGTTAAAAATAAATAAAAGATAGGCATGAGTCTGTGCAACCAAAGTCGACACATTTTTATATTTCCTTTAGCAAACGTGACCATGAATAAAATATTATCTAACAGAGGTCAGGATTCCAAGAATACACGTCTCGTCTCGCTTCCTCCTGAGCTCTCTTTTTTCGTTTTATTTTTAAACTGATAGATGTGGTGTCTTTGATATAAACACAGTTCTAAATTATGCCCGATCCTTATTTGTGGCAGTTTGAACAGTTTTACGAGGACGACCCGGGACGACTGATTATCGAGTTGGATATACTGCTCTAAAAATGTATTTTTGGTTTTAAAATTTTATAACTATCAAGCTAATAACTTAATCTCCCACCCAACCTTATCCAAAGCACCAAAAACAGCGGTAATAACTAGGACTATTCTAATTTTGGACCTATTTAGCTTGGGGGGCAAGATATGGTCGTGCTTTAATGGTTCGTGGTGCCGCTAAAAAAAATCAACAAAGCAAATTTGCACTCATCATCGGGCTCTCTCTGTGATTTTCCCGCAGCTTTTATGTTCTGTTTGTTTGCTCAGTTGATGTCTTAAATCTGTATTGAAGGTAAACTCGGCGTTTAATTTATTTACCTTAAGGAAAAGGTGAATATATTACGGTACGAGGCTGAGGCAGCGTGGCGTGGGTCGATTACGTTTGTTCGGGCCGTTTCTGAACTTCGTATTCTAAATGGGAAAAACGTAAAAGAGCCGTATTGTGAGAAAATTAAAGAATTTAGCTTTTTTTAGGGTTGCATTTTGGCATTAGCTATTTTTATATTTATTTTACCTTTTAGTGTGACTATTCTATAGCTATCTTTCAGGTTATTAGATCCTTAATTCATTTCAGTACCTTACATTATTTTACTTCTTTACCAAGACAAGGGGCTTGCCCCTCATAGATTGTCCACCTTCAGTTCTGTGAATCTTTGGTTAGTCCCTGCTTTACTCTCTACAAGAATAATTATATATTCATCAATTAGGCTTTAAATAAGGTCACAACAACTTATCGAGTGATTTGGTGCTTGTAGTTTACCTTTAATCTCTCATTATGGAAGTTACATTTTTCAGTTCTCGAATTTGTTGTACCTATTTGTGAGACCACTTATTGGCTTAGGGGTTGCTATTAGAACTCACTGATTTTGCCTTTCTTTCGACTGCTTTTCCTTCGACAGAATGAATAGGTGTAACTTCAGTTTGATTCATTATTTTGTTTACCTTAAACCAGCTGACTGATATTTCTTTCTTGTGGAATCTGTGGCAAGCAAAATTTAATTTTCTTATGTAACAATGATAGTTTTAATTAATTTTACTGAATTTTTGTGCCTTTTTTGATAACTGATTTGTTTTTCAGGAAATTTCCCGACGTTTATTTTGAACAATGTGTCAATGTCATCGAACACGTCAAACGATAGTATGTCATTTGTCAACCTTGTCAAAACTAAAGGTTATATTTGTTCTTGTCTTAACCTCGTCTTTTTGTAGAGACAGTGTTCCGTACTATTGAGCACTAAATTATGACGTCATCGATTACCTAGTTTTGTATGTGCAAGAAGAAAGAACATGAAACCGTTTTTTTGCGCTAGATTTGAATTTATTAGAGCTTTAATTATCTAATATTTCTTGTTTCTTTCTTAAAATTGATTTATTTCGAGGTTACTTGCTTGGCTTATTACCTGGTTTTGTAATTTATTGTGATTTTGGGCATCCAATTTTAGTTTCGAGTTTTCCCTTTGTGTCCTGGAAGAGCATGCTTTATAGAGATTAAAACTCAGCGGTTTTGCGCTGACACACAGCTGCTGCCGTGCTACCAATGGGTAAGTTCCGCCGACGGCAGCAGCTTAGAAGTTTAGTCAGCGAACGCTGAAAATCGGCACCTGATTGGCCAATTTCAGGGTTCACTGACTAAACTTCTCAACTGCTGCCGTCGGCGGAACGTACGCAATGTCATCGAACACGCCAAATGATAGTATGTCAGTTGTCAATCTTGTCAAAAAAAAAGCTTATGTTTGTCTTTGTCTTAACTCTTCTTTTTATAGAGAGAGTATCTTGTAGTTGTACTGTTGTGCATTAAATTATGTCGTCACGGACTACCTAGTTTTGTATGAGCGAGAAGGACGAACGGGAAATTAGAGACAAGAACAGAAAATCGAGCGCTTTTTAAGCACTATAGGAGCTTTATTTAAATAATTTTTCTTAGTTCTTTCTTAAAATTGATTTATTTCGAGGTTATTGGTTTGGATTATAACCTGGTGTTGTAATTTATTGTGATTTTGGGCATCATATTTCAATTTAGGGTTTTTCCTTTATATCCTTGAGGAGCATGCGCATTCTCGAAAATTGTCTGCGTGATGGATGTAGAATAGGAGTGAAGGTAGCAAACAGTTGCCGAAAATTGCACTGCCTTTAAAAGATGCAAGAAGGAACACTTTACAGTAAAAAATATTGCCATAAATGATCCAAGCGACAGAAATTTCGATCGTTTTTTGTTTTTAAATCTTTTTTGTAAATATTGAAACATTTCACGAAATTTCAAAAATATGGTGCAGCATGTCTTTTTTTACCCGGAAGTTTGCCATGTTTGTGTATTCTATAGTAATGAGCGCGTATTCTACTTGATGTATAATACACCATTATCTACACGTAGTCAGGTAAAATATGTAAAAAATGCACATAATGAACAGAATTAAAAAACAATAAAAGAGTGAACGGCTGTATTTGTAAGATGTTTATTATGTTATAACTTTTGCAAAATATGGGCTATCGTCTTTTTAACAAAATTTACCTCAGATCAGAAAATTTCTCAACTTGAGATTCGCCCAGCCATGACTAAATTAATATTTGGTAAGTTTTATTTAAGGTTTTATGTTTTATACAAATACTACACAATGTAATCAAAACCTTCAGGAGCCGTCAGTGTTATCACTCAGTTGTAAGTTGGCAACAACGTGACCTAAAATTTATAAAAGTTACATTGTTTACACTATTTTCACAATTAAAGCATTATCTACATTATCTACGTCGTAAACGTAGAAAATAATTTATTCGTGTAAACGAGCGTAATGTCACCGTCTGGGCTGCGTTCATAAATATCGTTTGCCGGTCGCTCAGTTATCTTTGTTGTCGTTCAATACTTGTAGGGTATCATCAACGAGTTAGCATTTCACATCTGAAGAGACCTTCTTGTTTTAGAGTTTTAGCCCCTCTTTTTAGAAGTGGATTCTAAAAAATATGGCGCCACTTTCGGCGAATTGATGTCACCTTAAGTGAAATAATTCGAAATCGCGATTCGCTAATTGAAGTACTTTGACGATAAAATTGCGTCATAGGTTTCACTAAAAATTGTCTCATTTTTTGGCCGGAAATCCGCCATTTTTTAAGGTTTCCAAAAAGTAATTTCATCGTCACAGCACATCAATTGGCGAATCACGACTTCAAAAAATGGGGGCAAAACCGGTGAAACAGCAAAGTCTCTCCATACGTAATATACAAGCTCGTTGACAGAACCAAGAACCAAGAAATGCTCATACTTCCCTAAAAATGGTTCCGCTTTTTGGCCGGAAGTCCGTCATTTTTAGAGTACCCATGATGTAATTTTTTCGTTAGAACACATCAAGTGACAAATCACAGCCTCAAATAATTTGACGTAAGACGTTAAGTGACGTAAATTCAAGCGGATACCGCCGTCATTTTGTTGGTACCCACCGCTAAAAAAGGGGCCAAAACTGTAAAATAGGAGTGTTTCTCCAGATGTTATATACTAGCTCGTTGAATACCGCACTGTTTGGCATGTGTGCTTTCCAATACAACATGGCCAACCTATCAAAATTCACCTAAAGAATAAAAAAAAATGAAAACAACTGAAATTTGTCTGCAGTGTTGACAAGTATTTTCATTTTTACATCTATTTATCTTCCAATATATAATTTGATTATCAATGATATTATAGTATACATATAATTTCCATAGTGCTAACAAAATATATATTTTTCAAAGGTCTAAATTCTTCAACCTTTGATAACCTTGAAAGGTCTACAACCTTTCAAAGGTCATCTAAAAAATAGGGATAAATGTTAATTTCGTATATTATGTGTTGTTCTTTAGTAATTCCGTATAGACTATAAAAATTCCGTATATTTGGGCACAATATTTGTTTGCCCCTCAAACTACTATGGCGGACCTTTGCAAAAGTCACGTGTTAAAGAATGGTCAAATTGGCAAGTTTTCCATCGCGATTTCGCAACATTTAAATGTCAAGTGAACTGACGTCACTTATTGAAACTGACCTTTGAATAGGTAGACAATGGAATCCGCGCGCGTAGTTCTCCGCTACATTGATAGCTGTTACCAAAAATGATGAGTCGCCATGTTTAAGACGAAAACCAAACGTTTCGTTGGCTATGTGTTTTTTTTTTCAATAAATTACATTTTGCAAAACTATAAGATTATAAATAATTGTGTTGTTTAGAATGGTGGGATGTGCAGCTTACGGTTGTCAAAGCAGCGGCTATAGAAAGGAGCCTGGAGTTACGTTTCACAGAGGATACCAGTAAGAGAGGTAAACAGTTAATGGCATTTTTCAGCAGCAATTAAATTATCTCAAATAACTCTAAAACCAGTTATTTTACATCCAAACCTTCGAAATATGATTTAGTATATATCGCAGAGAAGTGAACAATGCTATTTTGGGAAATATTTTTCTAATCCTGTAACTTGTAGACAGTATTTTTATTCAAATTTTTGAGCAGTTATTCGAGGGGCGCAGGAGATGTAATCCCAGGATTATCAACGACTATTAATTCACAATTATTTTTATTTATTTAATAGAAAGTCGATGTTTGCTAATAATATTACCTATAATATTACTAATGTTACAAATAGTAATTTAGTTATGTATATGTATAATAAGATATTTTCTTATGTGCTACAATACCAACGCTACGTCACTGGCATTTTCACACTTGACAGATTGGAGCAAACTGGTAACAGAAGCCGGCGTCGTATCTACTTTCTCTGTCTACCTATTCTAAGGAACACGCCAATTGATAGTATGTCAGTTGTCAATCTTGTCAGAAGTAAAGCTTATGCCTGTCTTTAGTGTCTTTGTCTTAACCTCGTCTTTTTAGAGAGACAGTATCCTGTACTGTTGAGCATTACATTGTGACGTCACGGATTACCTAGTTTTGTATGAGCGAAAAGGACGAACACTGGACGCTTATTTTTAAGGAAAGAGTGAAAGTGAAAGTGAGAATTTTGACAACCTTGATTGGTCAAAAAATTCTATTGACGAATTCCAATGGCCAGCGATTCTCACTTTCATTTTCACTCCTTCCTTAAAAATAAGCGCCCAGGAAATCAGAGACAATAGAACGGGAAATCGTTTTTTGAGCGCTAGATTTGAATTTATAGGAGCTTTATTTAACTAATTTTTCTTAGTTCTTTCTTAAAATTGATTTATTCCGAGGTTATTTTTTTGGATTATAGCCTGGTTTTCCGATTTATTGTGATTTTGGGCATCATATTTCAATTTAGTCATATTTGACGATTAAATTGCATCATGGGTTCCACTAAAAATTGTCTGATTTTTTGGCCGGAAATCCGCCATTTTTTAAGTTTCCATAAAGTAATTTCCTAGTCACAGCACATCAATAGGCGAACCAAGATTTCGAATTATTTGACGTAACATTTTAAAGGTTTCCACTACCAAAAAGGAGGCCAAATCCAGTAAAACAGGAAATTTTCTCTAGACGTAATATATAAGTCCGTTGGGTACCACATACGCCTCCAATGATCTAAGAGATATGAACAGAACCAACAAATGCTCATACAAAAATGGGTCCGCTTTTTGGCCGGCAGTCCGCCATTTTTAGACTACAAGCGACGTAGTTTTATCGTTAGAACACATCAATTGGCAAATCACAACCTCAAACAATTTGACGTAAGACGTTAAGTGACGTAAATTCGCCGGCGATATCTGCTTCGCCGCCATTTTGTTGTTACCCACCGCTAAAAAAGGAGGCCAAAACTGTAAAACAGGAGGGTCCCTCCAGATGTAATATACTAGCTCGTTATATACCGCACTGTTTGGCATGTGTGATTTCCAATACAGCATAGCCAACCTATCAAATTTCATCTAAACAATAAAAAAAAATGAAAACAACTGAATTTTGTCTGCAGAGTTGTCAAATTCTCACTACTTTCATTCTTACTCTATCTATTTACCTTCCAATATATATTTTGATAATTAATGATATGATATTATAAAATTCCCATAATAGCTAACAAAATAGGGATAAATGTTAATTTCGTATATTATGTGCTGGTCTTTACTATATATTTCCGTATAGACTAGAAATATTCCTTATATTTGGCTACAATGTTTGTATGCCCCTCCAACCAGTATGGCGGACCTTTGTCAAAGTCACGTGTTAAAGAATGGTCAAATGGCAAGTATGGGCGAATTCCAAACCTCACCAGGTCATTTAACTGGTAGATCAGTCACCTGCTTAATCCACTGAATTGTTAGATGGCCATCACATGACCAGCTTAACCGGTAGATGATTTGGTGAATTCTGGAATTCGCCCTTTTGCATCGCGATTTCGAAACATTAAACGTTAAGTGAACTGACGTCATTTATTGATACTGACATATTACCCATTCACTGATTTTTGCCATCTAGTTACCTTTGAAAATTTCATTTTTTTAATACCCAACTCCTTTTAGCACATGTTGAGAAGATACAATAAAAATGTCAAAGTAAATTTTCCAACGCTTACTTGACGACAATAATAAGTGAATGGCTTACATGTCATTTTTGTGCCCCGCTGCTAAAAAGGGATGGCAAATTTAAAAACACGTGGATCTTTCTTGTTTACTTCCAACGACTTTTGAAGAAACGGCGTTTCTTCTTTCTCGATTCAACTTCCAAAGGCAGTCCAGTTGAAAAACTGAAATTACTTAGCTTTGGAGCACTTTTGGCCTGCTGCATAATTGGGCAACTGTTTCCACTTTGATTACAGTGTACCTTACCTTTTGGGTAGGCAGAACCTACAGAACTCAGAACTCTATTCAGAGTGGAACTCTATTCAGTAAGTACAATTGTACTGAAAACAGTACATTTGGCTATTTTGCAGTACATTAGTACATTGGCTCCCATTATAGATGGGCGAAGGGAAAATTCCCAAAAAACCTTTAAACCCAATTTAGGGTTTTTACCCGGGTTTTTTTCCCATATTTTCTTGAAAGCACCCGGCAGCTTCAAGATTTAAGGTTAGGTTTTAGATTAGAATTCAATAAATCCAGATTCTGGTTTGTTTTTTGATAAACTAAACACTGGTGAATTGATCAAAAGCTTCAAGCTGCACAAACCAACAAATTATTGCTTAATTGGTAAGAGTTAGGCGTATTGAAAAAGCTAAGTTTAGAGGTTATAATGGAATAAACCCGGAATTTTCCCGGATGTGTGCAGGGAATAAACCCTCAAAAATGAAAAACCGGGTGAAAACCCATCTCTAGCTCCCATACACTGTGTCGGAGAGTACGAGATAAGAAGGGCCACTGTGGGTATTTAGAAAACCGTAAGAGGTAGAAATTCGGTTAAAAGGGAGATAATAATTAAATTAAAATATTTTGGAGGTTAGTAAGAGAGTTAGGTAAGAAAGGAGAAACCGGCTTATGTTCCAAATGAGACACCTAAACAACCCTTTGTCTTCTGTATTTGTTAAAATAGTTTAATGTTCTTTAAAAGTTCTAACGCATGTTATGGAACCATGTTTTGAAACATATAAAAATAATTTCAGCTTCCACCGATTTTTTTTTGCTGCTAAGACAGTCTATAACAGAGAGTAATTTCTGTTCAAAAAAACACGACCTGAAGAACGCTTTTGACCTAATTTGCGGTGAAACTTTTTAAAGTGTAAAGAGCTGTAGAGGTTTAATAGCAAAGTCGCGTACTTTGGCGCACAGTAGCCGATGTTTCCTGTTCGTTCCGCGTTGTGCCCGCGCGGCCTAATTGAACTGCAAATTCCGTTTTCATAAATAATAATTTTTCGTGCCGGAGCAAGCGATACAGCCGAAATGCTTTATTATGAGGACGGGGAGCCGGCGAACGTCAGAAGAAGAGTTATTTAACGACCCACTGGCACGCTAATTCCGCTTATTACATCAGGCCGATGGGTTTAATGCTTTGTCAAGGTTACCATTGCCAAAATTATTATCATTTTTATTTTTACATTTTTCCTCAAACTGTTGGCATGCTTTTCTCGTGTATTCCGCGGACTACTGTAATAAACCCTCTAATAAAATGTAACTAAACTTCCTATAATTTGGAATTATTGTTATTGAAAATAGAGCGAGTTTGGTCTCGTAATTCGAGCAGATGCGGGCGGTCTCAACGATTCCGAATGAAATTCCATGTACATACATAAATAATTTCCCGATCGGAACATTAGCTGGGCTTCCCCCTATTGCAAAAATCATTAAAATATTCACGAGCAAAATGCGATAATGCAAACCCGGTCTGTATGTGTGTGTGTTGGCTCTATCGACAACAAAATCTGAGTTTCAGCATCGCCCGTTTTACCTACAGGGCCGGCTTGTCACAGCACTTATAAAATGTAGCAGCTTGCTCTTAACTAAATGCTTCGGGCTTGATTTCAGTCAACGAGTTAGTATATTACATCTGGAGAGACCCTCCTGTTTACAGTTTTGGTCATCTTTTTTAGCAATGGGTACCGTAAAAATGGCGCTGATAACCGCTTGAATTGACGTCTTACGTCAAATAATTTGAAGTTGAGTTCGCCAGTTGATGTGCTCTGTCGATGAAATTACGTCATGAGTTCCTTAAAAATCGCAATGAACTTCCGGTCAAAAAATCCCCCAGTCCGGGACCATTTTAGGGAAATTTCGGCATTTGTTGGCTCAGTCCATATTTTCTAGATTATTGGGTTCAGTTGATAAATTCAAGCCCCAGTAAGTTCCAGACCCATCCTACTAGTAAAAACCTCCTTGATGTATTTTTGTTTCGGCTATAACAGAATAGTGTAACATTTGTGCCGACCCTGGATATAGCCGTTCATTTTCTGTGCAGTCCGGTGGGCGGACGGCTTGAATATCTAAGAATGACATTTTAGAGTAATCGCAAAGTGAACAAACTTCCGGCGAAGGCTTAAAACCGCCCTGAACTGTGGCTGACTTCCGTTTTGATTAGGCGGTGCGTGAACGACATTGCAAATGTTCCAGACTCCGCTTTATGTCGGGTTGTGAATTAGTCAAAAAGTCAAGGATGATGACGAAGATAACAGATCTACCGTTCCGTAACACCGTTTTCGAGTGACAGCTCTAGAGCGCTCTGAGAGTATTCCCATCCTTTGTTTTCTCAATGAATGTAAAGATGGGAATACTTTCAGAGCGGTCTAGAGGGGCTACTCGAAAAAGCTGTTATATAACTAATAGTGTATTAACATTGGTAAAATTAGTGCCACCAGAGCAAATATTGCACACCATTGGAGAACTTAGTGCAAGTTTGGGCGTTCCATTGGGAAACGAGTGTGCATTTTTGCATTTAGTGTAGCCATATAAATAATAATTGACATATATTTATATTGTAACATTAGAAAGTTCAGCCCGAAAAAGTCCGGCTCAATGGCAACAAAAACGCACGCGCGGCTGCCAAGCTGCGCTCCTTAATTTTAATTAAGCTTTATGTTTTATTAAGTTTTAGTGTGGTGATAAGAGTTAAAACCACATTGTGTACTTTGATTTTTTTTCAGGAATTTTTCTTCTATTTTGTTTCTATATTTGACTTTGCTTTTGTACAAGTGATTATTCATAAGCATTTATTTCTCGTTGTTTGGTTGACAAGCTCTGAGAAAACAGTTAAAAACTGTAAAGGTAAATTTTTATATGCATATTTCTTTTGTAGTTATCTTTGAATGTTTTATAAATAACCGTGGTGTTTTATTCCACATGAGTTTTCAAAGACATTGTAGATCAGTTTAGAAATTAAACCAACATCTTGTCAACAATCTCCCAAAGTTGTTTTTCTGTTAAGCAGAGAACATCTTAGTTTTGAGAGTGTTTTTAATACAAATATTTTCACTTTCGAAAACAGTTTTATTATCGAATCATCATCGTTTTGAAAACGTTGGCAAACATTTTTATTCTCAGTACTACACGTTCCTATAGAATAAGCCCCATTATGTGGTATCTGTAGTAGGTATCATTTCCCAAAAAAAAAATTGAGAAATATTGATAATCCGAAAAATCGATGTTTCAGTCTTTGATTATTTCGAAAATCAATTTCTTGGTCGACGATTCAAATATCTATGTTTTTTTTCTGGAGGATCTCTATCCCTACTGGACGTGTGGCGACAAATTTTCTTACCCCTTTCGTCTCTAGCGTCTCTTGCAGTGTACTTCCGAACTTATTGAACCACTAGCACTTTATTTTAATGCGGGAGGTGAACGCACAAGACTTCAAAAAGAGAAAGAAAAAAACAGTTGAATTCATTACAATCTGACAATCAGTCCACACACTTCCACAGTCCTAAAATTAAATGTTGAAAACAAGACAAAATGGCCCCTCTCCTCTTGTGGTAAATTTTAAGAAAATGTTAGAAAATTTTTTGTGCGGTTATTGCTCAGTAATAAGAGGAGTTTAGCCTTCGTTCTAGAGAAATTAGGTAAGAACTTGAATGAGCCGAACAATAGGATGGAATAAATCTTCTCATACTGGGTGCAAGTTACGCGAAGTGTCACGGCATGACCTTCTAAGTAAGAAGAAATTAGCTGAAATGAGTACCCACACGATTGGTGTATTTGGGCAAATAAGAAAGTTACGATTTTCTCTAACTGGAATGGAGATCAAGGAGATACATCAAATCTAACAACAGCACCTTCTTATTTGGAAAAAAATTGCTAAAAATAAACAATCACTTGATGGGTCTCTCTTCAAAAATAGTAACTTTATGCTCGTGCAGGCGGGCATAAACTTCATGTTTATGTGGCTCGTTTAAGTGCAAAGATAGAATTTTTTGAGAAAGTCTGATTAAGATTAATGCTAAAATTGGTTAAAAACGACTCCAAACGTATAAACATAAAAAAGTTAGAGTGTCTAGGCGAATTTATTTAAGGAATATTGTCAAAATCCGTTTAAAATGACTAAAAGCATTTAAAAATTAAAATTAAAACTTTTAAAAAAATGTTCTGATAAAGGCCAAAATTAGTTAAAAAACACTTAAGCATTTAGAATTAATAATTTAAAAATGTTGGAAAATTGCAGGTTAAGATTAGGACCAACACTGGCTAAAAATGATTCAAAGCAACCTAAAAATACAAATTAAAAATTTTTGGAAAAATTCAGCTTCTTTACGATCAAAATCCATTAAGAATGGTTCAAAGCATCTAAAAAAACGTAGGTATTTTAACTTTTTGTAGATATTGAGATAATAATTTTAAAGCTAAAATCAGTTATAAATAAGTTAAAGCCGTCTAAATAGCTAATTTAGAATTTTTGTAAAATTTTGGATAATTGCAGGTTAACATTAGGACCATTACTGGTTAAAAATGATTCAAAGCAGCCTAAAAATGCCAATTAAAAGTTTTTGGAAAAATTCAGGTTCTTTAAGGTCGAAATCCATTAAAAATGGTTCAAAGCATCTAAAAAAGCATGTTTGCAGTTTTTCGAGTTATTGAGATAATAATTTTAAAGCTAATATCGATCTAAAATAAGTCAAAGTGTTTAAATAGCCAATTTGGAATTTTTTAAAAATTTCGGATAAAATCTGGCTAAAAATGATTCAAAGCCACGTAAAGATGCAAATTAAAAGTTTTTGAAAAAAAACAGGTACTTTAAGGTCAAAATCCATTAAAAATGGTTTGAAACATTGAGGTCAAATTACATTAAGAATGAATATATAAGCATCTAATAAAGCATATTTGATATTTTTGAAGTAATTGAAATGAGGATTTTAAACCTAATATCGATTTAAAGTAAGTCAAGACATTTAAAATAGTTAATTTAGATTTTTTTTTAAATTGCAGGTTAAAATCAGGACCAAGAATGGCTAAAAATATTTCAAATCAACCTAAAAATGCAAATGAAAACTTTTTGAAAAAATCAGGTTCTTTAAGGTCAAAATCCATTAAAAATTACTCAACGCATCTAATAAAGCATATTTGAAGTTTTTTTGAGTAATTGAGATGAGGATTTTAAACCTAAAGTCGGTTTAAGTAACTCAAGGCGTTTGAAATAACCAATTTGGAATTTTTGAAAAATTGCAGGTTAAGATTAGAACCAAAACTGGCTAAAAATAATTCAAAGCAACCTACAAAGATGCAAATTAAAAGTTTTTGGAAAAATTCAGGTTCTTTAAGCTCAAAATCCATTAAAAATGGTTCAAAGCTTCTAAATAAGCATAGTTGCAGTTTTTGGAGTTATTGAGATAAGAATTTTAAAGCTAAAATCGGTTTAAAATAAGTCAAAGAGTTTAAAATAGCCAGTTTGGAATTTTTGGAAAATTGCAGGTTAAGATTAGGATCAAAACTGGCTAAAAATGATTCAAAGCAACCTAAAAATGCAAATTAAAAAATTTTGGAAAAATTCAAGTTCTTTAAAGTCAAAAACCATTAAAAAGGACTCAAAGCATCTAATAAAGCATATATGATGTTGTTAATGTATGTTAAGTAAGTCAAGGCGTTTAAAATAACCAATTTGGAATTCTTGAAAAATTGCAGGTTAAGACTAGAACCGAAACTGGCTAAAAATAATTCAAAGCAACCTACAAAGATGCACATTAAAAGTTTTTGGAAACATTCAGGTTCTTTAAGGTCAACATCCATTACAAATGGTTCAAAGCACCTAAGAAAACATATTTGAAGTTTTTGGAGTTATTGAAATAAGAATTTGAAAGCTAAAAGCGGTTTAAAATAAGTTAAAGAATTTATAATAGCCAATTTGGAATTTGTGGAAAATTGCAGGTTAAGATTAGGACCAAAACTGGCTAAAAATGATTCAACAACCTAAAAATGCAACTTCAAAACATGCAACAACAAAAAATTCAGGTTCTTTAAGGTCAAAATCTTCAAAATCCATTAAAAATGGTTTAAAGCACCTAAGAAAACATATTTGAAGTTTTTGGAATTATTGAGATAAGAATTTTAAAGCTAAGATAGGTTTGAAATAAGTCACAGAATCGAAAACAGCCAACTTGGAATTTTTGGAAAATTGCAGGTTAAGATTAGGACCAAAACTGGCTAAAAATGATTCAAAGCAAGCTAAAGCTGCAAATTAAATGTTTTTGGAAACATTCAGGTTCTTTAAGGTAATAATCCATTAAGAATGACTCAAAGTATCTAATAAAGCATAGTGGAAGTTTTTGGAGTAATTGAGATAAGGATTTTAAAGCTAAAATCCATTTAAAATAAGTTAAAGTGCTTAAAATAGCTAATTTGAAATTTTTTGAAAGTTACCGGGTAAGATTAGGACCAAAACTGGCTAAAAATGATTCAAAGCAACCTGAAAAGGCAAATAAAAAGTTTTTGGAAGAATTCAGGTTCTCTAAGGTCAACATCCATTGAAAATGGTTCACAGCATCTTAAAAAGCATATTTGAAGTAATTGAGGTAAAACGATTCAAGACCTTTAAAATAATCAATTTGGAATTTTTGAAAAGTTAAGTTAAGATTAGGACCAAAACTGGCTAAAAATGATTCAAAGCTACCCTCAAAGCTACCTAAAGATGCAAATTAAATGTTTTCGGAAAAATTCAGTTTCTTTAAGGTCAAAATAGATTAAGAATGACTCAAAGCATTTAAAAAACATATTTGCAGTTTTTGGAGTTATGTCTTGTTGTCTTGTCTTATCAAGACAATATGTTAAAAAGTAGACATGACAACACAAGATAAGCAGCCTCTAGACTAGACGTCTTGTCTTGCCCTTTTTTGCTTCATCACTAGACGTGTGTGGAAACATCTCTTAGCGTTTAGAAATTCAATATTTTTACGAACGAATTAAAAATTCAACTATTAACACGCTAATGAATTGTTGAAAATAGCATTTTAAGGCACTAGTGTTAAACCACTGCGTTAAACTACTTTTAACGCAGTGGTTAATAGAAATAAAACTACTTAGATTTTCATAGACGTGTCTTAAAGTTGCACTTTTAATACTTACATCATAAATAGCTATATTACATTGCTCCTTTTTAAGCACTACAAGGTGACGTTTGTTAATTTTTATTCCAACTTTTTCTTATCGATATACCAAAATCAACTTTACTTTTTTATGGTTGGTTGTTATCTTGGGTTCTGGTCCTTTTGTTTGATAAAAATGAGTTACAGCGGGTGCTTCTAACTTCGTTGTTTATTGACGTTTCGACACAAATTGGTGCCTTCATCAGAGTACTACAACCTATATAGACCTACAAACAAGTACACTTTCTAGGTTAGGTAGGTTATAAAATAATCTGAGACTTTTGCAAAGGGCAAAACTTCTGTATTGCCGAAAATTTAAAAAAAAACATCTAAAGGAAATAAAACTAAATATTTATTCTGATTGACTGAGGCAGCAATTCACTTAGCTACAACTCCTAATAGCTAAAAATGCTTGAAATGATTAAAGAGCTTCTTATCCCAAATATTTTGAAGTTTGCGGTTTACGTACCCCTTCATCTCTTGGAAACTTATGCAAATGGATACCGTGTATGTATTTTATATTGGTTTTGCAGTTTGAAACACAACAGTAAGACATTTTGAGAAAATCTGATGAATAAAAACCGGAAAAACGTACTAAAATCAGCTAATAAACAACAAAACTTGACAAAATTTGACAAGAAAACCGCCATGATACCGACGCCGGCGCCGCACGATTTCAAATTGGTGCGAAATCGTAGGGTGTCGTCATGAAATGTAGAGTTCCTGTAATGAGAGTGTGGCCATAAGGACTTGTCCGCCATGTTTTTTCCAAGATTAACATTGTTCTTATGGGCGAAAGCCTTCAATTGATTTTTTTTTTCAGACAAACGATGAACTATAGTTCTGTTCTTCCTTCCTACTAATAAGTAAACGCGTTAGTTCAAGACACATTATGAGCAATTGAGAATTGTTAAAGAATTCACAAATTCCCACAACAACCCTTTAAAGTACAGGTAATTTTTGAATATCCCGCCACTTTTAGATGACGTTTATCCATCATCGAGTTGACGTACTGAGTACTGACAGCCGACGGAATTCCAAATTGCTCTTAGAGTATTCTTGTGCTTAAATTAATATTGAGGAAACAAAGGACGGGTATATTCCCAGGGCGTAGTATATGTCAATCTGACCATTGACTTCTGACTTTGGAAAAAACATGGCGGCACCAATAGAAAACGATACCATCTTATGCCCACACTCTCATTACAGGCACTCTAATGAAATGTAGAGTGCCTGTAATGAGAGTGTGGCCATAAGGACTTGTCCGCCATGTTTTTTCCAAGATTAACATTGTTCTTATGGGCGAAAGCTTTCAAATGATTTTTTTTCAGACAAACGATGAACTATAGTTCTTCCTTCCTACTAATAAGTAAACGCTTTAGTTCAAGACACATTATGAGCAATTGAGAATTGTTGAAGAATTCACAAATTCCCACAACAACCCTTTTAAGTACAGGTAATTTTTGAATATCCCGCCACTTTTAGATGTCGTTTATCCATCATCGAGTTGACGTACTGAGTACTGACAGCAGACGGAATTCCAAATTGCTCTTAGAGTATTCTTGTGCTTAAATTCATATTGAGGAAACAAAGGACGGGTATATTTCCAGGGCGTAGTATATCTTAATCTGACCATTGACTTCTGATTTTGGAAAAAACATGGCGGCACCAATAGAAAACGATACCACCTTATGGTCACACTCTCATTAAAGGCACTCTAATGAAATATCGCTTGACGAGCCATCTCGTGAGTCGTGACTTAACTAACAAAGCTATTGGACGATTGCTCCCATTAGAGATAAACAGTCCTGAGTTCTTCTTTGTTTCATGCTCATGTGATTTATTTTAATGCCAACTTGAAATTGACAAGTGCCAATTTGCTTCTTTTGATTAATGGCATTTTGATGGAGATTAATGACTTAATTTGCAATTTTTATATAATAATCAATTCGATAACTCGGTCGTCAAAACGCGGTTTGTTTTGATTATCAAAGTCGAAGTGTTTCTGTCGTGGACTAGTGCTGCCATCTAATATATTTATATGTAATAAGTAATTTCCAACATGGCGTCGCTTACGTGCAAATCTTATGGAGTGTATAATGAAAAACAATTGACGCAGCGTGAATAATGAACATTATTCACGCTCTTCCAGTTCAATGGTTATGACACACCCTATTATATGTTTACAACCAGACATATGATGATTATATTATTGTACAGCTATGGACGAATATTATTAGAAAGAAGAAAAAGTGCTCCCGGACGACCAATTCAATAATGAGTAACGGTAAATAATATTTATCATTAATATCAATGGGCGTTTTGTAGGCCATAATTTGAGATAATTTATTTCTTTTTTTTTTATTTCTATTTTGATTACTCGCTCACATGCGACGTCGTGCCTCAACCAGTTATTTGCCGCCGCGACCCGGGATTTCTATAATACAACCGTAACGCAAAGACCATATTTATGACGTATTCGTTACAAGTACTAACGATCAATTTTTGGGGGGAACACGCAACTCCCAGGTGTATATATATTTTTAGTTAAAAAAAAACATAGTGTAGCTCCCAATACCAAGATCTATCCATCTATCTATGGACACGGAACGAGTCTTAAACTTTTATAAGTCACGGTTACGTAAGCAGACCACGATTTCACGCTCAACCTCCCGGCTGATCGGATTAAAACCGAACTCGAAGAAAATTCTTACCTTTGTGTGCGGCATGAAAGGTGTTCCCTGATGATTGCTGGATGTGGCCGGAAGCGAAACGTCCGATGGTGCTCGCGTGCGAGTAAAGCGCACTTCCGAAGGTCGGTCCTCCGGCCGGGAAGAGCGAGTACACCCCGTATTTACCTAGACCTATAATAAGAAAAAGTTATTAATATGGTTATTAATTAGCAGAAGCGAATGTGTAAGAGTTAGTCTATTTAAAAGAGATATTTATCTAGTATACTGAAAAACTGACATATTTACGTGTGGATGAAATAAGACAAAAAGCATTGAGTTTTTAGTTTTAAATGTATTAACTATAGTTATATTAGTCAGATTCATAAGAAAGCAATTAATTCGAGGACGCCCAGCCCTTAATGGATTCCATACGCTTTCTAGAACCTTTCTAATTTTAATGTCTTTTCTTAGTATAAAAGCTAAATAGAGCGCACCAGTTGGTTAGATTTGTTTAAGACGTAATACTGTAAGGTAGTCTATGTAATCTCACTTTAGTTTCTAAGGTATTTTGTACTTTGAAATAAAGTTGTTTTTTAAAACACATTTTGCAAAGTGCATAATAAAATTCTATTCACAAAAGTTTGACATCTCGTAGGCCCTGGATATTTGACGTTTTTACAAATCTTCTTGACATGAGCAAAAGGGAGATGGGTAGAGAACTAATGGACATAGCTACTAAGATGTCAAAAAATCCTGAATGAGTAATAGGTGGGTTTTTACATAACTTAAGTTAGTTTTTGCACACACCTGTACCTGCTGCAAGTTAAACCGATCACCTAACTTTAACAGATAGGTATCCTATGTAAAAGAAAACTGCGTTTCATTACTGCTAATATTATAACTTAAGAATAGAAACATTCAGGGTCAGTCCAAACTAAGAAAAAAATTATTGCACATGATGTCAATTTATTTATGTAAAAACGATGTTTTTGTTATAAAAAAAACATCCTTGGTTGGTTTTGCATGGTAGTGTTATTGAAATGAGCTTGTGAGGCTGGAAGGGGACTACCCACTAATAGGTAACAGTGTATATAATTAACTATTGCTGTTGTTGTATGGTTTCGCGCAAAAACGATATCTACATTGGCTTGGCAAATTTAATACCTAATAAATGGTTCGCTACACCCTAAAATAGGATTTTTTAAAGAAATAATAGGCAATAGTTAAGGGCCCTCAGTTTTCCAGGTAATGATCTAACACGAGAAAAGATAATAAATAATAAGTAAATAAAGATACCTAATAAGTTTCCAAATAGTAGCAAAACAATGCTTTTTATTGGTATTCTTATTTTACTTGTCGATTAATTTTTTATTTATGTCGATTATTATTATTATTATCTCGACGCTTGAGCTATACAAAAATTGTTCATTATTTATTTAGTTATATTATATATAACTCGCTAACAGAAACTGAAATGCTGTAGCAAAAAACTTAAATATATGGTGGGAACAGGATCACGAAATGACGAAGATAACTATTACTATTGGTCTACGTTTAGTGCGAGTAACCACTAGAGCAAGATGAAAGTGGTTCATCTTGAACGGTTAAAGACTTACAGTCGTGGAAATTTTTCTGATCTGGATGATCAGGGCTAAGAGGAGGGCAATGTTAGTTAGTTAGCAATGTTTCTGGCTCAAGTGGCAACGCCGAACGCCGACCTCGACCCCCGGAAACCCATCTAGAATAAACGAGAACCGGAAACAGTCGCCTCCGTTCTCGAAAGTACGAGAGTGTGTTCAGGCCCGGTATATAAACCAGAGAGCCGCGCGAGATGGGATGGAATGGATAGTGCAGTGTAGTAAATAAGCGAAATAAGTGGACAAGCGAACAGTGCGAATTGTTAGTAGAGAGTAATTGTGTTTTAATCGTGTTATAACAGTTAAAAGTAAATAAAAGTGTGTAGTTAATTGACACACTGACACGTGTTTCAATAAATTATTGGAACCCGCATCCCGTAACAGTAGCAAAACAATGCTTTTTATTGGTATTCTTATTTTAGTTGTTTGTCGATTATTATTATTATCTCGACGCTTGAGCTATACAAAAATTATTCATTTTTCATTAATGACGTTTATTACCCACTGAGGAAAATACGAGGAAAAATATTTACAAATCGCTAATAGAAACTGAAATGTTGTGTTTGGTACGATATTTCATACGTACGATACGTTCTAGCTCTCTATTCAAAATAGACCGGGCAGATAAAACAAAAATTGATCATAGTGTATAAAAGACCAAATTGACAAAATCTAAAAATAATATCAAAATAAATAACAAAATAATAAATTGACATGGATTACTGTTTGGCAGCCTGCTAAACAATGGAAGTAAAATTCTGCTTTTAATTATGGAAAAGTATGGTTTTTTGACTCGTTTTTTTGATGTTTTTATTGAAAATGCTTAAAGATAAAAAATAGTTCAAGAAACAATGTAGCTTTTATTTTTAGGATTAAATTATTTTTGGTGTAACATGGTCTTCATTGAAAATATCCCAAAGTCATATTAATAGAACGTCTTTGGATGAATTTAAAAAAAAATAGATTTATTTTGAGTAACTTTAAAATTAAGCTCACTCATTAAACGTTGTAAAAATATTTAAAGAAGTTTCTGACTGACAGTATAAACTGTCCTAATGTTTTATCATCTTGTATTTCAGTTAGAAACCTAAAAAGGACCTTTGTTTATACAGGTTGATCCTTTTAACTTGAGACAACGAGACGTTTCGAGAACTAGTTGGGTAATAGTATATTACATACCGAGTTGGGAAGTCGTTCATTACTGTCGAGAGGTTTGATAGTTTATCGAGACGCACAGCGTCGAGGCATATTAACATGAATTTATATTTTTCGTATTAGATATTTATAATATTTTTATTTATCCTGTATAAAAATTACCAGTTAACTCTCTTATCTAGGTCGCTGCTACTAGGGATATGTCACTGATGCTACGAATCTAACAAACAAATTTGATACTAAAGACAAAGTTAGTCAAAGAAATACTAAAAAGTATATATTACCCATTCACTTATTTTTGTCATCTAGTTACCTTTGAAACCTTCATTACTTTTATACCCATCTCCTTTTAGCTATGTTGAGCAGATACGAGAAAAATGTCAAAGTCAATTTTCCAACGCCTACTTGATGACAATAATAAGTGAATGGCTTATAGGTACCATGAACGCATAATTTTGTAAACATTCAAAATGTGGTCAGATGAAGAGCCAAGAGGCAGCTAATGTAGCAGCACAGGGCTTAGGGCCTGAAAAGAGTACGTCTACGTACGTGAAGGCTATGGCTGTGTATCGAGAGTGGTGTGGGACCAAAAACGTCAAAAATTTGTATTCCGAAACTGTTCTTCTGGCTTATTTTTTACAACAAAGGAATGAAAAGAAACCTTCAACCTTGTGGGCCATATACAGTATGCTAAGAACGATGCTGGTAATTGAAACAATAAACGATATTTCGAATTATGGAAAACTTCGAACGTTCCTTAAAAGACAAAGTGTAGGTTTTAAGCTCAAGGAGTCCAATGTTTTAACAGCGAATATTACTAAGACTTACTTTGTCATTTTTATTGTGTTTCTATTGTTCATCACTTTTTGAAATTAAATAGTATAACATTTTTTATCCACGACCATAATATAATAACCACATTATTCTTGTACATTCTCAAGATTAATGTTAGTCTTTATTCACTTCTGAATAATGAGTTGTCATGGAAAAGAAACATGTCGTAGGTAACTGGCAACTCAAAAAGTAAACTGCCCCAAACATGAAATCGGTAGTTACCTCTGGTTCATTCAAATAATTATCCTTCTATTAGGATGTATTGAGACAAATGTAGGTTACAGTGTCCCCTTTTCACTTAAAAATGTACTTTTCACTGAAAAATACTTAAAATAGGCCATAAAAGTAAGTAATTTACCGTCCACCCTCCGTACCTCCGTAGCATTGAAATAAACATGCACGGGCGACTACACCGTCATCTATCTGACGCATCAAACGTCGCGCCGTCGATTAGCAAAACCAGTCGTGGTTTTAAAGTTGTGAATTACATTTGTGACACCTGTACACTAAACATATTTGAGAAAACCAGGAATTTTCTCTCGGGCAACTTGTAACTTGTGCCACTCGCTTCACTCACGTGGGCTCAAACGTTTCCCTCGAGAATAACGACTCTCATTAAATGCTTGTTGTATAATATATTATTGTCCACGACCACTTGTTGTTGACCACTCAGCTTGTTGATAAAAGTTAAATAGAGCTCATATAGCGTCAGAGGGATATATGAGTTGAAACAGCGGGAATAATATCATTATTCCCGCTCGCTATTTAAGTTATATATGTTGCCTTGGCAACCAGTAGGAGTAGGCAACAATGCAATATGAAACGCCGCAGCGTAGAAAATGCACTGGTGGCACAGGTTTTACCGTCAAACGCGAGTGTCACTTTGGTATTTCAATTATTTTCTTTACACTACCTATAAGATTATACAACTTGTAATTATTAGACAATGGCCGTGGACAAAGTATAGTATTATACTCGCTTTTTATGGCCATTATTGGGGCGCAAGTCTGCCGTGGGAATAATGGCTATCATAAAAATCTCGTTTAATAATATACTATTTAAACACTTTATTTATTGTACAAGGCTATCAAACCTTAGGGACCAAGAAATATGAATGGGAAATGAGGGCGGAACGGAGAAGTATAGGTAATAATCTATGTCTAATTTACAGGTAGGTAATAGGTGATTTCCCACCCTCCTATGAGGTTTGTAATGGTAGCATTACAGACATGGTTGTAAATAAAACATTTGGTTTAAACGGGGTTCTATATTGTACAGAAGGGTCTGTTTTTAAATAGAACCTTCTCTATTTCTTACTAGATTTTGATACCTCTTATAGCTTGTACAGGACCCTGAAAATTTTACATTGTTCCCTGCAGTAGTTTGAGAGAAAATCATTAATAAACTGAAAGTATCTCATATGGGATATTATGTATTATCTATTCACAAAAGTTTGACAGCCTTGGCCTTGGAACGTTGTTCACCAATCTTATGAGCAAAAGGGAGACGGGTAGGGAAAAAAATAATATTTCATAGCTAGTAAGGTGCCAAAAAATCCTTAATGGGAAATACAAAATACAGTCAAGTAAGAGCTCTAAGATCTATGGGAATGAAGTAAAAATCACAAGGTTTGGCAAAAAAAATCACATTACATGCCGTGACACTTTTCTGGTCCATCCTGTATACGTAAAGATAGGTGCCTAAAATCGTTTCTTCTATACAATATGGGCCACCGCTAGAACATTTTTTTTTTACCTTGCCAGTTCTCGAAATAAATGGCTCTCAAGTTGAAAAGACCACCCTGTATAAACCTTTTTTTCTTAAAATTATGCATAGATTCACGCCTTTAAATTTGAAAATTCTATTCTAAAACCCTAGATACAGCGTGTTCTACCACGAATCTAGCTGCAGGGTGTCCCAACAGTGTGGCAGATATATAGATATAATTATCATGTTGTCAGAAGAAACCACATACATTTTATATACATGGTGACTTTTTAAGTGTTACCCCTGAAACGGCTTTATATCGGTTAAATTAGCAAAAAGTTGCTTTTTGTGCAGCTTTTTTAGAAAAACTATGTTCCTCTTGGTTAATTGCATGTACTCAGGGAGATGTTATGAGGCTGCAACTGCACAGAATAAGGCGATGCGGATCATTCTTGGCTGTAATATTTATATTCCTATTCAAAATATGTTAACAACATAAAAATGACTTAACGTACGGCAATGTATTGAAAGAGCTAATCTTGTGACTATTTTCAGAATAGAGTGTGGACTGATGCCTCAGTATTTAGGAAGCTTTTTGGAAAATAGACAGGAATTTTATAACTACAGTATAAGATCTAGGACAAATTATAATATTCAATCTGTTCGAACAACTTTGCTGCAAAAGTCATTATTTTATGAGAGCTTACAGATGTAGAACTCACTTCCAAATGCCATAAAGGCTTCAGATAATTTAAGACAATCAGATAAATAAATCTAGAGTGTATGATTATTTAATTGGTACACAAAAAAATTAAGATATAATTTAGCTAAATTTTAGGTAACTTTACTATTGTCTTGTTGGAAATAGTCAGGTGCTAAATAAACTATTACTTACTTACTAAAAAACTTGGCTAAAATTTCGAAGAATTTTTTTATCTCTAATCGGAGAAATTAGAGTGCACTAAAACTTTTCAATTTATTTTTTTTTGTATCAGAATTAGTTTTCGAAATAGAAGAGATTGATATTTTTAGCAACGTGTACATTTTTTGGCAACCACAAATTTGACAAAGCATTGCAGAGGTTTTTTAAAAGTACTCCACAAAAGGCAAAAGTATTCTCTTTTTTAAATTCTGAGTTTAAACAAGTAAATTTTAACAATTTTAGAATATATTTAGGGCCTTTAAAAACGCACATATTGTTCATAGACCTAAAAAATATATTTGTAATATATTTTTAATCTAGTAAGTACTAAAGGCCTTTACTTTAATCCCCTTTTGTTCTTTCTTAAACTCTGAGACTCATGGTGAAAATTTTAATGATTCTAGATGTATCTTACACTCTATACATTATGAATAGAATGCAAGAACTGTTTATAATTTATTTCCCGTTTTAGCTGTTTTGGTAAAAAATTGATCTCTTTTTAAATTCTGGGATTAAAGCTGCAAGTTCAAATGATTCTAAATGTACCCCGCAAATCTTTCAAACCTCCCAAAGGCGACATCCAAAAATTGTTTAATTTATTTTTATTTTAATCTCTTTGACAAACACTCATCCACTACGTCAAATTCTGAGATTAAAGGTAGAAATTATTGTAATGATTCTAAACTTAGCGAAATTCTAAATTTGGTTAGATTGTATGTTTAATCGAACTGGTAACTAAAAACTTTTAATTAAATCTCCATGAGAAATAACTTCACTGTTTAAAATTCTGAGATTAAAGGTGATTAAATATAATGTTTCTAAATGTTTCTCTCAATCCCTTAACCCCTAAAGACAAAACACCCTAAGGACAAAGTGCAAACAATTTTTAGATATACGTTTAGTACAGCTGATTACTTAAGGCTCTAATTTTTATAACCTTGAGAGGTAACCATACACTTTTCCAAATTCTGGGATTACAAGTGTACATTAAAATTATTCTAAATATGCCTTTCAATCCCTTAAAATTAAAAACATCCCAAAGAAAAATACAAAAATTGTTTAAAATAAATTTTTATTCCAGTAGGAATTGTTGGCATTATAATTTCTCTGTTAAGCAATTAAGTATTCTCGTATTGCAAAATTTTAAGTGGTTTCAGTAATATTTAGAAAAATATAAATATTGTCAAAAACTTTTTGCATCAGAATTACGTCTGAGGAATCAAATTGTATTTCTGAGGCGCAATTTCTGATTTCATGGTCAAAAACTTCAATCTATTCTGTTTCGAAAACTAATTTTAATACACATCTCCAATATGACATCGATTAGCTTCATGCGACACTTATCCACCGAGTTAAAGTATTTAGTTAATTTTTTTAAATACGGACCTGAAAATTTTATTTCGTAATTTGTCAGTATTTTTCATTCCTAATAGGGGAAATTAAGGTGTACTAAAAACTTTGTAATTTAACCTTTTTTGTATGACAATTAGTTTTCGAAATAGAAAACTTTTGTCAATTTTTACATTTCCTAAATATTCCGGAAAACACTCAACATTTGGCAACAATGCAAATGTTTTCTAAAAAGTCTTCACAAAAGGCAACTTATTGTTAATATAACAGATCTTGCAACTAAAGCCGTTTCAGAGATGGCAATACTGCACGCCCTTAAAAAAGACACTCTGTATATTCTCTCTGTGGCTGTAGATAAATAATTTTTGCAAATTATTTCGTTTATGTCTCTTCATTTATTTTCAGATTGGGATATTTTTCAATTTTGAGGAAATGTGTGTATGTGTGTCCAAAATGGTTTAAGATTCTCAGTCCTTATGACCAATTTAGGTAAAATATTTCGAAGAATCTAGTCTGTCCGGTTATTCCTGAAGCCAACGCCAACTTTATTTTTCCAATGGAAGCACCCAAATTTGAATAGCAAATTTTGATTCTACTGTCAGTTCTAAGTCATTTTTGTCAAATAAACCATGCCCATAGAGTTAATTTAATTTTGTATATGAACTTTAATTCCACTATTATGATAAAGGTCATTTTGTCAAATAAACCAAAAGTCAACGGTTGAAAAAAAATTCTAAAACTAAACAAAAATTACACGAGACAAGCATAAGAACTTTAAAATTTGGCTTGTTAAATGAAAATGTTTATTTTGATTTGCAAGGGCATTTTGCCCTTAATTGACGACGCTGGATGTTAACCTTAAAAACTGAAATAAAATATGAAAAGTTTTTATTTAAAAGAAAAATCGCATCCACCATGTTATCCAAAAGTTATTTTTTTATCCGGCATGACTACATTAAAATGAGAACATAACAGTTCTCAATTTAATCTCTTAGGAATTAATTATTTTCTTCTTTAGATTCTCTAGAGAGTTTAAGTAAGTAAATTATAATGATTTTAGAATACATTTTAGCCCCTTAAACTAATTTTTTATTCTAATCACTTTAACAAACAAAAGAAATCGTCAAAAAATATTTATAACTTATTTCTAAACCAGTCCAACCAAGAACCTAACACTGACGGAATTTTGACGGAATGCAAAAACTTTATAATTTACCTCTCGTTCTAGCATCTTTGTTATACAATTGTTCTCTTTTTAAATTCTGGGATTAAATGTGCAAATTGTAATGATTCTAAAAGTATCTCGCAATGCTTGCCAAAAGGGCGATAAATAAAAATGATTTAAAATGTATTTTTTTATCTATCCGTTAGATATTTAGGGTTTTTATTTTAATCCCTTTGAGAAACACTCATCCATCACCTCAAATTCTGAGATTAAAGGTAGAAATTATTGTAACGATTCTAAGCTTACGGAAATTTAAAAAATGTTTAGAATGTATGTTTAACCCAACTAGTACCTGAAAATTTTAATCCCCTCGATTGGGAAGAATTTGAGAAAATTCTCATTTTCTCAAATTCTGAGATTAAAGTTAGAAAATATAATGATTCTAAATTAAAGGCTAAAGACAAAACTAACCCACAAAACACCCTAAAAACAAAATGTGAGTTATAAAAAATGCTGAATTATTTAAATTGCTTAAAAAAACCAGTTGGATTAAAGATACTCCAACTGGTTACTTAAAGCTTTTATTTTTATAACTTCGAGAGGCAACTCTACCCTTTCTCAAATTCTGGGAGTAAAGGTTCACATAATAATGTGATAAATGGGCCTTTCGATTCCTTAAACTTAAAAACATCCTAAAGAGAGAATGCAAAATTTATTTTTAATCGAGCGGGAACTAATAGCTGTTATTTTAATTTTTTTGGTAAAAAAAATTATTTTTTTTATTCCAGATATAAAGGAAAGCCTCTATTCCTTAATTCTGGGATTAAACGCTAAACAGGTTTTTTTTTAATCCATGTGACAAAAGATTGATTTTAATCCCCCCCCCCCCCCTCTTGAGAAAAACTTACACATCTCGTTAAATTCTGAGACTAAAGGTAGAAAGTATTATAATAATTTTAAATGTACCGAAATTAACAAATTGTTTACAATGGTCAGGGACATCATATTAAGTCGCTCACTCGATTAGCAGATTTCCTGTTACACTTCATAAAAATTTGATACATGGGGGTCGTATGGCATCTAAAGCCGACTTTGGACCCTGGTTTAGAGACGTCAATGGCTGCCCGGTTTGACAGATATGGCGCCATCTTGTTTATGTTAAATAAAACATACATAAACATACATAGAGGGATTTAAAATGATTTTCGAAATTCAACGAATTTGCCATCCTGTATAATTGAAACACCTAGAAAGAGATATTGTTACGCCCGACCGTCGGTCCACACAGATTCGGGCCAAAGTGGCAACGCCGAGCGCCGACCGTGACCCCGAGAACCATCTAGAATAAAGGAGAACCGGGAACAGTCGCTTCGATTCTCGAAAGTACGAGAGTGTGTTCAGGCCGGGTATATGGGCAGCACGGCACAAGACATTGGTTACAGAAGAAATATGGACCGAAATGCCGACCTACAGGAAGCCGGATCTTGTTTCAACAGCGGCAGAATGGGCCATTTTAAAAGGGACTGTCGTGTTAAACAGGATAGGAGTCAGACTCCGCCACGACGATAATCTGGCAGACTGACACATAATCCGGAAAACTAAGACCAGTCAGTGTGAAGGGGCGAACGCTGACTGGCCCCACGGAAGTCCCCAGGATCATTAGAATTGAATAGCTTGGAAGAAGTCTCACCATTCCTCAGCAAAATTGAACATCGTCCAGGCAGATCTCATGGTAACGCAGATGCATTATCACGCAGGCCTTGTAAAGGGGAATGTCGACACTGCCAACGAGTAGAACAACGAGAAGGACCAAGCATTCTTAGGAGAACCAGGATTGACGTCAACGAACATTGGACCACTCAATGGAAGTTGGAAAATCAAAGACCTGATTGGAAGGACGTAGCAGGTAAGAGCCCGGAAGTAAAAGCTATGTGGGCTCAATGGGATTCCTTGGCGATTCAGAATGGTTTACTAAAGAGGACTTGGGAAAGCCCCGACGGGAAAAGTGCCACGCTCCAGCAGTCGTACCAGAAAGTAGACGGAAAGCTTGGAGTGAATAACATTTTGGAGTGAAATGATAGGATGATGAAACTGGATAGAATTCGGGAAAGGTACTATGAGGTGAATTACCGAGATGACGTCGTGGTGCAAAAATTGTGATATCTGCTGCTCCGAAAAGGACCCCAAAGAAATACTAGGGGGCAAATGAAGCAATATAATGTTGGCGCCCCATTTGAAAGAATTGCGATCGACATGGCAGGTCCTTTTCCAGAAACGGATACAATGGCAACAAATACATCTTAGATGCCATGGATTATTTCAGTAAATACCTTGAAGCTTATGTACTACCAAATCAGGAAACTAATGGGGCAAGGGGCTTGGACGGAATCCGCAGAACAAAGACAACTCCGCTCCATCCACAATCAGATGACATCGTCGAGCGTGTGAATCGAACCATGGATCAATACCTCTGCAAATGGTAGCGGACCACCAAAATTTTGGGACAAATTTCTGTCTCTTCTAATGATGGCTTACAGAGGCGCAGTGCATAACACGACAGGACATACCCCTGCCAAGATTATATTTAGTAAAGAACTTCGTCTTCCGGTAGATTTCGTGTACGGATTACCAGAAGAACCGGTGCAAGGTAGAGTTAAAGAGTAAAGAGGGGGGCAATGTTACGCCAGACCGTCGGTCCACAGAGATTCGGACCAAAGCGGCAACGCCGACTGCGATCCCGAGAACCATCTAGACTAAACGAGAACCGGGAACAGTCGCCTCCGTTCTCGAAAGTACGAGAGTTGGTTTAGGCCCGGTATATAAACCAGCAAGCCGCGCGAAATGGGATCGAATAGATAATGTATAGTTAATTGACGATAAATTATTGGAACCCGTATCCCGTAACAATATATTACTACGCAGCCTGTAGGAAAAAACACTCTTGGAAAGGTACCCCAACACGTTGCAGAATTTTTGAAACTACCTACGCCATCATTACATACGGGACATTGCATTCGCCGCAAATCAGCATCCTTACTAGCAGATGCTGGAGCTTCTATAGACGTTTTGAAACGATATAGTGGCTGGAGATCATCTACTGTAGCTGAGGGGATATTTAGAAAACCCGGTTGATAATAAAAGAGACTTATGGCAGACCAAACTTTTGGTGGTTCCATCTAAAAAAATGGCTTCACAGGTGAACATCCAGCGCTTTGTTGTACCATCCACGACAACGTTAGACATCACTAGTGAAGTTTCAACGTCAACACGATTAGCTATTGTCCAGTCTACCGATATTTCTAATGCAGACAGTGCAGACACTCATACTGTTTCATCTTTCCGATTGTTCCCATGTTACTATTAATTTTCATAAGTTTGATAAATAAAGTGTCATTAGTCCCTTGATGTATAATATACATAGCCAGGTCAATTACAATATTTTTTTATTATTACGTAACTAGAAGCAAACAAGCATTTAATTGGCTAATAAAGAATACAAAGACCGTTCTTGTCGACTGTACATCTTCATTAAATATCAATGCGGGTACATTCAATTCGTAATTGTTTTACCGCAGCGCTTTTTCCCTTAAGTGCTGCTACGGGAAAAGCTCTCCGAATTTGATTTCCAGTTAAAGTAACTCGCTTTATAAGATTTTGCTTAAGCTTTCAAATAACCCTTTTTTCTATTTCAAGACTACAATCGGGCTTCGCATTATTCTGCGGCAATAATAACGAAGTGGGTACTTGAATCGAAAAACTGCTGCAGTCCTGGTTCGAGGTTCCCCTAACTAATATTTGCTTTTCTATTAACCATATGGCAGCGTATGTTTACTATGTCAAGTGAAGTGGTACGCCCTAGAATCGACTAGACACTATTTCATCATTGTGAATGAAGATTTTTAAAATATTTTACCAAGAGTTATTTCCCCTTTATATTTAGTGTGTATGTATAAGGAAGGTTTAAAGGTAGAACCCGCTTAAATAGTATCATACGAAAGGTTTAAGGATGTTTGATCACTTGCTTACCGTCAGTTGAAAATGTCGTTGCAGTAGGAGCTGGTGCCGGGGCCAGGGGCCAAAGCCCCCGTTGAGGGGGCCCCCCCGGCCCAGCAGGGCTGCCGAGCATGGCGTAGGGCCACCCCGGTGCTGAAGGCTGCAATCTGAAAAGAAAAATTCATTTAGAACAAGGAAAACAAGTCCACATATCCTATAGCAATTACTTATCCTAATTTACAGGAAATTCTTAAACGAGTACCTATTTATTCTGGATAACTATCCATAACGTCAGGTTTTGAAATTAGGTTATATTTACTTTTGCTTTGGTGCTTTGCTGTCTACATAATTTAAATAGAAAAACCAACGACACTTTTTTAATCAATTTAAATTTAGTTTGAAAAAGATTAAGCTTTGGCAACTTTTAAATTAAATTCGGTATGTGAAATCATAGGTCAAGTGAACCTTATTAAATTGAATTTCCGTACAAACTCGCCTTACGTGACTACCGAAATTGCCGAAATGCCAACATTGCCAACTTACAAAAAACAAAAATTTGCATTATGCAACAGGCAATCTAATCTAAATATACCTAACCCTGGCAGGCGTTTTTTTCTTTCTCCGACCGAACGCTCGGCAAAAGAAAACAGCCGACTATCGAAAAAGGACTAACATCATCACGTTCAACTGTACTCTTTAAAAAGAAAATGTGTTTCGCATGTTACCACGTACACGTCTACCATTCATGTGCTTGCTGGGGCATGGTCTTGCTCGGGGTACTCTTACTTGGGTCTTGGAAGAAGTCCCGCCTACTGGCAGTCCCTGCCTAGTGAAGCAGTATTATGAATCATGAATAAAACGTCGCAGGAATTTCGTACAATTTGTTGAAATTGTTTATTAATATATATTAATATCGTAGAATCACCCATGACCCAGTATAGTTATAGGCTGTAGTTCAGACAATGATGAAAGTAATTTATATAAATTCCGTCATTAGTTTCGGTGTTAAATTGGTATCCTATCGATCCTATAGAATGTTTTACTATTCGAGGGGATGGAAAAAAAATAATAAAAACTGTCTATAAGGCCCTATATCTATCTTAATTAAGAGTGTCCAGACACTTTCATTTTTGGAGTTCCAAAATTATACATATACAGGTCAAGTAGGAAAAGTTCAAGGGATGTTCTCATACACAACTCATAGAATGCTTCACCGTCTGAGAAGTTGAAAAAAATAAAAAACTATAAATAAGATGCTAGTGTTATCGCATTTCAGGGCGTTCTGGACACTTTTAGTGTCCGCGTTCCAAAACTAAACATCTATACTTCCATTTGGAGAGAATTAAGAGATGTTCTAGTACACACCCCATAGATAGCTTCACCGTCTGAGGGGTTAAAAAAAATTAAAAACTATAAATAAGATCCAAGTGTTAGCATATTTCAGAGCGTCCTGGACACTTTAATGTCTGCGTTCAACAACTGAACATCTATACTTCCGTTAATGGACGATGGAGGGATGTTTTAGTTCCCACCCCATAGAATGCGTGACCGTCTGAGGGGTTGAAAAAAATAAAAAATTCGCATTGTCTTGGACACTTGAATTGTCCGTGTGCCAAAACTAAACATATATATATGCTATTGTTACCTCTCATATAGCCGCTATACACCTCAACCCAAGAAAAAACCAAGATATATATATATATATATATATATATATATTGGTGCCTGTTAAGTTGTCACGTCCGATACGTTCAAGAGGCGACCTGACGTCCAGTGTTTCTAAGTTATATATTGCATATATAAGAGCAGATTCCTGTTGAGGGGGATCTAAATAAACCGAAACTCAAAAGAGGGGAAACAATTTTTGAATTTTAAAATTGTCATATATGATACGTGGTAGGTACGAAGGCACATCCGTCATATATGATGTTGTCCTAGAAACCCGTAGGGCGCTATCACTTCCAAATTTCTGGAAGTCACATCGTACCCGGAACGAACCTTTAAGGGCCGGTTTATATAAGCCAGGTACGAAAGATGTTCGCTTTGATTTACATTTTAACGGCAGAGATTAAAAAAAAAAGGTTTAACTTAAGTAGACGCAGATGACTTTAGCGCACTAAAAAGTTAATATGTTGTTATTATGTATGTACTTACACAGGGGGATTCTTCAATAATCTAAACTTCAGGAGGTGATTTGCTGGCATTATTGTAAAATAGAAAGTTCTAATAAACGAATGTTTTTGGAAGCACCGTTACGGAGATACAGAAACTTTGTCGTTTGACATTTCAAAAAGCTAAAACCATACAAATTTACTGATTTATTCTAAACAGTATGAAATATTCTTATAAAATTGTATTGTAAATTGTATTTTTCAACAAATAAAATATTTTTATTAAGACCTAGTTAATATTTCTAAAGAAAAAACGTTATAGTAGGTCTCGGGATACACCACAAATGCTCTGTGACTCCCACAGGCCACAGGTATTTGTCCCTAATAAATCCATTATGTATTCTCTAAGAACCCTTAGTTGTTTATGGTGTCGAGAATAGTATATGATGGCAATGCAACTATTTTTATTCAATTCAAAACGTTTCTAGTCCGAATCTGATTTGCCTATACCTAGCAAATTTTCAGGTTTTTATTGCCAAGGGTACTATAGAGTTTTATTGGAGTTAAAAGATCAATAGTATATCTGGAAACGATTAGCTTAAAAGGTAGTAAGAATAAAATTTCATCACCTTTTGACACAACAGAGACAAATGATACATGAGACAACCTCTACTTTTTTTTAACATAGCGATACGGCGCCTAAATACACGATGTTTTCAAGACCTCCAACATTCTTTTTTCTGATCATCTCTTTCTAAATTAGGGTATCCGATAAGGTTTATCTCTCTTGTGACACCCTTTCGTGCAATTAAAACAACCATCCAAGCACGGACATACGCTTGGCTTATAATGATTTCTTATGCCATCGTTGATGTCGTTGATTGGCCCGGTGTCACGATGACAAAGAATATATATATATATAGGAGTTTGTGAAGATGAAAGAGATAGGGCAAACTTCCTTGCTATATTTACAACGAGTGGTATCGTCATGCCTTTGTCTATACTAATTCAAAGTCACTGGTTACAACTTATTAATTGTTCCCTTGTCAACTGAAAAGTGAGTTAATTTAATTTAAGGGGCCATATAACAGAAGAAAGTATTTCGATATTTAGTTGGCTACGAAGATGAAAGACTAGTTTTATGGAGTTACAAAATTCATATCTCTATTTCTGCATTCACCATACATGTTTGAAATAACTAATAAGATAATTTTTGTCAACCAATTTTTTAAAAGAATAGATGGTTTTGTTCAGTGTAAGATTTTTATAAGCTATGACAACAAATTTTGTTCATCTGTCAAAATAACAATAATATATTAAGTACAAATTCGAAATTGTACCTATATGAATATTGATTAACCAAATTTTGACATATTTAATTTTAAGGTTTATTCGATTACCTAGATAACTTCTGGCGTTAAAGACGTAATTCGCCAAACAGCTTTTAAATTTTTATGGAGGGTTTATTTCGGTTTTTTCTACCTGATGCACTTGTAACACAAACAAGTGGCTGACCTGGCTCTTTTGTCTCCTAACGGAAATTTCTTAGCTTTTATGGTTCGCTCCAAATTTCTATATCTGGTCCCTTTAAATTTTAAAAGGCATAGAAACAGCGATTATTGAGGCATTTGGTGAAGATTTTAGTTAAGAATATTATAAGTACCTACCTATTGGATCATCCGACGTTGACAAATAACATGGCATTAGGATTTTTGGAAACCATCAAAGAAGCACGCGGTATGGATTTGGGTTAGGCTAAAAAACAAGTTTCTTGTTTTTTATTGGTTGGATGCATTAGATAAGTATTGAGATGATTAATTTTTGTTTAAGTTCTATCGATTTAACTCTTGGACAGAATGTAACCGATAGGAGTGGGCGGCGCAAAAGATATCTCATATCACCATGGGTATGCAAATAAGAACTTTGTAACCGAAACAAATTCTGAGTTTCGTAGCTTTGTATGTTAAAGGTAAAAATTATTTCATTTGAGAAGGTAACTGTTATTTAAAACCAATGTGCGCCACTAAAGTGGGGAGCATTAATAAATAAATATAAAAATAAATAAAAAAAAATCCAAAAATAAAATAAACCAAAAGTTTTACTTGAACTTGTAAAAGTCGCCGTAAAAATGTTGGTATATTTACTCTATCTATGAAGTTTATCCGCTTCGCGTCGTAATGCATACAACGTTTTTTCGGCAAACGATCAATTTCAAATAATGCAATACAACGAGGTAATAACAATCTGAAAATTTAAATCAAACTGACAATGACGTTTTAAACATTTGGTTGAGTGGTGGTAGTTGCTATTGACAGCAAGCGAAAAAATAAACTCACAGTCTGATCATCAAAAAAGGTTAGGTTTTCCTTTGTCTAATGAAAGCACAAAATGCGTCATTATTGGACGTTTGTAGAAAAGATAAATTTTATACACATGGATTAAAAATGATTATTCCTATTAAAATTTAAATCGTATTTATTTTTATCACTAGTGCCTTAAATAGTTATTTATGTATTTAGAGCAAAAAAGTAAACTTTAGCTTGTAAAACATACAACATTTTTTCTACAAACAATATTAAATAATATGATGCATTTTATTTTCTCATAATACGTACCTACTTCACAACCTGAAAATTCAAGTCAAAGTGACACTGATGTTTTAAATCTGTAGTTGAATGGTGGTAGTTGCTATTGCCAGCAAGCAAAAAAATTTCGCTTGCTGCCCTGGGTAACGCGCGTAAAAGTAAACTCACAGTCTGATCCTCAAAAAAGGTTTTCGTTTGTCTAATGAAAGCTTAAAATGTCATTATTGGACGTTTGTAGGAAAATTGTTCTAATTGTTCATTAGCGTGTTAAATGTTGAATTTTTAACGTGTTTGTAGAAAATAGTTATTTTTCGCCGATTGTCAGAAAAAGTTACATTTTAGTGACTAATAACAGGCAGTAAACTACAACTTTTAATGTCTAGGCAGTAAAAATTTCTTACTGCCGTTTACCTAGCACCGGTAAAATAAAAATTACTAATAACAGACAGTAAACTACTTTTAACGTCTAGTCAGTAAACATTTGTTACTGCCGATTATCTAGCGCAGGTAACAAGTTTCAAATTCGTTCAATAATTGATTTTTTTTAAATTTTTTAAAATTGTTTAACTTGTTTTGCAAGGCGTAGCTTTTCGCCTTGCAGTGCCTGCAAATTTGCTGCCACAGCTGTATTCACAGCGGAGTCGAAGACGAAGCTATGAACGAAGTTGAAGCAGTAATGTATTATTATATTTATTATTGCCAACTAGAATCACTTTGTAGAACATACATTATGAAAAAGATTTACATGTTACCCGATCCTAAAATTTTTACTGCCCAGACATTAAAAGTTGTAGTCTACTGCCTGTTATTAGTCACTAAAACCTAAATTTTTCTGAAAAGAAAATGTTTTATTTTTGACTCTTAGAATACGTCTTCTTCTCTAAAACATACTCAAATTAAAAAATGTAAATTGTTAGGAATTTTCTGAAAATGTTCTCTTTTTTCTGGAGATTATTCCAGAGTAGTGAAGAAAGAGGTGCTTCTGCATATTTCTTTAATTGTCTATTAAGTTAGCAACAAAATATGATGATGTTCGGATGTTCGAGCTTATATCAGTAGTCCTTTATTTACCAAAATTAAAAAATGTCATGAACTAATTATCAATTATAATACCCTGGGGTTTTTTTACCTCCCCTACCCATTTCATGATTTTGCTTCTTTCTACTACACGTACTGCCTACTTATGGCAGGCTCAATATTTTGAATGAGCGATACTTAATTTTTTATTAATTTGGCAACGTTTTACAAATAATTTAGACATTTGTCAAATTTGTAACCTCATTTACTTGCCAAATTTACTCAATGTCATTGTCAAAAGTATATACAGGGGCAAAACATCTGTTTTCCATGGCACACCCCAGTCCATAGTAATTTGAGACGGCATATAATAAAATGTATTGTATTATTTGATATCGTTTTTAGATAAATGTTGTATGTATTACGAGATAAAATTTACTGTTGTGTTCTCTCTCTAAATTTAGAGATTATTGATACAAACGTAAACTGTTGTCTAATAAAACAAAAACTGTCATTTCCCTCCACCCCCGTAAAATTAGATTTATAATATTTTTGAAATTAAAAGTGAATAGAGTATCTAAAAAATCAAAAGACTACAAACAGAAAAATGGATTCGTAACTAAATGCACAAATTGACACGCTTAGTCGGTTTTTCTAGCGCAAAATACAATGACGATGGCTACAACGCGAAAGGTATGCATTTTGGCACATGTTTATAAAAAGAAAATGTTTTATTTTTGACTACTTTAACTTGAATACGTCTTCTTCTCTAAAACATACTCAAATTAAAAAATGTAAATTGTTAGGAACGTTCTGAAAATGTTCTCTTTTTTCTGGAGATTATTTCAGAGTAGTAGGTTTTTAATTAAAGGAAAAATAATGGACTTACTTTGCTATTAGTGTTTACTAAAATATTAAGGAGAGTTATACGATACAGAATATTTATTTAGTCAATTCATTAATCTTTACGTTGTGGTATCATTTCATTACCAATTTTAGTATGTACTCGATCTTGAATTTTATAGCAGCGTCGCTTCGTTTGTTGCCTGTTTTGCCTATAAACTCTCTAATTTTTTCTGATTATGGGTAGCAGCTTTTTTTATCTCCTTTTCAAACGCATTTTTTAATTCCGCTACTTCCTTGTCACTCCAACCCAAGATATAATCAATTTTATGATAAATTTCAAAAAAGAGTATATTATTACCCTTTTTTGTAGCCGGTTTTTTTCTAGTATTTTTGGCTTGTTCTTCGTCTTCAGTACTTTCGTCAGTATGTGCAGTGAAGTAATTTAGTCGCACGATTTTCGACATACAAATAAGATACAAACATAAAATAATGTGGTTTTTCTAAACCTCAAAATAAAAGAAATTCATTACATGCCAGAATACACCTTTCTGCCACATAACTAACTCTTACATGATTTACTTAAGAATATTGGTGTGCTTTAATAATTAGTAAAAATCTTAGAAAATGTCTATTTTTTCTCTTAAAAACAGGAAAGACACCTAGCCGGAAAAACTACAATAAATTGGAAACTGTTGATAAACTGAAACTGACTACAATAAATTAAAAGGAGTCTGGAAGTAGAAAAAGTCTGGAATCTAGTAGAAAAAAAATAGTGTTATTTTATTGTAATAAATAAATAAAACAAAAATTTTTTATAAAATTAGGAAGTTAATTTTTTTTTCTCTAGTTTAATCGAACTCTGAGCCACAAAACATTACAGATTCATATACATACGCCATACATAAACCAGAAAAAATGTTAGCTAATAAAGCCATTGACTCCGAAACTAACGTTGCACTAAATCTGATAACCGGACGACAAGCTAAAAGAAGAATAGCACTTCTTTGCCTCCGAAACGTTTTACCTTCAAACATTAGGAATTGGGATGTGCATTTGGTTCTCACTTGTACTAATAGGAAACAGATGTGAAACCAGGAAATATCTACGGTATTACGGCATATCGTCCCTTTAACTGAACAAGAAAGAGCTTCAGAACTCTGTCTAAAAAAATCGATAGGTAACTGCAAAAGGCAAAAAGAGAGTAGCATATTTAAGAAAAAAATTTGTATTGAATTAGTTACCTGAAACTAATTTATTACTTACTTAAGCCAAGGTTATCCAACTTCTGACTGTTATTCGCAATCGTGTTTTTAATTTTCGTCTATAATGACCATATAACCTGAACTAACCTGAACTAACCTGTGCAATAGATATTTTGTTTACTTGCCTTGTAATGTTGGGCAACACAGGCTCGACCTAACAAAAAGTTTTAATTGTAAGTAAAATGCTTGAGCTTATTTTACTCAAAACTATAACGCCTTAGCGTATGTACAGAGTAAATAAATTTTTTCTAATAGATTTAAAATTCATTTGATACGATTTTTATAAGCAATATTAAAATATTCTGGTACTTCCGGTTGTACCGGATAGCAACGCCAGCTTTGTTTTTCAAATATTGCTTTTTAATGTCATTTGCTAACCAATTTTGATTAGGAATTTCTACTGTCAGATCTAATTCATTTTTGTCAAATAAACCATTCTTCTAAACTCATCTGTTTTTGATAAAACGCAGTCTGAATATCGGATTATTCATCATTTAAGAACCTATCAAACTTAAACTGTTGTGAAGTGCATATAGTGAAACGGGCACCTTCTTTTTTCAATTCATTGCAATTCATTGAATTAATAAATTTGGTCTAGGGCTACATTAATCAACGTAGCCTTTGAGCAATAATAATTTTATCATTTTACAGTGCATGAACATAATTTTAAGTTTTTAATTATCATTTATAGTTTTTAACTTCCAGGGAAATTTACTCAGCCAAAAAAAGTTTATACATATGCTTTTTACTATGGCCATAAAGGATGCCAAATCTGCATATAGAAAACTTTTTTATAGCAAATGCCACACTAGTGACGTAATGTTAGCTTTGTTGTAGAGGGCCAACAAGTAGTTATGATCACAGGTAAACCTGTAGACCCAACCTCCTTGGTACCATTCTGGGTTGTTGAGTAGCAGTCTGCAAAGAAAAGGGCAATAAAATCACAAATAAAAATGAGTCCCTCAGTTACAGCGTCAAGTGAAAAAGTTAATTTATCGCAGGCCGAGCTAACCTAAAGACTCATTAGCATTGCAATTAACATAAAAATTTTAAAATATATTTACGTTCTGCAGTGGCTTGAATAGAAAACATAAATATGTGAAACTTGCCACCATATTATTATGTCTCTTTTACTTTAACGAGAGGACAAATTTACTAGTTTAAAAGAATAATGATAGACTTTTGCAACTTAAAATAATTGACAATACTTAGTCCAAAAAGTAAAAACGTCTTGTAACACATATTTAATTATAAATAGTTTACGTGTTACAGCAGTAGATTTTAAGGAATTTAAAAAAATAATGGTCATACAATCTTCGAATACTGAATTTTTAATTAAATTATGTAGTAGATACTTTTCAACATAACGAAAAATAATATATTTAAAACTTTGATTAAATTTTTAATTTTTTTTTCTACAACAATTTAGCTAAGAGTTTAGTTTTTCCAATAAACAGGATTATTTTTCTGATTCCAACGATGTATCGCATATGAGCATCATATATCCCAAGCACTTCACACAGAATTATTATTCCCCAAAAATAGACAAAACTGCCCTAAAGAAATGCAAAAGTACACCCTTTTAAGAAAGCAGGTAAAAATAAGCAACCCTCATCCACAGTCATCCCGCCTACTTTTTAGCAGACGTGACTTCGTACCCCCAGTATCTACAGACAGAGAGGCCCAAAGCGATCGCAGCGCCATTCATATACGGTCGAACTAAAAATGTTTAAAGGGGACAAAAAATGGTCGAACTCACTTCCAGGGAAATTTTTGTTAAGTGACTACTAGAGGCATCTTTGATCGATAGCGACGACTTCCACGCGTTTTCGTTGTCACTTCCAAAAACGGACGTGGGAACGTTATATATGACGTGAGAACGTCGACAGTTTCTCCGCTTTGGACGTGACATGGTACCTTCCACGCATATATATATATATATATACTCATATTAAGGGAGGATCGAGGAATGTTTTAGTACCAACTCCATAGAATGCTTCACCGTCTGAAGGGTTGAAAAAAATTAAAAACTATAAATATGATGCTAGTGTTATCGCAATTCGGAGTGTCCTGGACACTTTTAGTGTCCGCGTTCCATAACTAAACATCTACAGTTCCATTTGGGGAGGATTAGAGGATGTTTTAGTATACACCCCATAGAATGCTTCACCGTCTGAGGAGTTGAAAAAAATCAAAAACTATAGATAAGATGCTACTGTTATCGCACTTCAGGGCGTCGTGGACATTTTTAGTGTCCGCGCTCGAAAACTAAACATCTACAGTTCCATTTGGGGAGGATTAAGGGATGTTTTGGTACACACCCTATAAAATGCTTCGGCGTCTGAGGGGTTGAAAAAAATTAAAAACTATATATAAGATGCTAGTGTTGTCGCACTTCAGGGCGTCGTGGACACTTTTCGTGTCCGCGTTCTAAAACTAAACATCTACAGTTCCATTTGGGGAGGATTAAGGAATGTTTTAGTGCACACCCCATAGAATGCTTCACCGTCTGAGAGGTTGAAAATAATTAAAAACTAAATATAAACTACAAGTGTCAGAACACTTCAAGGCGTCCTGGACACTTTTAGTGTCCGCGTTCAAAGCCTAAACATCTACATTTCCATTTGGGGAGGATTAGAGGATGTTTTAGTATAAACCCCATATAATGCTTCACCGTCTGAGGAGTTGAAAAAAATTACAAACTATAGATAAGATGCTACTGTTATCGCACTGCAGGGCGTCGTGGACATTTTTAGTGTCCGCGTTCCAAAACTAAACATCTACAGTTCCATTTGGGGAGGATTAAGGGATGTTTTAGTGCACACCCCATAGAATGCTTCACCTTCTGAGAGGTTGAAAATAATTAAAAACTATTATAAAATACTAGTGTTATAGCACTTCAGGGCGTCCTGGACACTTTTAGTGTCTGCGTTCCAAAACTAAACATCTACAGTTCCATTTGGGGAGAATTAAGAGATGTTTTAGTATACACCCCATAGAATGCTTCACCGTCTGAGGAGTTTAAAAAAAATAAAAACTATAGATAAGATGCTACTGTTATCGCACTTCAGGGCGTCGTGGACATTTTTAGTGTCCGCGTTCCAAAACTAAACATCTACAGTTCCATTTGGGGAGGATTAAAGGATGTTTTAGTATACACCTCATAGTCTTCACCGTCTAAAGGGTTGAAAGAGTTTAAAAACTATAAATAAGATACTAGTGTCATCGCACTTCGGACTGGCCTGGACACTTTTAGTGTCCGAGTTCCAAAATTAAACACCTACAGTTCCATTTGGGCAGGATTAAGGGATGTTTTGATACACACCCCATAAAATGCATCAGCGTCTAAGGGGTTGAAAAAAATTTAAAACTATACATAAGATGCTACTGTTATAATACTTCAGGGCGTCGTGGACACTTGTCGTGTCCGCGTTCCAAAACTAACCATCTGCAGTTCCATTTGGGGAGGATTAAGGGATGTTTTAGTGCACACCCCATAGAATGCTTCACCTTCTGAGAGGTTGAAAATAATTAAAAACTATTATACAATACTAGTGTTATAGCACTTCAGGGCGTCCTGGACACTTTTAGTGTCTGCGTTCCAAAACTAAACATCTACAGTTCCATTTGGGGAGAATTAAGAGATGTTTTAGTATACACCCCATAGAATGCTTCACCGTCTGAAGAGTTTAAAAAAAATAAAAACTATAGATAAGATGCTACTGTTATCGCACTTCAGGCGTCGTGGACATTTTTAGTGTCCGCGTTCCAAAACTAAACATCTACAGTTCCATTTGGGGAGGATTAAGGGATGTTTTTAGTATACACCTCTTAGTCTTCACCGTCTAAAGAGTTGAAAAAAGTTAAAAACTATAATTAAGATACTAGTGTTATCGCAATTTGGACTGGCCTGGACACTTTTAGAGTCCGAGTTCCAAAATTAAACATCTACAGTTCCATTTGGGCAGGATTAAGGGATGTTTTGATACACACCCCATAAAATGCTTCAGCGTCTAAGGGGTTGAAAAAAATTTAAAACTATACATAAGATGCTACTGTTATAATACTTCAGGGCGTCGTGGACACTTTTTAGTGTCCGCGTTCCAAAACTAAACATGTACAGTTCCATTTGGGGAGGATTAAGGGATGTTTTTAGTATACACCTCTTAGTCTTCACCGTCTAAAGAGTTGAAAAAAGTTAAAAACTATAATTAAGATACTAGTGTTATCGCAATTTGGACTGGCCTGGACACTTTTAGAGTCCGAGTTCCAAAATTAAACATCTACAGTTCCATTTGGGCAGGATTAAGGGATGTTTTGATACACACCCCATAAAATGCTTCAGCGTCTAAGGGGTTGAAAAAAATTTTAAACTATACTTAAGATGCTACTGTTATAATACTTCAGGGCGTCGTGGACACTTTTTGTGTCCGCGTTCCAAAACTAAACATCTACAGTTCCATTTGGGGAGGATTAAGGGATGTTTTAGTGCACACCCCATAGAATGCTTCACCGTCTGAGAGGTTGAAAATAATTAAAAACTATTATAAAATACTAGTGTTATAGCACTTCAGGGCGTCCTGGACACTTTTAGTGTCTGCGTTCCAAAACTAAACATCTACAGTTCCATTTGGGGAGAATTAAGAGATGTTTTAGTAAACACCCCATAGAATGCTTCACCGTCTGAGAAGTTTAAAAAAATTAAAAACTATAGATAAGATGCTACTGTTATCGCACTTCAGGGCGTCGTGGACATTTTTAGTGTCCGCTTTCCAAAACTAAACATGTACAGTTCCATTTGGGGAGGATTAAGGGATGTTTTTAGTATACACCTCTTAGTCTTCACCGTCTATTGTCTAAGTCTAAGTTAAAAACTATAATTAAGATACTAGTGTTATCGCAATTTGGACTGGCCTGGACACTTTTAGAGTCCGAGTTCCAAAATTAAACATCTACAGTTCCATTTGGGCAGGATTAAGGGATGTTTTGATACACACCCCATAAAATGCTTCAGCGTCTAAGGGGTTGAAAAAAATTTAAAACTATACATGAGATGCTACTGTTATAATACTTCAGGGCGTCGTGGACACTTGTCGTGCCCGCGTTCCAAAACTAACCATCTGCAGTTCCATTTGGGGAGGATTAAGGGATGTTTTAGTGCACACCCCATAGAATGCTTCACCTTCTGAGAGGTTGAAAATAATTAAAAACTATTATAAAATACTAGTGTTATAGCACTTCAGGGCGTCCTGGTCACTTTTAGTGTCTGCGTTCCAAAACTAAACATCTACAGTTCCATTTGGGGAGAATTAAGAGATGTTTTAGTATACACCCCATAGAATGCTTCACCGTCTGAGGAGTTTAAAAAAAATAAAAACTATAGATAAGATGCTACTGTTATCGCACTTCAGGGCGTCGTGGACATTTTTAGTGTCCGCGTTCCAAAACTAAACATCTACAGTTCCATTTGGGGAGGATTAAAGGATGTTTTAGTATACACCTCATAGTCTTCACCGTCTAAAGGGTTGAAAGAGTTTAAAAACTATAAATAAGATACTAGTGTTATCGCACTTCGGACTGGCCTGGACACTTTTAGTGTCCGAGTTCCAAAATTAAACACCTACAGTTCCATTTGGGCAGGATTAAGGGATGTTTTGGTACACACCCCATAAAATGCTATAAAATGTTTCAGCGTCTGGGGGGTTGAAAAAAATTAAAAACTATACATAAGATGCTACTGTTATAATACTTCAGGGCGTCGTGGACACTTTTCGTGTCCGCGTTCCAAAACTAAACATCTACAGTTCCATTTGGGGAGGATTAAGAATGTTTTAGTGCACACCCCATAGAATGCTTCACCGTCTGAGAGGTTGAAAATAATTAAAAACTATTATAAAATACTAGTGTTATAGCACTTTAGGGCTATACGTAGTATACACCCCATAGAATGCTTCACCGTCTAAGAGGTTGAAAAAAGTTAAAAACTATAAATAAGATACTAGTGTTATCGCACTTCGGACTGGCCTGGACACTTTTAATTAGTGATGTGCAAATTACGGTAATTTATTTTTTGGTAAGAACGTAATATTACGTAGCATTCATCAAATGGCCTTGAATAGAAGATGACAAGAGAATACTTATAATAAAAAAATGTATTTAAAATTGGTTTCAAAATCTAGTTGAAACAAGGTTTATTGAACATAAAAAACATTTTCTGCTAGTCTGGCAAAAGCTAGTGACAAAACTTACAGATTAGGATTTATAAAAATAAATAAAGCACTCTTTTACTTTAACTTTAACGAACAAAACTCATAACGAAATGTAAAAATAAAAAAATATTTGGTTGCTTAGCTCAGGTAACAGGTTTGAAATCCGAGCTGGAAATAATAATATCTTCAGCGCAGGATGCTGTACTGTGTACAAATATAGATCGGAATACCGGATTAGAATACCAGATAAGAGTTCGGATACCGAAAATTACGGTAATATTACTGGTAACATTACGTTGTTACCGGTGGACAGTGTAATATTACCGTAATTTACGTAATATAACCGTAACTTCTGATGGTAATATTCGCATAGTACATCACTATTTTTAATGTCCGCGTTTCCGCATATACATCCATTTCATTAAATATAAGAGTTCATTAAACATATACGTTCCATTTGGGGAGGATTAAGGGTCGTTTTAGTGCACACCCCATAGATTGCTTCACCGTCTGAAGGGTTGAAAAAAACTAAAAACTATAGATGAGATACTACTGTGATCGCACTTCAGGGCGTCCTTGACACTTTTAGTGTCCGCTGGAACGCGGACCAATATTGCAATATATAGGCAAGTGTACCCTATTTTTTTATTATCTATATCGTTATAGATAATTCAGAAAGTTATTTATAATAGATTGTATACGCTGTTGTTTTTTTCAAAAGCCCATCATATCAATTAAACAGCTGTTTAGATAGCTGACGTTTCGGAAAATATATTCCCTTCCTCAATCCTCAGAACTCAACAACGTTATTTTCCATGGATCTACTGACTCATAATAGTCCAAAATCTCTTCTCGATATCAATCACCTCTCTCTCATCGAGTTATTAATTTATTCATTAAGTTAGTTTGGGTTAGTTCGTATGACTAGAGCGGATTCCTTTCTGGGTATACCTTTCGTTATTTTTGCTGGTATCGTTATTTCGATTATAGAACGAATAAATACATACAAATATTCATATTAATTTTTTTTTGTACTTTTTGTGTTTATTTTTGAGTCATATCCAAACAGACATAATTGTAAAAAACTACCATAAAATGGAAAAACAATTGCAAATAAAAGAACAGAAATACAATAACATTTGATTACAAACGAGAGGAAGCAAGAGGCGACTAATGTTACAGACAATGCTTTCTCGTTTTTTGTTTATTTGCGTTTTTGTTTCTTTTTGCTAGTTGTAGTTATGTTTACATTCATTTGGCCAAAATGTTATTAAAAGGAAGAGAAGCTCAAAGTTAAATTAAATTTGCGATAAGGTGAAAATAAGATTCCAACATATTGTAACTATATACAAAATTAAAAAACGTAAAAATCAATACAGTTACATAGACATTATAGTAGAAAATCAAACACAAACATTATAAAGGAAAAGATAAATAAGTAACAGAGCTTAGAATCGCCAAAGCAAAGTAAGCGGAAAACTACTGCCTCATCAAAATTATACATAGAAGAAGGTCCACAAAAAGATATAATAAAATTTGTTTAAAGGGGTATGAAAAAGTAATATTAAAGAGAAAGAAAACTAGATGAAACATGACTGAAGTTTTGAAAGTGTAGGGAATAAAATAAAGATGAAAATAAAATAGATATTATATCAGAACATTACACAAAATCTGACTAAACAAGAAAATGTAAAAGAAAAGAGTAAAGAAGCAACAGTGGACAAAGTAAACGTTTAAGTAAAAGTTTTGTTCTATTAACTTACCTATTAAATTCGATTCATGATTAATTAGTTTGATTTTTTACCATGTATACCTGTATTTACGCTATATATTAGCCTTTAATGTTCATCTTAGGTCATTTTATATTAATCAAGCATATAGACATTTTTATAAAAATTTAAATTTATCATCATGCTTATAAATTCGCACTTAACATATGACATGACTTTGATACTATTGCTGGCAGAAATCCGCTTTGCGTTGTTCGGTAAAGTGCTATGGCGTACGGTAAAGAACCACTTTCCGCACTTGTTAGGAAAAGTACTCCTTTTTTGCAGATTCCCTTAGATGATTAATATATCGCTTCAGCCACTAAACTAAAGTTCATTTCAAATGGATAAACATCTAGAAAACTGCAAAACTGACATGGATGGAATAGGACAAATATGTCAATTTTTCAGCCAGATCGAAATATCACTTTGAAATAGATTTTACTATATACGGGGTGTTTATTTGAAAACATCATCTAGTTGTGAAGGCTGTGAAATGTCAAAAGAAAAAGATGAAAGAACAAAAGTTCATTTAGTTTAATCATGTCATCCTTTTCTGCCAAAAATGTATAGCCTCTATCTGACGTTTTCTAATAAACACACCGTACTTGGACGTAACGATACACTGTGACGATTCGCATCACTGTAACATCACTACTGCCAGTGTCAGAATTGAAGAGTTTTCGCATTTATTTTGACATAAATTTACAATCTTTTTTATTTATTTTTCAGTAAAAAAAGGTTAATTCAAGGATTTTTTCTTTCAACTAGTTCCGCAGACCATACGCTACTTATTAAAACATAAAATACTTAAAAATGACATAAACGCATCAACACTTTAATCAATTTAACTTTTGTGGCCTAGTTTTGGTTAATAATTGACATATTGACCGTAATGCGGTATAAATCTGCCTTATGTCAAGGAAATGTTTCGTAATTATCCCTTGTTCCAATGTTGCTGACTTCTGTATTTTTATCAAATTATTTTATCAAATTTCACATTTCACTTGACCAATCAAAATGTGAAAACAATTGAATTTTGTCTGCAGAGTTGCCTATGTTGATATTTTTTATTACATTTATTCGCATATCATTATGTATATGGAAAATTAATGTGATGATAATATTCTCGCAGTACCAAAAGAATATTGCTTTTATTGATATAACATCCTGAAAGATGAACAATTTATGAAATACGGATTAGTTTCAAATCCACGCATGTAGTTCCTTATATTTCGGTACAAACAAAGAACAATTTCGAATATTTGGCTAGACTGCTTGTTTGCAACCAAAACGAACCTTGTCACTTGTCACATTGCCTTTGTAGAAAAGTGGGATTATAATTTTGGTTTTGCAGCCGTCTGACGTCACCAGTTTGAGTTGAGATTGACGAAAGCGCTTTCTTCATTCGCGAATTTTAAATAAATGGAACTGTACAAAATGGGAACAATGTCAATAATCAGAACATTAAAAAATCATCCATTTGGTTAATTCTTCAACATTCTCTTCTGTTCTCCAATTCTAATTCTCACATGGTTATTCATCCAGTAGGTACATTGTAATAGTTAGTTACGTTATAAGTCCGATAAATATAGTTTTACAGCAGGAGTAAGATGTTTCTGGACGAGGCGATAGCCGTGTCTGGAATTGCGAAACGAGTACCTACTATAAAACGTTACCGGACTTATGACGTACAACATTTTGCTTCATGTGAGATGTTGTACAGAGCAGGAGCAGGCGACATCCACCAGAATATTTTAGATCCAATACTGCATGACAGATGGCTCACAGTTCGAGAAGTAGCCCATATTGCTTTGTACCCCGCTGGTTATAGGAACCAGAACGAAGTGAAAAGAGTAGGTGGTCACCAATTTGGCGATCAGCCGATCTGCATACTAATTTCGGGGTCTACCCCTCATCAGTACAGCTTTGGCTGACTCGAACAGCGAGGTGCAGAGCAATATGGGCTGCTTCTCGAACTGGGAGCCACCTGTCATGTAGTATTGGATCTAAAATACGCTGGTGGATGTCGCCTGCTCCTGCTCTTACATACATCTAACTCCTGCTATAAAACTATATTTACCGGACTAATAACGTAAATAACTATTACATCATCCAGACCTGTAAAAAGCTATTTACCGGACTAAAATCAAGTACGTAAAAGTGTCCTAAATGATACAGTATGAAGTAAAATAACATATTTACTTTGATGGAATTGGAGATATTATAAACGTTTTTTTCGTTTTCAGTAAAGTTTTTTTACCGCAAGTAAATTAAATGTTTGATTGGTGATCTAACTCTCCACACTTGTTAAGTAAATGACTATTTTGGATAATGTGATGTGAGTTCCTTTATGTGTTTTGCAAGATCTGACTTCGCCAAAGTGAAGAGTGGCAGAGTAATCTTATAAATTCACTCCCTGTTGCTGCGATAAGACAATACTTTTGTTTGTCGTATAGGGTAATTCACTAAAGACACAATAGGGTTTGATTTCTTCATTTATTAAGACGCCAAATTTTTTTACATCAGATTAGATATAAAGCTCCAATATGTAGGAAAATTCCATTTATCAACCTTCACAAAAAAGATTTTTTCGGGAAAAGGTTTCTTTCTCTTAACCCTTAAAGCCTCCTTTCGTCCTCCTCTCTCTCTCTCTCTCTTGAAAAGTATCTCAAACAACGACCATAATTTGCTTCTCCACAAAAAGTCTTCTTTCCTTTAAAACTTACAATATCATTTCTTCTTTTCTTCGCGTTCAAAAATGTTTATTTTTTCTTTACATAAGAAAGTAGGTTCAAGCGTCAACCATAATCTGCCTCTTCGGGAAGAGGTTTCTCTCTCTTAACCCCCACAACTTCTTTTCTTCCTCTTATTGTGTTTAAGGAAATTAAAGAAAAAACTCTCTCCCCTTTTTGTACCTCTTTAAGAAAAGTAGCTATACCGACGGCCTCCCAGAAAGAGTTTGCCTCTCCAGGAAGAGACTTTTCTCCCTTAAGCTTTAACACCGCGTTTCTTCTATTCCTCGGTGTTCAAAAATTTTTTTAACAGATTGGAAGAGAGGCGGGAATCCAAATTTCCAATATGGTTTAAATGCGACAATCGCTTACAAAGTGCACAAAGCATCTAAAAATAGAAGTCAAAATTTTTTGAAAAAGTAGTTAAAGCGTCTGAAAATACAAATTTGATTTTTTTTTTTAAATAAATGTTAGGATTTATGCCATAATCATTTAAAAACTGCACAAATTGTCTAAAAATGCAAAACTTGAAGATTTCAGGTTAGTTTTAGGTTTAGTTTACCCATATTATCTACAAATGCAAATTTTGCTGCGTTTGAGCTGTAAATTAATTGTCCAATCAAAAGAAGTTTAAAAATACTAACTTGATATTTTTGTTAGTTTGTGAGTGTTCATTTAGTACCAATTTCAACTTTTTACTATTTTCTGTAATACAGATTTTTTAATTTCGTTCATATTTATTCATAATTAAATGAACGCATAACCAGAACTATATACAGTTTTATAGCCACTGTTATTAACATCAATAAATCTTCCTTAATTCTTCTATTCTTATTTGCCTTCAAAATAAAGTACCTATGACTCATTCACCTATTTTGCCTTCTCGTTACTTTTCAAATCTTTTTTTTTCTTATACCTATACCTATCTGCTTTCAGGACATGTTAAAAACTTACGATAAAAATGTCAAAGTCGGATATGTCAATTATAAGTGAATGACTTATACGTTGGTATAGTAAGATAGTGGTATAGACAACTTTTTAATTTTACCACGGTCGATAAATCTGTTAACACACATTTGGTATAAAGTCTCCTTTAAGCCACTTATTATCAAATTAACATACAAATCACCTGGACGGCTATGTAATTTTCAAAATAGGTCCCATTATAACGGGTTTTGAAATAAATTATGATTTTACCTTCCGCTTATCTGCAATATTAAGCAGAGACCATAACTCTGTTGTGTAGAAAAAAAATAGAAATATAGACTCTAAAAACTTAAAGAATTTCGAATTAGTCTTGTAGTTTTATTAGAATAATTATTCTTCATGTAAAACTAATTTTATCGCCCTTGGTGTTTTTCTAGTAAAACTCAAAAATTCATTATTTTAAAGGTTTTATAATCCTTGAAAATCATAAAATTACATTACACTAATAATGTGAATACTGTCCTACTTGTCCTTCTCACCTCTTACATCAGTTTCTCTTTAATTGAACAGAGAGTTGTTAAGAGAACGTTCATCATCGCAATTTCTAAAATACACAAATCCATCACACCCATACCCACATTTTCTATCCCAACATACATTACAAAGTTCTATAACGAGATATGACCGGCAATTCAATGATAGATTATTCCTTAACTCCGGTAATGTTTACCTTGTTCAGAACGGCTAAACGTCAACGATAAGGATATGATAGAGTGTTACAAATATTGGAATCGGAGCTATCAATCTTTGTTATCACACGTCTTTTATGAGATCCTATACGTTATAGGATGGATTGATAAAAACCTCGAATCAACATGAAATGGTCTTTTATTGCTGAGGACCGTTTATGGAGACATCAGAGAGAACTTAGTTACACAAGAGCTATCTGCGACCACAGAAATCGTCAGAAGTTTCCAAAAAAAATATATTGTTGCGAACTCGGGGTTCATAAATTCCAGTGCAACGATTTAACACGAAAACACTATTTATTTATTCCACAAATACACTCGACTACTCACTACTTAATACTTTATAGCCTTCTATTATCGCTTCGTAACTTTAGCTTACTTCTAGCTCGCTTAAAATAAGACTATCTATTCTGCGCGTTCTATGCGCCTTTTATATACAATCCTAAAATTACAGAAAAACCTAGAAAGTTCTTTATAAGAATTCTTGAATAATCTCACATAAAAAAAGGTTGTAAACAACTGCCTTCTAGATTAAACCGAGCAATAAATCACTCGTGTCAGCCATGACGCAGCGCGGATAGGTCGTAAAGCTCCACCAACCAACACGCGTTGCTCCGCCTCCCATGCGGCGTTGCTGCGAATCGTAACAATATATAATTTCTAAGACAAAAATGGTCAGAAGTTTTCAAAAAAAATATATATAATTTCTAAGTGTAGAAATAATATTTCGAAAATATGTTCGGTTTGGTTGAATGTGAGGGGGTGGGGGGGTGGGAGGGGCTGGTTAGTGTTTTGTAAAAGTCTCAATATCGATTTTTGCTATTTCAAAATTTAGTTTAGGCCGTACAAACATTTTGACGTCTTAATTCTCATCGATTAATTATAAAAAACTGGAAAAAATCAGCAAAAAGTTTTGACTTCTTTATAAGGGTTTTTAGTTTTACCCCCTTCAGGCCCTGTTTTGCTTAAACGTTTTGCCCAATGAATGGTGCGATAAGTTTCATGATTCAGACTTTATGCCAACTGGAATAAACTCTTTTTAATTTTCACATAGAAGATCCCCTCCATTTTTACAACAAAAAATCCTTTCATTTCGAATTGTTATAAACTTTTAAAATTTGAATTTAATGGGCGGTGGCAAAAAAAGGTTTTTTTTTAAGATGCCACGCCCAATTTTGTGAAATATTGACAAGTAATTTCCTCATTTACTAACAATCCCAAAAAGAACAATTATTTCTAAATGATACTAATTAAAAACATTTAAAAAAAATCCAAATATAAACATAAAAAAAAGCTTACTAACAAAACAAGTACTAAATTATAAAAGTAGGTACAAAATTTATTAATTTAAATTTAAAATCAGGTTCCTGTTACTTTGGTTAGATAATTTTTTTAATGTTAGATCGTGTATAGAAAATGGTGAAAAAATACGTTTTAGATGCTATTTGGAATGTAAGGGAAATTAGGGAAAATTCTAATTTTATAATTTAATGACATATTTCATCTTTTATAAGAATTTTTATCAAAATCTGTAGTAATCGATTTCGGCTAAAATTTTTCACTTCATCCCTTAATATTTATTACGTTCTTTTATCTATAGCTTAAAAACTAAGATTTTCGAAATGCATATGGAGACATTTCCTGAGGTCACCTTTAGATGATGACAATTTTAGCTCCATAGCAGAACGAAGCTACCGCAGTTTTCAAGAAAAAAATTTAAAAAGTTAAAAAGTAAATTAATTCATGCATTTTTGGGCCACATGTGCTAAAAATGGTCAAAAAACACGATTCTAAAGGTGCCCAAAAATCGACTAGCGAAGGGGTCTATCTCCAAAAAATATTGCGCCTACGGCACTTTCGATGGTGGGAGGTGAAAGGGGACATCAAGAAGAGGAAAATTAGACGACTCTACTTACAAATAATGGATGAATTTCCAAGAAAATAATGTTTTTGTTCTGGATCAGGGATCAGGAGGCACTGAGGTTTAAGTTGGTGTGCATGGTTGTTGGGATTCATCATAAAAAAAAATTATAAAAAACCTATTTAAATGATTTTCAGTTGTTCCTATGTTCGTCCTTATATATAAGGGATGAGGGCTGATTTTTGGTACATCGGTGTACCTATTCAAATTCCAGAAGGAACAACAATCTTGTACCTATACAATATATAGGTACCAGGGGGCAAATGGAATACTCTCTGCCTGGATGAGAAGACAATTATGAAGAACAAAAGTACCTGTAGATGCTTATAGTTCCTACACTATAACTTTACTTGCGCAGTACGTCATGGAAAAAGCAGTTGGATTCACTCCAATCGGTCGAGGCGTTCTGAAGTTACAGGTGGTCAAAGTTGAGAATTGAGAAAAACGTCGTAATATCCCCCCCCCCCCCCCCCCCTTAAACATTTTCAAAAAAAAATTCGGGAAAATTTCTGTTTGCTATTATACCTAGATATTTACAAAATAGCTCAGGATGCGACTCCCAGAGTCTACTTTCTTACTTCTTATGACGTCGATTTTCATTTTAGGAAACACAGTCCGGGTGTCCCAAAAACTGCAATTTTAAGAACCACCAAAGGTAAAAACTTAAAAAAATTTTGTTCCAGGTTCTTTTCAAAGTTCCATTGTATAGGAAATCGGAACCCTAACCATATATCCATTGATTATACCATTTTAAATGTTTTTATGAATTATAATAACTTTTTCTCCGTTATAAGACTGTGAAGGCTTTCATGGCCGGTCAAAATACAATCTAAAGTGTTTTCCGTGCTATGAAGTTCCGTGGTCCAATGGAATTTTTTCCGACGTTTCGTCTACAGCTGCGGCAGACATTATCAAAGGCGATGAGGCAATGGGCGAAGTGATCATCCGTACTTCCCGACGTAGACTGATTCGACTGAGGTGAGCTCCGTGGTTTTATTCCCCCGCCGGCGCTGCCGCTGCGGTGGGGACTGGGGTGGGGGTAATGGTGGAGGGGTATTCCGGCGCACTTGAAGTATGTCGTACAACTCGCTTCTAGTCTGCATTTAGAAACGTAATTTCCTCCTTCCTGTTGAAATTGTTGCCGTGTTTAAAGATCTCGATGGCCTCTCTCGTTAGTCTCGGATAGAAACGCTTCGATAATCATATTAGATATCCACCTCGTTGAAAAGGATGTCGTGACCTTCGGAGAGAGCGCGCTCTGTCACAGCTGACTTTTGTGTTTGTCCCAGCCTGCAACTCCTCTTGTATTCTGTATCCTCTTGCCTTTTGCCAATGTATACCGAGCTCGGTAAGTTCCAAAACTACGGGTGCCTATAGGAAAGCTCTGGGGTCTTTGGCCGATCTCAAGCTCTGTTATATTGTACAAGTGGGTTTAAAGATAGTTTTACATTGTGCTTTTCTAGTAGCCTGCCGATCCTGTCTGTTACTTTTGTGGATGTGTGGTAGACTATTCTATCCGCCCTTTTCTTCATCTTCTCCCCTTCCTGGCGCTCTACATTCCTTGGACGGACGGTCCCATCGAACACGTGCTTGTTATATCCATTCCAGCCAAAGGCTCTTTCCAGATGCTTCATTTTCCTTTGCAATTTAGCCGACTCACAGAATATCTTCGCTCTCAAAGTCAGAATCTTAATGACTCCCCTTTTCTGTCTGAGACGATGATTTGATCCGTTATTGAGGTATCGGTCAGTGTCAGTGGGTCAACCACTACCTCAAATTTGTACACCCGTTACTATTTATTGGTAATGCTAGCTATATCTTATGAACATTTTCATGCATATCTACATAAAATACACCCTTAATATTGTAATACTGATGTATTACTTATTGAGTATTACTGTAGTATTACCACATATTACGAGTATACTACGAGTGTTTGGCGTCCCAATAAAACTAAGTAATAGATGGATTAGCGGGATGGGGACAAATTCTTGTATTTTTCTAATTTGTGTATATTTTAAATTTTATAATTTTAATTTAGTCATGCTCCTTGTTATAATCTTGTCTTTACCGCTTGGATAAAGATGACATTATATGGTCGAAACGTTGGCAATTGATAAAAGCTGAATTGTCGTTATTTGTCCCCATCCCGCTAATCCATCTACTAATTACTAGTATATTAGAAAAAGCAAGCCCTGTACACATGTAGCCTACTAAAGTAACAAAAATATATGAGATAAATAGGGAGTGTTTATTTAAAAAAGTCATCTAGTTGGCTGTGAAATCTTAAAAGAAAAGGATGACGAAATAAAACTTTATTTACTTTGAGTATGTCATCCTTTTTTGGCAAAAATCCATTGACTTTTTCTAATGAAGTAAATGGTCTATTGCTACTTTATGTTTTTTCTTTGACATTTCACAGCCAACTAGATGATATTTTTAAATGACCACTTCCTACCTACCCTTATATAGGAGGTTCGGAAACTAAACGGACTAAACCAACAAATGAAGACATTTTATTCCAGAGATGTTTTCATAGTGATTTAAGTAAATCGTTTTGTCCAAATAAGTTTCCTAAGGGAGGTTTAAAGATGGTCCTATGACATTATAGTTTTTATTGTGTGTGGTTAACGTCCTTGTTGTCAATGAATAGAAGCAGGTTTACGGGTATAGGACTAAATAAAACCAGCTCTCTTTTAAAACATGGCCGACGTTTCCATTGTATATTACAATCTTCCTCAGGGCTTTTTTTTTAAGTTCAGAACATAGTTATGTCAGGAGAATTTAATGCACCAGTACACATACTAGAGAATTGAAATGAAACCAAAACAGGCACTGCCGTCTCGAGATAAATTGTAAACGGCCTCTTACTTCGATGAACCCTCGACCCGATTTGGTCGAGCTGAAGCCTGAAGAAGATTATAATACACAATCGAAACGTCGGCAATTTTTTAAAAGAGAGCTGGTTTTATTTAGTCCTATACCCATAAACCTGCTCCTATTCATTATAGTTTTTGTAAACATATCTTAGATTCTTTTTTATCTAGAAAGACTACACTTAAGTTATTTGTTAAATTTAACATATAATCGATCTTATGATATAAAAAATATCTATTACTTGCGACCATAGTCGTCACATTTGGGGGTCAATCAATACTGTTAATAATATTTTTTATGCTTTTAATTTTTTGGTATTTTTGAAATCAAAATCGAAAACAGCACAGTATTTTAGGTTAAAAGAGTCCTCTTGTCCCAAGTTGATAAAATGCACTGTAAACGAGAAAAATCAAAATATAATTTTTTGTATTATCTTTGCATAATTACAAAATTACACAGTATTTACTTAATTAAACCGTTAAAAGCGTTAAAAAACCATTTAGTTAAAATCTTATTTTTTTTTGTTAAATAATATCACAAAATGGCAAAAACTGTATTCGCCAATTTAAGGAAATGAATAACTATATGCACTGAATTTGATGATCGTCATGTAGAACATCTTTTGTAAATTATAATTTTATTTATTTTCATATATGTTTTGCGTCCTTTTACCAAGTTACAATAGGTGACAAGCGGATGTAAGACATAAACATCACTTCACGTTTGTGAAATTGCCAATGTTTTGACCTTTATTGTGGTCTTCCTCAGGGCTCTTTCAATCCGCAAAATTTGTTATTCAAAGTTTGTCTCGAATAACATTCCAGTCAAACTGACCAAAACAAATTTTTACTTGTTTTGGTCAAGCATTATTTTCTTATAGATTTTGCCATTTTGTAATAGTTTTTATCACCAAATTTCAACTAAGTGTTTTTTGTTTAAAAGCTTCCTAGAAAATGTAGCAAAAACTGCGTATATAGTTTTGTATTTATGCAACGACGAGGGCAGCAAAGGAATTGTCGTGTACAGCCGAGAGGAATTAGAAGGAATTAGTGGGAATTACTTTAGGAATTAGTTGGCATTACTGGGAATTAGTGGCATTAGTAGGAATTAGTAGTCATTATTCGAAGAATTTGTGGCATTAGTAGGAATTATTTAAGGAATTAGTGGGAATTAGTGAGCATTTAGTACGCACTTATGAGGAAATTTTATTGTAAAAGAGAAAAATATTTTAATTAATTACCTAATGTGAGATGCCAAGATGGCTGCTCTCTTCAACATAGTATTTTCAAATTAAAGATCCGACGTTTTCTTTATATGCAACCATCATTAACTAGATTTTTTTTAAATACGGTCTAGATTTTTTATGTCGGATTCAGAATTCTCTTGTAATTATGTAATCGATGATATGCGACAATTAATAATTCTACTAACTTTTGGGTTAGGTTTAAAAAAAAACTAAAACCGTACTTGTACCTCTTGATATTAATGAACTACGTAGGAAAATAGTAAGAAACCATACGGACTAAAATAAGAAGAAGACATGTCTTAAGAGCGGTTCACAATTCGAAAACGAGCACGCCTTTGTTTAGACGTAGATGGTGAAGTATTTGACCATCTTTTATAATTTTGTAATTTGTATTTTACTTGATAATTCATTAATAATTATGCTTTACATTAAAATTAGATTGTGGGGTAAAAGATTTATTAGTCGGTTTATTAGTAGTTATTTCAAAGATTTCAATTATTAAGCTTTCAGCTTTCGTGAAAATGAAAACGGGGCCGAATTAACAAATACGAACAATCACATCTCAAAATCACCAAAATCTAACCTCAATAGAATTATTAATTGTCGCATATCACCGAATGTAGAATTGCAAAGGAATCCAGAATTCTATACGTATAAAGTACAATCCATAACTGTCTTTAAAAAAATTAAGTTGATGATGGTTTCATGAAAACGAAACGTTGGAATTTAAATTTGAAAATACTACGTTGAAAGGAGTTAAAAGTGGCAATGAAGAACTGTTAGTTATATATGAAGAAATGCTAATTTTTTAATTAGTAATCTTCTCAAACTAAGACTATAGAAGAAATAAAAAACTTTTTTAAACATTTCGATTTGTTGCGAATATTTCCGAAATCAGTCAAAATTATCAGCGAACAGTCCACTGCCCATTGGTCCGGGTCCAAATGGTTTGCAGTTTTTCAAGCTGCCGTAGGTATATTCTAAATTTATCAAGTAACCTCAACAGACAACTCTTTGTTGGAAACTCCAAAAAGTCGCCTTTTACAATCAAAAGACTATAAGCAAAAAAAAATCATAATAACTGCACATAAAATTACGTGCATTGGGTATTTAAAACCTATTTTACTCGAAAATTGGGCATTTTTAAGTCGTCCAAGAGCATCTTTTTAATGTAATAAACAATGCTTTTTCAGCGTTCAAAGTGTTCTTGTGTTCAAACTCAGAAAAAGTTAATAATACAAGAGTTAGGGATAAAAATACTCTAAGCTGGTTCTGGAATGACCCAGCTTAACACCCTTCTAAGCTGGGCTTCTAAATTTGGTTTAAATTTTTCGACTTGTCTTAAAAATCCAATAGAACCCATTCAATATTATCACGTTATATAAAACGTTTATCACGTCATAAGAAAATCAGTTTGTGATCAGCTCCGTGATGATAGTCTAAAAGAGGACATTGGTTCTAAGGTCAGTTCCGATACACCCTTGGCCAAACAGGAAAGGAAAATTAAACGTAGGAGAGCCTTGCAGAAAATGAAGAGTAGTGTGGAATCTCCCACCTCAGATAATCCATCTGATATCGAGTCTGATGGCTCCTCTGATGGGTACGAAGATGGCCCTGTTCCAGACTCCAGAAATTTTAGTTAAAAAATATTATGCTGTTGCGTATGAAAAGCAATGGTACATAGGAGGTTCATTTCTTGTATGGACCAATTGAACTTGTCGGATGTGAACCGTTTAATTTAAAAAGACAAGATCTAAGGCAGGGTTCAGTAATTACTTCTCCAAAAATAATTACGTGATATCAGGCACAGTAATCCACTACATGTTTCGCGATATGCTCCAAGACAAAAAACAAGTCCCCCCATTTGATATCTAAATACAACATAAAGGTTTTCAATAATTAAAATATTTTTTGATAAGTATTTTCTACTTACCTATTTCGTCTCTTGTACCGAAATTCCCATTTACATGCAACTGTGGGGAAAAAAAGTGGTTAAAACCGAATAACTTGTATACCTAATGTTAATGTTTCTAAAAGTAGATATCAATTTCTGAAATAAACATATATATTATCCACGACCACACTATAATAATCACATTATTCTTGTATATTCTCAATATTAATGCTAATCTTTATTCACTTGTGAATAATTAACATTACTCACAAGTGAGTAATGAGTTGTCATGGAAACGAAACATGTTGTAGGCAACTGGCAACTCAAAAAGTAAACTGCCCTAAACATGAAACCGGTAGTTACCACTGGTTCATTCAAATAATTATCTTTCTATTAGGATGTATTGAGACAAATGTCGGTTACAGTGTCTCTTTTTCACTAAAAAATTTTCTTTTCACTGAAAAATACTTAAAATAGGCCATAAAATGAAGTAATTTAACGTTCACCCTCGTAGAATTGAAATGAACATGCACGGGCGACGAGACCGTCATCTATCTGACGCATCAAAGATCGCCTCGTCGATTAGCGAAACCAGTCGTGGTTTTAAAATTGTTAATTATCTTTGTGGCAGCTATAACCCCAGCTATAACCTATCATATTTTGAGAAAACCCGGAATCTTGGTCGTGGATAAAGTATAGTATTCAACTCGCATTTAATGAGGTATTAAAGCTGTCAAAGATTATGTAATATTTTTTTTGTTTCTCGAGAACGCGTCAACAGATAATAAGGTGACTTAAGGGACCTAAAATGGTCAAATAACGTTTTATGGTGGCAAAGAGTAATTCTCTGGGAAACGCCAAATGAAAAAAAAACAGTCAAGTGAATATATTAATTACAAATATTTTTCTCCATATAGCTTGCTTCAGTTGGAAGCATTCTTATCTCTTACCCTGTATATAAGATCCAGACAAAACATCGAGATACCCTGTATAGAAAAACCATAAATAAAATAGACCTTCATACATATGCATAATACCCATTCGCCCACAGGTCTAAAGGCACAAGTTTTTTTGTCAATTTTGATTTTATGAAATTACAGGGTTACGAAATAACAGAGTTTTAAGAAATAACAGAGGTAAAAACATAATAGGAATTAGTAAAAATTAGTGGGCATTAGTAGGAATTAATGGGCATTACAGGGAATTAGTGGCATTACTCGGAATTAGTAGGCATTGGTCGAGGAATTAGTGGCATTAGTCGAGAAATTAGTGGAATTAGTAGGCATTTATTTGGCATTAGTCGGCATTAGTGTACAAGATTTCGGCCTGCGGTTTACCCCTCGTGCAACGATAAAACAAAAAAAAAATATTTGATTCTTCTCGCTTACGATACATTATAGCAACTCGGGACAAGAGTACTTTTTTAACCTAAAATAAGTACTCCGAAGTTGTTGATTTTGTTATTAAAAATACTAAAAAGTAAAAAAGCCATAAAAAGTATTATTAAAAGTATCAGTTGACCCTAGCAAAAATGTCATGCCTATGGTTGCAAAAGAAAGATCATTTTTACATCATAAGATGGTTTATGTAAGAGTTAACACATCAATTAATTTTGGTCTTTCTAGATAAAACAAATCATCTAAAAAGTTTTTAAAAAAAACTAATGTCAAAGGGCCATCTTCAAAGCGCCCTGCTCCCTTAGAAGACATTTTTTGAGAAGACGATCTGTCTCAAATTGGCATAAAAATATCACTGGAATGCTGCTTTCGTTGGTCGGTTTAGTTTCCGGACACCCTGTATAAGTACAGAACACCAGACTTAAAATGCCAGTAAAATAAAAAATCGACAAAACAAAAAGTTCACATTTCCCCTTCGACTTCAACAAACAAACTGCGGTATTCCCATTCGCGGCCAATTTCCTAACAAATTCCTAGCGTATTACTTGCAAAGTTATTACTGTGTATTTCCAAATATTACGCATGTATTACCACATATTACTTTATATTTTTCAAGTATTACCAGGTATTACAAGTATTACAAATATTTCTGTTAGTATTGCCTCAGTATTACCATGTATTCCCAAGGATTACCAACGAATTGTACACCTATTTCTTAAGGTCGTTTACCCCCTGGTCAGTGTGTGTTGGTTTTCTGACCGCTACCACTACCCCCATCCCAGTCCCACCGCTTCAGCACCGGCGGAGGAATAAATGCCACGGAGCTCACCAACTCACCACAGTTGCCGGTTGCCGCAGCCAATGTCTGCCGCAACTGACCAATCGTCAGGAAGATATTCCATTGGACCACGGCTTCAAAGCCCGAGAAACACTTTAGATTGTATTTTATCTCCATTGTTACTATACAATTACTTATATGGTAACAATGACGTAGAACAATGAAGCACAGCCCTCATCCCTTAAACTTTATTGTGCTATTTAGGGTGACTTTTACAACTATCAGTAAAACTTCAGTTTGAAGATAAAACACCAGTAATGACGTAGATTACATTGTTAGTAACAATGCGGTCTACGTCATTACTAGTGTTTTATCTTCAAACTGAAGTTTTACTGATAGTTGTAAAAGTCACCCTTAGTGTGTCTAAAGTCAAAACTTTCTTGGGCATACTGATGGGCAGTTTTAGATTGTTAAACATTAATTTTTCTGTACCTTTGAAAATATGTATCATTGTATGCTTAAAAATCTACTACACATATTGAGTACTTTCTTCAATCTGTTTAATTCCTAATAGTGATTGATGCAATATTTCTCCAATGCGAAAAATGCCGTAAACTTCCTTAGACATAATATTGATAAACAGTTGAGATGATTACCTAAATATTTTCCTTATCTTTGAAAATATTAAATCATTCAATAAAAATGTGTTGTGTGAATAGGCTTTGGCATAAATATTTTTTGATTTAAGTGAGAGTTCTATTTTAGTATTAGGTAAATTAGAGTCGATATTATTGTTAGTTAAGTCGATTATGAAAATTACTTTTAAATGGCCAAAATTATAAGATAATAATCCAAAATAAAACAATTTATATTACAAGACCACCAATTTACGCACTAATGATGAATATTATTGTGGACTAGATTATACATCAATAGCACCCAGAAGTCTTAAAACCATAGAGGGCATTGCAAGTGATAAAAAAGAGATTCTGCGCAAAAAACACATTTTGCTACCATAATTATAATGACCAATAAATGCAAAAGAAAAACCTTTTTTACAAAAAAATAAATACGCATAATTATCTTTTAATTTACTCGAAAGCTCTTCGGATATCTTTGTTTTAGTGTAATGGCCCCAATTATGCAAAGAATTATGAAATGTTTTTCAACAGTTCTTAATCTCTCATGTTTAATTAACACCTTGGTTCTTTATGAAACGAATTCCAGTTTTTGTTATCATCCTACCGACCTGTTCAGCAATAAGACAATGATAATTAATTGAAAGCAAAAAGTACATAATACGAGGAGGTATTTGTTGCTTCTTATGGTGATTGGTACATTTAGTATCATTTAGCAGGTTGGTTCCCGAAGAGTGAGGCATTTGTATTCGCCATACGGGATTTTAAGGGATTTTAGTATGAATAAAATGTGCATTTTTTCTATACATATCCCCCTTTTGATCACGGCAAAAAGATTGAGAAAGAACGTCAAACAAGTAAAGTTTTCGATCCTAAGAGGCACGATTTAAAATCGGCTTGAATTCTACCGGAAAAACTTGAAATTTTTAACATTTACAACTTTATAAACACAAAAACAATTTCATAAAATTAAAACTTAAATTGTTAAATGAAACAAAAATGCATTGTATATCTCATCTAGAGTGGTTTTTCATAGGCTATATAACAGCACCAACTTTCATAACAAAAAAGTTTGCCATACGTCAAAAATATTAGTCTTATGGAAAACTAAATTAGCATTAATAAACAGTTTTCATTGTGCAATGCATTTCCTTTTAAAGTTTATAAAGCTTTAAATAAAGAACACTTTTAAATAAAAAAAATAAAAATTGTAGGCATTATTCAAATCATAAAATCGAAAAAGTTGGAAACGTACGGTCCGACAAGACACTTAGTTAGAAATGGACGTTTCTATTTCCCTTTTAGAACTATTTAGCCTCTTAATGAAGAGATACAAGCAACAGCTTTTCAAGAGCAAATACTTGGTATTGTGAAGTACCTCCAGAAGCAACTTAACGTAAAAATGGGGACTAGATATTGCCTTTCTAGCAAAAAAAAACAAAGACATAATATTTTCTTTATCCCCCTGGAATTTATCGAGTTGCTGCAGAAAAGTTAATCTTGTTCGTTTTATGAATGCGAATGGGGAATTTGGGATTACAAGGAATTTTTATTACGCAGGAGTAGTGGAAAGCTGGATAAAGTCATCCCACCGTTACATCAGCTTCTTTATTTTGGTTTCTCCGGTTCATATTTACTTTCGTTTGTTCCTTATATAAAACAACTTACTTACGTAAAAGCTGGTGAAAGATCGGAACAATATTGATTTCAAATTAAATTGGGCTTTTTTTGGTTTCTAAGAATAGATGACTTCGGTATGAAATGAAAAACTAATTACATATTATCACCAACGAAAGATTATACTTCTTGAAGTTTTAAAAACAAAGATAGTAGTAAATAAAGTGCTTACAACGACATCTTTTGCGTCTCTTTTCCTGGAATGTAGAAGCTCCTAGGTTGACAAAAATGAAACTGCGCCTCTCCACGTTATGCTGCTCTCCACACCAATCTCTAATATACAGTTTGTCCTTCACAAGAATTAGATAAAGATTATTGCCTTCACAAGAAAGGAATTTTATGGATTACATAATGGCAAAATAGTACAAGAAAAACGACTTATTCGGTTTTATTTGATTGACAGCAATTTACACACGCAACATTCGATTTTGTAAGTCGATTTGTTTACCAATGTAAAAAAAAGAAAAGACTAATGAGAACTGAACTGATCCCATGAGAACGTGAAAGTCAGATATTAAACTGTCCAACGATAGTTTATAACTTATTAAGGTACAGGGGGTTCTGAAATTAAGGCTCAATATTTTAATGGCATATTCTAAAGCAACGAAAATAATGAAAATTTCTTTTTTCTTATAGCTCGTCTAGTTTTTGTTCAATTTGGAAAAAAATGGTCTTGCCATTGGAAACTCCAACTGTTCTTGAGATATTTGCAAAAACATCAATATAAGCAAGGCTAAGCTTAAGGCGGAAATAAGGTAACAAGAAGCCCTACGATTAAGTAATTTTTAAAAGGTGGAAAAAAGTTGTAAAACACATAAAAATTTCCCAGTTTTCTAATAATGAAAAAAACAATTAATTTGTCAGGTATAAGGTTATACATTTTCGACAGAAAAGAATGATATCTTCAAAATAATTGGACTTTTGTTACTTCATCCTTTTCTTTTCATACTTCACAGCCAACCTCATAACTTTTTCTTTTTTTTAAAAGAACACCCCTATTCATTTGGTAACCCATTTTGTGTTTTTATTCACATTTTTTACAATATCTATAAAAAGGTTAGAGGTACGAAAGAAGTAGCCAACTTTTTTTCCAAATTGCACAGGGAGCATATATCTTTAAAAAAAGGCGTCGAAAGGGGGCCTGACCCCAACAAAATCGTATTTACGTACATTTTGAAGTCTGTAATAATTATTGGTAAATCGGTCTATGCAAATTATAATTACCCATATTCCAAATTTGAAATGATTATCTTCGAATGTGACCATCAGGCTATAGAAAAAAAACGTTTAAAAAAATGTTTACACCCTGTATGTTCGTAAGGAAGAGTTTGAGGACTTATACAGGGTGTTTCAAAAAGGTGTTGCCAAACTTAAAGGGGTTAAAGAGGACCCCAAACCATACATATCTTGAAAACGCTGATGAACCATAAATCAGTTT